>OX457150.1:7266681-8489181 GCA_949752895.1 Dendrolimus pini
AATTAAGATATTTTGATAGATATTTTGTGTAAAGTGTCTTAAGTAGTTGAAAACTGCACGCAATATTTAATTAAAAATATACTTTAATTAAATAATTGTTGTGATATATTTTTTTGAATAATGCAATACATGTTGCTATTATTGAAAACATAAAGAAAAAAAACGTAAAATTAGAAAAGTTCATAATAGTTTTGTAATATAGTAACTATTGCTGTTACTGTTAACAAAATGAGTAATTATTATTATAGACTTATAACTGTATTATTTTACATTGCAGTGGATGTTAACGCTGAAGTTGTAAGTAATAGTATTTTAATTAAATTGTATTATAGAACATTGTTTACTTACATTAATTTAAATTTGAGTTCTTTTTCTATACAAAAATGGAATGTAAAATATCAAAAACAAAGCAAATATTGTTAACATAGTTAAATCCTAAATCTTTCCGATAATATCAATTTAATTTTAATTATTACTTCTAGGTGAAGATCGTTGAAAACACTACTAGTAGAAGCCCAGGCTCCAAAATAATAATTTTAAGAGGAAGAAGTACAGAAGTACCTAAAGGCAGGGCGCTTGAAGATCCCCCAGTAGTAGCAATGAAACGTAACGGAAATTTAAATGAGGAAGCGCCTAAAGTTACAGAAATTAAATCTCCTGCATTTTACTCAGATAATAATGACAGCGTAAATACAGAAACTAAAGTACCATTAATCTTATTAAGTGAAAAAAATGCAGATATAGCTATTGACAGAATGGCTTTCGATGATAATCCTGAATCAACTGGAGAATTCAATGGCGATGCTTTAGAAGAAAATCCAAAAACTTCAGAACTTAGAGCAACAGAATTTACAATAGAAAATGATGAAGATATAGTTAGATATCCCAATTATTCTAATCAAGACTATGATCTAAGCCGTATCGTATCTTCTGAAGATCAAATAGATACTTCGAAAGAAGAATCGCCAGATTTACTAGACAGTTTCCAAGTAGAAGATATAAATATTTTCAGAGATGATGGAAAACTAAATAGTGAAATGTATGATGATTATTACCGTAGAAGTGATTTCGGTGTAACAAATTTACAGATTGATGAATTGAAAAATAAAAATCCAGTTACACTTAAAGTAGCAGATGAAGGGACATCAGCGAAAGATCTCGTATTCCTAGAAACAAAAGCTAGAACTGGTGAAAGACTATCTTTTGACGACGACGATGAATTTGATAGTGTTGATGAGAGACGTTTTGATGGAAATGACTATGAAGAAAGAGCTGTGTATCCTGAATATAATTCTGTTCCTACCGGAATAAGACCTCTTGGTATGTCACTGTGTATAGATTGTTTGTTTTTAAAATAATGCTCTTTAGAAAAATGTTTTACCTAATGTTAAATGATATGTGCTTTAGTTTAAATGGTGTTTTACAATGATCCAGCTATACTGACTTCAAAATATTGTTACGAGCTACAGGACTCGAATTAAAATGCCGTTGGAATACTATACTATACTATGGAGTACTATAGAATTTTTTAAACTATACCAACACGAATAACATAGGTACATATATAACTGACTGAGACGCAATAAGTCCCAATTTAATGCACAATCCAATAACACGCGCAAGTCTGTCACTATATCGCTAATCGAATGTACTACACACGTCTTGCTAGTATCGTAATCGTCGCTTGACTGCCCCACCCCTCCCTTCTGGCATTGTTTTATACTAAACTGTATAATACCGACAAAGGGGCCGCGTTCACTAAGTTAATCCGCACATCTGGCAAGCTTCGTCGCAATGCAATAAAAGCAAGGATTAGTTCGACACTAATGACGGTCATAAAATAAGTACGATAAAATATAAAAAGAACTCCGAATGCAGGAAAGGCAATAAACTGCGTTTTACGACTGCCAGGTGTGCGTTCTTTGTCGGTATGTAACAATATTAAATCGGAATTATTGAAATCAGTCAGACCTGGTACTTAGCACTGTACTGACTACAAATCAATTTACACAATGCTAGAGTGAAGTAAGCACTGACTTCCTTCGAATTTGAAGTCATAAGCTGCATTTACAGTGTCCATCTGTTTATTTTTTCAGAAACTCTTCGCTTTAACGGCAGACTGATCTATCCAACGATTATACCAACAATATTAGGCCCGAAAATTTTGTTTCAACCAATGTTGAGACCCCTGAATACACAGGCTCCTAAATATTTAAACACACAACCAAACCGCTTTCTGGCAGATTTAAATCCTAAGTTAAAACGTATATCTGAAGAAAGATCGCTTCTGATAGGACAAAAAGAAGAACAAGTTACAAAAAGTAATTCCTTAGTGACGAATAGCGATTCAAATACATATCCTTACGTGCCACCATATCAAAACAATTTGGAATGGATCAGATAGTTATTTGAATAAATTATTCAAATAAATCGTTTTTATAAAATCAAAGCTTTTTTATTCATATTGCCGTCTATTAGTTTTACGACAAACCATAATCTTGTTTTGTTTTGTAGCTGTTTCACAATGTAGATTTTATCACTATGCGAAAAAACTGCAATTCTGCAAAACGTGCGTAGATTGTATAAGTTTATGTATGACCATAGCTTGTTCTTTATGACCGTGTAAAAAAATAAGAGAAATGACATTGACAACAAAAAAATATATACATAACCTCCAAAGTTTGAAACTGAAATATAATTGAATCTTTTTGTCGTTCATATTCGGTAAAAGAAGATATAATTGCAATGGGGAAAAGGTATTATTGTGATTATTGCGAGAAAACAATGGTTGCTGCTCCAGCTATTGTTAGAACTCATAATAACGGCATAGTACATCAAAAGTTGGTTCAAGAACATTACCAACAGTTCAAAGGTAAGTCTAATTTTACCTGCATAGTTTGGGATCTTTAAGTGTGCTTTTTAGTGCTTTCGAAGCGCCTAATTAACCTCTGCTGCCTAGAGCGACCAGAAAGCTGGTGCGTACTGTACTGGTGTAACTGATGGTAGGTTTTAACTAGTTTCCTTGTTGTTATTTCGTCTATTTCATTCGTAGACCTAATCAACCACATAAGTAAATAAATCAATTGTCGACTTTCTTTAAATTATCAATGATGTATACATTTTTATTGATCTATGTTTTGAGCATTTTGTTTTAAAATAATTTAATAAATTTGAGGAGGATTCTGTAGTTATTGTACAGATATAGTATTTAAAACACAAACAAAACACTATTTTCATCTTTAACCTATATGGAGGAACATTGAGTGTAGAATGTAGATTATCTCGAAATTCTGTGGTAAACACCTGGAATGGAGATATGGCCTTATATTACAATAAATTGTTACATTATCTACCCATAAAAAAGGCATTAAAGTGACATCAATTTGTCTTACTTATAAACTATCATGACTGAAATAATTTTATTTATTGTTTAAATAATAATAATTGTGCTATTGGACTCTTTTTACTTGTACAATTTAGACCATCATAAGTATTTAAGCTTGTAAAAAATCTATGAGGCTGTGAAATTTTAGTTTAATTTAAGTGGCCACTCCCCCTATTGTTGATGTTATAGAATCTTAAAGTTAGTCAAAGAATTATGTCTTAGATGAGCATTGAAAGCTAGAAAAAAACACAATCTTTCTTATATATTATGACTTTATCTTCTACTTCTATGATACTATTCTGTTTATAAAATTAAATATGTATTACATATTTCATATAATATACCATCATATTTATATTACAACATTTTTGAATATTTTATCAGTTTCCCCATAATAATCATTTCTAATGTACTTAGTCTTTATTATAATGTTTACAGTAATTCTACATATGTATTATGTAATTTATTATTGTTCACACTATACATATATATAGATAACAGTGAAACATCCATCTATCCTAGGGTGCAGTTGAAAACCAGCATCAGGCATTCATTGTCTGGTATATGCTGAATTGCACCTATTTGGTGCAATTATGAGACAGTTTATTTTTCTATACACCTATATAGTTTAATATCCATTTTATTTTACGTTTCAATGTGTCTCACTATGTTTAAAAAAAATAAATACAAATAATCATTATTTTTCTTTCTTTCAATCTTAAATATTTGTATTAAAAACTACAGGTATTGTACCTGTAGTGCATTACCAATAACAAAAAAAAAAACCTAAATGTAAATTTCAGATCCTGAAACAATTCTTCTAGAGGAAAGCAATAAAAAACCATGTAGCAGATTTGCAAATGGAACTTGCCAATTTGGCAACATTTGTAGATACTCTCACTACACTAGGGAACAACTGGATGCCTTGAGGAAATATGGTAAATATTTTTTTCAAAGAACTTGTTCATAAATGAGGCCGTCAGCGCTAAAGCGGCCTAACCCTTAATTTATTTATTTTTTCAATCTCAATTTATTCAGAGATAAATACTGGAAATTATGTAAAACTAAGGAAATGCAAAATAAGTCTTTGGAACGCCATCTATTATCAAGTGACAAAACCAAAGATAGGCCATTCTTGCATTATATTTTAACACAATTCCAGTATTTATCTCCGAATATAATAAATTGAGGGTTAGGCCGCTTTAGCGCTGACGGCCTCAAATAATGCTGATATTCGATGGATTGTTTATATTGGTTGAAAGGCTCGGAATTGAAAAGACACAGTGGTATTCAATATCATTGAATGATTGAAGTTTACATTTATATGAATCACTTTGGCTAATTCATCCAAATTCAAAGACAAAAATGTTATCTAACATTGGATTAAGGCTCTTCTTTAATTTGTATATGTAGCCAATATCAAGTGTCCAAAAACATTCAAATTTTAGAATAATGTTGAAAGGAAAGCCTTAGGCAGCAAGCTAAGTAACACCGGACAAGAAAGTTTTTCTGGCAACTTGAAAATGCACATTTCACTGAATAGTAAAATTTTCAACATAAATACACAATTTTGGTAAAAAATAATCAAAACCCTACAAATATTATTCACCAATATTATATATTTTTTAAATTAAAACTGCACACCATTCTAAAAGTTCCTACCAAAAACCTCTTTACAAAATATGAACTTATTTGCTACAAGGTATCTTATGTACAGCATTTTGTTGACGCTGGGACCTTAGTAGACTATAATCTTGATATATAAAAATGAATGTCTGTCTGTATGTCCTTTAAAGAATAGTAAACTATACATCCGATTTTGATGAAATTTTGTGTGTGTTTGAGTGGCTCCTGGGATGGTTAACAGCCACAATTGGAACCGTTAGATGGCGCTGAGATCGAATTCTAGAATCCTCCTAATTACTTTATTTACTTTTACAGTGGAATCAAAAAACTTCAATAAATCAGTTTTAACTCAGCCATCTTTTGAAGAGCTTTACAATAAATTAAAAAATGAAAAATCTTTACAAACTGAACAGAATGATGGGAACACTGTTGCAGTTGACAAAAATGGCATTACACATGTTTTTCCTTGGACATATAATCCTATTTTTGACAGTTATGGAGACAATCTACCCCATAGTATTAAAAGGTTGAAGATTGAGGATTTCGAAAACGCTTCTATTACTGAATGGGGCTGAGTTATGGTAAGTTTGTTCTTTGAGTTGTTTTAGTAATAAATAAAATTTCAAATAGATATAGGTAACTAAGCAAAATTCCTTACATTAACTTAGTTACTTGGTAAACCTCCTTTTTCATGATGTTCGGATCTCAGGGAGGTTTCCGAGAGGTATATGGGGCTCCCAGGGATCTGTTTTGCACAAATGTTCCATCAGTGGCTGAATTCTGCTATTACAATACTACCTTGGTGATGTGAAGATATTCAAAGTACAATTGCATTACGATAGTGCTAAAAATTTATATTCTACTATAACCACAATATATTCTCCATATTGTCGCAGTGGAATAGTAGAAAAGAATTGGTATTACCATGAGCAGGTGTTAGCTATAATGAATATTGAAAAGCTACCAATATTTGAAACATTTATTTTGCATGTTTACACTTAACACTCTAAGGCTGGTGTGCACCGAAATTTAACCGATGGTTAACCAAAAATAATCACTGTTTTTCCATACATTTTTACGATTATTTTATTTTAACCATCGGTTAAAAGTCGGTGCACACCAGCCTAAGACGGAACCAATTTGTGTTTGAACTGTCACACATGCTAATTAGGAAGCACCAGAAATTTGTGCTCAAATACAGATCATTGAAATGAACGTTGAACTCATGCTTTCTATATAGAATATGTATGAGAGTAAAAGGGACGATATAATTCTCTTGGTTTTGGCGCGGCAATTTTGATGGCAGCTGGCCGATTATGGGCAAAAATAATATTAAATTTGGCCCCCTTTAAGGGTTAAGTACAAATGAATAAAGATAGAGTGGGCCACTTGAATAAACAGAATATTGAAATCAAGCAAACCTACCATTAAGACAATAGTGTCCAGTGATTTTGACATTAAGATAGTAATGGCAGAATTGGGCCTCAGAGAGGAGTTGTGAGAGCCAGCCTCGGGACTACCCACTAAACCTACCAGCATCCTTGGTAAACCTCAGCATGACTGGCTTAAGAGATTCCAATGAAAATTTTAGGGATTTTAACTTAATTTCCTGTAATGTTTTATTTTGATATCTCACAGGGTTCAGAAGATATGATTATGTAATGTTATAAACAAGAGAAGTAGCATACAGAGCTAGTATTCCATTAAACAGTAACCGGAAAACGTGACTTCATAACTAATATGAATTTGAGTTATATGCAAATTAAAAAAAAAAATGATTCCTATTTGTATCCAATAATTACATTTACGTAAAAGAAATATTAGTACCGTGAAATTAAAAAAATATGATTAAAAATGTATGATTTCTCCAAAAATGTAATATTGCTTGTAAGTTTTATTCTTTTTTATCTAAATATATTAACGTGATTTAATTAGTTACATTTATAATTACTTTTAATTAAATTTTAACCAAAGAATGTATTATAAAGGCCTCCTGGCCGCAGGAAATTGTATTATTTCTCCGTTCCTACAGGATAGGTCTTCATAAATAAGGTCTCATAGTTTTAACTTAGATGATGAAATAGGTATTCGAACAAATTCATAGTGTGGGGGATTCACCCCTCTATCTTATTTTAAACATACAACATTATCTGGGGAATAGTACAAGTGCATATATTCATAGATCTGCGCCACTATTCAATTCATTGAAATTTTATATTTTATTTTTCAGACTATTCATGTTGTCAGCAAACTACATACTTCAAATTGTAATCAATATAAAGAAGAATCCCTATATTCCAAGCCACAAAGCTCACAAGAACAACTAGAATTAGATGCACTTAAAAATCTTATCATAATACTATTGAGAGATAACAATATTACCACAGATAGTGAGCAATATACAGCAAACGTGAGAAGATCTAAAATGATTAAAAATGACGCCATCATTGATAAATCAGAAGGGAAAAGAATCACTAGAGAGGAAATAATGGTTAAAGAACAGCATGATAGAAAAGTCAGAGAACTTATCAAGTTTATGGATGAGTATTGGGTATCAACTAACTACTTGTATGATGAAATGCAACGTATTTTAAAGACAAGAAAGGTCAAAGATAGTCTTAGAAAAATGGTGGAATATCTTGAAGATCCAAATGAAAAGGATGTAAGAGCCAAAGTTTTGCAATGTTATGCAAAAGCTAGAAAAGAAAAGGTTGTTCCGCGCAACCCTTGGGATCAGAAAACTAATAATATGGTAATCAATGTTATTAGGGATCCCTATAATGATGGTTACATGAATTGATAATGGTAAAATAAAAAGTTAAATTAATGCAAGAATTTTATTTATATAAGTAGGGTGGCGAGGTCTTAAAAAAAACAATTTTATAACACAAGCTTATTGCTCGACAGTTCTTACAACACTAACTTAATTAGAATTAAAATTATATTAACACTAATATAACTTAATAATAATTAATTGCTGATACGATGACTGATCTTTGCGTAGTCAACAGGTTGATGGGCAGCAGTGTGTCCACCGATTGCCTAACTGCAATCTTAAGGTTTTGGCAAGAACATGGTATCATGGAAGATATATAGAAAAAGAAAAATTAATGCTATACCTACACAAGACAGGTCGTTCACAGACCCATAAAAATAATTAAACAGTGTGCTATTTATTTCTCATTGTAAGATAAGCCCGGAACATATTGTAAGATGTGGCTTATAGACGCGACTTAGCTGTATCTGGATAATGAATATACACTGAACTGTACAAACACTCGAACTTGACCATAGGCTCTGCTTGAGAGTTTGGGCATTTTAAAGAAAGTTTTGCCAACTTTCATTAGAGAAATTACAGTGTGTCAAGTCCTAAAAAGCGCTAAATTGGGATGGAAAACTAAAGTCTAAGCATAAAACTAGAACAACAATTAAATTATTTAAAAAAAATGATTTTTGTTATTTTAGTGAAAAAGTGCGTTATCTCTAATGGTTGTAACATTGAAGCTGTGTACAAAACTATCATGCTAATATATCAGGCGCGGCTTACAGACGCATCCCATAAATTGATCAGCGCTTTATTTGGCCAACAAATCTGGATAGATAATAAATAAAAACAAGAGCTAAACGTCATTATGTTTATCATTTTTAATATTAATTACATAAAGTAATCGTGGAGACATCTTTTTTAACTTTGCAATAAGATGATATAGTTTTGTTCCAGGTGATATTTGTGCTCGTATTGAACCCTGAAAAAAATTAAAACGGTATTGATTGTTCGTCCTATAATAATGCCACTGGCATGCAGGGTCTCCAGATTGGGAATTTATCCCTAAAATTTGGGATTTTGTCACTGGTATGTAAAAATTCGAGCCAAGCACTAAAATGCAACTAATTATGTACTTTGTCACTAACAAAGTACACAATAAGTATAAAGCTATTATGAATTATGTTACCATGGCATCGTCATGTTTGTTTCAGCCAGCCTAGAATTTCGAATCGAAAACCCAACATCCTGGGGTGGGCACTAGACCACCTTCAGCAATAAAATAAATAAATTAGTATTATGACGTTGATTGAAAGTTTCGGTCGCGATATAAATATATAGTATTGTTACGTGCGAGCGGGGTACGCACTTATGGATTGGAAGAAAACACCAGTTTTCGACTAAGAGCTTTTATTGACTTACACAGCCGCACGTAGTACCTCTCTGCAGGGTTGCCCCTATACGCACGACCAACGATGCACAGTCCCGACGAAAAGTTGTCACACCCTCAATACCGTCGCCGTTATTGCGTAGAAACCAATTGTGTAAGGCATTACAAAAGCACGTGCGATCTGTTTTAGGCGATCCTCCTTGCGTTATCTTCATAACATAGACATAATTTAGCACTTGATTGTTTCAAAATTGCCGCCGTTGTTTGTTTTAAATACCGCAACAGTTTTTGTATAAGTACCTATGATATTGTTACGTGCGAGCGGGGCAACCCTGCAGAGAGGTACTACGTGCGGCTGTGTAAGTCAATAAAAGCTCTTAGTCGAAAACTGGTGTTTTCTTCTAATCCATAAGTGCGTACCCCCGCTCGCACGCGTTTTCACTGGTCTATTATTATTCTTTCATGATACAAGTAATATCAATTAATTTTTACAAATAATAAGGCAGAATGTATCTAAGTTACTTACCAATTGCCTAAGATTTTTCGGTTTCTTGTTCCTTAAAATCGTTGAAGGGTCCACATCTTCCTTCCACACAGAGTTCCAGTATTGCTGGCATTTAAGAATATATTAATATGGCTGCCAAATACTTTTAGTCTAGTCTACTCTAGCTAGTCTACCTCTTGAACCAACGGGCTATGGAGCGAGCTTTGTTGTGAATGTCGCTTATGGATAAAATCAGAAACGAAGATATCCGTAAGAGAACCAAGGTTATCGACATAGCTCGTAAAATTAACAACCTGTAGTGGCAATGCGCAGGCCACATCTGTCGCAAGACTGGTGACTTATGGAGCAGAAAATCCTGGAGTGGAGACCGCGTCTGGAGTAGTGTAGGAACCCTCCAGCCCGATGAATCAATAATCTTAGCAAGATCGCCGGTGGAGACTGGATGAGGACAGCAGAAGACCACAGTATAGGCCAGGTGGTCCAAGCTTGGGGAGGCACGTCTAGCAATGGAAAACAGTTGGCTGACGATAACAAAACCTTTTACCATCATTAGTAAACTAAAAAAGAATTGATAGCTTACTCCAGTTCTTAGGATGTCTTTCCTTATCAGATCGTCAGTGGGGTTTATAGGTTTCGAAGCTTCTAGCAATGCCGACTCCTTTGCCGCCGCCAAAACTACTTCTGGTGGTGCCTATCACAAAAATAAAATGTAGTGAATAATACCCTCAATTGTGTAATGTTCTTTCGAACATAAGTATATTTAAGTTCAATTAATTAATTGTAGTAATATTCTTACCAATTTCGGAGTCAATAGATCGTCTTGTTGTTTCTGTTAAAGTAAATATAAAGATTTATAATTTAATGTATTGTTACAAATTTGTAGGAGACTTTAGGATGTAAATTCATAAATGCCGTTGGAAGTGTTAATAAGTATAGCCGAATACAACAAAACACAACGTAGGGCAGAAAATGGTTATCACATAAATCGCGCAAAGTTCGTCAATATAAAATACTCGCTCCGAAAGTGCACTAGGTAACGCCTCGGTCGCAGTCAGAACACGACTGGCGCATTTCCCGACTGACCGACACTCATCCATTTGTAAATTAGACATGGCCTGCTGGCAACATGCCGCCCACTGGTTCTTGAAATCGTTAAATGGTCAGAGTAATGGCATCCAAGAATTTGCATGAAATACCAACAAAGAAAAGAAGGTTTTATGACGTCTTAGTGCGGCGTGAACAAAGAGATTATCGCGAACAATAGATCACTCAAATTAAAAGGAATGATAAGACACCTGCAAAGGATTAATATCGGCTTGTAACAGTATTATGTAGATTTTATTGCTAGAGCACGGCAGACTGGCTAAGGATGATAGAAAGTGGCTACCATCGCCTATGGACATTTACAACGACTGGGCCCAATTCTACTATTACTGTCTCGTGAAAATCGCCGGACACTTGTCTAAATCATAGGTTCGCTTAATTTCGGTATTTTGTTAATTCAAATGGCATGCGTGTAAGCCAATGTTTATAAATATTTATAAGCGAAAACCCGCGAAATAAATGCTAATTTTTCAATATTTTCCACTTGTCCGTTGCGATTCGTTTTTCCACTTATCCGTTGCCTTTCGTTTTTCCACTTGTCCGTTACCATTTGTTTTTCCACTTGTCCGTTGCGATTCGTTTTTCACTTGTCCGTTTAAGTTTCACTTCTACTGTGTGTCCCAGCACACATATTTTTTACTCCATGTCGTCGCTTTTATTCTCCACAATACTAATAAGTATTATGGATAAAGTATAGCATAAAATAAATGTATTCAATAAAAATAAATCTTACGTCAGTGTAGGGGTACTGCGGTACAAATCTTCTTGACAAATCCCAATATTTGTGTGATTGCTTATAATGCGGATTAGAGCCGAAAAGTTCGGCTTGATCGCCCGCATTGACTTCTGACAAGAATCTTTTTACTTTTTCGCTGTCCTGCAGAACAAAATTAATTTCAATGATAAATACGGATAAATAATAATAGAACTGACAATATATGAGATATTGTCAGTTTTAGTATTTAATAAGTAGTAAACAATTTATCGTCTCATTTAAGCTCCCGATCTATGCATGAATAGAAAACACAATGAGATTTTCTTTCCTCACTTTTTTTAACGATGGAAAATCCGTTTGTTCACTAGCCAGAAGAAACGCAGTGGGGAGTATGGGATTAACGATGTTGAGGTGCCACTACCATCGCTAGCCAGTCACCCGAGTCGGTGGTACTCAATAAAACCCCTCGGTGTTCTAGCAAGTAGCGTCCCAATGACCTCTTCTACCGCCGGTCACAAAGCCCAGCATCTTCGTTCGGAGAGGTGAGCGCGCGGCACAGCGTATTCATCGGGTGGGGAACCGCCGAACCAACGCCCTCCGGTACATAACAGCGCGTCCTCCTTTGGCAGGAACAAAGCATTCACAACGCCTTCTAGCTTAACCATAGGAACCCCGTTGTAAAACTTCGTTATTTCATACACATACACAACTTCACCCCAGGTCCTTTGCGGGGTAGGCACGGACAACAGAGCGCCATACAGGTTTATTCTTACACACCTCACTTGCTTCTTTGACATTCATAGTTCTTGTCATGCACGCTCGTCTGTTCTTAAGGCTCCTGACATCACCTTCTGCTAATACATGATCAATTTGATCATGGAAGGTGTGTCGTGGCCTTCCGCGATTTCTGCATCCATCCACTTTCGCATTGTATATCTGTTTAGTCATTCTTTAATCATACATTCTTTCCACATGCCCGAACCACCGGAGCATTCCTTTCCTTACCTTCACCCCGACACTCTCTTTCAGACCAACTCTCTTCCTTGCTTCGGTATTCAAGCAGACACGATCATTACCTTCTTTTAACAGATTAGTTAACGATTATTACTCAAGCTATAGTGTTATTGTACTTTTGTATGTATGTAGTATGTATATATTATCTTAAATATTACTATTTCTTTATAAACACACTAAATTATTGTATGAGTGCTGGTTTAGCAAATACCGACTTTTGTTGTCCTTCCTATACTCCATCCAAAGGTTGTCTGGCAGAAAGCGCCATGGGCGATGAGACCGCCGATTAGTATACTTGTATATTAATGTTCTTGATTGTATGTAGCATTTTTGTACAATAAAGTATATTCTATTCTATATCAAGTCTATCAAATAAGAATTTAATGTAAATATTGTTAAGATTTTGTAACTGCTACTTACGTCATCTATTCGTTTTAATTGATTTTTAGGTATTTTGAGATAACCATTTTTAATTAAAGATAATCCAATAAACATTTGCATTATATCATCCATCTTTGAATCCTGTTCGTTTTGATAGTCGCCGTCACTGACCGATGATATGTTCTCCCAGTCATCAGAATCAGAGTATTTGTTCTTAAGTGTTTTTGTTTTTGATGTTGGTTTGATTTTTGATTTAATTGATGACGATGTTGCTTTCACCTTTTTTGGTGGTTCTAAATCTGTTTCCTCGAGATTTAAATTCTTGCTAAAAATGTTAAGATTATATTATATTAATTCGTCAAAATTACGTACAAATTTCGCCTGAGAATTAAGACGGGATACTAACAGTTTCAGTTAATAAATACATTTATGTATTAACAAATTAAATATTAAAGTTCGTAAAAATTACGAATAAAAAATATTTAAAGGTAGTTCCAAATTATTACTATAGCAACTTATTAAACATTACAATTTACATGTTATATCGCTTATGTTATACATAGTACAGTTTTAGTGTTACACAACTAATAATAATTCCTGCCGACGGACCTGCGCAGTAGACCAATTCTAACAGCGCGGAAAACATCCCACAATGTAAGAATCGTGTAAGCGGAACAGATCTAAGAATGCTTTGCAAGCAACACTGCCGTTTCTGCTTGCGAATGAAGTTTAATATAGATTATTTACATGTCGGAAATCAGAATTATAAGTTGTGTAAAACTATAGTATAGTACAAACAAAACTAAAATGCGTTCTTGATGTTCATACACATTAATGCACAGAAGACAGTATTATAATAATCACGAGGTAGAGCGTGAAAAAGCAGAGCCCGCTTTCACTCGGCCGTTATCGGGACTCGTAGCCATCACTCGCACAGCACACAGTCAAATGCAATTAACCTTAACATGTTACTGGACCTATTCAAACACACGGATCAAAGTGTTCTTAAAGCGCATATAAGTTTTGCGCGTATTGTAATGGCTTATATTATTGTTTACCTTTGTCCTGAGTCGTAACTGTCCGGATGAACTAGGCCTTTTGGAACCCCAGGCACATCAGATTCATCATTTTCCGACAAAGAAGAGTCAATTGCTGCATTAAACTGTAATCACAATCCTATTAATCCTTATCAAAAATGTCAAAAAAAAAATTGTTAGCATGCTAAGTCGATGAAATAGATAGAGTTATAAATGAGGATATCCGTAAGAGAACCAAAGTAACGGACATAGCTCGCAAAATTAGCATGTTGGAGTGGCAGTGGGCCGGTCGCATTTGTCGCAGGATCGATAGCCGATGGAAAAGACAAGTCCTGCAGTGGAGACCGGATCTTGGTAAATGTAGTGTCGGACGACCTGCGCAAGGTCGCTGGTAGGCGCTGGAAGGTGGACGCAGAGGACCGTGATGAGAGACGTCGACTTGGAGAGGTTAACGTCCAGCAGTGTACGGTTATTGGCTGACGACATGCTAAGTAGTGAAGTCTAACAAAATTCTAATATGTTCCAATCATGAACACGCCATTAACTGGTGCAAGGTCGTGCAGCAAACGATGAAGCCGTAAAGAAAAAGGCATTGGACTTTGCTTACCTCTATCTTTTTGTGGTATAATTTTAATATATATTGTTACGTGCATGCGGGGTACACACTTAGGATTGGAAGAAAACACCAGTTTTTAATTTTACTCTTTTATTGACTTACACAGCCGCACGTAATACCTCTCTGCAGGGTCGCCCCTATACGCACGACTAACGATGCACAGTCCCGACCCTAAAGTGCCTCGCTTACAATACCGTCGCCGATATTGCGTAGACCACCTCCTGCTACTGCAGTGCTCACCTCCGACATTACCGCGTGTAGCTCGCTTCTGGTTCGTCTCTCGAACTACGCTACACTCCTTCACTTCTTCTTCACTTACTGTCCACTAAACTTTTCACTAAATTCACCACTAAACTCTTCAGTGTTTTCTATTAAACTCTTCTTCCAACTTCGTATCGCACTTGTCGCTTCACTGTCTTAACTGAACTCAACTCTAAACTGCCGGGGTAGGCGCGCCTTACATTGTTTATATACCCGGACGAATTTTCTGGAACCCATAATTTCGTTATTCTTTTATTTACTATCTGTCTCTTTCTAACATGTATCTATCTGTCTTTTCCTTCCTGAACCTTCTATTCGGGAACTTTCGTTTATACATTTATCCCTTTGTAACATCTAT
This sequence comes from Dendrolimus pini, assembly GCA_949752895.1. Taxonomy (NCBI): domain Eukaryota; kingdom Metazoa; phylum Arthropoda; class Insecta; order Lepidoptera; family Lasiocampidae; genus Dendrolimus; species Dendrolimus pini. Next base: position 7,281,838 of record OX457150.1, read on the forward strand.
CTATCTATCTCTGTCTTTCGTTCATCGTCTATCTCTTTCTAAAATTTATCCGTCCTTGTCTTTTCCTTCCAGAATTTTCTAGCTTTTTCTAAAAGTTCTTAAACTAAGTAGATGCAGGGCCGCGCCGCCCCTATGTGCGAAGTGTGCAGCGCACACAGGCGCCAAGACAATACGAGCGCCGCCGTCGAAATTATTTTTGTTACACTTACACAACAACATAATTATTCTTTCTAGAGGAGGTTTTGCAGTAACTGGCAAGTGGAAGGGAACTGGTTATACCTATTAGGAAAATATTATTTAAGTATATAAAACTGGAGACCATTTATTTCGGTCAAAATTAAAAAATAATAATAAAAAATAAGTTGAAACATGTAGCTTCGTGAAAAAAGAGGCGCTTCATAGTTTTCGCACACAGGCGCTGTGGGGGTCGGCGCGGCCCTGACTAGATGGTTCCACCATCATTCGCTGCAATATATTATACTAGTATACATATATACTAATTAATGTCGGAGTTAAGTATAACTTTGTTAAAAAATCCTTACCCCCTTTGTGTTGTGAACCAAAAATAACACTAAAAATAAGTTTTTGGATTTTAACATTTTTGAGACGGGAACAGCAAGACATCACATTTAAATTGTATTACTACCAGTAAATTAAAATGTTTAATTAAACTAGCTTGCAATTGCTTTTAATCGAAAAAGTTAATTGATTGCTACGGTTGGATGCGATTTTTTTATATATATTAATCTGAAGTTTACCTCTAATATGACGGTATAGCTGATACATCCATAAAACGTAATTTGTAGCGTTATCGTAAACTTTCCTATGAAAGAAATTGTAATTAGAAAAAATATATTTAATCCGATTATTACTTAGTGACAATCTTATGATATTTATGTAATTTCTCCCATGCTATCAGATTTGAAACAGAGTAAACAGACTGTACGACATAAATTCACCAGGTTACGGTTCTCGATATAGTTTCTTTTACAAATCAGAATAAATTATTAGGATCTATAACAAGATTAATAAAAAGCAGTAGTAGTATTAATAGAATTCGCCACAAAGGATTCTTAGTCCATATAGCCAATTCTGATGTACAAGTCTTCGTATAGTAGCGCAGTTGCATTGTAGACTACAACAGACGCCATTTAACGGAGTTCTTGTGAAAACTCGAAAGGCTACATTACTCAAAAAACTATCCATATCGTACAACTAATGTTCATTTTAAAGTAATTTTACACACTTAGAAAATAAAATTGCACAGCACAACGTCCCCTTTCAATTCCCGCCAAAACTCCTATGTCAAAGACAATTATTATTTAGGTTTGTAGCTTGGAAGCTAGGCCTTTAAGCCAGATCTTGGTTTAAAGCAAAAATTGCAATAATAATAATTTCGGCTTTTACAAAACAACAACAAGCTTAGACCCAAAAGCCTTTAATACCAAGCCACAAAACTTTTTAAAAATCAAACTGACATCCGACATCCGTTTAATCAGCTGAACAATGCATTTTTATTTATTTATCTTTTGCACTAAAACGTTAATTAATTATACTTAAATTCCTTTTAAATTCGTTAAATATGTGCGTGTGACGCCAAATATATCATTTTGCCGTGTTTGTAGTAGTACTTCCGTACCTTTGTTTTTTGTTGTGAAATTTTTGTTGAATAATGTTTGGGAGGCCGAGATGTAGAGAGTGGACGCCGTTAGCGACACAGCAGCTTCGATTACGAAGTCTTATTCAGGTATACTAACCACTGAAATATCGACTGTCGTTTTGTCTCATTCGCAAGTTTTACTAATAAACGCCTATTGTTAAATCAGCTCATACGAGCATCATACCTCTGTTCTGATGTTCAATGTACACTCACGGAATTAAAATGTTCGTCACTTTAAAGTCGACTTTTGCTTTCACCAGTTCAAGAAACAGTATTGTCAGCAATTTAATAAATGTTTTGTTTATAAAATACTAGCTGTGCCCGCCTCTTTATCTGTGTAGAACTTATAACATCACCTATCTGCCAGTGAAAGTCCCGTCAAATTGTTTGTATGTTGTATTTTATATGTATTTATTGTGCGTATTTTGATATATTATATATACTTTCATATGCATTTAGTAAGAATCTGTTATTCTGATGTTAACAGAAACTTAATTTTATTTATTTGCAAGTATAGATAGATATGTGAAAAAATAAAATTGTAATGTTGGTAATAACACAAGCTGAGATTAACAATAAGAAACAAAGAGGATATAATCACTATGCTTAATGTAGATATTAAACCAATAAAAAAGTTTTACATGTCTAAACAATTTTCTTAAACAAGATAGAAAATCAAATAACTTTGATCAAGAAATTTTTAAACTTTATTGTCTGACAGATAAACATAATTTTTTGTGGAATAGTCCATTCTGTGACTTAACTTGAAAAGGTAAAGTGTGCTCACGGATCATTTTTTTTTGTTTACCTACTTATATATCCACAATCAGTTGCAACCCACCTTTAAATGAATGGCCTGTGCTTATTTTTTTATATTAATGTGTGAGTTCTTCACTGAGAACACTACTCTTTGTTTTATGGAGTAATCCTCTCTTGTAACTTTTGGATATCATGCTTCTTCAGCTGAGATGGATATGTACACTGCAATAATTTGGCTGCCAGTTTATTAACATGCAGAGCCAATCGACATTGGTAGCCTTTTGATGGAACGTTAAAGGAATCAATTTGAAAACTGGCGAACTTTTCTAATTCTACCACTGCAATGTTTAGAATTGTACTTGTATTCTTCAAACTACTGTCAACTATTAATCTAACTTAAAATAATACCTACCTATGTTACTGTGACATTGGCCGAATCAGCGCCAGTAGCATTGAAGCCAAATCACCAAAAATAGAATAGAATACCTACCTAACAAATTCTATATCCTTCCAGAATACATAAGATACTTTAAGAAGAATTACACTAATTTCGTAGGTGATGAACCAATTATGATCAAATAGGTGTATGATAAACTATTCTCGCTTCAAAAGCCCAGTATAATTTAACATGGCAATATGTCTCATGCAGTTCCTCTGTTATTTCATGAATATTAAATATGGCCATGGATGAGGAAGTTATAACTTCCCGTATGAATCCACCCGTTTACTGCAGTATGTTTTCCATTCCAGGATACACAGCTTAAATTATAATATTAATAATAAAACTGTCAATAAAGTTGAGAGAAACTTTATTTCAGAATAATATAATATATTTTATTTATTTAAAAAACCAACAATGATTCAACACGTAAAAATAAATGCTTATAATTAATAGTATAGTCAATAACATAAGTTAAAAAAAAATCTTAATTGATACTAGAATTGAAAGTAAAAACTAGGTTACATATTAATGGTTTTAAGCATGGTATTTGATTTGACTTTTATTCTGACTTTACTGTGATGCAATGAAATACCACACTTAAAATTGTTAAAATGAAGTTTCATTACATACATAATATGTATGTATCCCCACTCGGAGAGAGCCTCAAGCTTAGTTAAACTTATATGTGTCTATATATTATACTGGTATATGGAAGGCATAGAAAGTTCCATATTGTTTAGATCTATATTGGTATTGCCTGTTTTTTTTATAGCATGAGCTTAGCAGGTAGGCAGATGGCCCACCTGATGGAAAGTGGTTACCATCGCCTATGTACATTTGCAACACCACAGGTTCTACAAATACGCTGCTACTCCCTTAAGGGGTATTGGAACTTGGCCACTAATGCAGGAACACGTCAAGGTTGTTATGGTAGCATAATCTAGGTCAGGTGTGGTATCCATTCAGATGGGCAAATAACAATAATACCATCTGGCTGTGGGTTACTTTGTTGCCTCTTATGACACAGCGCCCCAATGCAGGAAATTGTATTCTTTCTCCATTCCTGAATAGATATATCAGGCAATACCAATATAGATTTCCGATACTCCTTCGAACCTTAACTCTCACCACATCTTTGCATGAGAAACGCATCTTCCTTCCTTTGAAGACCTTGCAAGTCACATTATACAACAAAAATATAACAACATCTATAATCTCCATTTTCATAAGGGATAAGGCATTATTTTCAGAAGAGCATATTGCTAGCAAATTCATATTATATGAAATTTATGTCAAGTTTTAACTAAATAAAGAAACCTGGTCAATGTTAACTGCTACATAGTTACAAATGATGGATGAACCGACAGGATTAGTAGAACAAAGTATTCATAAATAATAAAGTAAAATAATGAAAAAGAATATTAGTCCAAAAGAGCATAAAACTAAACTGGAAATTAAAGAACAATTTAAAGATAGAGCATCCTTAGTGTAATATAATCTCAAACATATTCTAAATTAATCATACCTATAAACAAATCCTTAAGTCAAATACTAAAAATAAACTATATGTACAAATTAAAAATAATTGAACCAATGTTTAGCCATGCTGCCTCTGCTAAGTCCTGGTAGATAAGATAGAACCATGAAATGCTGGCTTGACATCGTAAGTGATTCAATTGCCTTATGATGTCAAACCAGCCTAACCCAATACAAACCAATAGTATTATATAAAAGAAAAGTAGGAAAATGGACCCCAAGCTCCAAAGCAGATACTCTGAACACAACCAGCATTTAATGCTAGAATGATAATAATGATAACTTGTTCTTTATGATATAAATCTGTTTATTGTTAACATATTTCAATTTTATATTCTATGATGTAAGCATATTACAATATAGGTTTGTTTCTTGATACAATGTCAAGTATTCACCAATATTATCTTATATCAATGTAGTACTGCATAGTGTTGTTTTCCTATTACAGATTGTCGGCTACAATATAAGACCTCCCGAGTGGTGTAAATCCCAGTGTAGCTTCTACCTGACACTACATCACACCACTATGTCCGCGCCGTTTTACACCAGCGAGAAAATATCATCGCCGCATCCAAAATGGAAAGAGATAGAATCAGGTGTGTGAAACAAATCCTATTCATGTCATAAACGAGAAAGTTTGTGAAGAGAGAATTAAACGTATTTTTATTAAATTTTATCTATAAACTAGCTGCGCCCCACGATGTCTCCCGCGTGGTGATTGAAAATCGTCATAATTCCAAAATAAAAGAATTTTTCTAAAATAAATGTAGCCTAAGTTACTCCTTATTACATCCGATACCTGCTAATAAAAGTCCCGTCAAAATCGGTCCAGCCATTTCAGAGATTAGCCGGAACAAACAGACAGACAAAAATTTAAAAAAATATTATTTTGGTGTATGTACCGTATATATATTCATACGCATGTAGTAAAAAGCTGTTATTTCAATATTACAAACAGACACTCCAATTTTATTTATATGTATAGATATGCTAGCTGGTGTATAAAATTTCGTCTTTTGCAAATGATCAATTTTCATAAAAACTTTCATCACTGTTTGCACCACTTTACGAGTTGATCTTTATAAATAAATTCTTACTGCGCACATACAGTATAGAAAGAACCAGCATGCAAATTGTCGCGGTCCTCTAGCCCCAGTAGTTTGGAGTGTGCATTGATATGTCAATCAGCGAGGTCAATTAATTATATATGTATAGACATATAATACTGTGTAGGCTGTTGGTGCGCCATAACTAAATAAACTGTAGACCTGCAAGCACTTGGCCGAACTTGATAACAAGCTTAAGTCTTCATTGTTTTGAACTTGTTCAATGACGTACTTGATAAAGAAGATTATGGAATTACGTTACATCACCTTTAATCTATATAGATGAACTTTTGACATGTGTGTCAAACTCTGACTCACTGACCTTATCGTATATTACGCGCAAAGTATCTGTGTCATGTATTATCAAATTGTAATGTATGGGCCTGTTTGACGTCTGTTTATTGGTATTTAGCATTGTTTGCCTTTGGTAATCTCGCCCCTTTGGTCTAACAATTGGTATAGCCCCTGACGTATTTGTTCTATTGATAATATAAAATTGAAAGCTTGTAAAGTTGGATCGATTGAGAGGAGTTAAGAGGTTGATTGGTAGCGACCAGCTTATCAATATAGAAGCCTTGAGTATCGATGCCGGTTTACCTGTCTGTCCATATTCTATAGTATCTATACTGCTATGAACTGTGCCATAATATCTAGCTTCGGGCAGAGCACGGGACGAAACGAATACTACGAGTCATCGTTGAGCTCGCACCCTGAAAGCAGGTAGATGCGCGATCCAAATTTTTCGACCATACGCAGATAGTCGCTAGTATTTACATAAAAATTCGAGTTCAACTAACTTCTATCACGGGAAGGGATGAATACCATATGACAAAAAGAATGTAAAACTGGAAGATGGATATAAGGGTAAAGGTAGACCAAACCAAAAAATACATCGGTGTGAAAGAGGAAATATGCTAGTAGAGAAGTGTATGGAATAAAAAGACATAATTATTGGAAAAGGCGAAACGAAAGTGAGTTAAGTTTTCGCGACTAGCATAGGTACATAATGAAACTCAACTCCGTTTGAACAAGTTGGTGGTAGGCTAATTGAAACTTTAACAGTACTCATTCACACTTGACACCTTCGTCTTCCCTAATCTGGGCTACTGAAACGTGGTCAAAATGTCAGAATAATAAAAATCAAATAAATTACTATCCTTAAAACCGTTAAAACGTAGTTTCATTAAACGTTTTACTGTTGCAAACTACGAATTATTATAATCTTTATCTATAAAATTTTCAGAGATAATTCAGCGCATGTCATCAACTAACGTAGTTATACGAGTATGGTGTCACATATTACATCCCAGCGAAGAACTTACTATACCCCAAAACACAGTTATACAAACGTGGGGAATATATTTTAGCGGGCTGAGATATATCGGGGCGAATCTAGCCTCAAATTTCACGTCAGACTGTTTTAAAAGCAATACATTAGTATTCCAAATGCACGGAGGTTATTTTTGTTCATATAAAAGTTTAAAATTAGATATAATACCGCCCGAAAATGAACTCGAGCATGGTTCGTTATCATCCGATTCTTCGGGCAAAACTAACTTGTCGAAAATCACTTTAGAATCTAAGTTTATCGTAAGCAATAAATTGAAAGAATCCAGATCCATTTCTCCCAGTAAATATCAAAGGAAACTTGATAAAGAGTATTCCAAAAGCCATAGTCCAAGTGAGAGAGGATTCCATCAAAATTTTGCATCTCTACGCAATTCTGCTAGTATGAACATTGATCATGATTACAGAAGAGACGACAGTGTTGAGAGAATTAAACAATCTAAAGATCATAATGATATATATGAACATTCTCCCGATAATATGGATGTTAAGGAATTTACAAGTACAGAAGCGAACTGTGATACTTTATATAAGAACGCGTCTCAAGAAGAATTATCTGCTAGTAAAATCGATTTGAGCGAAACAGCTGAGAGTTACGACCTACGAAATGAATCGGATGGGGTTCCCAAATATCGGTACATGGCCTTAAATTTCTTAAAATCGGAAATACGACCCAGTTACAATGTAACTAAGTTGCAGAAACTGCATTGGTTGCAATTTTCGATAAAGAAGAAACAGGAGGCAGTGCAAGAGATTAAAGAGAGGATATACAAGAAATCTTCAGTCACAAGCGATTCGTGGTCACAACCAGAGGATGAGTTTAAAGCGAAATTGAAGTTTAAAAGATCTGAGAAGAATTTGTTCTCGCCTGATGATGATGAAAACAGTAAAGAGAAATTGTCTCATACAGAGTCTGTTAAAAATGGACGAATTAAAGAAGATAGGCCTATTTCAAATGGACCTAGGTTGACTTTGAAGTTGAATGATTTATTATCGTCCAAGGTAAGCAAAATCCATTTGACGTTTATCAAATCATTAATTTGCTGTTGCATTAGTTAGTTCTTACCGTCATTTGAATAGGTATTTGTAAACGTGATAGAGCTTAGCTGGGACCATTATCTTGATGACAGCTCTTAATTCTTAGCTCTGCGCCCCTGGTATTGCAAACGTCTATAGGCGACATGAACCACTTTATTAAATGTTAGATATACCCTAAACAGTAAAATAATTGGTATTTAGACACATAATACATAAATGTATGTATACTCCCGACGCTATTCTACCAACTATATCATTACTTAAATTGTTAGTGGTGATAACTACTCATTATTAGGGGTACAGACAGTATACTGGCCTCACTTGTCCAAAGTAAATTGGCGGGTTTCACACATCAGTTATCTAGTTACCAAGTTTCCAACATGGTAATTGTAACAATACACACATTTGAACGTACTCTCTTGCATGACAATGTTGCTTTTTACTTGGAAATATGTATGTACTTTAATATAGGTCTTGACCTATATTAAACTACTACACTACACTACTGAAAAAGAATGTTTTTTTTTAAATTTTATTCCATCTTCCAAGCGGTCCATGCTTCCCGGCTTAAATTCAAAACCAAGTCATTGCAAATACGAGGGAGTTAGCTGCCAAGCTATCACAACATATTTTTGCTTCTACCTTGCTTAAGCATTTAATATTATTTTCAATATTAAATTTCAGTCAAAACCCTCACCATTCCAAAGGTCGGAACACTTAAGACTTACCAAACAACTAGAAGTTTTAAGATTCAAAAGGATAATATTGTCAGACGAGCGAGATAGCAAATTGGCAAATATAAGAAGACTGAAAGAGAAGCGCGCTAAGTTGTATGAACAGAATCAGGATATTGGTAAGTACGGGGGTAATCTTTGCATGAGAAACTGTGATTGTCTTGAAATTAAGGGGGCATATTGTTTGGTAAAATATAAAAATGTCATTTATCTTGTATATAAAAAAAGACGTTTTAAATCAATAGCTAAGCAGGTCGAAGTTGTTTCTCATAGATCGAAACCTCCAAAGTTTCGAAGTACGGTGGAGGTGAAAAATTCTTAACAACCAAGCAACTAGAGCTTAAAAAGGAGATTATGTCCTTCAATAGGCGTGGTCTGAATGCTCTTGGTTGATTTTTATTGTTTTATGATATAAGGGATTACCCCTACATTTTATGGTCCTTAAAGCCAGATTGTAATTTCTAGAAATTATATTTTAGTTAGAATTTTTTACCAAACAATATGAAGTTGTATATAGCATGCGTAATCATCACATAGTTTTTTGGGTTCATATTTAGGCTATTATTTGGTCAGATATATCGTTTTGTACATAATAGACAATTTGGGTCAAATGGTATGACCGATTTGCAATCGGTAACTGCACTAAATATACTTTTAGATACATATTCAGGCGTTCTGCAGCTACCTTAAGAGTTTGGCTTGGACTATATGTATGTACAGTTGACACAATAAAAATCATTAAAAGAGTTCACTGTTAAACTCATTTTCTTGTACATTCAATAAAAAGGCTGCGTGTAATCACGCAATACAATTGTCAATATGTATGTGTTATTAGCAAAAGTCATTATATATGGAATCAAAACATTGATCAATTAGCAAATTATAACAAACAAGGCTTGGAAACCGAAAAAAGTCGAACTGCTTACAGCCTAAGTACATAATCTACGTAGGAACTTTTCTTATCGGTTTTGTTCTAACTTTAACCTCAATCAAATGGCTTATAGTAAAGGAAACTGGTTAATTTTAAACCGGTTCCAAGTCTTGATATTAAGTATGCTCATTGTGTGTTGTGATTGTCTATGGTAATGTGTTGTATAAAAAATTATTGTAATCAATTGAATGGGATATGTTTTAAATTTGCACGCACACATTTCATACATTTGGTATTAGTGTAATTGGGTAACTTTATAATGTAGAGAGAGATAACACTTTATTGCACATCAAAATATACTATCACAATAACAGACCATAGGTCCAATATTTTCTAGGCAATACAATAGGCGACCTTATCGCTCAAAGCGATCTCTTCCAGGCGACCTAAATCAAATTAATTTGGAACAGGCGATGTAGCTGGTGCAGGAAAAAGTCAATAGAATCATAAATATTCAAACTAATTTAAGAAATAAATATACCAGTACATACATATATACAGTCATATATATACACATATAATAATATTTTTTATTTGGGAAATATTGTGCACAGTGAAAATCGTGTAGTGTGTACATGTGGTTAATATAATAATAAATTAATCATCAAGACTTATAAAAAAAAAACTCCCTATTTAAGGATTCTAAAGCTATAATTTCTGGTAATTCTTGCCCATGCGAGATTTCACCACTAGATTTCTTTCGGAAAAGATACATATATTTTTATTCATATTGTAGGTGTCACATGATTATGTTATTGTAACAAGTTGGATTACTTCTTGAATAGTATTACTCAGATAGTCCATATCAATTGCCTCACTACTGGACTGATTTTGTCATCGTTCCGACATAAAAGTTACATTTCGGCTTTGATCCGATGCACATGTTGTAGTGGTGCTCCAACATGGATATTTACTGTGTGAAAATGATAAGTTATAGTTAATTGTATTTATTTAATTAGATCGTCATTCTTGGGGAAGCAACTCACAGTATAAATATGGTTTATAAAAGTCATAAATTATTCTTAGATAATTACTATATAGACCTGTGTTACGTTCGGTTATTATAAGTTTTCCGTACTTTATATACTTCTTGAATTGTATCTAAATATTGTGAAGTTAACTCTGTGCAGGAACGGAGAAAGAATACAATGTCCTGCATCTGGGGCTTATTGTAAGAGGCCACAAAACAAACCACAACCAGGTGGTAGGGCATTTGTCTGACTGGATGGCTACCACCCCTGGTCTAGAGTATTCTGCCATAACAACCATGAGTTGTGTTCCGGTATTAGTGGCCAGATTCCAGTCTCCCTTTAGAGAGCAGCAGCGCATATGTAGTACCTTTGGTGTAGCAAATGTCCATAGGCGCTTTCCATCAGGTGGGTCCTCTGTCTGTTTTCTGAACTCACGCAATAAAAAAATCTAAGAAACAGAGTATTGAATGTAATACAAGTCAGCTATATACCAACCAAAGCATAGAGACCGTTTGTTATTGGCCACACTCGCCCCACAAACTCCGCCCGGTATTATGTTTGTCCAATTATGGCCTGACAGGTTCTGAGCTTATGCAGAACTACCATACACTGTCGAAACGCGCCGACGCCCTGAGGGAGTCGCGCCAGTCGTGCGCGGCCATGCGCGAGTTGGCCGCCAGGTCCCACGCGGCCTTGGCCAGTCAGAGATGTGAACTATTGAATCAGCTACATCAGATATTTTACATCGAACAGGTGAGCATCTTGGCAACACCGAAAAACAATTGATTTTTTACTTTGTCACATGAAATTTTCCTACTAAGGGTAAGGGCGCGTTCCCACTTTGTTGTGACGACAGATAATCGTGTAGTTTTAAGTGTCGTGGCTTATATGTTTAAATGGAGGTGTTCACATAATATAGAACGACACGATTTGCTGTCGTCTACGACATTTTTTGCAGTGATGACAGATAGTCATGACAGTGGGAACGGCTAGCACGACAGTCGTAAAACGATAAAAGATCGTTACGACTAAATCGTGACGGCAAATCTATCGTAGCCACGATAGAAACATAATCTCGTCGTTTACACGTGTTTCCCTTCCCCCTCGCGACTGTAGATTTGTAGCTTGCTATTGATGTGTAAACGACAAAGCGACTGCCATGAAACAATAAAATGTCGTCGCGATCCAATGGGAACAGCTAGATACGATAATCGCTAAACGTTAAATTTTTTTGACGAAAAACAATCGTTATAATGGGAACAGTTAGAGACGACAGTCGTCCAACGATAAATTAGTCGTTACGACATAGTGGGAACGCGCCCTAATGGTGCAAACACGTAGTGAAATTTATACCCTTCCTTACTAATTTTAATCATGTCGAGGGCTTCATAACATATAGGCGTATACGCAAAAAATTTCATTTTTTTGTTATTTACTAGAAAGTATGCATGTTACAATTTAGAAAGTGTTACCAGTATGCAAGTGTACCTGAAACAAGGCTATTCCAAATTTCAACCTTATACAATCAACTCGTTTCGTTTTATTCGCAATTTTGTCCCTTGTGTAAAACTGCACTTTTGTCTATACGCCCATTTGTTATGAAACCCTCATTATGGTCCTTCGAGCCGGATAAACATACATATTTCGGAGATATTCAGGTGTAGTAGGATTCCGTAGAGATTTTTACAAAATGCATTTCTCGTACAACTGTGTTCTGAATATATATATTGTTGTAGTTGTACTGAAGAGTGTGGTCTGTATGGTGTTATACATGGGTATAATAAACCCTGTAGCATTAAAAAAAATCAAATGGTCGCCACAATACGTGTTGACTATTAAGCACTTCCCAATTTTATTTTACTTATGTACATCCAATTTATAAATTAATTCTATTACATTTTTGGTTTTATAGTGAGTTTGATGAATGTTCCTTGTCAATCTACTAACTACTCTCAAAACTCTTTGTTTTCTCGTATGGCTTGTACTTACAATACTAAGTTTTGTAAAAAAATTCTGTTTCTGTCCTCCAAATACAACTTAACAACAAAGTAATATTATGTATTAATTAAATTGCAGAATTTTCCATAAAACAACCGAACTGTAATTGTTTAATTTTAAATTAACTTTTGCTTTGTAAAATTGTTACTAGAGTGGTAGTTTGAATAGGATAACCTGTTTCTGGCCTTACTTTTTGTTGTCAACGACTTTATGTAATATTCCTCGCCTCTACTCCTATTTTTTGATATAACATTAATATTTTTTTTTAATGGTACTTTGTATCATAACCTAACGTATTTCTTCTACACGACTCTGCGACATGAATAAACGATGTTTCTGTGCCACAGTCGAATGTGTTTGAGTATTAATGTATATTATGAATGTAAGCATATTGGACAACAAAATAAAAAATAATGTGTATTTGGTTTTCTCAATAAATAAATAAATAGTCTGTAAGCTCGTCAGAGCCGTATAAGGCCATGACGAGCCTATTCATCAGACGTTATCATGGCATGGCATAATGTATATGGGTATATTCATGGAATTGACATCTTTCGTGATCTTTGCCAATATAGTGTTTCTATTGTTTAAATAACAATCATCTTTTCTAAATCACAATGCACTTTGATAATAGCGATTTGTTGCACACTTGATGCCCTTGCGACCACACCAGCTCGTCTCCAATATCAATGTACTCTTTTTGACCAATAACGCCCAAAACATGTCTCGACACTCTATCTGTCATTAGGGTGGCCGCCTGCAACCATAGATATGCAACACTCCGCTAAAGTGTCATTGTCAATATATTATCCTTGGCGATGGTTCGCCGACAAGTCTTATGTGAATTGTCACATATGACTATTTATTGAACATTGAACAAATATTGAAATTGGATAGGGTTTCTGGACCTTGTACTCGTATAATGCTACCAAACTGTCAGAAGCAGATTATTTTTTAAATTTTGTAGTAGTTCAAAACCTATAAATATTCAAAACGACTACAAAAATGTATACATATAGATAGATATATGTATAAATATTGTTACGAGTCGCGAGACTCGAGTTAAAATGCCGCTAGAATTACTATAGAGTTTTATTAAAACTATACAAACACGTATAACACAGGTACAAATATAACCGGACACAACTAGCCAACAAATGTAATGCAGAAGGTTGTAATTCAATAACACGCGCAAACTCCGTCACTTAATAGACTCCCGATTGTAGTACATACGTCTTACTTCGCTAGTAGTTATCGCTCGACTGCCTCCCCCCTCCATCGGGCTATCGTTTTATACTGCGCAATTGCAATTTCCCCGTATCTTAATCCGATACACCTGGCTAATGACTGCCATAAAAGATTACAATACAACAATGGGCTGTTTTCTAATCATAAAGTAAACAAACAAGTCCAAATGCCGAAAGGTAATAAAAAGTATTTTTACAGGTATGCCAGGTGTGAATTTATTTTCGTTGGCATCTAGGTCGTAACACACACTTCCTCCGTGCAGGAACGGAGAAAGAATACAATTTCCTGCGGCCGGGCGGCCTGTCGTATGAGGCGACAAAACAACCCACAGCCAGGTGGTAGGGCATTTGCCCGACTGGATGGCTACCACCCCTGGGCTAATGTATGTCGCCGTAACAACCTTGTGTTGTGTTCCGGCATTAGTGACCAGGTTCCAGTCTCCTTTAAGAGAACAGCTGCGCATTTGTAGCACCTTTGATGTTGCAGGTGTCCATAGGCGATGGTAACCGCTTTCCGTCAAGTGGTCCGTTTGCCTGTCTGCTGAACTCCTGCAATAAAAAAAAACCTATATTCCTTGCCTTATGTTCAAACCGAAGTTGAAATTTCAGCGCGATGTGTCCAAGTGGTCGATATGCGGGGTTCCCCTACCAATATGCGGGGACGAGAGCCCCCGGGGTTCAAACCCCGTGTCGGACTCCGTGGCCGCGGGGTTCGTGGCCCAAGCAACCTGCCTCGCCGCCGCCTTACTCAACCGGCCGCTCCGCTACAAGATCACCTTGCTGGGCTCCGCTAGCAAGATACTGGACATCACACCAGACCTGCCGGACCCCAAGTGAGTTGACTTACAACCCTCATGGCATAGGAATCGTTTTTACCCTCGTGTGGTGGCAACCTTCCAGTTTCCTGCGTGAACAAGCCAGCCACACCACTTTTTGACTATACGAGGCCATCGACAAATTTCATGGTTTTTGACCCCTCCCCGTCCTTGTCACATTGTGTTTTCACAATTTTACATGAAGAAATTATTGAATTACATCACACGAAAATCACGATTTTTGACCTTGTCGTAGCTGGTCACATTCGTGAGACTCCTGCGTCCCTAGTGTGACATCACATACTCTGCAATTTTACATCAATAATTTATTGAATTAGAATACCAATTCCGTAATTGGCTTAAATATATTATATTTAGAAATGTGACTGGCTATGTTCCATTAGAGACTCGCAACGACCACGTTCACGACCGCGATTTTTCCAGTTCCACTTGCTTGCCGGCGTTATGATCGTCAACCCAAGTGTAACGGTTATTCGACCCACCTCACCAGCCTATCGTAAGAGGCGAAAAAACAACGCACAGCCATGTGGTAGGGTATTTGCTCGACTGGATGGCGACCACCCCTCGTCTAAAGTATGCCGCCATAACAACCTTGTATTGTGTACCGATGACCAAGTCCCAGTCTCCCTTAAGAGAGCAGCAGCGCATTTGTAGCACCTTTGGTGTTGCAAATGTCCATAGGCGATGGTAACCGGCTTACCGTCAAGTGGGTCGTTTGCCTGTCTGCTGAACTCCTGCAATAAAAACAAGTGTGTATGTACACGCGTTAGAAGTTATACTTCTTTAAATTGGTTAAATAAATAAAGCCCCTACCACGGTCGAATCGACCGTGGTAGGGGCTTTATTTATTTAAGCGACCGTATTAAAAAATACAATCAAAAACTGAGGTTAACTCTAAATAACTTAGAAAAATAAATACCACAATCACACCCAAGTATTAGAAAAAGCGATATAATTACTTACTTTTTTTAGAAATTCACTGGAATTGAAATTAAAATAAATCCTTTGATTTTGCTGATCACTTTAATATATACAGGGTGTTTGGCGCATGGACCGACAAAAATTTTTGGGGGATTGGGTGGATCAAGAGCTATCTTTAACCCATAGATACCTATGTCCCATGTGTCACTGTAATCGAGATACGATTTTTTTTGTTTGTTTTTGAAAATTACCTGGTTCATCGTCTTTAAAACGACATATTTTTCTAGTTTGTTGTTGTAATTGAACCAAATAACTTCTATCGTAGTCTTTAATGTATGATTATTCTAAATTAAACATTAATTCTTAGCATTAGACAACAAAACGTTCTTGACGAGCTTTCAAACTCTTAAAAATGAATTAATCTATGAAAAAGGTCAAATTCAAAATTAATTATAAAAAAAACTAAAAGGTATTAAGAATTTCATTTGATTGAAACAAAATCTGTACTTAATATCCTTTCCAACGATATACCACATGGCCTTGAAATTATTCCTTATGTGATCAAATTATCAAAATCAAAGTATTTTTTTTTAAAGAATTTTGTGGACCGATGAATCCAATTTCAATCATGAGGGGATTGTGAATCTCCACAACCTCCATCATTGGGGGATAAAAAGACAAAATCCCCGCAAGAAAAGGCAAAGTTCATTTCAAAGTAAGTTTAGTGTGAAGATTTTGGGCTGGGGTTATTGGAAGACACCTGATCGGTCCACATTTCTTACCGGAGCGCCTAACCGGAGAAAGTTATTTTTCTTTTTTAATAAATGACTTACCTGAATTGGTATTACCAATAGTAGAAGAAGAAGATTTTATTTTCCAAAATGATGGTTGCCCAGCACATTACCAACGAGACGTTCGAGAACATTTGGACAATTGTTTTCCCAATTCGTGGATCGGAAGAGGCGGTCCGATTCCTTGGCCTGCACGGTCACCAGACCTAACACCTCTGGATTTTTATGTTTGGGGGCGCGCAAAAGAAATTGTTTATGCGACAGAAGTACGGACAAGGGAAATTTTAATAGAAAAAATAAATAGCGCCTTTCGCATAATGAAAGAAGAAATGCGATTAAAAACGACGACTGTGGAAATAAGAAAAAGATGTCGTGCATGCATTCACAATGGAGGCCGTCATTTTGAACCCAATCTGTGAATAAAATTTAATTAAAACGTCTTAAAATACAAACAAGGTGTTTTCTTTATTCTGACACTGGTTGAGTAATACCTTCTGTTTTGTGATCACATGAATAATTTCAAGGCCATGTGGTATATCGTTGGAAAGGATATTAAGTACAGATTTTGTTTCAATCAAATGAAATTCTTAATACCTTTTAGTTTTTTTTTTATAATTAATTTTGAATTTGACCTTTTTCATAGATTAATTCATTTTTAAGAGTTTGAAAGCTCGTCAAGAACGTTTTGTTGTCTAATGCTAAGAATTAATGTTTAATTTAGAATAGTCATACATTAAAGACTGCGATAGAAGTTATTTGGTTCAATTACAAAAACAAACTAGAAAAATATGTCGTTTTAAAGACGATGAACCAGGTAATTTTCAAAAACAAACAAAAAAAATCGTATCTCGATTACAGTGACACTTGGGACGTAGGTATCTATGGGTTAAACATAGCTCTTGATCCACCCAATCCCCCAAAAATTTTTGTCGGTCCATGCGCCAAACACCCTGTATATTAAAGTGTAAAAAGCCTTGTAGAGATTTGGGCAAGAAAGTACCGAATATACCTAATATTAACTATTTGGGCAGAGATTCCCCTTTTACCACTCAGTAAGCAATGAACACCGTCTACACGCCACACCGCCTTTTATACGAAAATACTACGAAAACTACCCTACATAATAATATTATTATCTATGAAGATTATCTATGTGATATTAATATAATCTATGGTTCTTATAACTGCTGTGATGGACATCGCGTAACAAAAGCTTTCTTTCTGAATCTGTTGTGTAGAGAAATAAATAAAGTTTTATTATTATATATGTAGGATAATAAATAAATGATTTATAAATCATCAAACTCGTATATTAATTAAAACACAATAAAGTAAAGAATTATTACAACGCTCGTCTCACAAATTCACAATCCATCTATCAACAACTCGTTGCTACGCAACCACCATACTACACTCGGCCATCCTGAAAAACTAAAATGTTGACTATAGCTAACTTCATGGTGTAGGTTTTTTCGTGACGGTCTGCGCGCGCATCGAAAAAATTTACTCTCATCATTATTCCCTAACGCGCCTAAAGAAGTATAACTTCAAAAAGTTTATATTATTACATAATAATTGAATGGTAATAAAGCAAACTACAGAACTGTTGTTTTATTTTAATCATTTTCTTAATGTAAAATTGCAAAACATGAAATGTCACACTAGGGAGGAGTCTCACGAATGTGACCAGCTGTGACAAGCTGTGACGGGGGAGAGGTTAAAACAATCATGAAATTCGTGTGACGTTTGTGGATGGATATATGATTCAATTTTTTCCAGTATCCCTCTATTCGCTAGAGGTGGCGACGCGACGCTGTTCCGCTATGCCTTGTTCCTGCTGAACAAATGCATAGCGCAGCTGATGTGCGGACGAGGCCTGCCAATAACGGACATCCGTCCAACACTGGCCAACCTGCAACGGTTGCTAATCACGCCTAGTAATTTGTAAGTTAGTTTTTTCGTTTATATATGTATATTTGAATTTATAATTGGTGTGTAATTATATATAAAAATCCCTTACACATAACTTAAAGATCATCCTAACGTAATAAAAGTTATGAATATTGTAATTTAATAAACGACCAATCAGAGCAGAGCATATGCCTCGAGCGGGGTCGAGGCGCCATCTGTACTTAAGGTAGACGGGCGAGTTTTTGCGACACATTTGAGTGATAGTAACGGATTGAGTTGGATCGTTGAGAATTTAAAAGAATGATTAAAGTATTATCGGTGCCCTGAATCCGCTGCTCGGTCTCGGTTAAATCTAAATTAAAAAGTGTATAAATCGTGGCCATTGTGTTTTATGCTCGCATTTTACCCTGATGACGCCCACTAAACTCGCAACCACTAAAGACGATATCAACGAGAACGATGCCTTCTCCGAGAGAGAGAGAGAGATATATATATATACATATATATATATATATATATATATATATATATATATATATATACATACTTCGCTTAAACCACGCAACGGATTTTTAAGCGCTTTTAAAATCCGTTGCGTGGTTTAAGTGAAGTTAGCGGATATACAGACGGTCAGACGCGCCAAGCAACTTTGGTTTATACTATGTAAGGATAATGGAAGCACAAGTTGCAAAGTGGACTACCGAGAGTGGTAGGAATATGACCATATTATTCGTTTATGTTCCCGCACAGTGCAGGTAAAAGTTTTACGTCTATAATTACATCACTTATACTCTGATTTTTAATAAACTGACTAAAATGACAGCTGCCATCGACTTGTGTTTGTGTTGCAAGCTTGGATCAACTAACCACTGTGAGTATAAGGATTCAACTCACAGTGGTTAATTGTTGATTCAATTCACACAACTACATTAAAAAAGGTTGATCGCAGGTGGCTTAAAGGCCTTATTGCCAAGCCATAAACATCAAAAAATCGCAGCTATTATTTTGACATCTCCGCTGTGGCATATATATATCCATTAGACGGTGACAGCGTCTCTGACATAAACAGGGCGTTCCACTTGTAGCTCACAACGCCCAAAATGCTCAGTTAGCCGTTCCACAAGGCGACCGCGATCGTTGTGGTCGTGGCAAAAACGTCACTAATGTCGTCATCATTTTCGATCACACAACGCTCACAACGAACCATGTCATGAGGTGGGTCGAATAACCGTTCCACTTGGGTTTACGATTTTAAAGTCGGCAAACAAGTGAAACTGGATAAATCGTGGTCGTTGTGAGTCCCTGATGGGACGTAGCCATTATGAAAAATGTTTTATATATTATGAAATGTATGGTTTCGAAAAGTTCTTGAGTGGTTAAATTTTTGTAAACTATTACAAGGATATTCTCTCGCAGATCAGACACGTCAAAGCTATTCGGCACGTATAGATGGGTCGCCGACAACCAGTGTCCAAGGACTCAGTCGTTGCGAAGTCTGGTCGCTGGCGACAGGGGGAAGTATAGACAATTCAATCGGTTTAAGGTACGTATAGAGTGGCAGAAATGCCTAATACAGCAAAATAGCTATGCATTTCCACATACAGTAAAATGGGGGGGGAATCGGGACACTTTTTAAGTTCGACATTGATTTTTATCGTTTTTTTTTTGTAATTATAGTAATAAAACGGAGATCACAATGGTTCCGGTAGTTTAAATTTTTATTTCTAATGTATTAAGATATAGTTTATTAAAGAATAATCATAAAAAGTTACAAAAACTCACTTGTCCCTGTTCACCCAGGCGTTCGGGTGAATCGGGTCGCTTAAGGGGTTAATAGAGTTTTTCGCTAGGGCTGACACTTTCATACTATAGGCAGGTACCTACAATACAAATTTCACACAACTTTGACCTAATGTTTTGAAGTACGTTTTTTTTAAATACTTATGACAGGATGACTGAGTGTTGCCAGATTATAGAAAAAATATTGCAAGCTTCAAATTTAAATCCTACCACAAAGTGTAACACGTAACATAAATGTGTATATAAGGCCGCAAATAAAACTTGAGGTTTGTCCCAATTCACCCCCTAGACCCTATTCCCCCTATTTTACGGTACCTACGTTACAAATATTAACACTAACATTTACAAATGTATAACAAATGAGTTATCTGGAAGTGTGCACTAACAACTGCAACACAGTATTATACTACAGCAGTTGTTTGCGATACGAAATCGTTTCTGTATACTATGTGAATTGGTTTCGAATAAATTGTTTAATTCTTTAGCTTGCCTCAGTAACTCAGGCGCAAGTGACTGCACCAGCGCTTTGAGTTACCACAAAATTATAACCATAACATAAAATAATTTTGCAATGCAATATTCTATCTTCTGTTACTCTTGGTCTTTCGTTGTCTGTTGTTCGTTTTCGTATACAACTTTTTATATAATTAAGTACATTTTCCATTGTATGTGCCGTTTATTTTTATGTTATATAAACTATATTATTGTATAATATTTTCTTAAGTTTTCGCGACTTGTACACACAATAAAACTACGTTTTAACGGTTTTAAGCGCGGTAATTTATTTGATTTAGGTTTATCCGACGTTTCGGCCGCTTTTCAGTGGCCGTGGTCACGGAAGACAAAGATGACATTTGTCAAACGTGTATTGTCAAAGTTTTTATTCAGCCTACCGCCAACTTGTTCATTTTAATTATTTAGTTTTAAATTTTGTTTATGGATATTATTTACTCTATGGGAGCCTAATCTAATTTACCACCGCTTCACAACATGTTGTGGCTTGAAGAGAAGAAGCGGCGCAAGAAACTCTTCAGCAAACATGCCTAGTTCTAATTTTTTTTTATATAATATTAAAATGAGTGGAAGGAAAAAATAAAAGAAATTATCAGTCAAGTTGGTTTGTTTCGTTCGTAAACCTAAATCAAATAAATTACCGCGCTTAAAACCGTTAAAACGTAGTTTTATTATGTATATTATTGTAGTAAAAAAAAAACCCTTAATTTTTATTTTGTTATTGCCGAAGTTCAAGAGACAGGCTAACGGCCCACCTGTGATGGAAAGTGATTACCGTCGCCTATGGACATTAGCAATATCAGTGGTACTGCCAATACGCTAAGAGCGGTTTCAGACTAGCGTTTTATACGCGCGTACTGTGCGATCCAAATTAGAATAGGAATGTCAATAACCTCTATCTGTCAAATGTCACTTGAAAAGTATGGTTTGCGAAAAACTTATGCTTATCAATAATAAATAGTCTCACATCAAATTTAAATAAAAAGGTTAAATTAGTAGTAAATTGTATTAATTTAATTATTTAAAGTTATTTAAAGAAACATTATGGCGCCAAGTCGATCCTATTCTCATTTGAATTGCATTATATAAGCTCGTTTTTGGAAGCGCATGTATCAATCCATGTCGAGACACGATATCACTATCGTTTCAAGCGAACACGCCGAAATATGCCCGTTTACGCGAGTCCGGTTTTTTGAAGCGTGTAATGTGGCGCGCGCAGAAAAATACGCTAATCTGAAACCGCCCTAAATAAAACTACACGTTGCACGTTGCAATCGTTTCTCCTCCATCACTGATATAATGCCTGTATCTGTAACGTTACATTACAGGCGAATGTTCGCGGTGAGGGAGCACCTTACCTTTTAAGACGGAACCACCACAAATTTGTTGCCGAACTGTCACACGGCTAATTGGGAAGCACCACAAATTTGTGGTCAAATACAGACAATTGAAACGAACGTCGAACTCATGCTTTCTCCCTCTAACTACATAGAGTTTGTATTAGAGTAAAAGAGACGATATAATTCTCTCGGTTTAGGCGCGGCAATTTTAATGGCAGCGGGCCGATTATGGACAAATAATAATGTTAATGGTTCGTTTCGCTTTATTTGATCGAATAATTGTGGTTAGTTTTGATTGAGATTTTTCTATAAAAACAAGAATATGCTGGTGGCGCCACCAGTGATTGTAGAGTGTTACGGGTTACGTACAGTAGTACTATGTTTGAAACTGTTATGATAAAATTACTATTTTACAGGATGCAGTGGACGGACAGTCGCCTGAGAATGCTATGACCCTGAGAATGCACCGCCACTCCAGGAGTGTGGGGAGCTATCACGATGACCAGGTGAGAGAAGTGTGAATTAATGACAAAGATAATTTAATTCTTAAACATGAGTGTTCACATATATGTATATAGTGTTACGACCGACAAAGACCAATTGTGAATTGAACTGCAGTTTATTACGTTTTCGGCATTTGGACTTCTTTTGTTTACTTTGTGTTTGATATTTGTAATTAGAAAAAGAGCCCATTGTGTATTGTAATCTATGTGGTAGTCATTAGCCAGGTGTGATTCTAAGAATTTCGGTCTACGCGGCCGAGAGACATATTGTATTCGTAGAGTATAGAGCAATTGGGGCCAATGGAGAGATCGGCAGTCAAGCGATAACCACAAGCGAGGCAAGACGTGTGTACATTCGGTAATCTATATAGTGACCGACTTTGCGCGTGTTATTGAATCGTGCATTACGTTTGGATTGGTTGTGTTCGGTTATATTTGTACCTGTGTTATACGTGTTTGTATAATTCTAATAAATTCTATAGTAATTGTAACGGCATTTTAATTCTAGTCCTGCAACTCCTCCAAAAGCACATAGACAGAAAAACTATAAGGAAAATTAAATCTCATAAAATAATTAAATATTAAGCAAAATATGATAATGGAGAAAATATAGGTTCAACTTTACAATAATGGACACTGAATTTTAAGTAGTGGAGGGGGGGGGGGAAGGGGGGAAGAGTACTTCTCCCTCCTGCAACCCCCATGTCTAGGAGACGTGTAGTTTTTGAGATATGATTTTTTTTGTAAACATAACTTTACTTTTTTTTTTCAAAATGGTATACTTATATATTTTGTCTAAAGACGAGAAATGCAGAAGAAAAGTTAGTGGTCAATGTGAAAAACATTTAATACAGTCTAAAAACGCGGACTAAAGCCCACAAGCCTATCAAGCAAAGCAAGTGTGCCGTGACAGCGGTCAACAAATGTCACAACCGATTTGTAACCACCATTTAAATAGTTATCAATAAATAAATGGTGGCCAGTCGGTTCTGGCACTCGCCGGCCGCTGCCGCGGCACGCTCGCTTCGCTCGCTCGGCTCGTGCGCTTTGGTCTAAACACTAACCCAACCCAACCAACTCACCGTTAAAGTTACTGGTCGCGAGAAATACTGTCCTTGCACCAGTTCGTAGTCGCTCATTATTAAAAAATAAAAAGGCGGCAAAATATTCATAGTGCCGCCTAATGCATCGATGTTTGTAATAAAAATAAATCGATTACAAATACTACTCATTCAAACTCGTAATATATAAGCAATAACAATAATTTTCGTATTTCAAAATGGATATTATTGGAATATCGAATGATATTCGAATTAAAAAATCGATATTATTGACATACTGATTTGGTAACATTTATTTATGGTCGTAAAGTGAAAAAAAGTGACAGTACTGTGATTTATTATTATGTACTTTAAAATTATAATAACTAATTCAAAACTTGTTTACTAAACTAAAAAATGGTTTTAGTGTTTATATATCATGTGTAAGTGTATTACTAAAGATAAATCAAAGTTTTTTCAACAAAAGTGACATAACCTTGTTTATCAAACATATTTTTGTTTTTCCCATTATTCATTCAAAACTTGTTGTTGGACCCTAAAAACTTGTTTCCTAGCCCAAATAAGAGGTCTAGTGTCTATATATAAGGCGTATGTATACCCCTAAACTTGATTTTCGTAAAATTCAGTGTCCATTATTGTAAAGTTGAGCCGAAAATATATATTAGGGAAATAGACCATCGAAGCTCAAGTCTAACCGTTTCATACCGATATTCTGTAAAAGCGTGGTTTCACATCAATCGAGCCAACCCTAAGAGCAGTAATCAAAAAATGTTTCCGACATGGCTACCATATAATGATTATTACTATCTATAATATGATATGATAATTATATTTAATTTTAATTGTAGTATATAACAAATGCCAAAATATTGAGTTTGAGGTAGGGGATGGGATAGGAGGGATGAAATAAATAATTTGAGATAAGTGGATGGATAGGAAGGATGAGATAAAGAGTTTGAGGTAAGGAGGATGGGATAGTAGGGATGATTTAAAAATTTTGAGATAGGGGGATGGGATAGGAGGGCTGAAATAGGGATGAAGGGGAAGTGAGCCATCGAAACTCACTTATCGTACGAAACACGATTAGCTTAATACTGTTTCACACCGGTTTTCTGTGTGAGTGTGGTATTATACTGATCATACCAGCCCTAAGACCTATAATCAAGATGACGATTCCAGCACACTACCACATACAATTTTAACATTCTTATTGTTTTGTTTGTTTAGTTTTATGGCTTGGCAGCTAGGCCTTTAAGCCAGATCTTAGTTAACAATATAGTTACTTCATTTTCTTAAGCATATTTGTAGCACAGCTGAACTGTAGGTAATCAGCTAGTGCCATGCAACGGAGTTTTTGTGACAAATCAAAAGGCCACATTTGACTATACAGTTCACATTTCTCACAAAACACATAATTACTACTCAAAAACTATCAATATCCTACAACTATTGCTCATTTTAGAGTAATTTTACACATTTTTAGAAAAAAAAACTGCACAGCACAACATCTCCTTTCAGTTCCCGCCAAAAACTCCAGTATTCTTATTGAACTAATCTTTGTTCCAGGACTTGCCTGCGTTAGACGCATCAACCGCATCAATAATGGGCAGTGAATCTAATATATACAATATGAAATTAATCCCGAACACATCCCAAGAGATCGCTCTAAAAAGCCACAACTCTGACTCGGCACTCGACACTTTACCCGATGATAAATATCATGGGACACATGAGAAAGTCCATTTTACACTAGGCGATGATGTCGATGAGAAATTGGTGAGAATCTCATCGAATAACGACGATGAGGACACATGTTCTACGTGTCTCGATGATAATGTGAAGCGAATATGTTCGGAGATAAAAAACTATTGTTCGGTGAAAGTTCACGAGGGATTCGATATTGTCAATAATATGGACGGTATAAAGGAGTATATGGAGAGGCGTGCGAGCGAGATGGGAGATGTCGATGTGTGTACAAAGTGCGAGAGTGAGAAGGACGGAGTGTGTGACATGGCGTGCGCTAATAAAGTGACTGAGGTTATTGTGTTGCCAAGTGCTGAAGCCATTTTGGATACAGGGCAAAATTTTGAAAACGGCGACGATGAAAATAGTGGCTAGTTTTATTGATTGGTTTATTATAAGTTAAATAAAAATAAATAAAATGTTTGTTTATTGATTTATTCCATTTCATATGAATTTATGTGAAATATTAATATTTGTTTTTAATTTTGCTCTAATTGATGCAACTCGGTCTGTCGTACAGTATACATTATTTTTGGCTCAGATTTATAATTAGTTATAGAAACCGTATTAAAATAGAAACATTTTCACAATTTCCACTTATGCTAACGAAAAAGTGTTAGATAAGGATGTGTATACACTATGCAGTCGTACATTCATTATATTAAGGCTGTCACTAGTTAAAGTGAGACAGTGATATGTCACTATCTTTGACAACTTGTTTTGTTGATTTTACTTTACAAATAAAATATTATTTATATTTAACATTTTTATTTGTCACGAATTATAGCACCTATGACGTTGTTCAATATACTGTACTATAGTAGAATTATTTTGTGCGTGCAGTTTGGGTCATAAATCAAACTCGGCCTCAGCCCTGCTAGGGCGGTGAGCATGTTGCGCGGACGCAACGCGATAAAAACTCATTCTTATCAAAGAAAGATTATCATTCTTATAAAAATCATTATTATCTTTTTTGCTGTTAATTTAACTTAGATATAAGTATTTATATTTATTTTTAATATAAATTGTCACATTCTAAACTTTTGTAGTTATAGTTTTTTAATACATAGATACCTAATTATTAATTTATTTTAAATCATTATTATTCTTATTTTAATACATACATTTTTTTACTTTCATTTTTATCACTAACCCACAAAATGACAAAAGCAAATACACTATCGATAAAGCTTATCGACAACAATAATGCGCAATCACTATGCCCGCCCATAAGGCCCGTGAGTGGAAGAGAGAGCGAAATACTACGATTATTTATGACTCATACTGCACGAACAAAATAATTCTACTATAGTTGGTTATTTTAGTACGGTTTCTATAGCTTTAGTTAATGCTCTGGGATTTTGGGTGTTTTTCATGTTAATAATGAAATGAATATACTGTTTCTAATTATGCCATTATTTCCTTTAAATGAAGACGATAATATTTAATAATAACTATTGTGTTCAGTAAAGTGCTTGCCAGCGCTTTAAAGCATTAACGTGAGTTCCAGACTATAAAGCGTTTCTATTTTTGAAAATGGAACATTAATGTTTGTTTCACATCCTTCAAAAATAATAGTCCTCAGTGCTTGGCCAGACTGCACACGCGGGCGCGTTGAGCGCGCGGGCAACTCAAGCCATAGTACACTCATACAAGTGGCCGCAGTGACTGCGCGGGCGTCAAGCGGCAAACAACGCGGAGCGCGAGGTTCTCAAACCATTCCGAACTAACACGTTAACTGCACTAACGTTTGCAACATGGCGTCTTCTGATTTTAATATTAAAGAATTTATAAGCGCAATTCAAGCACGACCTGCATTGTGGATGTCAAAACATAAGCAATATAAAAACAAAAAAGTAATTACAAGACTGTGGAATGAAATAAAATCACTGTTTCCTGGGCATGAAGGTTTATATTTTAAAAAACGTCGGGACTTTTACAATGTAGGAATTCACATAATGTTTAACTTCTATTTTCCCATAAATATAAACAAAATTTATCCCGTATTGTTTTTGCTCTTTCACTATATTTTCTAATATGTAGTCAAATATATCCATTGACATTAAATATTCAAAAAAGTTCTGAGATTGCATTCGCAATTTCTCATATAGTGTGTAAAATTCTCCTTCACTTCCTCTAGTCAAGTTAATTTCATTAAGCCCATTTTTTACTTGTAGCACTTGCCATTTTAAGGAAGAATTTACTAATAAAAATAAGTCCTCTTCATCCATATTGTATTTGGCAAACACTGGACACGACACCGCTCGGATGAGCCGCGCGCGTCACTACGGACAAGAGCGTCGCGCGCGTCCCCGCACCCGCGCCGCCACCGCGCCCGCCTATTCAGTCTGGCCAAGCACTCAGAGTCCCAGAGCCCAAGTTCCACTAGCAGTTCATCCCAATAGCCCGGTAACTTTTGTTCTAATTTCCTACAATAGTCCTAACCCGACCAGGGCTTGTCCTTGGCTTTAATGTGATTTTTTTGACGTGTTGTCATTATTATAACGAAAATAATATTTTTATTTCCTTTTATTATTCCTTTGTCTTACTGAGTATACACTGTTTGCCACGATTACATTCATTCTTCGGAATGTAATTGTATAACTTTATATAGATAAATAAGAAGAAAAACAAATTTTAGCTAGACGTGTTGCTGGGGAGTTTCTTGCCGCCTCATAACAGCAATAACACGTGGCGAAACGGTGTTCATAGAATAGGAAGTGGATTTAAATTTCAACATATGTATGACCTTCAAAAAGTGTTAGTGGAACTTATTTTGAATAAAAACTATTGAATTTGTAAGCAAAGATAATCGTTGGTCAGTGTCACGCCATATTTACATTTTGTCAAGGGGCCTCCATGTGTTGAACTTCCCATGGCCCCATGCGAGTCCTCCAAAAATCCGGGATATTTTTATGGCCCATAGTCTTCAGAGACATACATGAGCGATTGTTACACTGCTCCTTTTTTTTATTGCTGAAGCACAGCAAACAGGCTGACGGCCCAACCGTGATGGAAAGTGGTTACCTGCCAATGAGCTGCCGGCCTTGAAGGAGAAATGTATTCGATTACAGGCCAACTTAAGAAGCATTTCGACGCTTTAACGCTTTATGTGTTCCAAATACATTTTAATTTGGACGAATTATCATCTTAATCATTGGTTTACTCCAATTGCTTAAAACGCTGACAGTCGCTTTAAAGGCGTATACACGTAGCGATTTATTTAACTATTTTAATTTCAAGATTGAAACTAGTCTTCTCTTTATACTCTTGGGGCTTTGACTCCTATTGGTACTATTAGCAATAAACTCAAATCAATAAACTTGGCCGGTTGTTTTGCCAAATACCGTCTCTGTGAACATGAAGAAAACAGAATTAAATTATTTTATAAATGTATGTTATTTAATATTAATTATTGCCTGAAGCAGGCAAACAAGCAAACGACCCACCTGATGGAAAGTGGTTACCGACACATATGAACGTTTGCAATATATTACAATTGTATGTATCGAATATTATTGATATATTCATTAAACTACTCTATTTTTTGGAATCCATCCAGTCGAATACAAGGACCTCTGTCTACACTTCAGTGAACTAGGCAAGCCGACGCTTACACAGTAGGTCATAAAGCCCTATTATAAAATTTGACAATAGTACGTCACTTGACAGATGACAGTTGACAGTTTGCAGAATAAAACAGTTAACATTAAATCTCTGTGTGTGTACCGGCCTTTATTGTTATTCAACGAAAAATGTATAAATAAATAAAATATTGTAAATTATGTACATATGTATTGAATTTGTCTACATGTATCGCGTAATACATAATCGGCCGTTATTATAAATAAAACTTATTTATTTTATTTCGTACCATGTTTTTTATTTCTATTTTATTAATCGGGGGCGTCCATTAATTACGTGAGGTGTTTAAAGGGGGGGCGAGCCGAATCTTATCTAATCTTACTTTGAGGAAAGGGGGGTGTCTCAGCCAATATTTCACGTAATACCTTTCCGTAAGAAAATGTGTCAAATTTGCGAGGAGGGGTTGAAATTATATGGACATGTTGGTACCAATAATCACTCGTCAGACCGTGCGTGAGTATGGACATGGAACAAATATTCTTTTATGAATTTTAGTAGTTACCATTTAAGTATTTTATTATTTATTTATCTCAGTGATTGTAAGTCACGTTCTACGCAATCGTAAATATATAGTCTGAAATAAAATTATGTTTTCTCTAGAATTTACACATTTTTATAAATCTCACGATTAGGGTACTGGGGATCAAGCCTCTAACGATTTAAATACACTCGGCACCTTATGCAAGACGGTTTTTCAGGGATGTTTGGCCCTGGTAAGTAATTAGATCAGTTATTTAGTGGTGACAAAGTTATAAATAAACTTACTGTAAGTATCATTGCATATTTATTTTTCAGGAGGAATGTGATATGGGATAGGGAAAATTGGATAAGTGGAGGGGGAAGTGAGCCCTCGGAACTTTCACTCTAAGTTAAGGTTTTGACGCCGATATTCTGTGAGCACGTGATATCACACCAATCGAGCCGACCCAAAGAGCGATGTGTAATCAATATAACGATCCCAGCATAGCCCTACTACGTATAAAAGCTATCTAGGACTTTAAAGAAGTTTCGTCATATAACTAATATACACTCATTTGCAAAAAAAACGGGCACCTAAGCAATGAACCATTTCAAATGTTAATATTTCTTTGTTTGATAATTATAGGTAGTTTTATCCACACAATTTGCTAAATTAATAAGAAAATAATCGTTTTCATCAGTATTTCATAAAATTTAGATACAATTTATGGGAAATAATGCTAAACCTCGCTAGTAGTGTATATTCGCTAGTAGTGCATATGCTCATGAAGTAAAAATAAAAAAGATTTTTGTTTGTTTTTCTTTAATAAAGTAAAAGCAGATAAATGTTTAGTATCGAGTGTGACCCCCTCTAGCTAAAATCACAGCTTGAATTCGTCTGGGCATGCTATCGAGTATATCCCGGATACTTGCTTGCGGAATACGTTCCCACTCCGCAGTAATCACATTCTTCAGCTCTCTGATGGTCTGCGGAGCCGGGTGTACTGATCTCACACGCCGTTTCAGAACGTCCCAGACATGCTCTATGGGATTGAGGTCGGGACTTCGAGCTGGCCAATCCAAACGACGAATGCCGACCTCTTGCACATACGCATTAACATCGCGGGATCGGTGGGCGCGAGCATTGTCGTCCATAAAAATCGAGTCTTCACCTAGAGCGGCCAATGCGGGTTGTGCATGAGAAATTAGAACTTCCGTTATGTATCGATGCCCAGTCAGTGAGCCGTTTTCAATGAAGACTAACTCTGTACGATCCATTGAATTTATTCCTGCCCAAAACATAACAGAGCCCCCACCATAAGGTGTGATTTCTTCGAAACATGCCTCTGCAAAGCGTTCTCCTTGTCTTCTTAGCACTCGCCGACGTCGATCTTCACCGAACAGAGATATCCTGGCTTCATCAGAGAACAAAACCCTATTCCAATCGTCTTGAGTCCATGATTCACAATTTCTAGCGAACCTAAGCCTGTGAACTCTGTGCTCACGGAGTAATTTGGGGCCGCGGGCCGGGCGGTGACTGCGTATATTGGCAGCGAGAAGCCTCCTCCTGACCGTCCATAGACTAATATGCACATTTCTTACTTCTTGGAGGTTGTTCTTAAGATCCACATACGAAGATTTGCGATTTCTCAATGCGCGACTCACAAGAAAACGATCATCCCGTGGTTGGGTACATGGTTTTCTTCCAGAACCAGGCCTTCTCTCGACGGAACCAGTCTCCTGATATCGCTGCCAGGTCCTTTGGACTGTCGAGCGACTAACATTTAGCCTCCTAGCCACGAAACATTGGCTGCAACCCTCTTCAAGCAGCGCGATAATTTTGGTAGCTTTTACCACTTTATCTACCATTTTTGATACAGCCAAACAGCATTAAATAAAGCTTTGACAGTCAAGGATATGAAATTAATCGATAAAAATTGAATAAAAGTTATGAAAGTCGATGTTAACTTCTGGAACTTCGCGCCAAAAATGTAGGATAAAAAGGGGTTTTCTGTAAAAATGAACATCAAATGAAAAATTGAATTTAGAACGTACTTTTTTAAATACCACAGCATTTTTAAAACCGGCCAGTAACGTGTACAAACGATTGAAACCTTTTTGGTATTGTATCTTTTTAAATATGAATGAAAATCAAAACCGCCCGTTTTTTTTGCAAATGAGTTTACATGTCGTGATTTCGTTATCTCTAGGCCATTGACTTGTGATTTCAAACTTTGTAATGCTTAGACACTATCGAATTTTACTCTCGGGCGTTCATTATTGATTTCCCAGTCAAAATATCTCAATCACCAGCGTATATTGAGCTTTTGCTAGGAATAATACAATAAGGTAATCAGAGTCAAGAAACATTTGTTATTTAGTTTGCCCAGCGAATATATAAAGTTATAAATAGCATGGCGGCCGGCACGCGTGTTCCCGTTCTAAATTCAAATAGTCCGGTGCTTGCGTAGCCCGGACGAGGATTGATCGAATTCGGAATTCAAATTCGATCTTCGAATTTCCGACAATCGACGAGAAAGGCCACCAGGGGTTCTTAGATCTATTTTTTTAAAGCGATTTTGTGTTTAGTGCGAGTGTGGAATATGTGTGAACAGTGTAAACAACGCTAATTTCTGTTAAGGATTTTTTTACGTGTCCATTGACACGCGTGGTAAGTGTTTATATGATTTACTTCTCGTTCTTAACTTTAACTCTAAGGAAGGAGTTAACCCTTTCAAAATACGACATCCTAAAAGAACTCGATTCTAGAACAGTTACATAACTATTTATAAGTTAGTCAAGATCAAACAAAAGACACGCGGAAGGTGAAAAATAGTTTCGAGACGTCGCGTCGCTCTAAAATTACGAAGGATAAGGTGACATGATCATAATGCTGATATTAGACGGATCAACCAAATTGAATCAATATAGTTAAAACACAGATTTGAGACGACAGTATTCAACAACATTGAATGATTCAGTTTGTTTTTATATGAATCATTTTGGTTGATTCGTCCATATTGAATGACAGAAATAATCCGTCTAAAGGTGGGGCTTCATCTGGGATAAAGGTAATACTTTAGACTGTTTTACGCAGATATGGCGATGGATTTAAAGCAATTTAAGTAACGTTAAAAATTTACAGAAATCGTATGTATATATATATCGAGGGCTTCATAACAAATGGGCGTACAGAAAAAAGTGCAATTTTACACAACGGACAAAATTGTGAATAAAACAAAACTAGTTGACTGCATAACGCTGAAATTTGGATTACCCTTCTATTTAGGTACACATGCATACCAATAGGACTTTCTAAATTGTTACATGCATAGATTTTAGTGAACAGGTGCCAGTGGTTTACTGCCAGGTGGTAGAGCATTTGCCTGACTGGATGGCTACCACCCCTGATCTAAAGTATGTCGCCATAACAACTTTGAGTTGTGTTCCGGCATTAGGGACCAGGTTCCAGTCTCCCTTAAGAGAGCAGCAGCGCATTTGTAGTACCTTTGGTGTTGCAAATGTCCATAGACGATGGTAACCGCTTTCCATCAAGTGGGCCGTCTGCCTGTCTGTTGAACTCCTGCAATAAAAAAAAGAACAACAAAAAATTGCATTTTTATGTATACGCGCATTTGTTATGAAGCCCTCGATATATATACACTAATGTGCCAATGCGTTAACGGCGTTTCGGTCACAGCCAAATCTAACACTAACGCACATGAAGCCCCTGCGTAATGGCGGCGTAATAAAATACTTATTTTCTTTATGTCCTTGCTATACCTGCGATAATTTTAGTCTTAGTGATTGTATCACGCAGATGTAGCCAAGGGTTAAATTCGTTGTTTGAGACGAGACATTGTTAATGACGTTAAACAATAGATAGATAGCTCGGTACTTACGTATTAACGACACCGTCAACGCCACGCCACTTTAAACCAAAGCGAACGAGTCGTTGCGGTGGCGTTAATATATAAGTACCCATAACCTATATTACATTATAACGCTTCACGGCGTTATTTTTATTTGATTACTGTTAAAATTATCCCAGATGTAGCATGGATACAAGGGACTATATTTTATCCGTGCAGGACCGGAGAAATAATAAAATTTCCTGCGGCTGGGCGGCCTGTCGTAAGAGGCGACAAAACAACCCACAGCCAGATAGTAGGGCAATTGCCTGACTGGATGCCTACCACCCCTGGTCTGGAGTACGCCGCCATAATAACCTTAAGTGGTGTTCCAGCATAAGTGACCAGGTTTCAGTCTCCCTTATGAGAGCAGCAGTGTATTTGTAGCACTTTTGGTGTTGCAAATGGCTATAGGCGATGGTAACCGCTTTCCATCAAGTGGCCTGTCTACTGAACTCGTGTAAAAATGGACGGAGTGTTGCTAGTCAGATCTTAAAAAAATCATGACTTTTATTTTATTAATTTTTCGCTACTAGTACCTACCCATAATTAAAAGTTACATTTTAACGGTTTTAATAATGACTATTGCGTTTATTATATGTCAAAAGACGGTGAAATTAGTTTCCAAAGTTATGAAAACTGTCCCTTTCCTTCTTTAACTTTTCAGCTTACTGGAACAATGGGCATGTGGGCGAATTTTTCAGTAAATTCAAGTATGATTACAAAATATAAAAGAATAGGCGTTAGAGTAACATCTTATCATTTACCTTTTAAAATATCATAACAGAAATAATTTTAAATATTTTTTAAACAAGAATTAATGCGCTATTTGATTATATAGATGTTTTTAACAGAAAGTTATTGATTTCATAGAGCTGACAAGTCTTGCAGTGTAATTGAACGCTTTTAAACCAAGTTAAAACCAGCCATACTATGCGACATTAGGCAATTTTACAATTTAAATCGCGAATGTAGCCTAGGGGTATAGTACTATTAAAAACTGAGTAAAGTTATTTTCTACGTAAGTACTTATGTACAGTAAAAACTTTTATAAATATTACATTTTGGTGTCAACCATTACTTCATTCAGCCAAACGCGTGATATTTTGAAACCGTTCTATTTAAAATAAAAACTAACCAGTAGGTATTACTTTTTCATATTAATTTGAAAAAAGTTAGGACAGACATTTTTCATGCTGACTGTACTGTCTAGCGCCATTTTAGATTCGTTTCTTTATAGAATTGGCTTATACACACTCACACTTATAATATAGGTATACATATTTCTTAATAAGAGTATCTACGGAGGGACCTTAAAGTCTTTAGGTAGCACAAAAATCTTCACAAAAATGTTTTACAACAAAAATAAATGCTTTTAATGAAAATTGCTTTGAACAAGAAGATCTGTTGAGTAGCCCTTTAAGATTACAATATGTAGGAGGTATTTTTGATGAACTGCCTCTCCTAGCCTAAAGACACACCTGCGAAATGTTCGGCGGCGGAAAGTTTGGCTAAATACGCCCGCAATATTTTTTTAATAATCTATGACACATCAGCGGAATGTCCGCCGCGTGCAGATTAGCGTCGATCCTTCCATTGCGGCGTCGCCAAAGTTTCATAGCCAAATAAAACAGTAGACGTTTTACAGAATCAAAATATATGTAAGTAGCTGCATGTCCTCTAATATTTATGTATACCACCTTTAACCTATATAATATGGTTTATTTCTGCCACGGCTTGTCTGGAAAATATCGCTTCTTAGCGATAAAGCCCACCATTGTCCACATTTAGAATATTTTTTTAGGCTATTACTTTTTCTGTGTTTTCTGTAATGGTGTACAATAAAGTGTTATCTGTCTATCTATTATGTCCATGTAGAGGACGTTTAGACTTAATAGTTTTTAGAAACATGGAAGTTATACATAGACAGATGTGCAGACAGACGAGTATTACATTGTGTAAAGGTTTCTATAATTATTGAAGTAGCGGAGACAGGCTGATAAACCACGTGATGGAAAGCGAATACCGTTGCCTATGAACACTTGGAACATCATAGGAGCTATCAATATGCTGTCGCCTTCAAAGGAGACTGGACAGGAATCTGGCCACTAATACCGGAACACACGGTTTTTACGGCGGCAAACTCTAAACCAGGAGTTCAAGCCACCAGATAGGTAAATACACTAGCACCCGGGCGCAGTCTGTAACTTCCACAAAAAAAAAGCCAATGAAAGTCAAGATCCATTCAACTGACGATGGCATAATATCCGTAGTCTCCAAAGTTCATATTAAATTAATCTCTTACAAATAAAGATAGATTAATTCAACATTGAGCCGAGATGGTACAATACCAAAACATTGACGGTTTCAATTCGATTCGATTACCAATTTGAGTTACAGACTCGGCGTTCTAGCACGGGTTGTTTTGTCACCTCTTACGACAGATCGGCCAGATTCAGAATTTAGTGTTCTTTCTCCGTTCTTGTTGAAACGAGTTCCATTCTACCCAAAGTATCTACGGAAATACATCTACCGGCTGGAGTGTTCATTCTCACTTCCTTGAGCCGCTTCGCATTGTGGGATTTTGGAATGAGCTCACGGCAAAGGTTGCCCCACAGCGTTACGATATGAAGTTTTTTGAAAAGGGGTTATTATGTCTTTTCGAGTGCGACAGCGCTTTGGTGACATTTCTAGTATTGCAAACGTCCACAGGTGACGGTAACCGCTTTCGATAAGGGGTCACCTTCTGCCTGTCTATTGTACTCCTTCTATAAAAAAAATAGTTTGTGATGATTATTGAAACGCAAAGGAATGAAGCTACCCAGCCTCTAACGTTATAATTAAAAGAATTCGTTACCAAGGTAATCGAGATTAATTTAGTTATTTGGCTCCGTGCCTCTGTTTAAACAATGGTTACTAATTATTGATTGGTATTTATTAAGGTAAAAATAGTGGTATCTAGTAGCTTATTAACTAAAGCTATGGAAGCATTAGACGCGGGTAGTCTCGTGCTTCAATCAAAACAACAATATCTTAAATATAAGCGTAATTGAAAACTTAAGTTTCCCGAAACTTCTGTCCAGTCAAACGAGTCCTGGCAACATTTCTCCAAAAGCTTTTAGAGGTTTTAGTGTTGCCACCTTAGTGATTTCGTCACTAGATTCAGTGACTTTTTTAATGTACTAGAGTATGTTATCGCTGGTACTAATTTGACTAGGTGACTTTTAGTGTAAATTATTATATTTTATAGAATTTTGAAATAAATGATTATAATTAAAGGTTTTAAATAACTTATAAATTGTTGTGTGAGAAAATAAAATAAAGTTTCTTCTTAAAGTAAAGGTGAAAAGTTTTGAAAGCGGACAATCAAAACCAGTTAGTTACCTTTCTCGAAGTCTTAAAGACATTATTTTCTTTACTCGTAAAAGAGCTTACCTTTTGGTGACCTTTCTCCCTAGACAAGTGGCATTAATTAAGAAGTTTATTTTGATTTATAATATGTTGACGGCTGTATGCTAAAGGAATTATATTTATATTAATAAGAGTTAGAGAAGAATTATCTGTGAGTATATTTTCTGAAGTTTCACTTCTGCTGCGTGTGAACTGCACACACATCATTTTTTTAAGCCATATCTCAACTCATTACATTTCTTGGCCCTAAAGTACCCGTCTCCTTTTGTCCGTTTTTGTTTCACTTATTAAGCGATTTCTAGGAGATTTTTTGTAATACCGTCTGCTACACCTGGGTTAATATTAATGTTAGTGACTATGATGAAATGCAAGTTACTTTTACTGTTAAAAATTAACGCCATTAATGATTAACTTCGTTTGCGTATATACAAGAGTTATCTGTGAATATGTAAATGTATATCTGTGAAGTCGTGGTAGCGTAATGCCTAGCGCACGCGTCCCAGACTCAAAGGGCGGGGTTCGATCCTGGTCGGAACGCTTGCACCATTTGGGCGGTTTCCTGACCTAATGTGCATATTGTTACAATTACCACGTGCTAACAACGGTGAAGGAAAACATCGTGATGCA
The DNA here is from genome assembly GCA_949752895.1 of Dendrolimus pini. Lineage (NCBI taxonomy): Eukaryota > Metazoa > Arthropoda > Insecta > Lepidoptera > Lasiocampidae > Dendrolimus > Dendrolimus pini. The sequence continues at coordinate 7,319,079 of OX457150.1, forward strand.
AACTGTACATCGAAATAACCGATGTGTCAAACTTGGACCCCACCACTTGCCACCTTGGACAAACGTGGTGGGTATACTGTCCGTTCCCGCAATAGTAGGAGGCCCGAGTCCAGCAGTGGGACAGTTATGAGCTGTTATTATATAATAATAATAACGTCATTTAAAATGTCACATCTCAAATAACTCATTAAGCCTTCGGCTACATCTGCGTGGCACAGTCATTACAACTGACATTATTCTAAATGAAGGAGTGATATTACAAAAATTTCAATATCTAGTGATATTAAAACGAAACCTAGTGATTTAATTGTTAGCAAGCTGGCAACACTCTATAGCTTTGCAGTTTTCTGCGGTAATCCGTAGCATAAGGACGGGTTTGCGTATTTTCTTTTTCGAATGAGCAATCTCATTTACATAGAACTAAGTGCAATATTAATTTGTTCATTACAAAACAAATCAAAAAGTGATGTGTATAGTGTTGGTAATAAATATAATATCCGCAACAAATTATGCTAAGGTTTGTTTTTGTTTGTTTTTGATGTGCAGTGTCAGTAGTAAGTACTAGTGTTTTGGGTAGGTAGTTAGATATAAGGTACGGCATTGTTCTAGGGTTCTGTTGGCTTCAACTATAATAATTGTCATTTCGGCTGCGACTTAACAATCCGGTACACAAATTTTAAGTAGTGGGTGGGCGTAGTGGGTAGGGGGAGGTATACTTACCCCCACTACAACCCCTAAGGTCCGGAGGTTTTAATTTTTTTTTTAATTTTTAAACTTAACCTCACTTATTTTTGTTGTAAAATTGTGTCACTTTTGATAATAACAAAGCGTGATTTGAGTTTCTGAATGTACTCACGAATTGTTTATGAATGTACTCACGAATTACATATAACCACTAGAACTTTTTGTAAAATTAAAACTGTTTTTAATGTAGAAATGATACGTCGGCCGCTGTGCCGCGCCAGCGACATGCCAGAACCGACTGGTTACCATTTACTATTTATTTTATACACACAAACAGTACGAAGCTTTGTCTCATATGAAACATTTGTTTTATTTATCAATTTACGACGATTAGCACTTTGCTTTTTAATATCACAATAAATCAATATATTAATTACATAAATTTTTAAGTACATTGCAGAACATTTTTTCTTTAATATTGGTTAAATATAAATAAATGGGATTACTTGAAAAATCGTCTTTATTGGTCGCCATTTTGAATGGTTACTCTTGTGGTATATGTGAATGTGCTCTATTGTGTTTTTCTTCACTTTTATCCAATTAAACTGGTTTTTAGTTCTTTTTATGTTGATTACTGGCTTTTTTTTTGGAGTTTGAAAAGATTTTTCAACTTTGGACTTATGATAGAAGTGCAATATTAGCGAAAAAATAAGTGAGGTTATGTTTATTAAAAAATAAAACAAGGTCTCCGGACCTCGGGGGTTATAGTAAAGGTAAGTATGCCTCTCCCCCTCCCCATTTCACCTCCCCGCTACTTAAAATTCGTGTACCGGAAAGCTATACATTTACCGTTATTTCTTTATTTCCAGACAACACAGTCCAATACGAATACGCACAATAATGTAGTTGTTAGTAATTAGTTTTTTTTTCTTATGTCCTATGTTAGTAATTAATGACTAGCACTGATTTAGTCCTCTTAATAAAGGACCAAATAAGTGGGCAGTCACATTTATCAGCTATTCCCTTCAGGATGCTGTAGCTGCTACCACGCAATCTGCTTTGTAACGACCCTGTTTTTTTACGGCACAAAGCATCAAAGTCACTATGTGTGCTTCGGTAAACATATTACATCGTAAAATAACTGTAAGTCATTATAAATCTGAAAAGTGCGTGTGTTAGTTCACACACAATAGATTCCGTAGAGGCACTGAAGTCTGCTGTATTTGTTATTATTAGCTACTATAAATTTGAAGGAAGCCGGTGTTGATCTCATAATGGCATCGTGTAAATCGATTTGAAGTCAGTACAAGGCTTTTTTTTATTGCAGGAGTTCAGCAGACAGGCAGACGGCCCACTTAATGGAAAGCGGTTACCATCGGCTATGGACATTTGCAACACCAAAGGTGCTACAAATGCGCCGCTGCTCTCTTAAGTGAGACTGGAACCTGGTCACCAATGTCGGAACACAACTCAAGGTTGTTATGACGACATACTTTAGATAAGGGGTAGTTGATACCCATCCAGTCGAGCAAATGCCCTACCACCTGGCTGTGGGTTGTTTTGTCACCTCTTACGACAGGCCGCCCGGCCGTAGGTATTTGTATTCTTTATCCGTTCTTGAACGGTACGAAAGGCCTACCAAGTCTGACTTACTTCAATCTTACTGCAAATCTGAATGCATATTTTGAAGAAGTCCGCTTCCCAAGTCAGTAGCTAGATCTATGTAAATCAGCCTATATGTTGTATAATCGGCAGACAAACACACATATTGTATATCCCCAAATTAGGAAAGTTACACTTGGGTTATGGGTAATATACAACGCACTACTCTGGAGCCGATCCCAAACACCCAGACCATAGTAAATAACGGAGAAAATACGTTTCTGAAATTTACTATACCAGGAATCGAACCCGTGTATTACGCTTGTTTAAAGGACTAACTTAAGCCAAGCCATCATCTTAAAAAAACACGCTTTAAATAGCTCCAACTGAAAGATATTAAATTATTTTTAAGTAGGTATGATGTCTGTTTGTTCTACAGTTTTATTTTGAAAAGGGTGGAGTGCTTGCCATCAAATGGTGTTACAATTTTTCCATTTAGCAATTTATAAAATACTATTATATGCCCGCGGCTGCATCCACGCTTGACTTGAAATTCCCGCAGGGTTCCCGGGATAAAAAATATCACACATTTTATTACGTTAAATTTGCTATCGATCAGTAACTAAATCTCATTGGAATTCTTTTTTTTTAACTGGCCGCGTTTACCCCTAAGAATTAGTTGACGTCAGCGAAAACCGCATCGAAATCGGGTCAGTAATTTTTACGTGAGTCCCGAACAAATAGACAAGAAATTTAAAAAAATTGCATTGTGTTCTTCGTCGTTTATATACTCGTAGTCTACTCCAGTTGTTTTTTTTATAGCTTGTTTAGAATCTTATAATATTGTCGATAGATAGTAAAACGCGCCCCACTCTTTTCACAATATTTTTTTTGTCTTTCTTTCTCGTTCTACTATGCTTCTTCCATGAGAAAACCATATAAAACTGTGGGTCGAATGAGTGACTTTCTGTCTTATGGCTTTGTTTTTGTTAGCTTTGATATAACAAATGGCTGTGTAAGACAATGGGACTGACTTGTTTATTGAACAACGTCTGTGATGTCTAGACGTTGTAGCCGATTTACAGAAAGGGGAATGTTTTATTTTTTGATTTTGATAGTATTAGTTATGCCCCCGCTTCACCTGCGTTACTAATTTTGACTAAATGGAATTTACAAACAATGCCGTTAATGTTTACCTACTAGTGACTATGTCTTTGTGTCATCATCATCATCATCTTTGTGTTATTTGAGGTGCGACGATTAATGTTATTAACGCAACGTATGTATATACGCTATTAGTGTATATATATGTTACGGTAAATCTGATTAATTGAAAATTATTAATAATTATCTATTATTATTAATAATAACCGAAAGTCGAGGTTAAAGTGATAAATTAATCACATTTGTCGGTTTTTATTAATAATTTAACCCTAGTAGTGATAAATGTAATAAGTGGCCAAGGGTTTAGACATATTTACACTTGAGATATAAAATTAATTTTGGATGGTTATAAAAAAAATAACCACGAAGGCTAAGGCGGGTGCTTTGCTTCGCTTCGCACCCGCCTTAGCCTTCTAACCTATATTAAAAAAGTTCGAATTTGTGCATAATAAATAAATGTGCCGTGTATCTATACCCATAATTTTATAATCTTTACCTATACCTACAGACTGTGTTTAATATTATAAATAAATACCTGCTGGTCAAAAAACATTGGGTTTTTATTTATTTTATAACTTTTACCAATATGTGTCGTGAATTATTAATAATTACTACTAAAAGTAATAAATTTCGATCGTTTATTCACATTTACCAAAACATGTGGTTATTATTAATAATATAAGATAATTATTAATAATTTTCAATTAATCAGATTTACCGTAACATATACAAGTACATACGTTCTCTGTCAATATTTAACGTCATCCAAAATTGCTAATAATATCGTATCAAAAATACTGCAATAGGCCCATCGTTACATCTGCGTGAAACTGTCAGTAACATTAATTACCATTATCCCAGATGAAGCAGTAGTATGAGATTTCTTTTATTGCAGAAGTACAGCAGACAGGCAGACGGCCCACTCGATGGAAGCGGTTACCATCGCCTATGAACATTTGCAACACCAAATGTGCTACAAATGCGCCAGCTGGAACCTGGTCACTAATGCCGGACACAACTCAAGGTTGTTAAGGCGATATATAGACCAGGGGTGGTAGCCATCCAGTCGGGCAAATATCCTACCACCTGGCTCTCGATTGTTATGTCGCCTATTACGACAGGCCGACCGGCCACGGGATATTGTATTCTTTCTCCGTTCCTGCACGGATAAAACGGAGAATGAATGTAAGATAAAAAAAACCGACTATAAAATAAACAATTGGTCTAACCTTCGACTACGACTACAGCCATCAATCACTCGATTAACATGCACATTTTAGCCATTAATTTTCACTATAGATGTCGAAGAACATTTGTTCTATGTCATCGTGTTGTTTACTTTACTTTACTGTGCTGCTTCATTTTTTTTATTTATTGATAACTTTTTATGGGAGGGCAAACCGCTTCGTTACATAACGCGTCACGGCGCCAGTCTCTCTGGCTTCCCTTTCTCTCACGCATACGGTAGCGGTAGGCAAAAATTAAACAATTTCAATATTAAATAGTTCAACTTAGATTAGTTTAAGTTATCACTTCTGTCGGGCGTCCCGAGACGCACACGTTTTTATTTAACAAGACAACAAAATGATTACAACTTGAAGTTGAGTTGAATTATACATAGCATAGAAAACCTCTGGGGTTTATATTAGTGTTACGGTTATCTACGTCCGGAGCATTTAACAATTAAATTAAATCTGCGATAGTGTTTACAGGTAGGTCGTTTCACGCAGATATGGCGATAGGTTTAGCGCGTTATTTAAGCTGCGACATAGTTAATGACGTTAAATATTGACAAATGACCTCTGTATATACTCTAATGTGGCTTTTTGTTTAACGCTTTAAATAGACGCGTTAACATTATCATCAAATAATTAACACTAACGCAATGAAGCCGCAGCATAAGACATAACTATTTATATTATAGCTTTAGCCCACATTCAAGTAGAAAATAAGAACTTAACCGAATAATAGTAGACTCTGTCTCGGGTTATAGGGTTGCCATCCTTTTTTTAAGAAAATATATTATTTTAAGGTTTAAAAATATAGTACTTTAGAGAAAATTAAGTGAAAAAAAAGAGTACACATTTATTTTTCATTATTTATTTTATTGTTACATTTTCCATGTGTATTTATTGCTACTTATTGTTTTTTTGTACTAGCTATGCCCGCGACGTCGTCCGCGTGGAATTTGTGTTCAAAGCCCCCCGATTTTGAAACATTCTTCATTGGTGTTCCGCTCCTATTGGTCTTATCGTGATGATATATAACCTTCCTCGATAAATGGGCTATTTAACACTGAAAGAATTTTCAAATCAGACTAGTAGTTCCTGAGACTAGCGCGTTCCATCAAACAAACAAACTCTTCAGCTTTATATATTAGTCTAAGATTTTCAAAATAATCAGAAGCATCTGAACAGTATCTGAAAAGTACAACAGTTCAATTACTGATAAAAAAAATACATTACATACATCATTCATCATTTTTCTATAATATCTTATTATAGAAAATTAATATTAATATATTATATACAATTGTGACATTTGAAATTTATTGTCTAAAAATGCGCAACTTGATGAGCGTGCAAACGTCAAAATATAAATAAATGCTCAGACTTGTAATCAATACATAACAAATTATAAGGCATCTGTTTTTCCCAAAATCACTACGGAACTCTGATAAACATACTCACGGATGAATCCTTCCTTATACTACATATGAGATTATCAAATATTCAGTTGATGTGAGCCTTACAATCAGTTTGTTCCTTCAAATGTGTTGGCTCCGGTTTGCCTGCAATTTATTTACTTTTCTCGGATGGGTTAAGAAGAAGAAATCTTAACTTTGCGTGTAGAATATTGTAATGTTACATATCGACAAAGAAATGCGCACACCTGCCCGTCGTAAAACGCAGTTTATTGCCTTCTTTAAATTAGGAATTATTTTGTTTGCTTTGTGTTTAGAATTTGTAATTCAGAAAAAAATGCTATTGTTATTGAACTTGTTTTATGGCCGTTATTAGTGTTGAACTAATCCTTGTTGTTATTGCATTGCGTCGAAGCTTGCCAGATGTGCGGATTAACTCGGTGAACACGGCCTTTGTCGGTATTATACAGTTGAGTATAAAACAATACCCGAACGGAGGGGTGGGGTAGGCAAGCGACGACTACGATACGAGTAAGAGCTGTGTAGTACATTCGAAGAGCGATATAGTGACGGATTTTGCGCGTGTTATTGAATCGTGCAGTGTTACTGGTTGTATCCAGTATATTTGTACCTGTTTTATACGTGATTGTACAGTTCTAATAAACTCTGTAAGTAATTTCAACGGCATTTTTATTCGAGTCCTGTGTAGCTCGTAACAGTATTATCGCCTTATTAGTACCTGAGTTAATCTGTGACAAATAGACGGAAAAACATCGAAAAGAAATTAAGGATTCATAACTATTATTGCAAAACGAAACCCTTGAGAAATCTGTATGTCCGTTTGTCTATCTGTTTTTGTATGTCACTTTTTCAATAATATTTTCTTAAGTTTTCGCAACTTGTATACATAATAAGTAGGCCCCCATAAAGTAAATAATAACCATAAACAAAATTAAAACTAAATAATTAAAATTAACAAGTTGGCGGTAGGCTATATAAAACTTTAACACAATGATATTAATATAATATCATTGCTTTAACAATACTCGTTGGACAAATGTCATCTTTGTCGTCCGTGACCACGGCCACTGAAAAGCGGCCGAAACGTCGGATAAACCAAAATCAAATAAACTACTGCGCTTAAAACTGTTACAACGTAGTTTTATCACTTTTTGAAGTTACAATTTTCATTTCCAGTAAATTCAACGTAGTTTGATAACACGTTGCGAAACGGTGATCAGGAATTTTATTTAATTTTTAATTTATATTTATAACCTTGAGACAATATTCTCCAATCTAACTTGTATTCTACCTATAAACCCTTAAGACTATAAATAGAATACTAGGCTTAGTTCATCGAAGGCGATAGGTAAAGTTGCCAGAAGGCTGGCTACGTTGTTTCGCTGGATCGCCATACTGATCCGTTGTCTGAAGTAGGGACCAATCTTATGAGCACCCCAAGACTCAATGAGTCGTTTTTATCTCTACAGAAGCTCATGGTGTCAATTGAGAGGAAGATCACTAAGTTGGTATGGGCATATAATGAGGAGGGATAAAAGTCACGTGACAAAAAGAATGTTAAACTACAAGATGGAAGGACACAGATGTAAAAGTGGACCAAGAAAGAGATGGATGGACTGCGTGAAGGATGATATGATGATTTGTGGTGTGACAGAAGATGTATGTCAGAATAGAAAAGTTTGGAAGGAAAAGACATATTTTGTCGACCAAAATTAATTGGGATATTGTGAAAGAAAAGAGAGAGAGAAGCTCATGGCCTCAGACGGTCCCAGAATTTCAATAGCAAACAGCACAAACATCGAACTCTCACCGAGGTTTGTAATTTTCGCCGCTTGAGTGCGAATTTGAAATAGTACTTCGTCTACGATTTATCAGAACATTTTCTAAATCCTAGTGCTGTAGTTACTCGTAAATAACCTTATACAATTTCGCAAACACATAAATCATACAAATCCTTCGCTCACATACATCTTCGGTACGAAATTGGAGTTTAAGTAGCCTTGTACCTCGGTTGGAAGAGGTGTTAAATAATAAACCTTATAAAGATCTATCGCCTACAAAATAAAGGAATGAAAGCAGTTTTAGGTTTTATTTACACAAACGCAATTCTTATGTTTTTAGCTAACTTACTAACTTAACTTTAATAATATAATTATGACGAATGCAAATAAATAAACACACTGTAATCTTCCATTTAATAATTAATAAGTCACTAAATAAGATAGTCGGTGTCGATAATAATTGTATAGGGTAGTCTGGAGGAGATCCTTTGGCGACAAGACCGCCCATTGTACTTTAATGTATGTGCAATAAAGTTATTCATTCATTCATTCATTAGCCAATTCTGAAAAAGAAGGTATCAATTCGTCATGTAAATATATTTTTCAAATTATGTTCGGGCATATAAGTCGTGTGCAGATGGTTTGCCGATGATAAGCAATACCCGCTCCCACAATCGCGACCCGCTGTCGTCTAGTTCTTCCTACTATTTAAACAAGCCCCGGTCCCAGTCGTAGGAAGCAGGATGGGCGACCATCGGCAAACCTTCTGCGCAAGAGTTAAGTAAAACTTTTTGTTCCTCAACCGATTTTGATGATTTTTTGCATTCTTTTTAGAGAACAAGACAATGTTATAGGTCTTTGCTCTTCTTAAGAGAGAATTTTTATACTATTATAAATCTTTGTTATGCACTACAACTAAATATCTGCCTTGAAATAATTATCGGTTTATGATAACTAACAATAGCGTTCAGGACAAACCGCAGAAGGGAGATTATTCTATAGTTTGTACACGTATGACATGAAGGAGCGTGCGCCACGTACTGACGACTTCCAAGTGTCGAGGAAGTTGATATGAAAATGGATGAACTCCCAATCGCCGGCGAGTGGTGCTATGGTAAAATGGCGAGACGTAGACACCAAAACAGCTCAACAAAGCCCGTTGTTTCTTATTTTTAAATTCATCGTACAAACACATCTAACAGATTTATAGATACTAGTGGTCGCTCGTGGTCGAAAGTCGACTATAATAATTAATTTAAAATAAAAGTTTGAATATTATTATGGTACTGTTGTCAAAGACAATCTATACTTCCACAATCACAGATTTCGCCAAGGCTACATTGTTAATTTGACTTTAATAATAAACAAAAGAGTATATATGCTTGTGTGTGTGTCAAATACATGGTAGTGTCTCTACTGTTTTTTTATTGACTTATATAATTTTTAAAAAATAGCATTGTGCACTCCTTCTCTATGTATATAAACTGTAAGTGTGCGAAATTTCATACTGCTCCATTGGCTCCATTATCGTAAAAAGGGGTACAAAATTTTGGGTGTGTTTTTGCTTCACGTATAGCTCTGAGTACAAGAGGAAATCCCTTCAGTAATAAACATCAGGTTATACCGAGTTAGTCCTAATTACACTTTACGATCAGACTATCTGAGATAATATCTCCCAGTTGCCTCATACAACCTTGACTCGCCCTGAACTAGCCTTAAAATGGTTCATGGCAACCTTCGGAAGCCATTTAATACACTCCCTAAGTGCACCGTTTAGGGCTATAATTTATTTAAACCACTCGAACCGACACGTACGGCCATCCACATGCAGGTTAATGCCGCTTTTTTTAACCAGTGAACCGCGCGTGATCAACGAGTGAACCTCGCGTGATAAACGAGTGAACGTCGCGAGATCCACGAATTTCCAATCTGAAATCGCACTAGGTTCAAAAATAAAAATTTAGGACCCGATTCCAACGCCACCTGAATGTGAATCTAAACATTCTAAACCATCCGCGGACCCTCTCAAAACACTATTTTTTACACCTTGGATTACATTATTGTTGTCTTAGTAGGGATCCCGAATTTATTTCACTAATAATATAGCCTATATTAATCTGGGATAATGTAGATTGTTGATTTATTCATTACAAACATACAAAAATCCAAATCTTTCCCCTTTTATAATATTGGTATAGTACAGGTTATTTATGACGTTACAAGTTTGTCCTATCGTACAAAATCTATGAAGCTTCGACGTTTTGTAAGATGATAAAAAGTATATCAATTGTCTGTCTCCTCTCCTAATATCTTTTTGAGTAATAACGCGTACGAAGTATAAAAAGCTTGATATAATATAATCTTGATTTGTATCTTCTTATATATAAAAATGAATGTTTGTCTGTATGTTCTTTATAGAATCGTAAACTATCCAATTGATCATGAGATGATCTTTAGCAAAGTTGTTGTGCATGAGCCAAAGAAGGTTTCTGAGTTGGTTCACAATTGGACCCGGTAGGTGGCGCTGCTGTTGGCATATCGATTGAAGCTTTTCCGGGCAGGACGACGTCTGCCGGGACAGCTAGTATATAAATAATTATAATAAAAAAATCCGGAAGGAAGGAAGAAGATTTAAATTTTGACTTACATCTATGACCTTGACCATGTTCTATCCGTGCAGGAACGGAGAAAGAATACAATTTCCTGCGTTGGGGCGGCCTGTCGTAAGAGGCGATAAAACAACCCACAGCTACGTAGGGTATCTGCCCGACATGATGGCTACCACACCTGGTCTAGAGTATGCCGCCATAACAACCACAATTTGTGTTCCGGCATTCGTGACCAGGTTCCAGTCTCCCTTAACAGAGCAGCAGCGCCTATGTAGCACCTTTGGTGTTACAAAATGCCCGTAGACGATGAGAACTGGTTCCCATCAAGTGGGCCGTCTGGCTGTCTGCTGAACTCGTGCATTTTTTTTTTTAAGAAATGTTCTCCAGTGGATCTTATTTTCAATTTTGAATTTCAAGGACTCATTTAAGTTTTGCTTACTCTTACTGTATCCACAGAAACGCACATCGAGAGTAGCAATACAAACAAGTTGTTCAAACCCCAAAAACACATTACATAAGCGGTGATAACCTCAGCGAAGGTGGCTGTCTGTTGCCAAAATTGTATTGTAGCCGGAACGTGTATGACACATACGACGATTGACGCGACCTCCCTTACACCATCGGCAGTTCAATAAAAGACATTGAACGTATTGGCATTTATCCTCATCATTAGTGGTTCATAATCATTAAAGATATTTTTAGAAGAGCACCGACGTTCACAAAGCGACCTAAAACATGGTACAAGTGGTATTTAATTTAATTGTTTTTTTTAAGAACGTATCAGTACGAGTGCGAGGGACTCTAATTAAAATTCCTTTGGAATTATTATAGATTTTATTAGAACTATACAAACACCTGTGTTATACAGGTACAAATATAACCGAACACAACAAGTTCAAACGTAATGCAGACTCGGACGTAATGCGAAAGTCCGTCACTTATCAGATTCCTGATTGTAGTACACACGTCTCGTTTCGCTGGTGGTTCTCGCTCGATCGCCTCCTCCCTCAGTCGGGCCATTGTCTTATACTGCACAAATGCAATATGTCTGCTCAGCTCCGTAACACCTGGCTAATAATTACAATACAATAATAGGCCGTATGCCAATAAGTAAACAAAAGAAGACGACCATAAAAGAATTTTAATGTTATTAGTTCAAATGCCGACGGGTACCTAATAACTGTGCTTTGTTTCAGATATGCAGGTTGATTTTGTTTTTTCGGAACCTGAGTTGTAACAGTATTAATAACACTAATATATTTATTCCTGATCATAAGTTTCCCTATTTCTACTTATTGTGTATGTACTATGTATGTATGTGTGTGTATATGTATATGGTTTAAAATTCTAGTCTTATGCTTTACAATGCTGTAATGTCTACCGTGGCGATACCTTAAGGGCACAGCGGAAGATCAGCCTTGGTTTTAGCCGACCGGCATTATGCTGAGACGGGGCATCAGTCTTTGGGACAAAATTATACTACTCTGGTTTTTAAATTTGTTAGCAAATATACTGCATTTATATAATTTGTCTTAAATAAAATTATATTATTTTCCTACTTATTATTGGCGTTGTGGCCATGAGCTTTAGTAATTTAATCCTATTTAAGTGTGGTTACCTCCTCGTTTTTGAAGTCAGTTAGCAAAGACAAACGGACGGGCAAAAAGAAAACATACGGGTTCCTGTTGAGCCAAATATCTACGGAACCTTGAAACCCGAGAAAATGTTTCGCGCGATGCTTTTCACATAAATAATTCCATTACAAAAGGTGTTGGCTGTAATTTATGGGGTGTTAGCGTCTGGAAAGGGCCTTAATTACAATTGGGCTGCGAGTAATTCTACAGGATTAATTTGTTACCATCACACCATGAGGACTTATTTTATAATGCACAGCAGCAATTTGATTTTACCTACTTCTGAGGACAGTCTAAATGTTATATATATATTTTATATGGCAGGAGTTCAGCAAATAGGCAGACGGCTTACTTGATGGAAAGCGGTTACCGTCGCCTATGGACATTTGCAACACCAAAGGGTGCGCTGCTGCTCTCTTAAGGGGGACTGGAACCTGGTTACTAATGCCGGAACACAACACAAGGTTGTTATGGCCCTTTGTACATAACTAGATATAATTTCAGACTTTAAATTCATGTTTGTATTGGTGTAAAATAAAAAGTTATCGCTCTATCTATCTATCATACTTTAGACCAGGGGTGGTAGCCATCCAGTCGGGCAAATGCCCTACCACCTGACTGCGGGTTCTTTTGTTGCCGCTTACGAGAGGCCGCCCGGCCGCAGGAAATTGTATTCTTTTTCCGTTCCTGCACGGATAAAAGATACAGATATGGATAGATACATACAGAGAGGACTCTCTTGAATGTTGTAACTCTATTCGTATGAATGAATAAATCTTTATTTGTAAAAATACAGGTAACAGTTATACTTAGGATGATAACAAAGTCAAATATTCTCACTGTATTCGACCTTACACATGGTCATACAAATATTTGAGTGCACGTCAATCTAAAAACAAATAAAAAATCACAACAATTCTAATATTATAACTTAAACCAATTAATTCGTTATATTAAAAAACAGAAATAAAACAATGTCAAGAAAACGAAATAAATTAAATGTCAAAAGCCAAAAATAGACGTGCATGACAAGAGCTATAAATGTCAAAGAAGCAAATGAGGTGTTTAAGAATAAGTCTGTATGGCGCTCTGTTGTTCGTGCCTACCCCGCAAGGGACCTGACGTGAAGTTATGTATGTATGTAAATTTAAACTAGTATGAAAATAACATCTCTTTGTCATATATAAGGAAATCATTAACTGAGTATATAATTTTTTTTCAGTAACCATATTTTTAGCTTTTTTTAAATGGTTTCAACGGCAGTTATTAGATCGAGACATAGGCAAAATGTATCCCGGAAAACGGGATAGTTCCCCCGGAGAATTTACTAATTTTTCTAATAACGCATAGGCTAGAAAATAGACTAAATTTTCTGGGGGCTAATAACGCCTAGGATAAAATTTTATAATGCTAGCACTCAAAATAAACTAGCGAAAACCCTAGTAATATTTTAAATGACGACAAAAGCCTGTTTTTAACCTGTTCACGAATAAACAGCTGAACTAATGAAATTAAGGAAGAACATAAATTGTAACCTTGAAATAACGTAGACTACATTTTGTGACACAAAATTACATAAATTGAAGAAGATGAAAATTTGTAGAGACAACCCATAATTGCTCAAGTTAGTGGTATCAAAAATCACATAAGAAATACTAAAAAAAATCACTGTTAGAGTTGCATTTTACATCACGCGGATGCAGTTGCCGGTAGTGACTAGTTTGATATAAATATATGCATAACAACATGTTGCTAGATTAACATGGTAAACTAATCGATACTCAAACAATTTGTAGATAATTCGTCAAAGAACCGAGACGTTATCTATGTAATTTCAAGTAGTATTATCTATATACTTATAATAAAATTGTAGAGGTCGAATTTCTGTACAATTAAAAAAAATGCTAAAAACCGTGGGGGATGTAAGAAGTGAAATAGAACTAATTTAGTTTTTTTTTGAATTTTTTGTTTGTCTGTCTGTACCGGCTAATCTCAGAAACGACTGGACCGATTTACATGAAATTTGGTATGGTGATAGCTTATATCCCTGGTCAACATATAGGATACTTTTGATCCCGAAAAATTAAATAGTTCCCGTGGGATAGTTAAAAAGCTTTATTTACTTAAACAGCTTATAACAGACTAAAAGTAATTTCTCTGCAACGTAACATAAAGAACGTAAGATAATTTGACAGGGTGTGGTGTCAGTGAGAGAGTTTTATCTTATATATATAATATATAAAGCAGATAAGTTTGTTTCTTTTTGTTTGTTTGCTTGATCGCGCTAATCTCAGGAACTACTGGTCTGATTTCAAAAAAATTTCAGTGTTAGATAGCCCATTTATTGATGAAAGTTACAGGCTATAAACCATCACGCTAAGAGCAATAGGAGCGGAGCACCAATGAAGAATGTTTCAAAATCGCGGGTGTTTTTAACTTCCTTTCCACGCGTACGAAGTCACGGGCAGAAGCTAATCTTATATATAAAAACGAATCGCAAAATGTGTTGGTAAGCGCATAACTTGAGAACGACTTTACCGATTTTGATGAAATATTGTGTGTGTTTGAGTCGGTCCCGGGATGGTTTAAATCCACAATTGGAACCGGTAGATGGCGCTGAGATCGGGTTCTAGAACCCTCCGAATCACCGGGAGCGATTTTGGTGATTTTGTTTTTGTGTGTGTTGAGTGGGTTCCCGGATGATTTAGATTCGCAATTAGAACCGGTAGGTGGCGCTGAGATCGGGTTCTAGAATCCTCCTAATCACCTAGGCCGATTATGGTGATTTTGTTTTTGTGTCATGAAACAAAGTCTTTTAGGAATTCAGAAAATATGGCGGTACGAAGTTCGCCGGGTCAGCTAGTCTAAAATAACGATATAATGACTATATTGGTACTATGTATAGTAATGGGTAGAATAGAATCTCATTATTTATTTATGAGACAACAGTTTTAATTGACTTTCGAAATACACTTTTTGACGTGGTACAGCCACGCTGGAATTACTATTTTCATTACAGCTCTAAGGGCTTGTTAGATCAGTATGACACCACGCTCTCACAGAATATCGCTGTGAAACGGTTAGCTGGGAGTTGATTGTCTTTCGCAAGATGACTGCGAGATCTGATGGAAAAAAGAACAAAAATAATTAAAGAAATAGCGACATACTTACTTTGCTGACATATATCTTAAAAACAAAAATATATTTTGAGAATTTGTACGCCGGCGTGATGCCATTTATCACTTCAGAGCGATGGGTCTTGCATTGGCCCCCGAAGTCAGGGTCCGAGGTGTCACTACTCACTACTCATCTAATGCTTCGCCACAAAGCTCCCCGGCGGGCTATTATTACTAATTGTATTCTTTCTCCGTTACTGCTCGGATACCCCATTCCTTCTATACCATCCTAAAGATGGGCAAAGCGATGGCTTCATTCCAGCTGTTGCAAACGTCTTTATGCAACGGTAACCACTTACCATTACATAGACAGTCTGGCAGTTTGTCAGCCTCGTAATACAATAAATTTGTAACGTTTTTCAGTGCTTTTAAGACACCACGCTTAATACCGTTAAAACTTTTTTTATTTCGAAGTGTATTTGGGCGTATAATTTACTTATGAACACTTTTCATTTAAATAACATTTCTAACACCTAATTAAAAATAATCTAAATTATAAATAAATTAAACTAAAAATAAACTATATATACAAACTAAAATTAAACCATAAAATCTAGTCCCAGACCGCTATCAGTCGGAAACTTGCGCAAAAGACTGGCCACATTGCCTCGCTGAATGGCAATGCTGATGCGTTGTTTCGAAGTTTAAAAGTAGCTTTATTATGTGTACCTACTAGTCGCGATAACTTTACTACCAAGAGTCCTGTGTCTGCCTGTCTGTGTGTCTGTGTGTGTGTGTTTGTCTGTGTGTGTGTGTGTGTGTCTGTGTAACGGGCTCTGTGACGTCACCGTAACTAATTATCGAAGAAAAAATTCTTAAGAATCGCAATAGCCTAGTAAAAAAACCTAACACGTAACACTTTAGTAAAAGAGATTGCGTATAGGATCAAGATAAAACACGTTTAAAGGTACTCTTAGTAATAACAGCCTATAAACGTCCCACTGCTGGGCTCGGGCCTCCCACTATAGGGGAAACGGTCAGTATACCCGTCACGCTTGTCCAAGGCGGCTTGGCAGGTCTGACACATCGGTTATCTCGATGTGCATGTTCCATCACGATGTTTTTCTTCACCGCTGTTAGCACGTGGCAATTGTAACAATATGCACATTAGGTCAGAAAACTGCCTAAGTGGCACATGCGTTCCGGCCAGCATTGAACCTGCGCCATTTGATTTTGGGACGCGTTCGCTAGCCACTACGCTACCATGACTTACTCAGGTACTCTTAAACGGGAAATTTTTGAGCATTTATTCCTTGGCAACAGTAATGGATCAATCTGGAGAAATTATAATAAAATACGGTGGCAATTGTTTCGGGAATATTGCTTCTAATTCCTGCATATATTCCACATTTCCCAATGTTGCCATAATTATGAATTGCCGAAAATCCGATCAGTTTGGTAACTTTTAGGCAATATTCTTTCTATCTCGTTTGTACGTATAATTACGTCTCGTTTTCGCGAGAAGAACAGGTAGGCGGGGGGTGCCTAATTTTTTAAGTTAGTCTATATTAGATGGTATTGTGTGGCCATAACTCAGCAACAGCTTGCTATATATTGCCATTGCCCTAAATTGCTTCATGTAGTAGTGACGTCATAGTTGACGAGAATTGACCGGGATTGTGCAAGTTTAGTTGCTAGTGTAAGAGAACCTTTTTTTTTTGAGGCGAGGGAAAGTGCTTAACCGATTTACGCACTCTCTGGGCCGTCACTAGGAAACGGCACGCAGCCATCGGGGGCGATAACGCTAGCAATTGTATGCTTTGTTTGTGCTCCGTCCGCGATGGATTACACAGAGGAGTGTGGAAGACTCAGAGCGATGCCGCACGGGCGAGCAGCCTCAATACCCACTAAAAACCCCCTCCTCCCTGTCGACCCTGCGCTTTGTTTGTGATGGAAAGACTGAGATGTAGAACATAGTTACTCAACAGTCGATCCAGCGCAATAAAGTGCCTGGAGTGTGCCCTGGGTTCTCCCAGGGCACACTCCAGGCACTTTATTGCCCACCCACACACACCCCACTTCGAAACGGGGGCAGATGAATCCCTTGCGTTAGTGTAAGAGAACCTTAACTCAGTAGTAGTCAGCAGTTTTATTTCGGTCCCAATTGGACCTATGTTTAATCATCGGTCTTATTAACTCTCTAGTCTGTGCTATAAAATATAAAACTCGTATCTCATCAATCTCTCAAAAATGCTTGCACATACACTGTAATGCTTGCACATACACTGTAATGCTTGCACATACACTGTAATGCTTGCACATGACTGTGCAAATGTATGTGATTTGGCTTAAGAACCCTAAAACATCTTTTTTACTGTATTTGCTGGAAATGAGACTGAACATTCAGCAAAGAAGCAATCTTTTACATACATCTGTATGGTAATGCACTGCTTAGTAAACATCATGTTATATCCAACGTGATTTAATCGAGGTCAACGACTTGAATAAATGTCATGTGTGTTATTATGCGGGGTGCGTGAACTATTTCAGGCTTAGCGAACCGTGTTATTGATGGTGGGCTTCTTTATAACGTACTGTTTGATCCTAGGAACCCTTCTTATCTTAAAGAACGTTTTCAGTTCTTTCATAGTGATTCGAGGTCTTTGAGAACGTCAGAGAGGTTGCGACTTAAGACACCGATACATACTACGGAGATTTACACAAGATCGTTCTCTGTTCAGGCTGTGCATCTCTGGAATGCTCTGCCGGCAGATGTCCGCTCTGCTAAATCTATCCATTCATTTAACAGACTTGTGAAGGAGCACTATTTAACTGTATAACGTGTTTATTGTTTGCTTCGTATGTTTATGTACGTATATATTTTTATATCTATGTATAATATATGTATTATAATTATTTTATTATTATATTGTGTTTGTATGTCTTTCAAGACCACGGGCCATAAAAATGGCCCGGACTTTTGGAGGGCTTGCGTGGGGCCATGGGGAGGCCAACACGTAGAGGCCCCTTGACAAATTTAATGTAAATATGTGGCGTGACACTGACCGGCGATTATCCCTGTCTACACCATACAATAATGCACCCAAGGACAAGCCCCGGCCAGTGTAGGACTATTGTGGGAAATGAAGACAAAAAGTACCGGGCTATTGGGGTGAACTGTTAGTGGTACTAGCGGTCTGGGAATATGGGGACTATGGCGTCTGCCCGTCGCAATGTTCGGGGAACATGGAAAAATGGGCAGACGGTGACTCGCCACTCCCTGCATGGGCCCCAAAAAATGCCATAAAAGGCAGGGGCAACATGGGTATGAGTGGCTAAGGGGTGTAGAGAGGTGGGCTGCAGGTTCACCGAAGCTACTTCCGACATTAGGCCATTTATCACTTCCACCCCTGGAGCTTGAGTCTTAGCTCTAGCGATCTCCACTCCGTGCCGGCTGGCTAAGGCAAGCACGGAGGCGGGGGCCTTGTCTTGGCCCCCGGAGTCAGGTACGAGGTGTCGCCATTCACCTAAGGCTTCGCCACAAAGCCCCCCTGCGGAACATTTTATTATATTATTATTATTTTATTATATTATCTATTTCAACTGCACGCCAACGCTATCTATGTAATAAGATCTTGTCCATCCAAAGGTTGCCTGGAAGAGATTGCTTTTAGCAATAAGGCCGCCCATTGTACTACCTTTTAGTAAGTAAGCTTTTTGTGTATTTGTATTTTTTCCTGGTGTACAAGAAAGAGTATTGTATTGTATTGTTGAGATAACGTTTTTTCTGAATGAAATTTGGACTTTCATCCTTAGACCACTAATATAGTCTTACCGATTTCGGTAACAGCGACCCCTCAAATGTCATTATTTCGCCGCGTGTGGCCTCTAATGTAGCTGGCAAAACCGAATTTGTTTTTAATTCCCGGCCACATATCGCACAATATAGTTGGACAGCGACGTACGTATAGCTATAGGAGGGCTTGGGTCGCTCTTTGCGAGTTTGACGTTTGGTATCCATATCTTCTAAGCGCTTCTCTTCGAAAGCCTTGACTTTTTGAAAGATCGCCAAGAAATCCGTTCCATAGCAAGCTCCTCCCATTTTGTCAGTTTTATGTCGCATGCAGTTAGATGACGCTTGAGCACCTCCTTATAACGCAAGTGCGGACCACCTTGTTTCCTTTTACCTTCTGCCAACTCCGAAAAGAAGCCTGTTTTGGGTAAAACCACCTAAGTTGTCGCTGCGTGAGTAAAGCCTCCATTCCATGCATTATACCACTAATAGAGAGACGCAGCCTTGAATTCACAAAGTGAAGCTTAGAATAGGATGCCGCAAACCAACGTGTTACGAGAAGTCGGTATTGAATCGAATTAAATTAATATAATCAGTACGGACAAAGGTGGAATGGTTTCCAGTGGATATACCTAATATATAAAATTTTCGTCTAATATATAAAATTCCGCGGTGTTTGTCACCAAACTCCTCCGAAACGGCTCAACCGATTTATATAAACTTGTGTGTGCATATCGGGTAGGTCTGTAGCAAGTACATTGCCATTTTTAACCGACTTCGAAAAAAGGAGGAGGTTCTCAATTCGTCGGGATCTTTTTTTTTTTTTGTTGCTTTTTTTTATGTATGTTCGCCGATAACTCCGTGATTTATGATCCGATTTACGTGATTCTTTTTTTGTTCGACGCGGAATAGCTGCCATGTGGTCCCCTAAAAATTTGACATAGTTTGGCCCAGTAGTTTTCATTTTACAAACATTTTTTTGTTCCCGCTTCTTGGGACCTGGGGGATATATTTTTTAAGAAGCGCGGCACCATTCGTGGGTCCACCCATACATAGCTAGACACTAAAAAGTAACAAATAAAATTTAAAAACTTCGTTTAAAAAAACTGACTTCAAAAACTAAAATGTATAAAATAATTTATTTCTTAAGCTATTATTATTAATATATATTATCTAAAACATCTTGAAGTCGGTGCAAAGGAAAACATAAAAATTACTATATTTTGAAAATTACTAAGCACCGACTTTAAGATGTTTTAGATAATATATATTAATAATAATAGCTTAAGAAATAAGTTATTTTATACATTTTAGTTTTTTAGTTTATGAAGTCGGTTTTTTTAAACCAAGTTTTTAAATTTTACAAATTGTTTTTATATCAAATCGATCATGTTTCTCATATTGATCTAAAATTTCTATATGACCAACTCAGGTTGGAGTATTAAAAAAGTCAGAAATTACAAAAAAATAACTCTTCCCATACATCTTTTAAGAAGACCTTATCTTTTTTATTTATAGAATCTTTTTGATGACTAAATAAAATGAAGAGATTGAAAAAAATTCAAATTTCGAACTCGTTATTACAGTAGAACCTTACTAATCCGGCAATATAGACCGATACCTTCAATCCGCCTGCGCCTCCCTCGCCCCTTCCTAAGCCACAACAACGTGCGCTCTGTCGTCGTTTGGAAGTCTAACCTCAAAACTCATCAAGTGCAAATTGCACAAAAACAGACCTTAACCAAGGCCTATTTTAAACTATGTTATTAGTTAATTGTGAAATATGTAACAATTAAAAATTCTAGGTATTCTACCGTATTTTATTTCCAAACCAAAAAGCAATCTTGATAGTTCTTTATGTCTTGCCATTCAACTAAATTGGTTGAACTTGATTGATCTGTCTACTATCAGCATTAGGAGCTATTCAGAGTTAAACATTCCCAGTAATCTTCTTACATGATGAAAAGCCCTTTTAGATTACAAATAATAATAAAATTTTATACTTTCATCAAATGTGGGTACTTACACCTTTTTTATTGTGGTAAAGTTTGCCTTCCCGTCGGCCCTGGAATTTCGCTTCGTAATATAATGCTTTAGTATCCTTTCTACCTCTCACCCTCTTACGTGAAAAATATGTTTTGCCTTTGTAGGTAAAATCGGCTAACGATACTACCCTACCTACATATTTTATGTACATAAAATATGTAGGTAGGGTAGTATCGTTCTTACCATTCGCGAAAGTGAGCGTGCTTTGGTTGTGGTAAACACGTCAATCAATAACCACAAATCGACCAAATATAGTCTAAAAAGCTTCTATATTAATTCCCAAAGCGAACCATCAGGCTCACATGTTCAGACCTGGTACAAAAACGGAACCACATTCTAGAATGATAATAACTCCACTTTTATTTTTAACCGACTTCTTAACCGATTTCTAAAAGGAGGAGGTTCTCAACTTGGCCGGTATGTTTTTTTTTATGTATGTATACCGATCACTCTGAGATTTATGATCGGATTTACGTGATTCTTTTTTAGTTCGATGCGGAATAGTTGCCATTTGGTCCCGTAAAAATTTAACATACTTAAGCCCAGTAGTTTTCATTTAATGATAATTTTTTATGAAAAAATAATCCATTCCGTTTCATATGTACTCCGATTACTCTGAGATTTATGATCAGATTTACGTGATTCTTTTTCAGTTCGATGCGAAATAGTTGCCATTTGGTCCCCTAAAAATTTAACATACTTTTTAAATAAGAAATAAAGACTTGAATGGTTGTAAAACTTCCTCCTTTTCCTTTTGTGTATTTTTTTTACATATAGTAGGAAATACTTTAATTATATAATTACATATAATCGAATACAATGCAAGAAAACTTAAGTTATCTGTACTCGTATTGTATTCTACCCATAGTCCCCCAAGGCTAGAAGTAGAATACTGAGCCTAGATCACCGTCTTCTATGGGTAAGGTGCCCAGAAGGCTGGCTACGTTTCCTCGCTGAATCGCTATACCGATCCGTTGCCCGAGGTAAGCACCAGCCCTCTGATCACCTGAAGAGTCAATGAGTCGTTTCAATAAATTTTGTTAGAGGCTAATGGCCTCAAGACCCCACGGTCCAAGCGTCTTGACAGCACACGGCACAAACATATAACTCTCGCTGAAGGTTGCATATTTGCGTCACTTGCGTAAATTCATTTTTAAAATGTCACTATCCTAATGTATTTAACACAACTCTCTGTGGCAAGAATAAACCCGTAAGTTTTCTGTGCAAATGTTGAATATATTTTTATGTATATGCATGTAAGCAGATTGGAAAATAAATTTAAAAAAAACTTATCTGTACACACAGAGACTGAGACCAAAAGTGGGTATCATTAGTTGAAACGCAGCTGATTGTTCCGTCAGACAGGCATTTTATCGCATTGTGTATGAGTCGTGCGCAAAAGTTTTACAATCACACCTCCCGTTTCCTACGACTGGGACCGAGTCTTGTCTGAGTAGTACTAAGAACTAGACGAACACGGGTCGCGGTTGTAGGAAGCGGGATGTTCAACCATGAGTAAAACGCGTTCGCCTTCATAGACTAAGAATTATATATTTTTTTAATTTATTACACCCGTTTCCCCTTTGAGTAGGATAGGCCTGAATTGTGGTTGACCACCTTCTAACATATTGACAGGCATTACACCTTTAGCTTCATCTTCTGACATTCGTCTCTTCGTAAAAGAGGAGATCTCCAGTTATTGTACTTAATAAAGTTATAAATACTCTATGAAACATTTTCAAATATTCTCAGCTTTGTTTATAACCAGCGCTCAAAAACTCGTAAAATTCGCATTTGGAGTTATTTAAGCCTTGTAAATTTTCTAATAAAGAAATAATTATGTGAACGGCCTTGGCGCGTCATGAATTTATGAAATTCTTTACGCTTCCACGCTTTTCAGGACATTCCTTGTTAGGTGAAAGAGATAGATAGATAACAATTTATTGTACACCATTACAGAAAACACAGAAAAACTTATAGCCTAAATATATGATTTGATTTGAGATAGATAGATAAATAACTTTTTATAGTACACAAAACCATGTGCAAGATTTGTGTGTGTTTTAATAGACATATAATTAACAATAATAATCAGCTGATAAACACATATTGTATATCCACAAGCTACCGATCACTCTAGATTAGATCTCAGACACCCAGACCATAGTAAATAACGGAAAATTCGTTTTTAGGCATTTTGTGCTCCAGTGTAATTATTAGAATATTTTTTAATAAACAAAAGGCTAGTGTAACTGTAATAGATCTTGCTTTCTCTCTTCAATATATGCTATGTATATAATCTATAAATATAATAAGATTGTAGAGTTCCAATTTCTGTACAATGAAAAAAAATGCTAAAAACCAAGTCAGGCGGATGTAAGAAGTGAAATAGAACTAATTTAGATTTTTTCAAATTTTTTGTTTCTCTGTTTGTCTGTTTATCTGTCTGTTTGCACAGGCTAATCTCCGAAACGACTGGACCGATTTAAATGAAAGTTTGTATGGTGGTAGCTAATATCCCTGGTCAACATATAGGATAATTTTGATCCATAAAAATTAAAGAGTCCCCGTGGGATAGTTAAAAAAGCTTTAATAACTTAAGAGCTTATAACAAACTGAAAGTAATTTTTCTACACCGTAACATAATAGAAGCGGAGATTTTGACAGGGTGTGGTGTCGGTGAGAATTTTTTGTTTTTGCTTGAACGGGCTAATCTCAGGAACTACTAGCCTGATTTGAAAATGTTTTTTCAGTGTTAGATACCCCATGCGTCGAGGAAGGCTATCATAAGCTTTATATCATCACGCTAAGAGCATTAGGAGCGGAGCACTAATGAAGAATGTTTCAAAATCGCGGGGTTTTTTTAACTTACTTTTTTTTAAACTATTCCACGCGAACGAAGTCGCGGGTAGAAGCTAGTAATGTATAAGAAATGTAATTATGTCGCTATTTCTTCAAATAAAGTCTTTCTTTCTTTCTATCTTCAATGTAAATTTTAAAACTACAATCAGTAGCATTGGATAAGACTTATAAGTACCAGGTATCCTATCCTATCCAATATCTTTCTATTCATACCTTATTTTAACAATAGAAGCAAATGGATGTAACTTGTATGATGACCTTTTAACTTATAGTACCTGCCATTGACACGGGGTGGAAACTTGGCTAGGGTCAGCCGGTTGACAAAACATATAGTATGATGCACGCGCCAATTACACCGCTGTTGCAGAAATTAAGGCCCCACTATCAGCATACAAAAGAGCATAGGAGTTGATGACAATGATTTTGATCTATGATAAAAACGGCTTTTTAGACGTGCGCAAAACTAGTAAATTATGTTTGAACAAAACACAAACTCCAATGAAAGTGTGGCGAAACAAACCTTCTCGCCTACTGGCTTACTGGCAGGCCAGATTTTGAGTTTGTTATTGACAAACTGTCATATTATATAGAGAAAAGTCGTCACTAAAATGTATAATATATTTTAATCCTTTCAAATCCAATTATATATTAGGCATAATTTTTTTCAGCTATGTTACTTATTTCACAAATGAACGGGTTAGTTATTCCTGCAACAACCCGTCAAATGCATGGCGCTTTCGATCTTTTGATCAGTAGTCGATAGTCTCTTATAGGTATGGGGAACGCAGTTGTAGGAAGTTCACGGCACTAGTACATACATACATTTCTCATGCGTATCATGGGGATTTTACATGAGATCCCAGCTGAGGTTCTACCACAGCGCTACGATAAGAGGCTTTCAAAAAGAGTGTCGTAAAATTCCTTCGAGGTCTACAGCGTGTTTGTTACTTTTTTGATATTGGAACCGTTCAATAGTGACCCCTTTCCATCAGAAGCCCAATCTGCTATTACTATCTCGTCAAAATTGCCGAACACTATCGTCTCAGTCGTAGGTTTTCCTGATTTCAATATTCTGTTAACGGCTTTCTTTCTTTAATATGTTACTCTTTATAAATGTTTACTAGTGGCTCGCCCTAGCTTCACTCGGGTGTCTAAGATTTTTTTTATAGTCTATGTTAATACGGGTAAAGTAGCTTGCCAACAGTGAAATAATTTTTTAAATTGGTTCAGCAGTTTCGTAGCCTATTCAATACAAACAAACAATCAAATCTTTCGTCTTAATAATATCAGTATAGATACACTATCGTATTTTTTATCTTTTCGCAACGCTAAGATGTTGGAATAACAAAATTGGGCCTCAGGTGGGCCAGCTTATCTGATGTACTCCGTCTACCAAAAATAGTAAAGCAAGCGAATGGATAGTAAGTAAGATACTATTTCCGACTGAAAGTCTTGTCCCTCGCTTACATGAAACCTTAATTGGTTTAGTGAAGTTTGAATGCCGTCTTGATACTGTGAGCATTCGAACGTTTATTAGAAAAGTTTTTGTCGTTATTGACTGGAAAGGCCGGACTTGTTGTGCGGAAGGAATTTATTACATGAGCTTGGGACGTCACTTCGTCGCGAGATTTGAATTTTGTTTCGTCACGTAGATACATGGAATAATAGGTTCACAGCGACACTGATTTTTTTGTTTTTTCCATTCCTGAGGTACGAGACGTTTTAACCTTTGTACTTAAACTACCATCATACCGGCACGAGGCCTATTGAGCCCCGAAACGGTTTTAAAAACTAACATCCTTTTTTTGGCTTATATAAAATAGTTCATGGATTTTAATTAACGAAGATGAAGATTTAAGATTATTTACATTAAACACCTAATTTAAAATAAATTAAACTAAAAATAAACTATATATACAAACTAAAATTAAACTATAAAATCTACTACCAGACCACTGTCAGAAACGTGCCCAAAAGACTGGCCACACTGCCTCGCTGAATGGATTTTTGTTATTTTTGTGCGGTACTAGGTCAAGATGACCTCGTATTAAGGTAGGTTTACCACGGAACTCTGGTTTGACAGCGCATCTTCTGTACATAGTATAAAACAAAGTCGCTTTTCGCGTCTCTCTGTCTGAAAGGCACACTTGTATATGCCAGTAGTACATTTTCTAAAGGCGCTTAATGTATTATTTCTAAGGCTATTCAATCAAGTATTTGTGACCTAAAAAGTATTTTTTTAACAAAAACTAAACCGACTTCAACCTAAAAAGCAAAAAAAAAATTTTTTCTACAACATCTTGAAGTCGGTGTATTTTGCGATTTTGTTGTTGTTTTTTGCGTTTTAATCGGTACCGGCTTTAATATGTATAAAATATATTTATTTTTGTACAGGGTTTTGTATGTAATATATATGAAACGATGTGGTTTGAACCGAATCGAGAGGCACTAAAGGCTATCAGAGCGCTACAGGTGAAAAGGGTAGATGATTAATAGCCTACGCTTTAATAGTAATGGGCTTGAAGCAGGAATAAGGGTAATAATGTTTGTGAATTATGTTCGGTTTCCTGCCGGAAATACATACAGTATTTTCAATTCGAAAAGCTGTAATCATGACAATGATACCAGGATGGTTCTATAGTTATTTCTATATATTTCATTATATTTTAATGATCATACCTTTTTTATAAACCTTAATAATTATACCGGAATACTCATATTCTCTATTGAAGTTATACTTCTTTAGGCGCGTTAGGGAAAATGATGAAAGTAAATTTTTACGATGCGCGCGGACACCGTCACACGAAAAACCTACACCATGAAGTTCGCTATAGTCAACCGACACCCTGAAGTTAGCTATAGTTAACCGACACCTTGAAGTTAGATATAGTCAACATTTTAGTTTTTCTATTGTTAGTGTCGTTTTTTATCTTGTTAGGCCAAAGAAGTATAAATTTTAACGCGTGTACATAAGTACACACACACTTTTTCTTCTGAATCGTGTCCTATGTTTTCCGAATACTCGTCATTATCTTAAAGAACGATTTGACTTTATTTCGTGCTTCCATAGCTTAAGGCCTTCCATTAAACACCCCTGCGCAAGGCTTGAAGCTTTGGATCTCGCTGCCGATTGCTATCAGACAAGCAAAATCGCTACCGATATTTAAAACGATAATCAGAAAATATTACCTGTCCTTGGAATATGATGGTATTTAAAAAAATATATTTTTGTAGATATGTATTTATATGTTATGTATTAAGTTTATCTATTTAATATGTAGAACAGCTGTATATACTGCATTTGTATATTTATTCCTGGAATGTAAGAAATTGTACTATGTATTATGTATACCATCATCATTATTATATTATCAATTCATTGCTGGAGTTGTTTGGAAGAGATCGCTTTTTAGCGAAATGGCCCCTTTGTGCATAATAAGTCACTAGTTTTAGGGCCGCTTGCATAACGTTCCTTAAATTTATTTAAGAAACACAAAACGTATTTAACACTCTTAAATACGATTAGCGTTTTGCACTACGCAAAATTTGTTTAAAGAACTGTCAATACGTTTTGTGTAAAACGTATTTAGGCAGTTTAATATGATTAACAAATTTTATTTAAAGGAACGATAGCGTATGCAAGTCTGTAAGTTCTTTTTTGTATTGAGGCACAATAAAGAGTTATTGATTGATTATTATATGATTTTTCAAATCACAAACTTCAGAAATTTTGGATTAGATTACTTTATAAAAAAGCCAATTCCCATTCTTATAAAGTCACGAAAATATTGATTCTTAGGGTTTTCCCTAAACATTAAGTGTAATTGTGTATATCCCTTGTTTCAGTTATGTATTTCACGAGGAATGGGATTTTATTAAACCCGTGACAGAGGAGTGAAATAAGTCCAATATGGCGGAAGCGGAGGGAGGTGCGAGCGAGCAAGATGATGTTTCATTTCTTCGCACGGTGAGTTGATGATTTTAATATTTTTTTTGTTTTTAATATCGATTAGACGGATCAACCGAATTGAATCAGTTTGCTTGAATCTGAAAGGAGACGAGGTTATTCAATGACATTGAATCTTTTTATGTACACAATACAAATAATTTAAGTTTTATTGTATTTGATTATTTGTAATTTTCTTCAGTGTACTAAGCTTATAATATTTCATGATGTTTTGCTTCACCATTGTTAGCACGTGGTAATTTTAACAATATGCACATTAAGTCAGAAAACTGCCACGTTGCGATTAGGATTATACCCGCGCCCTGTGAGTTTGGGACGCGTGCGCTAGCCATTACGCTACCACGACTATGCCAGGTCCAGCTCCAGCCGTTTCAGAGGTTAGCCGGAACATCCAGACAGACAAAACATTTTTTTTTAATAATGTATAGGTTCGCGGTTGACTGACATTGCGCCTTATCTCAGGCGGAAATGCAGTCTAAGGTGGAGCACGCTTACGTAG
Source organism: Dendrolimus pini (assembly GCA_949752895.1). NCBI lineage: Eukaryota > Metazoa > Arthropoda > Insecta > Lepidoptera > Lasiocampidae > Dendrolimus > Dendrolimus pini. The sequence goes on from OX457150.1 coordinate 7,347,501, forward strand.
AAGATACCTGTTCACGCGAGACTTAAAGACACCTAGATTGTATTTTTCGGGAAAAACAGACGACGGACTTTCATTCTTCAGCGGTGCGTATGATGAATGTGGAAGCATAGCGTTTCGTCCGCTATGTTGGTATTTCCACCATATAGCGGTGGCGTAAGTGCGTACGTCTGCTTGTCCGGTGGTAGAATGGTGAGGGAGGAACCAGTTCATGTAATTCCGAGGCACACTCCCCGAAATGTATCCTATAGAATACCGACAAACTAGCGACTTTACGGCGATGACTTAGGCTCTGAAGCCTCTCGTCGAATAGTCGGTTATTGCCTATCAATTTCCTAGCTCTTTCTCTATTGACTCGAGTGTCTCTAACTGGTATTTAGCTGATCCATCCCAAAGATGAGAGCAGTACTCTATGCAAGACCGTACTTGTGCTTGATACAGATTCAGCAACTGAAGTGGTGTGAAGTACTATCTCACCCTTGATAGAACCCCTAGCTTTTTGCCAGCCAGCTGAGCAACAGACTCTATACAGGAGCCAAAATTTTGAGTAGGTACATCAAATTTATATCATTTCTTAATATAAGTACCGTAAATACTTTCATATGCCTTTAGTAAAAAACTATTATTTAGAACATTACAAACAGACATTTAAATTGTATTTGTTTTCTATTTGAGTTAATACTTCTTTAGTAAAGTTGTGGAAGCGTAATGACTAGCGCACGCGTCCTAAACTGAAAGGGCACGGGTAAGAACAGTCGCAGAAGTGCATGCACCACTTAGGCAGTTCCCGGACCTAATGTGCATATTATTACATTTACCACATGGTAACAACGATGAAGAAAAATATCGTGGTGAAACCTGCATATCGAGATAACCGATGTCTCAAACCTGCCAAGCCGCCTTGGACAAGCGTGGCGGGTATACTGTCCGTTCCCTCCTATAATGGAAGGCCCAAGCCCAGCATTAGGACATTTATGGGCTGTTATTATTATAAGATTTCATGTTCTAATAATAACATTATTAGATATTTGGAGACATAATGTAGTGTTTAGGCATTTGACGATATGTCTTCGATCGGTGCCAAATCCCGGCGGCTGACTCATTTCACATTAGTCTAATAATAGACTTAGGTTCCTGACCTTGATATATACTCTGATAGAAAATCTATATATGCATCGAGATAGTTTAATAACATCTATTGGTACAGCATAAAAAGCTAATAAAAACATTTTAGAACTTTAATAAAAGAAAATAATAAGATTTTACGCAGAACTCTAATAAAGCATAACGAGAATGCAAGCTAAATATGGACATACATATAAATACACTAGGGTATGGCCGCGACTTCGTCCACGCTAGATTTCATAATCCCGGATTCCCGGGACGCAAAGTGTCGCAGCATTTAAAAACTGTGTCGGAATAAGCTTATATTTATGCATCCGAACAACTATAAACCGCTTTCGGGAAAATTCCCGCGGGATTCCTGGGATTTCCTAATATCACAAGTTTTACTACACAAAATTTGCTATCGATCAGTGTAAAAATCGCATTGGTTTTGTGTCTGGCCATTTAAAATCGTTCCCAGAAAAATTCCCGCGGTATTCCCGGGATAAAAAGTAGCCTAGATTTTAAGCCTATGAATTAGGTGTAGATCAGCGAAAACCGCATCGATATCGACCCAGTAATATTTACGTGAATTCCGAACAATTGGACATACAGACGAGAAATCTAAAAAAAATCATCATGTTCTCCATCGTTTATATAGTCTATTCCAGTTGTTTTTTTAATAGCTTCAATATACAGATACCGAATGTTTAGAATTTTATGATATTATAGATAACACTTTATTGAAGCATGAAAGTAGAATAAATGCAGTTGAAATGAGAGCTTTGAGAAGTATATGTAAGGTAAGCATGAATGATATGATACGGAATAGTGTAATAAGGGAACGTTGTGGATTGAAAGAAGATGTAATAACAAGAGTTGAAAAAGGAATGTTAAGGTGGTTTGGGCATGTAGAGATGATAGAAAATAGAATCACAAAACAAGTGTATGACGGTATTGTGAGTGTGAGAGCTGGTACCAGTAGACCACACACCATGATCAATTAACAGAAGTGTTAAAACGAGGTCAGGTAAAAAGCATATCAAATAAACGTGCACGTATGAAGAGGTTTATGAAAGTAGATGAAGCGAAAGTTGTTTGTCAGGATCGTCGCAAGTGGAGATCTATAGTCTTTGCGTCCCCATGGGAAAAAGGCGTGATAATGTGTATGTATGTATGTACTTCATTGTATACCAATACAAAAATGAGCTTAGACACTCACGTAGAAACTTAATTCGCTAGTAATTTCCATCACTAGTTTATCAAAATATAATGATAACGTAGTGAAGATTTTTCTTGAGTTCAGCAGATAGACAGACGGCCCGCCCACCTAATGGAAAGCGGCTACTGTCGTCTGTGGACATTTGCAACACTAAAGGTGCTACTAATGTACTGCAGCTCTCTAAAGCGAAACTAAAACCTGGCCGCTAATGCCTGAACACAACTCAAGGTTGTTATGGCGCAAGACTCTAGACCAGTGGTACTAGCCATCCAGACGAGTAAATGCCCTACCACCTGGCAGCGGGTTGTTTTGTCGCGTCTTGCGAAAGGCCGCCCGACCGCAAGAATTAGTGTTCTTTCTCCGTTCCTGCACGTATAAAATGTTCACGGGTGATAAATCACGCTCAGATATTTTTACGTGTTACTATTAAGGGCAGAAATGATTAGAGATGCCACGAATGGTGGTTTGGCCGAATACCGAATATTCGGCTACCGAAAGTTCAGTTCAGTTAAATGTCATAAATTTAAAGTTCAAACTTTTTTTTTATTTCCCACTTTCTTTTCCTCCGATTGTTTATTTTGTCCAAACATTGTGTTCGTTTTAATTTTGATTTTCCTTTTACTCATTTCTTTGACAGGGATTTATTAGAATTAACATTTTATTTGTAACTGTTAAAGTCTTAAATACATTTGAATTTATTTATTTACTAGTTGTGCCCGCAACTTCGTCCGCGTGGTAGTTAAAAAAAAAGTAACCTAAGTTACTCCTTAACATCAGCTATCTGCCAGTGTCGTCAAAATCGGTCCAGCCGTTTCAGAGATTGGCGGGAACATCCATTAAAAAAAATTATATCTTGATATAAGTACCGTATATACTTTCATATTACATTTAGTAAAAAAAACTATTATTTAGAATATTACAAACAGACATTTAAATATTATTTATTTTCTATTTGATTTACTACTTCTTTAGTAAAGTTGTGAAAGCGTAATGGATAGCGCACGCGTCCCAAACTCAAAGGGTGCGGGTTCGATCCTGGTCGGAACGCATGCACCACTTAGGCAGAGCTCTGACCTAATGGGCATACTAATACAATTACCACATGCTAACAACAATGAAGGAAACATCATGATGAAACCTCCTTTTTCGCCCACGAAAAAGCGTCACGGCCGCGTGTTCTAATACTTACATTTTTAAACTCGTGATATCTTTCGAATGGAATGCCGAATTGAATAATTCAAAAAGTTATAAAAAGGTATTGAAGCAGTCTTGAATATGAAGTAATTTATTTTGTTGATTTTTTTATTACTGGAGTTCAGCAGACAGGCAGACGGCCCACTTAATGGGAAGCGGTTACCATCGCCTATGGACATTTGCAACACCAAAGGTGCTACAAATGCGCTGCTGCTCTCTTAAGGGAGGTTGGAACCTGGTCACTAATGCCGGAACACAACTCAAGGTTGTTATGGCGACATACTTAGACCAGGGGTGGTAGACATCCAGTTGGGCAAATGCCCTACCACCTAGCTGTAAGTACATTAACAATCTGCCCGTAACACTTCAAGTTAAAATTTTGTTGCGATTCATTTTGTCACTTGTCCGTTGAAGATTTTCCACTTGTCCGTTGCGATTCGTTTTTCAACTTATCCGTTGCCATTCGTTTTTCCACTTGTCCGTTGCGATTCGTTTTTCCACTAGTCCGTTGAAGTTTCACTTCTAATAGGTATGTGTCCCAGCACACATTTCGATTTTTTTATTAGTTATTTATTTTATAGCATTGTTTATATATTACGATAAGTTATAAGTTCTTCTTGTGTACCTTCTTTCCTTATTTAATATCTATTTTTTATGAAATTATTTTAATACAGCTTCGTAAATTGTATAAATTTCATGAAATTGAAAAGAATCTGATGGTGCTGTTTCTATACCATTGTAGCATTAAAAACTGATTCAAAGCCTTCATCCATCGTTGAATGCGAAATGGATGAAAGTAAAAAGGCTTTCTGGGTGGACGGAAGCAGTAATTGGTGCGAGGCGCGAGTGGAGTGATAGGGTTGGCAAAGTGCCACTGTCGCCAAAGATTGTTATGATATAGCTAAACTTTTTTAGACAACACACAACAGATGACTTGTTTTTTTGCTCTTTACTACCGAGTCAAACACTTACCATCGATCGCAATTACCTGTATCAAGAACTAGCGGTTTCAGCAGATGTTGTCCTGCCCTGAAAAAATATTAAAATATAAAATGTTAGAATCTGATTCCAGCGCCACCTACCGGTTCTAATTGTGAGTAAAAGAGGAAGGGGAGGTGGGCTATCAGAACTCATAGTTTCACGCCGATATTCTGTGAGAGCGTGATGTCACATCGGTCGTGTCTGCCCTAAAAGCTCTGCCCTACTGACGATCATAGAGTATTGCACTTGCAGTAATCGACTTTTTTGGGTTTTTAATTTTTTTGCAAAAATGGTGTCCCTAAGCGCTAATCTACAAAGCTTAATTTTTTCTTGTTTTTTGGACACACTAAAAAGCTATATAACATGAACATGTTGTTTAGATATCCAAAAATACTTTACCGCGTTTTTTTTTCCAAACCACCATTTTGCAAGTAATGCGTTTGCTATAATATGGGCAGAGCTGTAATCAGGACAATGATTCCAGCATGGCTCTATCAGGTCAAAACGTCACTTTCCATCAGACGGGTTGCTGACTTGACTTTTGTACTCCAACAATAAAAACAAGTACTCTAAGTCAACCCTAATGTATTAAGAGAATCATCCATAACGGATTTGGAGCGAGGAGCCCTACAAAAGGTCGGGTTTAGACGCCTAGAAAATTGAAAGGGAAATAATATTAAGGCCCTAATCACCCCTTTATTAAGTAAAGAGAAACTCACTCCTTAAACTTAAACTTACTCTATTTGCATTAATATTAACAGACAAAAAAGGATTTCCGTAATCCCTTTAAGTACACTGTAGAAGAATTGGGTAGATAATACATTTTACAATAAATTCTAAAAGAAGTGTCACATAAAAGAATAAGCCAGCTAACTCCGTTGGCTCAGCGCGACCCGAAGTTACTCGGCCCTGAAACGCGAACCACGTTCCTCTGACCTGCACAGTTTCGCTTGAAGTTAAGTCAGGTCAGCTTCCACTCTATCTTTCTAGCGATACTTAGGACGACCAACCGCTCGCCGACTGACTGAAAGGCACAAAAAGAGCAGGCGTTAATAGTAGACTGTTACACAAGGGATGAAAGTAACCTATTTAGGCAGGAGGTGGCTTAGTGCACGAGCATAGTGAGGTTACCACTTTGCTTTTCATTTCGAATATGAGGAAAGTAAATAAAAACCGATTACATGTAAAAAATTATATATTTTTATTTACCATTTTATACCGCGATTTAACAGTGGCTGTATAAAAAGTTCGGAAGTAGTTTGCATAGTTTTTAAATTTTTTGATAGCAGGGAAAATCGTTCCCCAAGCACGATAAGTATTTTCATTCCTGTGAGGTAATTTTAAGTGTAATTTCCGAGTATATTGCTAAAAACGAAATCCTTTTGAAATCATATTTCATAGTTCGATATTGAGCCGATTTAATCTTAAGTAATATTATTTTTTTCTAATCCACAGGAAGACATGGTATGTCTTTCGTGCACTGCGACGGGGGAGCGAGTCTGTCTAGCAGCGGAAGGCTTCGGTAATCGGCACTGTTTCCTCGAGAACATCGCTGATAAGAATATCCCACCGGACCTGTCGCAATGCGTCTTTGTTATCGAACAGGTGAGTTGCACTGGCCTTTATTGTTACCAGTCGATCACTTCATAATATTGTTACGAGTTGCAGGACTCGAATTAAAATGCCGTAAAATCACCAAAATCGATCCGGGTGATTAGGAAGATTCTAGTACCCGATCTCAGCGCCACCTACCGTTTCCAACGGGATAAAAAGTGTCCTATTTCCCTCTCCTGGTATCGCCCCTCATGACCGCCCACCACATCATACATGCGCGCGCAATACTTAATACTTATTTGGCTACAACACTAATACTTACATTTTAAATATCGCGATATCTTTTGTATAAAACGTCCGAATTGAATAATTCAAAAATTTCTAGAAAGATATTGAATTCGTCTTGAATATGGAGTAATTTATTTTGATGAGGATTAATATCAAGGTACAAAATAAAGAGTTTTTGAAGCGAGGGAATTTTAATTATTAAAAAAAATAAAAGTTAACACTTATTGTGAGATAATTACAGTAGTTAGACATATGGTTACGCGATATTTTTTGTAGACAATTATATGTTCTGCAAAGTGTAAGTACATTGTTTTGTTCTATAATCAATAGTTTTCGCAGCGCACGCCGTATAAGGATTTTTTTACACCTTGGGTTACATTATTGGAATTTTAGTAAGGACCCGTATTTAAAAAAAAATATAATATAGCCTATAGCCTTCCTCGAAAAATGTACTATCCAACACTGAAAGAATTTTTCAAATCGGACCAGCAGTTCCTGAGATTAGCGCGTTTAAACAAACAAACAAATAAACTCTTCAGCTTTATAATATTAGTATAGATAAACGGTCGAAAAGATAATTGCTTAATCAAGCGTGGGGTAACTCAAAGAAATATCTCGCCATTACACTGATTTAATAGCGAGTAATGGCAAGCAATGCGATTGTGGAAATAAGGCGTTGGCACCAGACTATACAATTCTTCGGAAGACTCCCCGTTCTACAAATGGTAGAATATGCAGAGACGCAGACTCTCCGAAGGCTAAACGATTCCAAGCTGTCATATTGTTACGCCTGTTTCCAGTTAGGATAAACAGAGACGTTGGATCTCCACCTGCTACGATACTGACAAAAACTTTTCACTTAATATTTTTTTTTCATTAATCTCTTCTTATATACCTACATGTTTATTGTAACTGATTTTTACCTGACCTTTCTTCAAAATATCTTCAATTTTAATTTGAAATTTCTGCTTTTTAGGATAACGAATATTTCAAGCAAATTATATACTATCTATATATTGGTATTACTAATTATTCTACTTTTCCAGGCGTTGTCTGTACGTGCTCTTCAAGAGTTGGTCACAGCAGCTGGTTCAGAAACAGTAAGTACTATTTTATCATATATATTTTCAACTCGATGTATTAAATATATACCTATAACGTTATTTTTGGTATACGCTATTTAAGAAATTAAATTGCACAAAATTAACAGTAAAACCGGATAAATTTCAAAACGACAAACCATACCGATAACTTTGGACCCAACATCATAACGACTTATAAGCTCTGATCAAAATACGAGAGTTGCGCCATTCTGAATACTAACTTCAATAGACGTGTTCAAATTAGTATGAATAAAATTGTAAATAATTCTCGAAACGTTGTGTTTCGTTTAATATGGGTACTTTTATAGGACGTGCAGATAAGCAGTAACAGCAGCGGGTTACCATTGCGTCGTCTGTTTCTCGTGATACTTACAATTTTTAGGTATCATGTACTTCCGCGTACTTCACCTTAGATTTCATTTTCACATGATATCAGGTGCAATGTCGGTCAAACGCGAATGTATATTTTTGAAGTCAAACTTCTATATAGACGGGGGTATTAGGATTTTTCTGTCACGAAAAAACGTTAAGACGATTCATTAAAATGTACCTAACGTAATAAAATCATAATTTGCAGTAAACCTACAAAATATTGAAATGTGTGCTGGTACACATAGTAGAAGTGAAACTTCAAGGGACAAGTGGCAAAACGAATCGCAACAAAAATTTAACTTGAAGTTTTACGGGCAGATTGTTAATGTTACTTGTCCAATTTGAAAACCTGCCCGTAAAACATCAAGTTAAATGTTGCGATTCATATGGCCACTTGTCCGTTGCCATTCGTCTTTCCTTTGGTCCGTTGAAGTTTTTTATTGCATGAGTTCAGCAGACAGACATACGGCTCACCTGGTGGAAAGCGGTTACCATCGACTTTGGACATTTGTAACATCAAAGATGATACAAAAGTGCTGCCACTCTCCAAAGAGACACTGGAACCTGGCCACTAATGCCGTAACGCAACTCAAGACGGGCAAACATTCTACCACCTGACGGTAGGTTGCTTTGTTGCCTCTTACGACAGGCTGCCAGGCTGCAGAAAATTGTATTCTTTCTGCGTTCCAGCACAGTTAATAAAAATGTATGAAAAGTAAAAAGATATATGATTTCACATGGAAAACATGGGACCTACTTCTCTATTAAGGAACCAGTGTAATACGCGAGAATGAGACAGTTTGAGAGGCCAAACTAGCGAGCGAATCTGTCTAAATCACGTCTCGCACGGCATTTGCCTCAGCTTGATCAAAGCTTTAACAAAAACAATAGATACCCTTGTTTCTCTATTGTTTTGTTTATATCAAAACTAGAGTTTTCCCCGCGCCTACACCACAGGTCCAACTCTAGTAGGAAGCTCTATTTTACTTATGTATGTATGTAGCTTTTTATGTATGTCAAGAAGATTAAGCACGTAGTATAAGCAACTTTAAACCCTGCACCTGGCGCTGTATTTTAGATTCTAGATTGTTAAAACATTGTATTCTTTAGCCATGATAAAGTATAGAAAACTGGGACTACTTACCATCAAACAACGTTTGACATTTTATATGTGAATTAGCTGTGCCCCAAAATTTGTCGGTGTGATTTTTTTTCGCGGAACCCTAAAAAAACAGAAATATACTAAGTTACTCCTTAAAACATCAAATATCTGCCAGTGAAAGTCCCGCCAAAATCGGTCCAGTCATTTCAGAGCTTAGCCGGAACATCCAGACAGACAAAAATTCTAAAAATTGCATTTTCGAAATCTCGTTGTCCGAATTATCCCTCTTGTTTTTTTACTCACAATGGGACATTACATACAGAAACTTAAATTTTATTTATCTGTATAGATAAAAAGGTTTGGTTTTATAAGTGAAATATTTACATACATGCAAATCTCGTAAATTGCGTGTACTAAGAGTAACGTTGTATATAATATCCTATTTACATACAATTAACACGGGAGCACGTGAAAGCACCCACCGAGATCGTATGATATGCCTCCACCCTATTAAATAATTTTCAATTATATTATTTTGTTGACTAAAATCACATTTATGTCCTAATTTATATGTATGTAAAGATTTTAAACAGCAAATCTGATGAATGAATTTTTGTGTATACACCACTTTTATACAGTACATGGTGGAACTTACATTGGTTTGAAACAAACATTCAAGACAATTTTGAGATTGTTTTACAATTTTGAACCAGTTTTATCATTTTTTTATTTGAATTATATTTATTGAATTATAAAGATATCTTCAGTTAAAGTGTTAGCAGGTCTTGGATTGTCGCCAATTGATGGAGGTTTTGTGGCATCTCGAAGTCACATTTCACTAAAATGTTATTCATTGTCACTTGTAATCTGTATTACACGTTGCACAGCAAAATCATCTTTCAAGTCTCCTTCAATTATTATGATGTTAATAACTCAAAATCAACTGTGCAACCAATGTCTTCATATTTACATTTTAATTATCATATATGAACATTTTAATTATTATATATATTACCAACCAAACATTAAGATCCGATAACACCTTGTTTCTAAACCATGAATATCCATTGTATTATAAATAAAAATTTGAAAAAAATTTGAAATTCGCTTAAAAAGTGTCCTTGCACTCGAGAATATAACTCAGCAAAATTTTCTTGTTTGGGCCCCTTATTAAACATTCATAATGTATGTCTCTCAAATTTTATATAACTTTTTTTGTAAATACACGAAGCTTTATGTGTGCTAAATTTCATATCTCAAGCCTTAATAGTTTTTGAGATAATTGTGCAACACAGATAGACAGTAAAAGCATTAGCTTGCGTTTATTTTTACCTCCGTTTAATTGAACTCTAAAAACTGCAAATGCCTATGTTTCAAACAAATGTTAATTCCACTGTGTACAGTCGCGGAATGAATATATTCGTCATCCTAAAGTCGACTTGCTTGCACGAATACAAGGAACAATACTGCCTACATTTCAATAAGTATTACATTTATGCAAATATAGAAATTGGAAAAAGAAAACTGCAATGTTGACAATAACAGACACTGCGATTACCAATAACAAACAAAGAGGATATAATCACTACGCTTAACTATTAAAACCAATAAAAAGGTTTTACATGTCTAAACAATCTTCTTAGACAAGATAGAAAGTAAGTAATTTAGAACTTTATTGTCAAACAGTTAAACATAATTTTACTTGGAACAGTCTGTTCTGTGACTTAGTTTGAAAAGGTAATATGTGCTCGCGGAACGTTAAATAAATCAATTTGAAAACTGGCGAAAATTTTCATACCACGACTGTACATTTCCTTTGTGTTTAACATGATCTTCGTCTAAATTTTTGTGAATAATTTTATTCGTTTTACGTATTGCGATCGTGTTTTTAAATTTTTTCAGGGCAAAGAAAACTTAGTGAGTACACTGATACATGGTAAAATTGCATGCAATCTAATACAGATAGGCGCCTTGTTGATGATCTATCTTCACTACATAATATGTTTGTTACTTTTTACCTTGCTGGTGATCAGAAAACAGGCTAACGGCCAACTATATTCTGGTGTTACATACATGCTGCCATTCACAAAGGAATTTTATGAATTTAAACCCATATATGTTCGCGCTGAGAGCTCATTCCAAATCTCTAGACTCGTTGTCAGTATATCATCGTCCACTGCTGGATGTAGACCACCCACCCCTAGGTTACGTCACTTATCCCGGTTCTTAGCTTCCTCATCCAGCCCCAACAGGCGTCGTTATGCAAGTTGTCGATCCACCGGGCTGGAGCGTGTCCTATATATACAATGGACCCAATCACCTATCAATATCAAAAAATAATGCGAGAATATTCTAGATGTTTGTACAAAGATTGGAGCAATAACTATAGCTACTATATGTATACTATTATTACCATAACTTATACAAATGGATGGATTGTGTGAAGGATGATATGATGTGACAGAGAATGTATGTCAGAATAGAAACCTACGGAGAGTAAATACATATTATGCCAACCACAAATTTAATTTCGATTATAGGAGGTGAAAGAAAAGAAAGAGCTGTAACTTATATAAAATTTACGTTTTGTATTGTTTACGAAATATCATGAAATATGCTTATCATATTTCTGTACTTCTACATTTCAGCTTATTTACATATAATAGGAAGTGAATTGTAATCTTCTTGATATATAAAAATGAATGTCTCTCTATATGTCCTTCATAAAATCGTAAACTATACATCTGATTTTGATGACATTTTGTGTGTTTGAGTGGGCCCTGGGATGGTTTACAGCCACAATTACCGGTAGGTGGCGCTGAGATCGGGTTCTAGAATCCTCCTAATTACCTGGACCGATTTTGGTGATTTTGTTTTTGTGTCATGAAACAAAGTGTTTTAGGCATTCAGAAAATATGGAGGTACGAAGTTCGCCGGGTCAGCTAGTATAATATTAAGAAAGAATAAGGTATACCATAATACAGGTGGTCGGATTGCGGGAAGGACGACATGATGTTTTGTGGTGTGACAGAGGACGTATGCCAGTGTAGAGGAGTATGTGAGAAAAAGACACATTGTGCCGACCACAAATTAATTATTGAGAAGAAGGAGAGTTATAAAACACAGATAGATCATCAAGCTGGCACTATAGATTTTCTGTATCATTTGTTATTACAATTGGCTTTTACTTTGGGTGGATTTAATTTTCAAAATTCTTAATTTCTCTTCAAGTCTAACATTACTTAATTTTGACTAATGTTCGAAGTAATTATGAAAGTTCTTTCAGTGCTGGCCAGAGCTTAATTGTTTTGTATTAATGTTCGCATATCACGAACGTGTAGGCTTTTAATTATAAACATGTAATTAAGAGGCAGAATAAAGAATTGCTTAAAAATTTTTGATGATGTATTTCTAGTATAACTAGTTTGTTTTACTCCAATTAATTAAATTAATTTTGAGCATGATTTATAATCGAGTTATTAAAGCTTCTATTAAATAAATATAACATAAAATCCCCTCTTTTTAACCGACTTCAAAAGAGGAGTAGGGTCTCAATTCTTCGTGTAACTATTTTTTTATATTGTTACGTACGAGCGAGGGTACGCACTTATGGATTGGAAGAAAACACCACTTTTTAATTTAAGAGCTTTTATTGACTTACAAAGCCGCGCGCAGTACCTCCCTGTAGGGTTGCTGTCCTTAAACACACGACCAACGATGCACAGTCCCGACGATAAGTTGTCACACCCTCAATACCGTCGCCGATATTGCGTAGACCACCTCCGATATTATCGCGTGTAGCTCGCCTCTGGTCCCTCTCTCGAACTACGCTACACACTTCCTTCACGTATCTGTCCACCAAACTTGTCACTAAATTCACCACTTGATTCGTCTCTGTCCTCTATTAATCTTCTCTAACAACTCTTTAGTATCGCACTTGTTGCTTCACCGTCTTGGACTGAACTCAACTTAAACTGCCCGGTAGGCGCGCCTTACGCTGTTTATATACCTGGAAGAATTTTCTAGAACCCGTCTATCTATCTCTGTCTTTTCTTTCCCGAACCTTCTGTTCGGGAACTTTCGTTTATACATCTATCCCTTTCTAACATCTATCTATCTCTTTCTCTCTTTTGTCGTCTATCTCTTTCTAAAATCTATCTATCTCTTTCTTTCGTTTATCGTCTATCTTTTTCTAAATATTCGTTCTAGATTTTTTCCAAAAGTTCTAAAACTAACTAGATGGTTCCACCATCGTTCGCCACAATATATATGTCGGAGAAGAATTGTTTTCGGTAACATCGCCGTTAGTGGTTGCAGGTTTAGTGGGCATCATCAGGGTAAAATGCGAGTACAAAACATAATAGTCACGGTTTATACACTTTTAATTTAGATTTAAACAATATTTCGTCACAGTTAAGACTGAGTAGTGGGCTCAGGGCACCGATCTTACTTTACCCTTCGATCCAACTCGATCCGTTAATATCACTGAAATGTGTCGCAAAAACTCGTTCGCATCCCTTAAGTACAGATGGCGCCTCGACCCCGCTCGAGGCACGTGCTCTGCTCTGATTGGTCGCTTGTTAAATTAGAATATTCATAACTTTTATTAGGTTGGGAAGATTATTAAGTTATAGAAAGATTTAACAAATGAAATAAAACTAACTAAACTAATTATTTTAAAAGTAATTAAAATGTAAACAAATAACATTGGGCGTTATACATGCAAACAACAATCAATCCGACTCATAGCTTCCTCCGACATATATAAGTTTAGTCATTTTTTGTTTAATTGTAAATTACAACTCTGTTTTTAAGTTAAATTATTAAAATTTGTTTTAATACTATAATTATTACGTATCTTATATTTGAATTACATTTTTTGATTGCTACTTATTTATTTACTTTTACTTCACTCTAATCGTTGAACGAGAATATATAAATAATGTCAATCACCAAGTAAAAAACGCTTATAAGTTCCTAAATTATATAAAAATAAATGGCTTTTTTCTCTCAATTTTGTTGTTTCTTTGGTTCCATAGTAATTTTAGTAACAACAGAATCTCTGTGAATTTTGCTGTCTTTGTGTATCAATCATCGTTTTCAGAAACTATTGGCCAATATGAATGTTTGACAGCAAGCTCTAGAGATACATAACCCTCCTCCTTTATAGTTAATCCTTTATAGTTCGTGGACTACCATGTACTTAACCGACCTATTTATAATCACTAGCAAAGTACCATCTGTTTGATTTCAGGGCAAAGGAACTGGTTCGGGTCATAGAACGCTACTCTACGGCAATGCCATACTTCTACGGCATCTCAACAGTGATATGGTGAGCACGAAAGTTACAATACTTTGTTAAGGGGCCATTAATGAATAACGTCACACGTTAAGGAGGGGGAGAGAGAGGAGAAAAGACTAAAACGACCACATTCACGACCGCGATTTTTCCCGTTCCACTCGCTTGCCGGGGTTACAATCGTAAACCCAAGTGGAAGGGTTATTCGAGCCACCTCTTGACATGGGTCGTTGTGAGCGTTGTGCGATAGAAAATGATGACGTCATTAGTAATTTGTGGATGACCCTTAATAACAGTTGTTCCAAATAGTTTTATATTATTGTACTCTTGTAATATTTGCGGGTATTTGTGTTTACTAATCGGATATAAAAGCGAGTGGGTGTAGTGACGAAAGACGATTCTCACTTCCACTTTTTCGTAGGTATATAGGTATCTCGCAATGTCGCAAGTCTCGCAAGAAGAAACTTCTTACCAATTATTGTTTTTTCTTTCTTCTATTTTGTTTTTGGTTAAAAATAGGACACTATACATAAATGTTTAATTCTGTCGATGGCAATTTGCAGTTGTGTGTTTGTGTGTATTATTGCAGTACTTAGCTTGCTTGTCAACATCATCTTCCCAAGACAAGCTGGCCTTTGATGTAGGGCTGCAAGAACATTCCCAGGGAGAGGCCTGCTGGTGGACACTTCATCCTGCTAGCAAACAAAGGTAAATAAAAGTTTATAACATACCATTTAACAGGATAAATTATTGTATTACAATTTTGTGAAATTTCCAACAAAATGTTTATATTTCTGCTTACAAAATATATAAATTAAGTATTACATTTATATATTAGTATGAATAAAACAATAACCAATACATAGAAATACTCCATACATCCTTGATTCATAACCGGCTCGAAGGACCAACAATATAAAAATCGTATTATACTGTACTATTATATTTATTAGGAAGGAAATAATAATTACAATATATATCAAGGCCCTCGCCTCAGTGCTTACCTTAGCCAGCCTGCACTGAATGGAGATCGCTAAAGCTAAGACTCAAGCACCAGGGGTGGAAGTGATAAATGGCATAACGACACCCCTTAGCCACTCGCAGCCATGATGCCCCTCGCTAATTTTAGCATTTTTAGACACCCATCCGGTGAATGGCGAGTCACCAGCTGCCCATTTTTTCATGTTCCTTGAACATTGCGACGGACCATAGTCCGGGATCTGTAACCCCACTAGCAGTTCATCTCAATAGCCCGGTAGCTTTTGTTCTCATTCCCTACAATAATCCTACACTTACCGGGGCTTGTTCTTGGTTGCATATTTATATGGCGTAGACAGGGACAATCGCCGGTCAGTGTCATGGCACATTTAGATTAAATTGTCAAGGGGCCTTTACGTGTTGACCTTGCTATGGCCCCACGCAAGGCTTCCAAAAGTCCAGGCTATTTTTATGGCCCTTGATCCACAGAGACATACATGAATGAATTACAATATCAAGAATTAATAATACTCAAAAATAAAATTGGTACAATGCATATCAGTATCAAGATTGTGTTTCCTCAAAGGCTCTAACTGTATACTATTTGCAAACAATACAAGCTAGAAGGTTTTAATATGCATATAAGCACTCTATAATCGCTTTACTACAACCTTTATCATAAACTTCACAAATCCCTAAACTACCCGTCTACAACAGTATTATATATTTACGATTTATTTGGACTATAAAAACCCAATGTTACCTTATCAGAAAGGTCTTCCGACACCTGATCGCCGTTTTCCTGACATTTAACCTGGGCGAAATGAACTCTATATAATATAACTCTCTTGAATACCTGACTATATATGTACATAATGTCTTATTTTAGTGCCTGAGACTAAAGACGCTTTTTTTATTTACAAGTCCAGCGTTGCAATTTTAAAACCTACCAAGTGCTTCTCAAGCTTGTGTGTGCTTCTCAACAATACTGTCATGTGATATATATTATAAACTAGCGGCCCCGGCAGACGTTGTCCTGCTATGAAAAAATAAAAATCTAGGACCCGATCCCAGCGCCACCTACCGGTTCCAATTGTGTATTTAAACCATCCGGGAACCCACTCAAACACACAAAAACAAAATCACCAAAATCACTCCAGGTGATTAGGAAGATTCTAGTACCAGATCTCAGCGCCACCTACCGGTTCCAAAGGGCTAAAAAGTATCCTATGTCCGTCTTCTGGTTCTAAGTTACCTCCCCACCACTTTACAGCCAAATCGGTATAGCCGTTCTTAAGTTATAAATAGTGTAACTAACTCGACTTTATTTTATATACAGGGTGGCGCAATAGAACGTGCATATTGCATCATCTTTTTTCGCGGGGTAGAAAGTGCGCGGGCGGGGGGAGCCTGCATCGTTGGGTAGGCGGGCTCATGGAGTTTTAGTCACTATGAGTCACTTCGACGGGAAGCGTCGCGCATTTTGCGTGCGCGCATTTTACGAGAACTCTCGTTCATACATCGTTACTAGGCGTTTATATTGTTCTGAATATGGACTACGGCAAATTAGTGAAGCTACGAGTGCTAATTTAATTAAAATATGGGTACAGCGTTTTGAAGAGACTAGTTCAACGTTTAAACCACAAGCAAAAGGTCGTCCAAGAACATCTAGGACCGACGACAATATTGAGAGAGTTATGCAGTCTGTACGAGGAGATCCACAAATGTCTACTCGCAAGAGATCGTCTGTCTTACACTTATCGCGACGAAGTTTGCAACGAATTTTAAACTTGGATCTTAAACTGCATCCTTACAAGCTGCAGTTAACACAAGAATTGAAAGAGTCTGACTTCGGAGCAAGGCTCGCATTTGCTAATGAAATGCTTAATCGATTTTCCAATTTTGACAATATCCTTTTCTCAGATGAGGCCCACTTCCATATCAATGGGTTCGTAAACCGTCAAAATTGTCGTTACTGGAACAGTGAGAATCCCAAACTCAAGCACCAGAAACCACTGCATAGTCCTAAAGTGACAGTATGGGCAGCAATCTCTGGTAGAGGAATAATTGGACCGTTTTTCTTTGAAAATGCGCGGGGGCAAAACGTCACTGTTAATACCGAACGCTATGTTGCGATGTTGGAAGGTTTTTTGGCTCCAGAGCTTTAAAATTCAAGAATAGTGAATTCTAGGACTTGGTTTCAACAAGACGGAGCTACCTGTCACACATCAAATGACTCCATGGCGGTTGTGAAACAGATGTTCCCTGGCAGACTGATTTCGAAAAGAGGTGATATCCCATGGCCCCCACGTAGTCCAGACGTGACGCCTCCTGACTTTTTTTTGTGGGGATACCTCAAGAACAAAGTTTACAGCAATAATCCGAAAAACATCGATCAGCTCAAGGAGAATATCCGTGGTGAAATGGCAGCAATTACACCAGCATTACTGAAGAAAGTTTTCAATAACTTCCGTTTGCGATTAGAGGAGTGTCGTCGTAGAGAGGGTCATCATTTAGACGATGTTATTTTTTAAAAATAAACTTCAGTTATTTCTTAATAATACCTCAGTTTTATTTTAACTATACCTTTTGTATTTATTTTTTAATCAATATTTTAAATATGCACGTTCTATTGCGCCACCCGATATATAGACTAGCGGCCCCGGCAGACGACGTCCTGCCTTGGAAAAAATTTAGAAATCGATTGCAATGCCACCTACCGGGTCCAATTGTGAATCTAAACCATCCTCGAATCCACTTGAACACACACAAAAAAAAACATTCAAATCGGTCCAGCCGTTTAGGATTTCACTGTCAACACACGTACAGAAGAATTATATATATATATATATATATATATATATATATATATATATATATGTCGGAGAAGGCCTCGTTCTCACGACATCTTCTTTAGTTATTGCAGGTTTAGTGGGCGTCATCAGGGTAAAATGCGAGCATAAAACACGATGGCCACGGTTTATACACTTTTAATTTAGATTTGATCAACATTATGACATAGTTTAGACCGAGCAGCGGGTTCAGGGCACCCGCTCATACTTTCAACTTCAATACTTTCTTTAAAACTCTCAAAGGTCCAACTCGACCTGTAGCTACCATCCAAATGTGTCACAAAAACTCCTCAGTCTACCCAAGTAGATATTACTCAAAGTATAGAGTGCGCTGACCCCGCTCCGCCATATGCTCTGCTCTGATTGGTCGTTTATTAAATTACAATATTCATAACTTTTATTAGGTTAGAACGATCTTTAAGTTATAGAAACATTCAACAAATCAAATTAAATTACATTAAGAATTTTACAAGTAATTAAAATGTAAACAAATGATATTGTGCGTTATACATCCAGTCAACGATACGTCCAATTAAAGCTTCCCTCCGACATATATATATATAACGATATATACAATTAGTATGTTATCTATCTTTATTAAGTTTTATTACAATATTTACAATTTTAACGCAATATTTTAGAAAGCCACTTAGGTGCTTTTTCGCCATACGTACGTACGGTACGTTTCTATCTATATCTATCTATCTAGAACTTTCCAAGAATCTCAAGTCAAACACCAGATTAACGAGCAATCTAAGTTTTAATTACACTCCACAGATCCGAGGGTGAGAAGGTGCGAGTTGGTGACGACTTGATCTTGGTGTCGGTTGCCACTGAGAGATATTTGGTAAGTTAATTAATAACTAGCGGATTACACAGTACTTGAAATCGTCCGTAAGACGGAAACCAAAATCAATTGACCGGACTTAGTGAATACTCTCGTCTATTTGTCTCACTCTACGGAATTATTATACTATGTTCTATCTCTTTTGCATTACATGTTTAATATATTTTATTGAATGTATTTTTAACCCATATTATATTAAAAAAAGTAGGCATTTGCACTTCTACTTTGTATAAACTTCAACTTTGCCAAATCTTATATTCATGCGTCCGCGCAATATGCTTTGAAAGAATTCCGAAGATTTTTCTTTGCGTATGCAATGTGAAGTGAACTTTTGATACAGTAATTTAATTAAATTTTTTGCATATTATAAACGAATAAAATAAAGCAAACCGTTTATTTATACTGTTATGTATTGTACCTATAATCCCTTTAGACTATAACTAGTTGCATATTGAGTCTAAGTCACCGTCTGCTATGGGTAAGATGCCTAGAAGACTGCCTTCGTTTCCCCGCTGGTATAGCCATACTAATCCGTCGTCCGAGGTAGCCACCGCTCTGATCCTCTGATCCTGCCACTGATTTTAGTTAACGTATTTTTAAACTAAAAGATCCTTAAAATAAAATATAAATAATAAAATAAAATTTAACGGTTTTAACGGTTTTAAGCACGGTAATTTATTTGATTTTGGTTATTCAGACGTTTCGGCCGCTTTTCAGTGGCCGTGATAACGGAAGACAAAGATGACAATTGTTAAAGTATAGTATTTGTATAAGTATAGTATTGTTAAAGTTTTATTTAGCCTACCGCCAACTTGTTCATTTTAATTATTTAGTTTTATTATGAATGAAAATAATGAATGAATACTGAATATAATAACTTTTGATTTTATATTAAACAAAATTACTGTAACCTTTGTTACCTGTCAAAAGAGGACAAAGTCGCGGGCAAATGCTAGTTGATTAATGAAATTTCTTAACATATATTCTATCTATTATCACTCAAAACTACCTAAGACACTTAAGAAGTACTAGTAGAGTCTTTAGAGGTTTTAGCGCGATGGAGTGAATATTTTAGAGAAATGTATGATAATATCTCGGATGCTGGCACAACGACTGAGTCTGTCACCGACTTCGAGGAGTCAGCATCCGAGATCACTTTGGAAGAGATCGAATGGTCGATAAGAAGTCTGAAAAATGGAAAGGCAGCAGGAATCGATAGTGTGTCTGCTGAGATGATCAAATATGGTGGAACCTGCGTCCGGGACGTTTTCCTGTCCTTATGCAACTTGTGCTGGAGGACGGGAAAGGTTCCCAAGGACTGGAGGCGCGCTGTCATCGTGCCCTTGTATAAAGGCAAGGGGTCACGTATGGAGTGCGCCAGCTACAGGGCCATCAGTTTGACCAGCACAGCATCTAAAGTGTATGCGAAGATTATTGAAAGGAGAATGAGAGTGGTATCCGATGGATTACTGTGGGATGCACAAGGGGGCTTCAGAAATGGAAGGGGATGTATGGATCAAGTTTTCTCGCTCCGCAATATCGTGAAGAAGCAGCTGGCTATGGGCCGGAAGGTTTTCTGCGGTTTTGTGGATCTAGAGAAAGCATTTGACAGGGTTGTGCGGAAGGACCTCTGGGACATATTGCCCGGATATGGGATCAATGGCCAATTGCTGCGTGCTGTGCAGTCCACTTACGAGGACTGTATGGCATGCGTGCGGGTGGACGGCAGCCTGTCGCCCTGGTTTGACGTCAATATTCATCCTATATCTGGACAACTGTCTCCAGAGATTAAGATTGATGGATGTTGGGGTGCGGATGGGTGATCTAGTTGTTAGCACTTTGCTTTATGCGGATGATGCCGTGCTTTTAGCCGAATCGCCATCAGAACTGCAAACACTAGTCACAATGATGAAAGATGACTGTCAGGCGAGAGGCTTACATTTGAATGCGAAGAAAACAAAGGTTATGGTGTTTGAAAGAGAAGAAACCAGAACGAATGCAAGGATAATGGTCGATGATGTTATGCTGGAACAAGTGAATGACTTTGTATATCTTGGATGTGCTTTTAGCAGGGATGGAAGGTACACCGCTGACATAGAAAGAAGAGTAAATTTGGGGAATAGTGTGAATGGAGCGTTAGGTAAACTTCTAGGCGCTAAGAACCTCAGCCAGAAAGCCCAGCTTGCCATACACAACGCGGTGCTGGTACCTACGCTCACGTATGGAAGCGAGAGTTGGGTATGGAACAGAGAGCATGAAAGTAGAGTAAACGCGGTCGAGATGCGAGCACTGCGCAAAATCTGCGGAGTGACGCTCGCGGACCGCGTTCGTAATACCGAAGTAAGAAAGAGAGTTGGTCTGAAAGAGAGTGTCGGGGTGAAGGTAAGGAAAGGAATGCTCCGGTGGTTCGGGCATGTGGAAAGAATGTATGATGAAAGAATGACTAAACAGATATACAATGCAAAAGTGGATGGATGCAGAAGTCGCGGAAGGCCACGACACACCTTCCATGATCAAATTGATCGTGTATTAGCAGAAGGTGATGTCAGGAGCCTTAAGAACAGACGAGCGTGCATGACAAGAGCTATGAATGTCAAAGAAGCAAGTGAGGTGTGTAAGAATAAGCCTGTATGGCGCTCTGTTGTTCGTGCCTACCCCGCAAGGGATCTGGCGTGAAGTTATGTATGTATGTATGTATGTAGTAGAGTCTTCAACGTCTTTTAATGGAGTGCATCAGAAATAGAGATGGTAGAGAACAACTGATGAGGGAGTTGGGACTGAGGTATTTTTACAGAAATTCTGGCAGAGCCAGCCTCGAAGAAGGCTAGTTTGTTAGCCAGCTCATTATTTAATATTTAATTATAAGTTATTGTACGTTTAGGAGATGATGGGACTGACATGCCTATATGGCAAAAGTCCCGAAAAAAGAAAGACAAAAAAAAGAAAATAAAAGTAGAGTCTAGAAGTCTAGAGCCTAGGTCATCAAAGTCAATGGGTAAGGTTTCCAGAAGGGTGACTACGTTACCTCGCTGGAGCGCCGTATCTTCTTCCATGATCATACTATACTGTTTGTAGTACATCTTGTTTAATATTATATTTTCAATACGTAACTATAGGGCAAGATTGTAATGAGGCCTCCGCAACGTGGGAAAAGGAAACAGGGATTATCCTTTATTCTTTCGGTGAGGTCTTAAGTGTATGGAATGTGTCAAATCATGACCCATTTTTGCTCGTCTACGTATTTATATATATTTACATTAAATGTTCCATTATGTGTCAAAAGATATGGGTTGTGTTATTTTTGTGTACAGTCGCGATATGAAAAGGTTCGTCGACCTTAAATTCGACTTTTGCTAACACGAGTATAAGGATCAGTACCACCAACTTTTTAATCAATGTGACGTTTTGTTAGGTTTATAAAATGTAGAATGTGAAGAAAGAGAAATAAAGAGGATATTATCACTACGCTTGTCATTAATGTTAAAATGATTAAAAAGGTTTTACATCTCTAAACAACCTTTTTAGACATAATAAAACTACGTTTTAACGGTTTTAAGCGCGGTAATTTATTAAGTTTTTAGACATGTTAGAAAATCAACCAACTTTGATCTAAGCAATTTTAAATTTTAGTGTAAAAAAAATTTTTTTTTTTTTTGTGAAATAGTCTGTTCTATGATTTAGTTTCAAAAGGTAACATGTATTCAAGGTACTTTAAATGAATCAATTTGAAAACTGGCAATCCTTTTCATACCGTGACTGTACATCTGTGATTACATACTGAAGCCGCACACATGTCATATGATAGTGCGACTGCATTTGTGTTTCCACACATGAATACAAACACGATATGTTTTTACTTTCTCTTACTCATTTGTGTTTGGTCCAATGTGTTTTCCATCCATATTCTTCTATTCTGGCGTAATATAAAAAATATGCAATAAAGTTCATTTCGTATTAAAATCAATACCTATCAACAAAAGAATATAGAATACAGGGACGCGCATTTATATTTATAAAAAAAATATTATAACTTAAGCGGGAGTTGTCCTTCTACGTTTATTAAACGAGTCCCCATACTATTTGGCTCGGATACGGGAAATACAAGCCAACAAAAAATCTTTCAGCCTACAACACTGATATCTTTCTTTCTCACTGGCCCGATGCGCCGTATCAAGCCGGTCAGTCATATGAGCGAGTCTCTGATTGGGCTTGTATTTGACGATTCCTTGCCGACTAGTATGGGAAACTCCCTTAGTTTGTAATTGTGGCAAAGCAATTGTTGCGTGTAAGTGGCGTGTGGATTAGATGTGCGGCATAACCCTTCTATTTAAGACAGTATTTGTGGCATTTAATAAAAAGATGTCATCCAGTTATATCGCCATAAATACCATTATGGAATGTTTGTTCTACGTGTTACATCTCTTATATTTGTTAAATTGCAGTTCCAAATGCATAGTAAAAAGAATTTAATGTTTTTGCATTTCTATTATTTATATATACATAGATACAACATTGTTAATTTCTAATTGCACCGATCTTGAATATCTGTCCACATGTGTATTTAGTATGTGCATTTCATTTAGTAAATCTGATTAATATTGTGTGTTACGATAAAAGTGGACGTAGAATTACATTTGTTTTTAACTTTTTCAAAGTGAACATTTTTGATGTAGTTTTCTAATTTGTTCATTTTTCAACAGAAACGTTATTGATTTTTACTTTGAAGATTTTTCTTGATTTCTTTTTATTTTGATAAAGATTTTAAATGTACGCTAATGATTTTCGAGTTAAGATATTTAATTTCTTCCGAAATAAAACTCCAATAAAGGAGTTCAAAATGATTTTTATTTGTGGTGTACCTCCAAAAATTTTCGTTTTCCTAGATAGACCTAGAACAGAAAAAGTTTGCGGAACACGGGTCTAGAGTATGCCGTCATGACAACCTTAAGTTCAGGTTCAAGTCTCCCTTAAGAGATCGGCAAAACATTAGTAGCACCGTTGATGTTACAAATGTCCATAGGCAATGGTAACCGTATTCCGTCAGGTCAGCCGGTCTGCTGACTCGTGCAATAAAAAAATATTTATTGCAAGCCTATTTCATTTTAACATCCACTTTTCAGCACACTACCAAAGAGAACGAGGTCTCGATAGTAAATGCATCTTTCCACGTAACCCACTGGTCAGTCCAACCATATGGAACTGGTATATCGAGGATGAAGTACGTCGGCTACGTGTTTGGAGGTGATGTCTTGAGGTTCTTCCACGGCGGTGATGAGTGCCTAACCATACCTAGTACTTGGACCGACGATGGTGGACAGAAGTAAGTGTCCTGATTACGAATATTTTTTTGTTTGCTTTGAAAGAACTTGACATAAGTAAACCGAAATTAACCTACAGATTCACTGGTACCGTCATATCTTTGAATGACTGAGTCAGGGGCTCGTTCAACAGCTAAAGCTGTCAAACGGCGCAAATATGGAACCTAGGAAGGGGTTATATATTTGTGCCGTTTGGAGTTAAAACTTTAGGTCCGCAGGGTCCATCGATACAAGGTTTCTCAAAGAAATTTTTAAGAATCTCTTTGATGCCACTCAACTCTCTTCTGAAGGCTGGTTCTTATTTCACACAACAAAGCAGCATTACCATACAGCGTGGCAATGCCGCCAGCTTTTTAAACACGCTTTCCTCTGGCAGCGATTTGTTACATCGTTGATAATAACTTGTTTGTTCATTTTTAATATTTAATAGTTTCTTGTTGTCAAGTTTCGTAATGTAAGGGATATTTTTTGGGTTAAGGTTTTAATGACAGTTTTGAAATCAAAAAGACTTTCATAAGTTTTCTAAATATGTCTATTTTCTTGTACATTCACCCAATCACTTGAGGTCGGTATAATATCTTGGTATCTGTTCCCTCCATTCTCTTCTATTTTGTCAAAGTCACACCACAAATCATTATGTCAGTCTTCATTCAATCCATCAATCTCTATTTTGGTCCACCATTACACTTGTACCCATCAATACTCGACTCTCTTCTTCCTCTGAATTTTTAGCCATGAGTATAATATTTACAACATAATATATATTAAGGATAATAAATATTAAGCGCTTAGATCTTTTTAGTACACATAATAAAAGATTTGGAACAGTGTTATCAATTTTACCAAGTTTTAGCTTGGTTGCAATTTGCAATGTTTCGATTGTTGCCATAGAATATTTAACTATTTTTTTATTGTCTCTCCTCAGCATCGTAGTGTACGAAGGTGGTTCAGTGATGTCCCAAGCTCGATCTCTGTGGCGGCTGGAACTGGCCCGTACTAAATGGGCTGGTGGGTTCATCAACTGGTACCATCCCATGAGGATCAGGCACATCACTACCGGCCGATACCTGGCTGTCAACGATCAGAATGAACTTTATTTGGTTAGCAGGTACGATATATTTTGCATATTAATTGATGTTAGTGTCCAAAGGTATCATATCCAGGTTAACTTGAGTTTATGTTGTCGGTCTGAATACCTCACAACTTCACCGGGGTCTTAAGAGCGACCACCACTTCGACTCACCTCTTGACATGGGTCGTTGTGATCGCTATGTGATCGAAAATTATGACGTCATTAGTGACGTTTTTGCCACGACCATAACGACCGTGGTCGCTGTGTGGAACGGCTGACGGAGCATTTTAGGCGTTGTGAGGTACAAAAGGAAAGCACTCGTTAAATACTGTCCAGGGGACTTTAAATTAAGAGTTATGTAATACTTTTCAAGTTTTGTATGTTGTTTACATTCAAATCACAATTTACACAGAGATGAAGCGACAACTGCTGCCTGCGCATTCTGTCTCCGACAAGAGAAGGACGACCAGAAGCAAGTGCTGGAAGACAAAGATCTGGAGGTGATAGGTGCACCCATCATCAAGTACGGTGATTCTACTGTTATTGTGCAGCATTCGGAGAGGGGGCTGTGGTTGTCTTATAAGGTAAGTGGGGGGGGGGGGGCATGGTATGTAGATAATTGTAGATTTACTAGTAGCTTTACTCTGCAATCTATCTTTTTTATGTTGCAAGCTTGGATCATAGTGTTGTAGTATGGTTTATTTCTAATTGAGTTAGTTGTACGAGTTGAACCAACAACTCTATGAAAGCAGCAGCTCTATGAAAAAGGGTACGAATAGCTCAGAGGTGTTGAAAGGGGTGTTTCAGTTTCACCTGGGCTTTATGTCTTTAACACTTTCATCCCTGGGGATCAACTCTTATCTTTGACGTCATGGAGCCATACTATAATCATAATCGGAAAAACACACACATCATAAATCCCCAAATTATATACAAGTAACCCTTGTGTTATGGGTAATATACAGTGGACTACTTCTGAGGCTCATCCGCATAGTAACGGAGACATCAAGACAAGTGACGGAGAAAATTCATTACGAAATTTACTATGCCAGAAATGTTGTCTCGTTGTAGTGAGACAAGCCGACAAAGGCGTAGCCTGCTCAACCATAGAGATCGTCATTATCATTATTACAACTCTCTAATCCGGCTCAATCGGCGCGATACCACAATTTCACAGAATACCGGCGTGAAACGGTTAGTGCTGAACTAATCGTGTTACGTACGATGCGTAAGAGTTCCAATGGCCAACTTTCCTCTCCCCCTTATCTCGCCTTTTCTATCTCATCCGTCCTATGTCGTCCCATATATCCCACGGTAGCCACTTCTCATTAGGTATGCTTGTTGACCAGCTTCTCAATAACAAAAAGAAAGGCGCTTTTGCGACGACTACTCGTTATTACCTGGTAAAGACAAGCACGGTGGCAGGGGCCTTTGGAAGTCCTACGGCGTATCGAGGTAGCTGCAAAGTCCCACTGCGAATTATTATAAGCTTTTTCATTTTTCTTCTAGTCCTATGAGACCAAAAAGAAAGGTGTGGGCAAAGTGGAAGAGAAACAAGCAATCCTCCACGAAGAAGGAAAAATGGACGATGGCTTGGACTTCTCCAGGTCACAGGAGGAAGAGTCCAGAACTGCCAGAGTCATCAGAAAATGTTCGTCACTCTTCACAAAGTTTATTACGTGAGTATAAGTCAATAGAATTTTCTCCCAGCCTTACTGATGCCTGATGTTTCTGGGGGGCTTTCCCATTCTGTGGCTGTGCTACCATTGCCACTCTACCACTCGTGGTAATAAAAGAATACTTCAGATGATAGATAGTAACATTCACTTTCGTGTACCGTCGTGAAGATTCTGTTTGAAAGTGTAACTGGTTTCTTATATAAATACAAATATTAACAAGCGGTGTAGCTAGTGCGATACGAAGCACATTGTGTGAGCAGGAAAAACTATCCGAGAGAGACACAGAGCAACAATTAATATGGTGCGCTCCCGTGTTACGCAAGTCAGTAGTTCGTTGTACGCCGCGAGGAGTGAATGAATGCAACTCCCATAAGGATAAAATTATTTTGAACAGTTCCTCGGAAACTGTCTATTCTACAAATGATAGAAATCGTTAAGAGTCGCGAAGTCTCTCCGAAGACCATGCGTATCAAACTCTATGAGTATAGGATACAGATATGTCTTCGATATCCCTGAAATGGAGGGTTCAAGCCCGATAGAAGATTGAATACTCGTATATATACTTGTACATATAAATGTGTTAGGAAACTTATTATTAATATATCTTACAGTGGTCTAGAAACATTACAAGAAAACCGCCGCCATTCTATGTTCTTTGCTTCTGTCAACCTTGGGGAGATGGTGATGTGTTTGGAAGACTTAATCAATTACTTCGCGCAACCTGACGAAGATATGGGTAAGGAATAAAACCGTTCATGTTGTGACGTGGTCACTGTCTGTAGGACTGATCTTTAACTCCTTCAGCGGGTTATGGAGCAAACTATATTTGGGTGTGTAATAACTGAAAATAAAAAATTAGGATATGAGCAAAAGAACCAAGGTAACTGATATATCTCGTAAAATGACTAGGTTGAAGTGGTAGTAAAAACGCGTGAAACCAAAGAGCTTTTTAGGACACCATAAATGATTGATATATCTCTTATCTTGTGTCTGTCTTTGTATCTTGTCCTAAATAAATAATTTTCGTTTCTTTTATTTTCCCTTAGTTTCTTTTCTTTTCATCTCTTTTCTACCCTATTATGATGTCATGGTGCTTGATACATTTTTATTTCAGAGCATGAAGAAAAACAAAATAAATTCCGTGCGCTCCGCAACCGTCAAGATCTGTTTCAAGAGGAGGGTATCCTCAATCTGATCCTAGAAGCTATCGACAAGATCAACGTGATCACCTCCCAAGGATTCCTGGCCGGTTTCCTAGCGGGAGATGAGTCAGGACAGAGCTGGGAAATGATCTCTGGATATTTGTATCAGCTGTTAGGTAAGTTTTTGTATTGCTTGTAGTACATCCATTATCTATCTTCGTCTGTTGTTATTTTTAACCGAGTTCAAAAAGAGGAGATTTTCAACTTTATTGGTATTATTTTTATTTTATTTTTTAATGTATGTACACTGATCACGCTGAGATTTATGATCCGATTTACGTGGTTCTTCTTTAGTTTGATGCGGAATATTTGCCATTTGGTCCCCTAAAAATTTAACATAGTTTGACCCGGTAGTTTTTTTAAAGTAAAATTCATGTTTACGTGGACGATGTAATTGTTGTCTTTGGCAAGAGGTTTTTGAATCTCATACTTATACTCATAAAGGGCGGTTTCAGATTAGCGTTTTATATCTGAAAGTAAGCTCGTGTTTGGAAGCGCATGTAGGGCCTTTTGCCACTAGCGCATTTTATTTTCGGTTCCCGTTTCTTGGGGCCTATATTCTTTAAGGCCCTCAACACCTTTCGTAGGCCTACCCATAGGACTATAGAATTTCCTATATTTTGTAAATTTGTTGTTGTTCTTTTTGTTACGTGGCACCGACTTCAAGATTTAGAAAGAAGTCGGTTAGATATTTATTTTTTGGTTTGTATTATTAAGTTATTTTATACTTTTTAGTTTTTGAAGTCGGTTTTTTAGACGAAGATTTTTTTTTTAATTATTTCCTAATGGAGTTGACCAATGTTAGAAAACTATTATATGTCGTTTCTTCCAGCCGCAATAATTAAGGGTAACCATACAAATTGCGCTCAATTTGCCAACTCGAACCGTCTGAATTGGCTGTTCTCGCGACTTGGGTCTCAGGCCTCCGGCGAGGGTACGGGGATGTTGGATGTGTTGCATTGCGTGCTCATCGACTCTCCGGAGGCCCTGAACATGATGCGGGTATGTAATGGTTGTGAAGGTTTTTAGTCATATAAATACGATTACGATAGATTGTGTCAGAAACAAAAAGGAAAGACAGGCACTGATGAGAGACTTCAATCTAAATCCTATGGATATTGGTGCCATTCAAACAATGGGGATTGTTCACAAAAAATACCCTCTGATTTTATATTTTTGTTACGCAAAATAGGGTATTTTAAGATACTAATTTGAATATTTTTGTATTTTAAGCGTTAGTTTTTTCATAATTCGATTTTAAAATTATTTTTCCGATGACGTCATAAGGGACAAGTTTACATTGATTTCTATTCCTAGAAATCAAAAATAATAAAACTTACTAATCATAGTAATCTGTGCTACTACTATTTAAATGTCACTTTCATTACTCATTACGTATCGTGATCATTTTAGTGTTTTTGTCGCTAGGCTTATAATTTTTCGTGTTCAACCATTATTATTTTATTTTCTATACTTATCGTTAATTTTTTTTAAGTGATCTTTAGGGAGAAATCTATGTTACAGAACTTAAATCAAATAATGTACAGCTAGATTTTTTTTACACCTGAAGCAGGCAAACAGGCAGACTGCCCACATTATTAGATTTAGTAAGGTCAAATAAAGGTCAAACACATTTCTTACAAAATACAAGAAGATCGTACGTTTTTTGGAATTTTAACTAGACAGAAATGATTAGGGACACTATTCCTCGAAATGGTTTTTGAAATAGCTAGATTGAAAAAAAGTGAACAATCCCAATTCCGTCCGAGCCCACATCAAAAATATCTCAACGGCTGGGTGGTTTAATTGGAGTCTTTCATCAGTGACGGCATTTGTTTTTATAATATAATGTATTTAGTGTAAGTTAGGTTAGGGTACGATGGGGATAAAACCCTCCTAAAAATCAGAACAAAAAAAAGTGATTTGAAATAAAAATATTACAAACTAGGATATGCCCGCGACTTTGTCTACGTTTGACTTGAAACTCCCGCAGGATTCTCGAGGCACAAAATCCCGCTGCATTCTAAAAATAATGTAAGCTATCTAAATATATAGCTATTTAAATTAACTTAGCTCTCGATCAGTAAAAAAATCACATTGCGAATCGATTTTTTAAATCTGGCTGTTTTAAATCATTATCAGACAAAATCCCGCGGGATTCCCACGATAAAAAGTAGCGCAGAGTTAGTAGGTAAAAATTGGCTGTCGACCAGCGAAAACTGCATTGAAATCGGCCAAGTAATTTTTACGTGAGTCCCGAACAAACAGGCAAGAAATCTAAAAAAATGCATCGTGTTCTCCATGACTTATATAGTTTATTCCAGTTTTTTTTTAATAGCTTCAATGTACAAACACGGCATTTTTAGAATTTTATAATATTATACATAACAAATGCCCAATACAAAATGCTAGCTGGTTAGTCGTATATTTTAATGGGGTTGCCATGTCTTTATTCTTTTGCGTTTTGTTATAAAAATATAAAATACATGACTAGACTTAGTAGATCTTTTTTTTATTTTGAAAGCAAGCATTCATACAAGTTACATTGCATTAAATTTTTATCTATGCGCTATTGGACTTCAGAAATTTGACTAAGTTTATTCCGAAAAATATACTTTTTATTCGGGATTATTTTTCGGGATTCTCCATAATCAGAGTAAATACATATGAAAGAACAAAATAGATAAATGGTTTTTCCATGAAAATATCACACAAAGACAGTTGGAGTTACTTTCACAATAATAGTATTGGTGTGGTAGTAATGCACATGTATATATGATATTTTTCATGCTTTTTTCTATGCGAAAGAGCAAGGCACGTGATACAAGTGTAGATTGGTGTTAAACTACTACAAAATATCAAAAATCAAAAAATATCTCCAAGTTCATTTATGTATTTAGGTATTCTGTTTAAATTGTTGTTGATATGTGTTTTATTGCCCAGCGTGACTTCACTTTATGGTCCCAGACGGAAGAACAGCCCTAGTCCTTGTTGGCTAGCATTATGATGAGACTGAGTTCAATTTAGGTCTTATTTTGTTTCTATTGTCTTTCTATTTATCTTAACTTAGTTTTTGTCCTAAATTTTTATTTATTATTCTATCTTAATTTCTAATAAATTAATAACAAAAATTACAGGATGAACACATCAAAGTGATCATCTCTCTATTAGAAAAGCATGGCCGAGATCCCAAAGTTCTGGACGTGTTGTGCTCACTTTGTGTGGGTAATGGAGTTGCTGTGAGATCTTCACAGAACAACATTTGCGATTACTTACTGCCAGGAAAGAATCTTCTACTCCAAACGCAGCTCGTTGATCATGTGTCCAGGTGAGGATAGAGTCTTCTTCTTTCAATATGATTCTGTATGAATTGTCTATTTACCTTTTTTATGGATGTATAGCTTTGCTTTTTACCACTATCTCATCTGACGTTGAGTGATGACGCAGTCTAGGATGGATCATGCTTACCTAGAAGATACCTATTCACTCGTGACTTGAAGAGATCAAAATTGTATTTGTGAGGAAAAACAGACTCCGGAAAAATGTATGCTCTCATCGGCAGTGCGCACCAGAAAAGATGAAAGATGCAGGGAAATGCTTGGTTTTGACTCGTGGTGTTTTCACCTTGTAACGGTGGCGCATCTGGTTGTCCAATGGTAAAATGGGGATGGAGGAGCTTGTGTAATTCTAAGAAACACTCCCCGAAATGTATTCGATAGAAGACAGATAGCACCATGACCTTGCGTCTATTGCTCTAGACTTTGAAGTCAAGAATAAAAAGACGGTCTTTGCCGACCAGCTTCTTGGGTCTTTTCTCAATTAGATATAAAATAGTGTAAGTCTATTAAGTATCCCTAGAATCTTTTTTTATTACAAGATTGCAGAAGACTGGGTGATCAACCTATCTGATGGTTAGTGACTAACGTCGCCCATAGACATTTGAAACACCAAAGATTTCAATATGCAGCAGGCCTTGAAAGCTGGGACTCCCTATTGTTCATTGATTCCAGAATATAATATATAATTCAAGGTTGTTATGGCTACATACTGGTAGTAATGGACTGGTAGCCGCTGCCTCTTGGCTGTGATTTGTTTTGTTGACAATTGCGACAGGCTGCCTCTCCGCGGGAATTTGTATTCTTTCTCTATTCCTGCAGGGATAAACTACACAAGTTCCGTATAATCTTCAATTAAAAGTCTCAGACGTATCGTTAGGTTTCAGAAATTGTTCAACAAAGAACTTCTCAATAATCTGTAAGCAGATGTTTCAGCCGAATCGCAAATCTTTGACTGACGCCAAATGAAGGAGTAGTGCAGCTCCAAAACCCAAGCCAAAAACTACAGCAGCAACTCTTCGTTAAAATTGACAATCCAAGAGTACATTAGTTTAGTCTACTTATTTTCTTTTTTTTTCCTAATAGCGTCCGACCAAACATCTTCGTGGGTCGCGTGGAAGGATCAGCTGTTTATAGGAAGTGGTACTTCGAAGTCACCATGGACCACATCGAGAAAACTACTCACATGATGCCGCATTTGAGGATTGGATGGGCTAATACGTCGGGGTAAGTACTGTACCGTACCTTATAAAATACGCCCGCCTTTCACGACCCATTATCATCAATTACGAAAATTCTGAGGAATTTCTTTACAATGCTGCCACGCGAAGTAAATGACCTTAGTTTACTGAATTGTTATTACAACACATGCTACTGGAATTCGGAAAAGTCTTGTTGCTATTCATTATGGCTTTACAATTTAGGTGTTTCTATTCTAAACTAATCCTATTGTTACGTAAGAGCGGGGGTACGCACTTATGGATTGGAAGAAAACACCAGTTTTTAACTAAGAGCTTTTATTGACTTACAAAGCCGCGCGCAGTACCTCCCTGTAGGGTTGCTGTCCTTAAACACACGACCAACGATGCACAGTCCCGACGATAAGTTGTCACACCCTCAATACCGTCGCCGATATTGCGTAAACCACCTCCGATATTATCGCGTGTAGCTCGCCTCTGGTTCCTCTCTCGAACTACGCTACACACTTCCTTCACGTATCTGTCCACCAAACTTGTCACTAAATTCACCACTTGATTCGTCTCTGTCCTCTATTAATCTTCTCCACAACTCTTTAGTATCGCACTTGTTGCTTCACCGTCTTGGACTGAACTCAACTTTAAACTGCCCGGTAGGCGCGCCTTACGCTGTTTATATACCCGGAAGAATTTTCTAGAACCCCTCTATCTATCTCTGTCTCTTCCTTCCCGAACCTTCTGTTCGGGAACTTTCGTTTATACATCTATCCCTTTCTAACATCTATCTCTTTCTTTCGGTCATCGTCTATCCCTTTCTAACATCTATCTATCTCTTTCTTTCGTTTATCGTCTATCTCTTTCTAAATATATCCGTCCTTGTCTTTTCCTTCCAGAAATTTCTAGTTCTTTCTAAAAGTTCTAAAACTGATTTACGCTGCTGGGCAGTTCCACCCTCGGTCGCCACACTATTATAAACATGTAATTTAAAATTGTATTCCATTTAAATGACTTAATTATTTATTGCACAATGTCCACCCTTGAACTGCACAGACCACAGATAAGTTGAGATGTCTTTAATATTTTTTATTTATCACTTATTTTTTTGTTAACAATGTTGACCGTTCTCCAAAATGTACCTACTTTCTTACATTATGAAAACTGATTCTTAGAAATACTTGGGTTCTCACCTTGATCGGTGACTTATCTGGAAAGTCATATCCAAGCCATATCGAGATGCCACCGGATATGTTGAGTAATTATTTTTTTTAAGATATGTTCCATACCCTGGTGGTGGTGAGAAATGGGGTGGCAACGGCGTAGGTGATGACCTCTACTCCTTCGGTTTCGATGGAGCTTTCTTGTGGTCGGGAGGAAGATGCACTCCTGTTAACAGGACCCATATGGAGGAACCTTACATAAGAAAAGGTAAGTGTAGTTAATTTTTACCGGGTGCCTAAATCTTATTATTTAGAAATGCTAGAGCCATGCTGGAATCGTTATCATGATTTCAGCATGGCTCTTGCAAAAAAAGTGTGTCTCGAAAACCCTGACAGAAGTAATAACTTAAGCCAATATAAGGTGAATTATTTGATGTTGAAATTGTTTAACATGAGAAATGCTTAGGTTATTACTCAAATTTTATGTATGGTAATGTAAGGAAAGGTTATTTATTAATAAAATCTCTTATTGATTATAAAATATATTTTATTTTTAGTTACAATTCTTGAATATGTACATTAGAATTTTAAGCCTACCGCTGCCGTATGCGTGAGAGAAAGGGAAGCCAGACAGACTGGCTCCGTAACGCGTTACGTAAAGAAGCGGTATACCCTCCCATAACAAGTTATCACTTCTAAAACGGCATTTATTTAGATTTAAAGTTTAAAGTTGCAATTTTGCTTTTATTTTACTTTTAAGACTAAACATGATTATGGGTTATATGGCTTATATATTACGCAATAAAGTATTTTTATAGAGGTCCACAAAATTGATTAAAATTTATTCACAAAAACAGAATTTTGAATTGATTGATCAGTCATCGATCTGTCAAAAGTAAAATAAACGGCTGGACAGAGTAAAATATTATTTATTGTCAACACTAGGTGACGTGATTGGCTGTGCTCTCGACCTGACAGTGCCAATCATAAACTTCATGTTCAACGGGGTGAGGGTCACGGGGTCCTTCACCAACTTCAATTTGGAAGGCATGTTCTTCCCTGCCATCAGCTGTTCTAGCAAGTTGAGGTGAATATTCCGACTTTATACCCAAGATGTTGATTGTAATTTTAAAGTTTAGCTGAAGGCGATTTGTTAAGGAATATCATAATATCTCTTCATCGGCTAGTTTTTCGAATTTCTCTGTATGTCACAGCTCTGCTCTTTCTTCATACAGCTTCTACCAGTGACATTTTCAAAGCGCTTATTGTGGCCCACCAGATGAAAGTTGTTACCATTGCCTATGGACATTTGCAACACCGAAGGTGCTACTAATCGGCTACCGGTCTCTAAAGGCGGACTGAAACCTGGTTACTGATGCCGAAACGCAACTCAAGGTTATAGCATAGTCTAGACCAGGGATGGTAGTCATCCAAAAGGGTTACTGTTGTCGTCTCTTACAATAGGCCACTTGGTTGTAGGAGCTCTTTCTCCTGTAATGTAGGACAGAACTATACAAATTAGAATTAATCTAGAAATATAGTGCCAAACTGCTGTTTATATTATTTTTATGTTATGTTGTTTTTAAATACGTTATAGTTTTATTTATGTTGTATTGTCCTTCGTGATTTCACTTGCTGCTCCCAGATGGAAGAACAGTGCTGATTTTAATTGGCCAGCATCTGCTGAGACTGGGTCCAATTGTAGAGCTTATTCTGTTCTTATTATCTTACTGTTTGATAATACTCTGTATTGTTTTTGTCCTGAATAAAATGTATTTTTCATTCGTTCTTTGTCACTAGGGAACAATTCAAAAAGACCTTCCTGTCTTCCTTTTCCTTCCTTTCACCTTCTCCTAATAATTTGGACTTCATAAAATATGTATATGCTTTCCATACTCCTCTATTGTGACATATGTATGTCCTGTGTCACACCACTTACATCAATCTTACAGTTTAACATTATTTTTGTCTCGTGACTTCATGCCTCGTCATTACATGCACATAGCACAGTCTTCTTCCTCTCAATCTTACAGTCTTCAACTTACCAAGATCCACTAGTGTACTCCTTCCTCACCTTATCCATTCTTCTAACAGCACTCAACATTATCTTGTCATAAAATCTATATCTATGCAATTTGTAATAAGATGTTGACATGTTTCCTTCAGTTGCCGCTTTCTACTGGGCGGTGAGCACGGTCGTCTTCGCTACGCAGCTCCCGAAGGTTACTCCCCACTGGTCGAGTCCCTCCTTCCACAGCAAGTCCTAAGCCTGGAGCCGTGCTTCTTCTTCGGCTCTTTGGGCAAACGGGCTTTGGCTGGACCGGCTCTTGTACAGGATGATACGGCCTTTGTACCAACACCTGTGGATACCATGCTGGTGAGTTCTACTCTTTGCTGTATATTTACTTGAAGGGTGCTTTCATTCAAGTTCCCATAAAAATCTTCATAAACATTTTTAGATGTTGAGAAGTTTGTTTTCCTAGAAGATATGCCACCGAAGCTTCATTCGCTGGTGCTATGACAACCACGTATTTGTTAGTGGCTTGCAACGATAGCGGCAAAAAAACGCGGTCAGTGCGATCACAGCGCCGCCTTTTTGGCTATATTCGTCTATCCCACGTAGACCATAGCATTTATCGGGATAAAAATTATCCTAAGTGTTGATCCGGTATATAAACTAGCGTATCCAGTTTTCTTTGAATCCGTTCAGTAGCTTTCACGTGATGCTCTAAGAGACAGACAAAATTCTAAAAAATTTACTTGCGGAATCTGCTCGTTCGATTTATCCCCATTTTTTCACATTTTTTACTGCAAGAACTCATTAACTGTGATAAAATGGTGATTAACGAGTTCTTGCAGTAAACCGACGATATATCCAACCATGAATCTACTATTTGTAATGTATGTCTGGCCCCGGAGTCGGGTTCGAGATGTCACTACTCATCTAAGGCTTCCCCACAAAGCCCTTCTGCGAGTTTTGTGGCCAATGGTTTTCATTATTATTATTACCTTTTATTATTCTACTTTTTAGATTACATTGCCATCGTATATTGAACAAATCAGAGATAAACTAGCTGAGAACATTCACGAGATGTGGGCAATGAATAAGGTGAGAAGATATTTAATGTTTTTTAAAACCGTATAGACGTATAATATTCTTGAACTTTGTTGTTATTTGTGTACCCTTTAAAAAATGTGTTATTTTTTGTATTGTAAAAAGCGTTCTCTAATGAAATTGCTTTGAATCAGATTGAAGCAGGTTGGATGTATGGTGACCAGAGAGATGATCTGCACAAAATACACCCCTGTCTAGTGCCCTTCGAGAGATTACCGGCTGCGGAAAAGAGATACGATATACAACTGGCCGTGCAAACACTCAAGTAAGTCTTCCTAACTCAATAAAATTTCAATTATCTTAACTTTAACAATTTAGAAACTTTTTCACGT
This sequence comes from Dendrolimus pini, assembly GCA_949752895.1. NCBI lineage: Eukaryota > Metazoa > Arthropoda > Insecta > Lepidoptera > Lasiocampidae > Dendrolimus > Dendrolimus pini. Next base: position 7,384,800 of record OX457150.1, read on the forward strand.
TCATGGGTAGGGTTGCCACCCGTACTTTATAATAAAGTATTGTACGTTATTTCAGACAATTGTACTCTATACTTTATGCCAACAATAAAGTACACAAAAATACTTTATTTCGCATGATTTGATTTCTTTGAGATTTTGAAAAGTTTAGTCGATTATTTTGTTAAACGAAATTTATCAATTGGTGATTTGGTGTTGAATCGATGTCGCCACTCGCCAGTGCCACATCACTTAATCACTCGTTTTGTACAATTTCTGAACGCAACCTTACTTCAAATGTCAATAATGTCAGTGTGTCAATCATTGTCACAATTTTTTTTGTTTGTTTCGTGCAAAGCGGTTTATGTGCAATTAGAGTACGATTTAAAGTTTTATAGATTTATGCTATATAATAGTACATTGTGGATAAGAATACATTATTTGATAAAAAATGAACTACTTATTTATTTTAAACCTAAGTTACATCGGATCCGAGCTATTTAAGATCAAAATCGTGCTCACGCAGCACTTAAGATATTGTAAAACGGGGTTAATAGAATTCACGGGGTGATTAAACACATTGGGGTTGGGTAAAAGTGGCTTGATCTTTTAAGTTTGTGGCCAGCGATTACATTTATACAGTAGATAGTATATAGTAATAAGTATGGTAATCAAAATCGTTTAAGTGAATATGTGTTAGAAAATAATCTAAACAGAAGACGGGCTTATTTTCAGTCTATAAATGCCGTTGATCTTGGCGGAGATGAGTTTCCAGTTTTAAGTAATGATGACATAATTTATGCCCTGGGCACATATCAAGTAGAGCAAGCACGTAGCTATTATGTTGAACACATAAAAAACGGAACCTATTTCATTGAAATATTTCAAGAACCTAACCTGAAAGATTTTACAAAAGTTAAGTTAGATTGTAACGACCCATGGCTTTCGAGAGGAAAAATCCAATCTAGGCATGTTTCGAGCCGAACTTACTATGTCTATATTTTGTGAGAACGAGGGCTTCAGGGTCGGGATGCTATTTATGTCATTATTGCTCTTGTATTGTTGGAAAACGTACATTAGGTTGTTGTTCCCATGTCATGTCAATCGTGTGGTATTTGGAATGGGGTATGCACCAAAACCATTTGTCTTCTCCTGCTCAGTTCCTAGATATAATAATCAGGCATGATGTAGAGAACGAAGCGTATGAAGAACCCGATATCGAAAACTAAATAAAGTGCACATTTAATGTCATTATAGGGAGCGTTTTATTTAGTTTTCTTTTTTTCGCGATTTTGTGATTATAGATATAGAAGACCTAATTAGTGGATTAATCAATATAATTGTAAAAAGGTTTTGTGTGTTAAATGTAATTATAAGAATAACTACTTTTTATTATGTGTATACACCTATGTTCTAATAACAAATATGTTCAATTAGGGTAATAGTTCACTTTAATTAGATATGCTTTATTATTTCAAAAGCCATGCACAAAAACATGAATCTTGCAACAAATAACCTTGCATAAAGCTGATACCTTAAGTTCACGCAGCACGATTTTGATCTTAAATAGCTCGGCCCCGATGTAACTCAGGACCAAGTTTTTTTAATAGTCTTGTATCTCAAGTATAGAACTATAAAATAGCAATAGCTAAAAAAGTGGCCGCTCATAAAAAAATCATGCCAACCTCCGAACAAACCCCGTTATATTTTGTCAATTTATTTTTAAAAGCAATGAAATTATTATAAAACGATAATAATAACAATAAGACTCATTTGAAAATAATGTAAGCGTTTATATATAAATAATTAAAGATAATCGAATCCAAAATTACAAAACCTAGCCTATCGACCCCGTTTTATGGTATCAGTTTTATGCAGGGTTATTTGTTGCAAGATTCATGTTTTTGTGTATGGCTTTTGAAATAATATAACATATCTAATTAAAGTGAACTATTACCCTAATACTATTACTCTAATACTACTAACGAATAAACTGCAGATTAAAAAGTTTTGAACATGAAAACCCAAAAAAAAAATTGGTTCAATTTTTTCACATATGTCGGCTCCGATGTATGTTAGACAAACCGTTAAAACTAAAAGTGTTTTTAGTACTGTATACTATCTACTGTATAAATGTAATCGCTGGCCGCAATCTTAAAAAATCAAGCCACTTTTACCCAAACCCCTTTAATATAGAATGTAAAGATGCCGTGCAACTGTTTAGTAAAGATGCTTATTTGATACAAATTGCAAATAGCATTAAAAATATGTTTTTAAACATAATAATAAAGAAAAATAAATTATACTTTATTTTGATACTATGTACTTTCTTTTTCTTACTTTCTTTCTAATATAACCAATGTACTTTATTTGCTAAAAAAAAGGTGGCAACCCTAGTCATGGGAATCACTGTAACTTGGAGCGCCTCATACGCTGTATCATTCTATAGATCTTTCATCATGTTAATGAAAATCATTTCATAGTTGATCATCAAACAGTCGATAAAGTTAATCATGGCAGAGATATCATAAATCATAAGCAATCTGTCATTGACAAATCCCGAAACGCAGCTAAGTGAATAGACATGCAAGTTTAATTTCGTTTTCTATATAGTACATAATTTTTGGTCCTTCGAGTCGGATATGAAACAGCGACCCAGAAAATGAACCATGTAATGGTGCGTGGTCACTGGGAATGTTGAAGGCAAGACACCCCGTGGTAGATCTCCAAATAGGTGGATTGACCAAGTTCCTGACCAGCTGGACAAGACGTTAATTCGGACCTCCTTCGCGCTGGAGAAGGAGAAAAATTATTCACTACCATCAAAGTCACGATCGTCAGCATTGGCAGAATAATTTACTGACGTTTAAGCGAGCTAGGCCAAATGGAAATTCTAGTCCCAAATTGGTTACAGTCATTAATGGCTTCTGTAGTTGTTTAGCTCCCCTTTGGTCGCTAGAACGCTGAGGCCCTGTTTCGATTCTTGGTCTGGATGTCTGGGTTCGGTCCCAGTGTTATCCCTTGTATGTCTTTCAAAACCACGGCCTAAAAAATGGTCTGGAATTTTAGAGGGCTTGCGAGGGGCCATGGGAAGGCCAACAGGTAAATGCACCTTGACAAATTTAATGTAAATGTGGCGTGACACTGACCGGTGGTTATCTTTGTATACACTATATAGTAATGCATCCAAGGACAAGCCCCGGCCAGTGTAGGACTATTGTGGGAAATAATAACGAAAAGGGGTTTTTAGGGTGAACTGCTAGTGGTACTAGGGGTCTGGGAATATTGATACTATGGCGTCTGCCCGTCGCAATCTTCAGGGCACATGGAAAAATGGGTAGACGGTGACTCGCCACTCCCTGCATGGGACCCAAAAATGCCATGGAAGACAGGAGTAACATCCCTTGTATTATTATTATAATTGGACACTCATCAAATATTACCCTTTTCAGGACGATTCTGGCCCTTGGCTACTACATAAGCTTGGATAAGCCTCCAGGGCGTATACGCAACGTTCGCTTGCCAAATGAGCCATTCTTGCAAGTAAGTACTAGTCTTTGGGTTGTTTCTGATGTGATCTGTTATAATTAGTGCTGCGGGACTTGTTTCGTGAGACGCAATGTACTGTTTTTTAAAAATTAATGTTGTGATTATTGAGTTCCCTACAATGTCACGTAAATAAATAAATTCCATACAGTTGTGAGTTATGATATTGGCTAAACATGGAATGCTTTATACTTTTATTGTCAGTCAAACGGCTATAAGCCAGCGCCACTGGACCTGGGTGCGGTGACTTTAACCCCGAAAATGGACGAGCTCGTGGACCAATTGGCTGAAAACACACATAACCTATGGGCCAGGGAGAGGATACAGCAGGGATGGACTTATGGCTTAAATGAGGTATTTAAATGGATGACTCTTTTATGATAGTGCTTCTTTCACAAAACCTGTAAGGCCCGGTTCTAATATCATACACCGACCGTTCATTCACAGCAAAAAAATCATTGAGGTCTTAAATAAGTGCCTGACTAAGTTGTGATGCTATATTGTAGATGAATTTCGGAAAAAAAAATCGTTATCTATAAAATTATAAACAAGCATGTGTCTGTACATTGAATCAATGATATTTGTGTGCTTCGTCGTTTATGACATCAACGCCCCATAATCCGTTCGTCTACAGGTTATGATTGTAATGTCCGTAAGTAAATGGAACGGGAAAAACCGCGATCATGAACGCAGTCGTTGTGAGTCCCTTTCGGAACGTCGAACATCGGCGTATCGTAGGAGGAGCAGGAGGGGTAAAACGGCGGTATAGAGGCGGTAGAGCCAGGTGGTAGGGTATTTGCCCGACTAGATGGCTACCACCCCTGGTCTAAAGTATGTCGCCATAACAACCTTGAGTTGTGTTTCGGGATTAGTGACCAGGTTCCAGTCTCCCTTGAGAGAGCAGCAGCGCATTTGTAGCACCTTTGGTGTTGCAAATGTCTATAGGCGATGGTAACCGCTTTACATCAAGTGGGCCATCTGCTGAACTCCTGCAATAAATTTTAAAAAAAATGTATTTTTTAAGATAGTGTAGTCTTCTTATTCTATATAGAAAGCATGGAGGCTAGAGGTATAAGGAGCACCATCTAGTATGGGGGATCAGTTGAAAAAGTGTACACCTTGCAAACGGCAAATTATGGTTCTAAAACTCGTCAAAATAGCGCTAGTGTAGGAAAAGGAAATGATATGAATTTAGCAGTTGTAAACGAAGTGAAGTGTGCTGGGTTCAAATTATTACGATTATTATATCATAATCTTAACTATTATTTTTTAATTTCATTAATAATGAATTTTATTTATTAATTGTTAAATTTATTAATTAATTATATTATTATATATATTCCACGATGAGGAGACATGCAATAGTTACGTTTCCGTAAAATGTGTGGTGACAAAGAGGAAGTCTTTCTTTCCTTCTTTAATCTAGTATCCTACTCTAATTATTTGTGGCGCTATTTTTAAATACTTTCTAATTGCTATTATGGCGCCATCTTAATTTGCTGCCCTTCAGTGGACACTTTTTAATATACTGAGATGATTCTCCTGATACCTCTAGCCTCCATGGTAGAAAGATAATTTTCATGTTGGTCCGCCATTGTAGGACCCGGACATGCATCGCTCGCCCCATCTAGTGCCGTATCCAAAAGTGGACGACGCAATCAAGAAGGCCAATCGTGATACAGCCTCCGAAACTGTCAGAACCCTGCTAGTTTATGGTTACAATTTGGACCCGCCCACTGGAGAACAGCATGAGGGTAAGTAATGTGTTTGCCTAATGGATTCACTGACCAGTTTTCAGGACGATATCTCGATTCGATAATCTTGCTCCAAAAATGTACTTTCTTTCAGATCATTGCTTCGTGAATTGAATAAAAATTATACTTATACTATTACTATCGAGTAACATATTTCTTGACAGTTAAGTCCACATGACGTAAACGACATATTTGTCGTACGTCACTGTAGTGGATGACGTGATAGTGATGTTCTGTGAGTCATGTAACGCATAGACTATCAAACCATCGACACTATGGAAATAAATCGATTTGAAAAAAAATATGTTCTACTTTATTACATTTTTTTATTTTATTACAAAAAATGCTTATTTAATATAAATGTAAAATATTGTAATTAAAATGTGGGTATATTTATTACACGATACAGTATTTTAGAAAAAAAATATAGATAAGTCAAATTCATTGAAATTTATTTATAAATGATGTTACAATACTGTTGATATTTTTTTATCACATTTTATGCCGCGATTTCACAGTGGCTGTAAAAAAGTTGAGAAATCCGTCGCATATGTTATCTACTAGCTGCGACCGCGGTTTCACCCGCGTGGTGATGGAAAGTCGTTATATTTTAGATAATTTACACTATATCTTTATAAATTATAGCCTATGTGTTATTCTGATGTGTAAGCTATATTACTGAAAGTTTCATCATAATCCGCTCAGCAGTTTTTGCGTAAAAGAGTAACAAAGATACATCCATACATATATTCTTACATAATTTCGCGTTTATAATGTTTATTATATATTATTGTTACGAGGTACAGGACTCGAATTAAAATAAATGCCGTTGGAATTACTATACAGTCTATTAGAACTGTACAAACACGTATAAAACAAGTACAAAATGAAACTGGATAGGTGTGCAGATGGCCCAGCTTGTAGCATTATATTATATTATATAGGATGGTTTTCATAGTTTTTAAATTTTCTGACAGCAGGGAAAATCATTTTCCAAGGACGAAAAGTATTGTTTTCATCTCTGTGATCAGGCAATTCCAAACGTATTTTCAGAATATGAGAAATGAAAGCAACATCTTACCAACTTAATAATCGTGTACGTGACATATGTGTCTTTTCCTTTCAGCATTATTAGCCGAGGCGTCAAAGCAGAAGCAAGCGGACTTCAGGACGTATCGAGCGGAGAAGAACTACGCAGTTAGTTCTGGGAAGTGGTATTTTGAGTTTGAAATTCTCACCGCTGGGCCTATGAGGGTGAGTTCATTCGACAAATAAAAAATGATTTTTGAGTAAACGCATAATAGGCTCTCCACATTCCTGCGTTCTCGCAAATTATTTTCCGAAGTTGTTCTACAGTTTTGTCTATCGCGTTTTCTCGAGATTTATATACTTCCTGATATTAATGTCTTAAAAATTCTTATATATTTGTACATGTAGTTACATCAGCTTAAAAGAAATGATCTGTGTTAATTGTTCGGTCGTTTATATTTTATACTAGCTGTGCCGGCAGACGTCGTCCTGCCCGGAAAAGCTTCAATCGATATGCATACAGGAGCGCCACCTACCGGGTCCAATTGTGAACCAACTCAGAAACCTTGTTTGGCTCATGCACAACAACTTTGCTAAAAATCATCTCATGATCAAATGTATATTTCACGATTCTATAAAGGACATACAGACAAATATTCATTTTTATTTATATAATTTACTGTTACTTCAAGTAGCCATATATGTCAGGGTCAATGAGTCTATGTATGCAAAGCATAGCGACATACATTCACATCGGACTCGGAATAGAGATAGGATTGCACGGCATATTATGGGCCCGACTATATATAATAAACTACCGGACAAAATTACACTTTTCGGCAGTTTTAATGCATTTACTTGTCGGCTAAAGAAGTGGCTAATCGAGCACACCTTCTATAGCTTGAAGGAATTTATGGATTATAAAGATTGACGACAAATAATGTAAATCTTAATAACTAAAGATTTTACAATAATATATACAACCCTGACGTGTAACATAGTTACGAATAAATGAGTTTATGAGTTTAGTTTATGAGTTAAGAAGAAGAAGATGATGATAAGTAAGGCGGCTAATCCTATAGGTATATTATATGAATAGGGCACTAACTCTATGTTATGGACTACCAAAACACGCGTTCTCGCGAGAATGTGGAATGTCCATAAGCAATTGAAATCCTTGATATTTTTATACTTTGTTTTAGGTTGGTTGGGCACACGCGGACATGGCTCCCGGTATGATGTTAGGTCAAGACGAGAACTCGTGGGCCTTTGATGGTTACAATGTAAGATTTCTTTGCTTACGCTATTCTCATTATTAAACCTGATAGCAATTTTATTAGAAACAGTAAAGTTGACATCAAAACAACATGCGTAAACCTATACAAAAAACAAATGGAACAAAACAATAATATGGAAATCAACGAAAACTCTATTCAAGCTCATTAGAAATATGTTTAGGTACCTAAACATACCTGGAATGTAAACGACGGATTAGATATATTTATTTGATTTCAAGCATTTCCATTGGCGGTTGAATTAAAGAAATACATAAAAGATAATGTCAGTGCATCTCTCTCTCCACTGAATTTAAGTAGCGTTAATTGTATGTAATTCTTCCTGAATTAAAATGGGCTGTTTGTAGTAAAATTAACTTGTTAACGTGATATTTTTCTATTAAATGTACTGAATAACATTGCTATCAGAATCTATACGATTATCTATTATTGCGATGCAATTCACAGAACTGATGTTTCTGAATTAAGCTGCGTTAACATGGTCAGAGTATACTCGGACCGAGTGCACTCTAATTTGTATGAATAACTTCGTACAAATGTACTCTGGTAGTGGTTTACATTTATATGCCAAGTATCAATATAAATGAAATTTTATGCTATTGCCTGCATCTACCCGGGTGTTTAGACACGTGTGAATTTCACTAAACGATTCTCCATAAGCGGCCGTTTTAGACAACCAAGTTTTACTCATATTTTTGTGTTAATTTACTAGTATATCTTCAAAGTTAAACATGTCAGGGCAGTTGATGCATTTTTTATAAAGTCATCCTAGTAGACTCGGAAAAGTAGAGCCCATACAGTTTATTCGGATCAGACGCCGTTTTTCAAAATGCACTCGTTATGCCCGTTGCCGCTATAGGAGTAGCACTCTGAGTGTACCCGGTTCAAATTTACTCGGTCCAAGTGTACTCGATACGAGTGTACTCCGATCCTAACAACGGGGCATAAAAGTGTTCCAACTGGATAAGAAACCATTTTAGAACTAAGATGTATCTCACTAGTTTTAATGGTTTTGATTATTTTGAAATCATATTGGGGCCGAAAGTAAAGTTTTGAATGGCAGATAAATCGCAATAGTAGGTAATGGTATAGAATTAGATTTTATATAATACAGTTTTTAATGTAAATGTGGGTTTAGTCGTTGAAAGTGCACGGCGGGTCGAGCGACACATTCGGCGTGCAGCTGAAAGTTGGCGACATTGTCGGCTGTTTCCTCGATGTCACCGATATGACGATTAGTGAGTTGCCGCGTGTAGGGAGCGTGTTACGTGTTGCTCTGATTGTCTATTCCATACCTTATGTCTATGGACATAAGAGTAATAAAAAATAATTAATGAATTAATTAATGAAAACTCTTTATCGTTCACCATCATTTAAACCTATATATTTAATATAAACACATTTCTATTAGAACAATGGGCGACCTTATAGCTTATAGCGATCTCTTCCAGGCAACCCAGTGTCCAAGGAGATATTACAAGAAAAATTAAATAATAGTTGGTGGTTTAACTAAAATGAAACTAATTCAATCGTAATTAAAGGAAAAAACAAAATTATTAAAATAATAAACTAATATAGACATACATAATTAAATATATTATAATAATGTAAATTACATATACCGATAATAGTAGAATCATAATTATTCGTATGTAAGTATATGCGTTAATGTCACAGTCATAATCTGCCGTGAAGACATTTAAAAATCAATATTTCAGCACGCAGACGTTGTACTGTCATGAAAAAATAATAATGTAGAACCCGATTCCACTGCCACCTACTGGGTATAATTGTTAATCTATACCAGGGGCCGGCAACCTGCGGCTTGCGAGCTACATGTGGTTCTTTGGATGTAAAGCTTCGGCTCTTAAGTTAATATACATAAAAAAAGACTTGATTTAATTTGTTTGCCCAATTGTTTGTTATTAAAACTAAAATAAGTTACTGTTGTGAGTTAATGTTGAATTTTCATTTTTCAATTTAATAATAAGTAATTATCTAATAATGTCATATAAATATTATCCTTTTCTTGTGAAAAACACTACTCATATATGTTTTTTTTTAATATGCACATAATATTAATTGTTGGAAAAAAAAGTTTATGGCTCTTTGAAACTTTGAAATTTCGTAAATTGTAATTTTTGACTCTTTAAACTCAACAGGTTGTCGACCTCTGATCTAAACCATCCCACTCAAAAACACAAAAAAAATCATGAAAATTCGACCTACCCTTTAGGCCGAGTTCAGTGATATATTCATGAAAAGAAGATAATAAAGATTACAAAACATACATGTACCTAATTCCATAATAATCAGCTGATTCCCTGAGGCTATGTATGAAGTTGGAACATGCAAGGTTTAGTCCGGGTGCAAAGCGGAAATTTGCTAAATTCATTACAGCCCCATTCCATCAGAGTGTTCTTTCAGTGGACAAAACGACATTTTATATTACCTAGGTAATTGTTCTTACTATTTTAAAGGAAGAATATATTCAATACCAAATCAGCTGTCAAATTTAAAAACGACGGTTATCAGTGAAAAAAGAAATACTGGCTGGTAGAATGCTACAGACAAAACAAGTTACCTGACTTTTCGTATGTGACGCATTAAATGAGTTCATCAGATTTAGATATGGATTTACTACTTTCTTCATATTCGGAATGAAAACTAGAGTATTAGGGTTGGGTATAGTTATACAGCACATTTATTTATTATGAACAGATCCGAACTTTTTAATACAGGTTAGAAGGCGGGTGCTAAGCCAAGCGGAGTTCCCTCCCGCCTTAGCCTTATGGTTATTTTTTTATAACCACCTAAAGTTAATGTTATACCTCAAATAATAAATTAATGTGCCCTATAACTATACCGCACCCGAGTGTTACCCTCGGGTGAAAGGCCTATTTAAGCACTCGGACTATAAGCGCTCTGTGCGTGCGCTGGACGGACTCTCGTGTAACAATCTACTATTGCCTTTTGATAAGTGTAGGCGCACTTCAATATATTAGTATATGGTTTTATTTATTTTTTTGATTAATCAGAGCAGCATTAAAACACCAGTTAGGCCTTCTTTGTATCGTGTGGTTAACTTGTCGTAACAAATTTTAATACTTTCATTTTAAAAATATTTTATGTTGACCTCTTTATAACGTTATTCCTTACATCCATCGACCAAACCCATTCATAGACATTTTATTAAAGTATCTACTACGTTAAAATAGTTTTAAAAGTATATTACTTGAAATACATCTGTGGGTTTCATTGCGTGTATAATTTCCTTCAGTTCGAGCTATATATTTTTAACATCGTCAACGCATGAATAATAATATATTTTTCAGTTAACTTAATCTTTTCTTTGATAAGAGAAATAATAACTAAGAAATATACATACAATAAAATTCACAAATCCGCTACATTATGATATCTTGATAACCTATAGATAGAAGGAAATCATGACAATTCAAATTCAAAAGTTTTTATTCAAAATAAGTTTCACGAAGAAGGCGGCCTTATCGCTAAAAGCGATCTCTTCCAGGCGATCTGACTAAGAGGATACTTTTAACAACTTATGTCTAGGTGTAATTAAATTAAAAAGAAGTATAATAAAAAAAGTAAACAGCTAAGAAAAAAAAATATTTTATAGGGGATGTGTGGGACTCTTAAACGGCCGTATGCCCAACGTGACCTTCAGCGGAGGTCCCGGGGATGGCAACCGCAAACCCACAAAACATAAACCTGTGCCCCTGCGCCTCTACTCACGCTTTTACGGGGCGCGAAAGAAACTAGATCAGAAGCATACCGAACCTCATATCAGTGGCGTAACTTGCTTTTTTGCCTTGTATCAAAATGTGTATTTTTTATAAAAGAAACTAAAAATGTTGCAATTGAATTAAAATAATTATATATTTATTGTAAGTTATTACATGTACTTAATACTCCTAGGAGCTAAGTAAGACAAAAAATTTAAATCAATCAATTTCGGCAAGCTAATTTATCAAATCATCCATAGCTGAAGACGATTTCAGTTTTTCTAGATTTTCTGCCTCTACAGACAATAAAAACAAATCTGATAGTCGTTCCTGTTGGCCGAGCAGCTATTCTCAAATATGTTAATCTAAGATTGTGGATAACATGTTAGGAATTTTTGCTTACACACTTTCGGGACCCCTGCAGCCTGGGGGTCCCGTATCATTGATACGACTGATACGGCGGTGGATACGTCCCTACCTCATATCCTATCCTATCTCATTCTAAACGGTGTTGCGATGGTAACCACTTACCATCAGGTGAGTCGCCTGTCAGACGTCAGCATATTCTTAGTATATTTAATTTTTGGAGAAAACTGACTTGTCATGATTTCTTACTCATAAGCGACTCATTCCAAGAGATGTGAATGGCCTTCACTATGTTGAAAATTCATTTTCAAGGAGGAAAAAGTGTTCAGCGGTAACTGTGAGTCGTTCGGCAAGCAATGGGCTGTGGGTGACGTAGTCGGAGTGTTCCTTGATCTCATTGATAAAACGATAAGTAATTATCTTAGAGAACGAAATCATTGTTTGGCAACACCGATTACATATTTGCTAGCTTTTTAGTTTGTGGCAGAAATATTACGTTCTTCCTTGAAAGCTGTTCAGTCAAAATCATCCAACTCTCTATCAATATCATGGAGCTAAAAAATACGATCATCGGTTCCTCCGAGATACAAATGGTAAAATTATAGTCTGTACAATAAACTTTTTTTAATAAATTGAGTTATCGCAAAACTAATATTTTGACAGCATAAAATGTTATGCGGTTAAATTTATGTTTAATTAACTCTGCGTTCCACTAGTCGCTCACAACGCTCAGAATGCTCCTTCAGCCATTCCACATAACGACCACAGTCTTAATGGTCGCGGCGGAAACGTCAGTGGTGATGCCATAATGTTTGCTCACGTAGCGCTCGCGATGGCCCATCTCAAGAGGTTGGTCAAAGTGGTCAATGACCATAGAACATTAATACTCTCTATCGACACGTTGACAGAGGCGCGATTTGAAAGCAGTAAAAACTCTTTAGTTGGATTAATTTGACAAACAGCCACGCAATAACACTTCTCTAGTCATGTAATTGCTTATTTCTTTAACTAACAATTGCTATATTTTTTAAATTAACTTTTTAAATAAATAGCCATTGTCGTATTTATGATTTAACATTTTGACAGCAGTTGCAATGCTTTTAAAACTAGAAACTTCATAACTCAGTAGATCTAAAAGTGCTATTCATAATAATAACGTTTATTTCATCTAGATATATTATAATTATTACATTTGAAAGAATGTTAGGAATTATTTTAATACAATTGTTATCAAATAGCATCTGCTTGACACATATTTATTTCGCACGTCTAATTGTACAAAGTTTACTGATATATTTTGTACTAGGATATATCTTAAGAATTCACCAGTGTTACGATCATTACTACTGCATCCGTCAATACAAGAGCTGTATAAATTAATTTATCATCCATAAAGTAATAAAACTACGTTTTAACGGTTTTAAGCGCGGTAATTTATTTGATTTTTGTTATTCCGACGTATCGGCCGCTTTTCAGTGGCCGTGGTCACGGACGACAAAGATGACAATTATCCAACGAGTATTGTTAAAGTTTTATTTAGCCTACCTCCAACTTGTTCATTTTAAATATTTAGTTTTAATTTTGTTTATGGTTATTATTTACTCTATGGGAGCCTAATCTAATTTACCACCGCTTCACAACATCTTGTGGCTTGAAGAGAAGAAGCAGCGCAAGAAACTCTTCAGCAAACATGCCTTGCTCTAATTTTTTTATATAACATTAAAATGGGTGGAAGGAAAAATAAAAGAAATTATTAGTCAAGTTGGTTTGTGTTCCGTTGCACGCAGAAAGAGCTGTGTCTTGAGGTCGAAACGGAATAACCAAAATCAAATAAATTACCGCGCTTAAGTGTAGTTTCATTATGTATACAAGTCGCGAAAACTTAAGAAAATATTATCGATAAAGTAGTTTTATTTTGTCTAAATTACTCGAAATCCATTCCAAGGTTAAGGTATAAAAAGGGGAATTATAATCCAAATAATCCAGTTTCATAGTTATATATTCATAGTATAGATGTGTATGGATCTTGGGATCAAATTAAATAGCATCTTCTGGGCCGAAACCCGAGTATTCTATTTCTGTTAGGATAGTGGATCTTTTGCGTTATTGTTCATTTTGCTAGATTTCCTCATGTAATACCTACCAAAACAAAATACCTAATATCTACTAAGTATAACAGTAGATATCGAACCCAAAATTAGCTATACAATGTAGCTAATATTATCCCCGCAAATTGCTATTGCGCCTGCCCGCCATTTTGGTGTTGTAACCGTAGCCGAACACTCAACTCAGTACCGTTAGCATCACTGGCCGGCGAGTACGCGTACATATCGAGTTGCGGATGACGTCACGTGAATGTTAATTTGACAAGGTTCCAGCGCATTAGCAATTTGCGGGGATAATAACTAGTTTTGTATGGCAACCTATTTGAAGTAAGCATTATATTAAGTTGTTCAAGGCTTTTCCATCTCTTCATTATTTCTATTACAGTAATTTCATTATGTTACTAAGAAGATATTTCTGCCACATCAAGCTAAAAGCTTAAATAATCAGCTTCCAAGCTGACGCTTTCAAAATTCATAATATTTGGACACCGCATCGCTTTGCTTGCTTTATCGGACAATATGCACAGCAGATATGAACATCAATAGCTTCGTACAAACTATCGTAACAGTATTGTGTAACTAGTTTCAAGTAGAGATACGTTAGGACACCATAGAAAATACTGAACGAATTAATCGAGGCCTTTGAATAAAGTTTTATAGATCATCATATTAAATCTACATGGAAGTAATCCTTAAAACAATATAATTTAGTATATCTATTCCAAATTACATCTTCTTAAAGTACATATGTCTAAATAGACGCATAGAAAGTACTTTATTGCCCAACTCGTTTTATAGTTACAAAATCTTGTATAAGAAGTTTTTATCATATTTCTTAAGATAATAAGGTTTCTTACAATGGTCGATATGCCTTTATATATTTTTCTTACGAAACATTATTAGATCACTACGCAACGTCGGATGATATACAGAATAAGACACTATGAACACTCAACGTAGAGTGATCGTCGATGAAAGTGTTATAAGTTCCTTTGACTTTAAAGTTTATAAAAAATAACCTTTTGGAATAAATTTATTCATTGACCTCGAATAAAAAATTTAAAACCCTTATCCTTTAGATAACTTAAGTTCATACTAACATTTCCCCTTTGTTTACTAAAAATATGGACCGTTTTGCTTGGTATGAAAATTATTTAGAAGTTATAATAGTGTTTAGTGTGAAAAATAATTTCTAATGTACCTATGTTTGTACAAGTAATATATTAATAAGTGTCTAACAAAGATATGTTTTACGAAATAATTCAGAGTTTATTTAGTTTTTAGTATGGAAGAAGAATACTAGGAATATAATGGCACATTGTAAAACGTAAGTCTATAAAGCGCGGTTTAGTTATGTAGGATTTTTTATATCTTCAACTGAGCTATTTTCATTCCTACAGTTATGTTTACACGTCCTTTTAAATAATTCTTATTGTATTAGATATAATAAAATAAACAGCTTTTTAAAATCAGTGCAGTATCAATATCGGTCCTGTCATGGTCGCCAGATGTGATAGACCCGAACGAGGCAAAATTATATGTAAATATTAATTAAAATGAGACTAGATAAAATTTGGAATGTTCCTAACTGACATTGATATGGGACACATAGGTAAATAAATTATAATAATGTTTTGTTGAATACGATTTATTTCTTCATTATTTTTATTAATTTATCATAATAAGTTGTCGTTGAAAAATAAAACTTAGAATCCGCATATTAAGACCTAAAAAATCATGAAGCATTAATACATCAAGGACAAAACTGCAGTTGCATATTTTTATACTTTTGTAAACGAAATTTTATTTTTGTTTTTATATTACTCATTTTTCTAATAGGTTTCTCTTTGAACGGCGAATTGCTCATGGATGCTTTGGGTGGCGAAACCACATTCGCAGATGTGCAAGGTGATAATTTCGTGCCTGCTTGCACTTTGGGTGTTGGACAAAAGGCCAGGTAACTAAGCCCCATCATACATGTATTACGTGGATCAATAAGTCCCGGGACTAACCAAGGAAAAAACATTTTTTTGGCAAAATTCCACTTTATTCATCAACATAGTCTCCTTCAAGAGCAACACAATCAGTCCAGCGCTTCTCGAACATTTCAATATATAAATTTCATTACATAAATATTTACCAATAAACATAATATTTGAATATAATAGATATCACTTTAATTATCAATTTTGCTATGGCTGCAGTTCTAGAAAGAGAATAGCTTAGAAACCCTTTAGCAATTACCACGCGATATCGCGTGAACGGTAATATATAAGCTAGCTTAGACTTTTTTGACTTAATAAATTGGTATTAAAGTAAAGACAGGTTTTTGAATTATTAAGCCATAACACAAGCTAAAGAAGTTACGCTCGTATTATGGGTAATATAAAATGGACTACTCTAGATCCCATCTCAGACACCCAGACCATAGTAAATAAGTGAAATTCGTTTACGAAATTTACCATGCCAAGAATCAAACCCGGAGCTACTGCTTTCCAATTAGTAAGGCGGGTAAAGCTTAGCCCGCTCAATCTCAAATGTATATAAAAGTCATATATATAAAATATTTCAGGTTGACTTACGGACAAGACGTAAATTCGTTGAAATACTTCACAACCTGCGGTCTGCAAGAGGGCTATGAACCATTTTGTGTGTAAGTATTACTATAATTAACTTACATATGTTGTAAAATAAATTTTCTGTGAAAAGAGACATATCCTGACATACATCCTCGATCACACCTCAAATCTTCATGTTCTCTCAATTTTTAGAAATATGAAGCGAGACGTCACTCACTGGTACACAAAAGATCAGCCTATTTTCGAAAACACAGACGAGATGATTGATACTAGGATCGATGTAACCAGAATACCGGCTGGATCAGGTGTGTTTCAACTACAATTACTTTAGTCCCCTTTCGTATGCATTTCCTATTTCATAATTTACTCACCACCACGTAAAGTATTCAGGAAGGCGAAGACCAAATAAACTTTAGCACTTTCGCATGGATGGATGACCAAGGAGAAAAAAATACGTCAGATACAATTTAGAATTATGGTTTTTATTGCCAGAGTTAGGCAAAAATGTAGATGGCTAATTTAATGGTAAGTGACCACCGCCGCCTGTGGAAGTTTGCAACAGCGTCAATAAGTTTCTGTGACGTCCTTCTTAAATTATGCCTTATTGTAACGCATAGAGAAGACTTTCGCGGGAAGTCCCCTGTACGTCGTTGTTGTACGCGGCTTTAACGTTCTTGGGGACCCGCGTAGTTGAGTGTTGTAACCCAAGGAAATTAGATAGATAGATAACACTGTATAATACACCAATACAAAATGAATTTAAAGACTAAAATTATATCTAATTATGTACAAAGGGCGGTCCTATCGCTAAAAAGCGATCTCTTCCAGACAACCCCAGGAATGAATTGCGATGATAATGGCGATGGTGGTATACGTAACATACAGTACGAACTACGTACTTTTTTTATAATAAATACATAAATTATATATATGCAGAAATTGTATATATTAAATAGATATATACTCAATATACATACTATACAAATACATATCTACAAAATACATAAATATTTATATATCATATTTCAATAACAGATAGGAAATTACACCGGGAACATCTCACCAAAGGCAAAAACAATGCAATTGTAGAAGTGAGGCTTCGTTTATCAGATCAAACAGTTCCTCGAAATACTCCCCTTTGTACAGATGATAGAGAACGCAAAGATAATGATGATAATATAACTTATACGTTTTTAGATACCCCACCATGTTTGAAGATATCCCACAATACATTCGAGACTATGGAGAAAGCGAACTGGGAGTTCTTGAGATTGTCCTTACCAGTTATATGCCATCCGGAATTTATTGAGTGAGTATTTAACCTGAGCCACCAAATACTGCGGGATTATTTTGATGACGAGAGCAATAAATCACACTGGTTCTAGTTTCCGTGCATATATTTAACAATTAGTTATGCTACGTAAGAGACTTGCAAAAACATAAAAGTCGCTAATCGTAAGTTTTGGGAACACGGCGTTTGAACTTCTGCCCCATAATGTATATTATTTAGTATTGTTACTAGTGCAGGACTCGAATCAAAATGCCTATGGAATTACTATAGAATATATTAGAACTATACAAACACGTATAACACAGGTACAAATATAACTGGACACAATTCAATAACACGCGCAAAGTCCGTCACTAAAATGTACACACCTCTTGCCCGTGTCGTAATCGTCGCATGACTGCTTAACCCGCCAGTTCGGGCATTGTTTTATACTAACTAGTAGAGTTTACCCCGCAGCCCTGCCGCGGGTCAAACTCTAGTGCGTACCTCTTGTTTAAACAGCCGGCGTTAAAACAGGTTAAATTGTTTTATATTTTTATATTGGTGCTAATTGCCCTCATAAGATTTACTTTTTTTTATTTATTTATATCGCAAACTATCCCATCTCCCGGGATGAAAAGTATCTATGTCCATTTTCGATATTCAGACAGACAGATCGAGTTACTATCGCACTTTTTTCTATAGATTATGAATGTTTATATCTATAAACTTGAGAAATAATTCGTCTCCCATACAAACCTGCATTTCAACCCGTTTTAGTTTTATTTATATATCCCCGTCTATCTATCTGTAAACTACATAAACAACCAAAAGTACTACAACTACCTAAACTACCGATACTACCACAACTATCAAAACTACCACAACTATCAAAACTACCACAACAACAAAAACTACCACAACAACAAAAACTACCACAACTACCAACCAAATCTACCACAACTATCAAAACTTCCGCAACTACCAAAACTACCAATACTACCAAAACTACCAACCAAATCTACCACAACCAAATAAACTTGAGAAACGATTAGTCTCTTACTCAAACTTGCATCTATTTTAGTTTTATTTTTGCGATAAAAAGTATGACCAAAATGGTCAAAATGACCGAATTGGCCAAAATGGATCAGGAGCCAGTGACAGATTTTCATGACCAAGTCCCTCCCAATCAAAAATTTGTGAAATGCATTAGGGATTTATACCATGATTACTCGCGACCGTCAGCTGCGACTCCGTGGGTGGGGCGGGCAGTGGCAGCCTCCCACGCATGGAGAAAAAAAAATTTCAGTCATTTCCTCCCATTTGAAAATTTGTCAGATTATAGTTTACCTAGTATTTTAAAGAAAAAACAAAGTCAGCTGACCATAACATGGTGGATTGTATGTCAGCTGGCTGCTTGAACATGAAAAAAAAAACCAATGATTTCCTCTCAACTAAAAATTTACCTGGTGGTCGTTTATATGCTACTATGAATGAAAATTAATGTCAGCTTGCTGTATCTAAGTGGAAAGTTTCTCAGCTGGTACCTAAGGTGGTGTAGTAGGTGACTAGTAGGTGATCGATGTTGCTGCGTTACACCGTTGAACGCAGCTGACGGTCACGAGTATTCATAGTATAAGTGCCTAATGCATTTTACGAAGTTTCGCTCGAGATGAAATAATTGACCAAAATTGTACCTGGCTCCTGGCCCAAAATGACCGGCATGGCCAAAATGACCAAAAAGGCTAAAATGGCCAAAAAGGCCAAAAAGGCCAAAATAGTCAAAAAGGCCAAAATGACCGACATGGCCAAAATGAACTAAAAGGCCACAGTGACCGACATGGCCAAAATGACGAATAGGGCAAAAACGACCAAAAAGGACAAAATGACCAAAAGGCCAAAATGATCAAAATGGTCAAAATGACCAAAATGGCCAAAATTACCAAAAAGGCCAAAATAATCAAAATGGTCAAAATGACCAAAAAGGCCATAATGACTGACATGGCCAAAATGACCAAAAAGGCCGCAGTGACCGACATGGCCAAAATGACCAAAAAGGCCACAGTGACCGACATGGTCAAAATGACCAAAAGGCCAAAATGACCAAAATGTCCAAAAAGGACAAAATAACCAACATGGCCAAAATGACCGAAAAGGCCAAAGTGACCGACATGGCCAAAATGTGTAAAAAGGCTAAAATAACCAAAATTACCAAAAAGGCCAAAATTACCAAAACGGCCAAAATGAAAAGTAACCCTTGTCCACCCTCGGTATTTAATTTACATACGTACCGAATTTCAGCCAAATCGGCCCATTAGTTCTTCCGTAAAAGCATAACAAACAGAAAGAGAAATATATTTTTATCCCGGAAACTATCCCATTTTTCGGGATAAAAATTATCCTATGTTCATTCTCGGCATCGAAAATATATATATATATATATATACTGAGTTTCAGCCAAATCGGTCCAGTAGTTTTTACGTGAAGACGGAACAGACAGACAGAGTTACTTTCGCATTTATAATATTAATAGGGATACATTACGACACTCGACCGCGTGGACTGGATTTTTCTAAGAAAACTTAATCTGCATACGTGCGAACATAAACGAGTAAAATAACAATAGGCTATTGTCTAATTGCAAATTTTAAACACAATGTAAACAAAACCAGGCGTGAGTTCACTTTGTCACATGACACATAGACAGATATATGGAAAACACTTTAATGTACACCATTACAGAAAACTTACGAAGTAGTATTATTCTAATTGTGTACAAAGGGCGGTCTTATCGCTAAAAAGCGATCTCTCTCACACAACTCGTGACAAGAATATTGCTGATTAGGAGTGGCGTTGGTGGTATACATAATTATTGTACGATTACTTACATTTTATTAACATCTTTTCAATAAATCTTAATGTCAATTAACTACTTTTTAATGTCAATTAATAGCGAGAGCGAGAAGGCTAGAAGATGGATAGAAATCAAGGAGCGTCAGCAAATCTTGATGAAGGAAGCCACCGAAGCCCAAATGCCGGCTCACATCGACCAAATCATGAGGAGTGGATTCACTATGACTGATATCAAAGGTAGGTAAACTATCCATATGTCTTTTGTTATTTTTGAACATGTTTTTATTTAGGTTTATGATTTGGCCTGTAAGCCAAATCTTAGATTACAATATAGTTACTTCATTTTCTTAAGCCTATGTATAGATCAGCTCAACTGTAGATTATCAACAGACGGTATTCAACGGAGTTCTTTTGACAACTCGAAAGGCCATATTTGACTATACAGTTCACGTTTCTCACAAAAACTCATAATTGCTACTAAAAAACTATCAATATCCTACAACTACTGTTCATTTTAGAGTAATTTAATACATTTTTAGAAAAATAACTACAGCACAATACCTTCTTTTAGTTCTCGCCAAAAACTCCTTTGAACATGTCATTATTATGTAAGAATCCAAAGGTATTAACAATTAAGTAGAGTATTTGGCTAGTTATATCGACTTGATTTATAAATGAGTTTTAACCAATTTATCTTTTCTATATATTTTTTCTAAAAATACTATATCGTGTAATAAATACTAATTTATTACACGATACAGTATTTTTAGCAAATGTAAATGTCACGCACAACGCCCAATTTGGACTTCCATTGCAAGGAAATCCGGCTCGAAGGACCATATGAAGCGTAGGAAGTACCTTTTGCTCGAGAAATGCCTGTATTTTACAAGAATATTTAGTTGCACTTACAAAAGATTGGTTTTGCGTTCCGTAGTTTATTTTCAGAAGTTAGCGATTGGCCTTAGACAAAGAGCGTTTGTCATAAAAAATTAAATTATTATGTGCGTACACACCGACTGGTCCGACTGGACCGGTGTGTACTTTACTTGTAAATCGTGCGATGACAAATGTTCTTTGCTTATTAAATAAACAAAGAACATTCATTTAGACTCCAGCCCTATCCGATGTAATTTGAAACTTTCATATCAGTTTCGGTCCATAAAATACTTGTTCATCACACAATACTTGAAGTGTTAGGAGTAGTAAGCCGAGAGTTGTATCCTACGCCGGTGCTTTGTTCACTGAATTCATTGATGGATTTTTCTTGATTGTT
Source organism: Dendrolimus pini (assembly GCA_949752895.1). Lineage (NCBI taxonomy): Eukaryota > Metazoa > Arthropoda > Insecta > Lepidoptera > Lasiocampidae > Dendrolimus > Dendrolimus pini. Next base: position 7,406,592 of record OX457150.1, read on the forward strand.
AGTTGAGTGTATGTTAGTAGACTAGTAGAGTTAATTGTTGTATGAACACGATTGTTTATTTTGAGTTGTGTATTATTGTAAATAGTATCAAGAGTTTTATTATTTCCATTAGTTTTCCAAAGTATGTTTAATGTATCACATGTTTTGCATCAATTACTATATTCGTTTTGTAGTTTGTTATTTGTGGTAACCCTACGGTTTTCCGCACATACGAGGCAACGTTGTTGTTTCTCACTCAACAACTTTACAAACAAAGAAAACACCTCATTCAAGCCACCTGAGGGTGATTTATACATGCGCGTAAAGAGCTGAGTGGAGAGTTTCTAATAATTACTTATAATGAATTATCACGATGATAAGTTATGATCGTATGTTACCGCGATTGAAGTCAGTCTGTCCCGTCCATCGGGCGGCAGTGTGGCTCCGAGGCTTCCCAGGAAACTCTCCACTCAGTACTTTCCCATGCGCATGCATGAGTCACCCACAGGCCACATGTGGCTTGAATGAGGTGTTTTCTTTGAAATTTGTAAAGTTGTTGTCTGAGAAACAACAGCGTTGCCTCGTATATATAAAACAGCGTAGGGTTACCACACATAACAAGTTAACAGTACCTGTATTGTCTTGTTTATTCTCCAATCCATATTTGGACGTGTGCAAGTAAAAAAATTCACTAATATTTGTTTAAATAAATAAATCATAAAGATACACATGAAAAGCAATACTTCCATCACAATGGCAGTAATAAGAATTTCCAAATTTTATTTTGTCATATTAAAGTTTACTTACAATCTGAGGTTAAGAGCTTCTAAAAAGAACTCGCATAATGCTAGATCAACTTAAGTTGATCAGAGAGTTGGTGCTTACTACATATAACAGATTGTAACGATCCAGGTAATTAGGTATAGAACAGTGATGGAAAATATAGCTGCATAGAACACAGGAAATACAGGCAGTTATATAAAGGAAGGATTGCACAGTACCGTTATGTAGTGAAGCGCTGATTTCTCCTTGTTTCTTAGTTGTTAGCACGACACGCGCCAAATGTTCAAATTTCACGAATTCATCTAATTTGATGATATATAAGTATATAGACGAAAATTCGAAATTTTGTAAGATGACCACAATTGCGATGCTATTAACATCGTATGCCGTCTCTCTCTTCGCTTGTTAAGGTATCCACAGGAGAGGAAAGAAGATTGGAGGTGTTTTTACATGACATAAACGTCTTACCATTAGTTCCTTTTCTTTAAGAAATTTCCATATAATTATGCGCGCGACCAGAGCACCTTATCTATAGACGATGATAACCTAACCCCAATATTCTACTTACAATCTTTAAGAATTCTACATTTTAGCCAAAATTATACTTACTTGTACTGTCTTGTAACCAATTTTATTTGCACACGTCTTGGTATCATTTCCACAATAGTTTCACCCATTTTTTAAGGTCTGCACTACGATGAAAACCAAGAGGATGTGCAAGTGCCCAACTCCAAAGTGAAAAGGCAACCTTCAAGACCGCCCCGAAAAGGCTCGATCTCACGTGGTGTCACTATTCAGAATTATAGTTTGCAACCAGGTTTATGATTTTGTCGACCTACTTTGTTGTTTGCGAGCTTATTTTTATCTGTAAAAGAATGACAAGTACTATAATTATTAAACCAGTTACTTCATTTAAAGTCATCTATAAATGATGACAATTCGATATAGGCTGCGTTCCAATAGGGACTCACAACGACCACGGTCGCCTTCTGGAACGGTTGACGGAGTATTTTGAGCGTTTTGAGTTACTAATGGAAAGTGCTGTTAGTTACGTCTTCTACAATCATCTATAAAATGTCAACATGAAACAAATATTTTGCCAGTTACTTTATTTCAAAACATTTATACTAGATGACGAGGTTTGCGATATTTTGTTCGTTGTGAACAGAAGAAATAACAGTATGTTATAGCAGGGTTTCTAATTAAATACTGCCCCGCGGCGTTTTCTACTTTTACCATAGGGATCGTTAGATAGAAATTACTGATTCTATAATCAATTTCCAATTCTGTAAATACTGTGTAGTGCCTCAATATGAATATTCTACCATTAAAACTTTTAACTACCTAGCTGCTGCGGCTCAGCGACCCGAAATGAGTCTTGGCCTTCGAGACGGAATACTCTAGAAAAATAGGTTTTCGAAAAAACTCGAAATACTTAAGCTAAAAAGCTGAAAATTTGGGTGAATTGAAAATGATTCCCATAGTAAAAGTAAAAAACGCTGCGGGGCAATTTTTACTTAGAAACCCTGCTATACCCTTTAATGCTGACCTAGAAGATACTTCTCGCAGATAACAAATAGATTGCTGTCATTTAACCATCTTTTCCTCGCTTAGCTTCGGTGGACAAAGTCTGTGGTGATGAGTTAACAAATATTTGTTTGTAAGCTTTAATCGACCGAAAAGCAGCTATTAACATTGGCCTCCTTGCATGCGATTTGTCTTACATGATATATGTAATCTTGCTGGGTCTGAATATTACACGGACCACTTGTTTGATATGAAAATGTTTACAGGTCAAGTAAATGGTATGCACCGTTCCACCAGCGAAGCGGAGATGGCTAAATACGATCTGGGAGGACCGCAAACACTTTCTCCTGATGACAAGAAAGACAAAAGGGGACGATCGCCTTTTAAGTAAGTATTCTTTCCCTACGTCATTACTATATACTATATTTAAGCATGTGAAAAATTGAGAGGATGAAGATTAAAGAAGTATGGGTATGTAACGAGGAGAACAGAAAAACATTGACAAAATGAATGTTAAACTGGATTGGTGTATCTATAAAAAAGTAATTACTTCCTCTTTGGACATACTGTCAAACTTAAAACTAGGAGCATCATTGATGCTCCTATGTATGTAATTATCAAGGCCCTACTAGAATATATACTCACATAGGCAAGAGAAAAATAAACTTTTGAGTTCTCTTATTAGGTTCTTCAAAAGCAAACGCGCCGAAAGCGGCGATCGTGGCAAATCGCGCAAATCCAAAACGCCGGATCCCTTCAGCGATGCCGAGATGTCTCCGGAGAGGAGTAACATGAGACGTCCCAACCCTCAGATCAAAGTGTCACAGGTAACCCATTCTCAGAGTAATCGATTTCATAATGAATTTGATTTATAATCACTCTTAAATTCCGAAATATTCACCGTTAAAAATCGATTATTGTTTTGCAATAGGGAATATGCATGTCATTGTCTTTTTTATATTGTTACACGCCGACAAAAGTGAATGCACACCTGCAGTTATTACCTTATCGGCATTCGGACTTTTGTTTGTTTACTTTGTGTTTAAAATTTGTAATTAAAAAAAACAGCCTAATGTGTATTGTAATCCTTTAGGTAGGCGTTAGCCAGGTGTGAAACTTGGAAATAATTGTTATGCGGTCGAGTATTGTGTCGAGACATTGTTTTATATTGCACCTAAAACAGGCACAAGCGGGACAAGACGTGTGTTCATTCGATAAGCTATATAGTGACGGACTTTGCGCGTGTTATTGAATCGTGCATCACTTTTTTTCTGGTTGCGTCCAGTTATATTTGTATCTGTTTTATACGTGTTTGTATAGTTCTAATTAATTATATAGTAATTCCAACGGCATTTTAATTCGAGTCCCGTAACTCGTAACAATATTTTTAATCACCTATCTAGTAAGTAGTCATAATAACTTTGGTAATTGTGTTAAAGTTTACCATCAAAGTAAATGTTATAAAACTACACTAAATATGAAACCATGCCATTATTGCCGGCTCACACAATGATTAGCACGCAGTCGCCTTATTCAAGGTGTTAAAAATTCATAATTTTTTTTTTTTTTTTTATACCGATAATATTACTTATCTTGTATGGCTACGCAAATATAAGAATATTTAGACTTTTCAATCATCAGTCAAAATTATCAGTCGAATCATTTATAATCTGACTTAATTAAAAAATTAAACAATTTAACTGTTTTATTCGTGTCATTATTATTTTTAATTTCCCCAAGTTAATAAATGTATAGTATCCCGTAAATATTTTAGCGCTTTCATGCTGTGAACGCTGATGTCAAAACAACATTGGTATTGCCTAAAGTAAATGCTAAATTCTCAATTTAAACGTGTACTTTGGACGTTAGGATTTTAAATTATTCACCTATTTTTGTATCCGTGCAAGAATGGAGAAAGGATACAATTCCTGCGGCCGGGCGGCCTGCCGTAAGATGTGACTAAACAACCCACAACCAGGTGGTAGGGTATTTGCCCGTCTGAATGGTTACCACCCCTGGTCTAGAGTATGCCGCCGTAATAAGCTTGAGTTGTGTTCCGGCATTAGTGACCAGGTTGCAGTCTCCCTTAAGAGAGTAGCAGCCCATTTATAATGCCTTTGGTTTTAAAAATGTCTATAGGTGATAGTGATCACTCTCCATCAAGTGGGCCGTTTGCCTGTCTGCTGTACTCAGGCAATAAAAGTATAAAAGAAGATATTGATTTTGTTTATTATCAATGTATTAGTTGTAGATTATATTTATATATATATATATACACTCATTTGCAAAAAAAACGGGCACCTAAGCAATGAACCATTTCAAATGTTAATATTTCTTTGTTTGATAATTATAGGTAGTTTTATCCACACAATTTGCTAAATTAATAAGAAAATAATCGTTTTCATCAGTATTTCATAAAATTTAGATACAATTTATGGGAAATAATGCTAAACCTCGCTAGTAGTGTATATTCGCTAGTAGTGCATATGCTCATGAAGTAAAAATAAAAAAGATTTTTGTTTGTTTTTCTTTAATAAAGTAAAAGCAGATAAATGTTTAGTATCGAGTGTGACCCCCTCTAGCTAAAATCACAGCTTGAATTCGTCTGGGCATGCTATCGAGTATATCCCGGATACTTGCTTGCGGAATACGTTCCCACTCCGCAGTAATCACATTCTTCAGCTCTCTGATGGTCTGCGGAGCCGGGTGTACTGATCTCACACGCCGTTTCAGAACGTCCCAGACATGCTCTATGGGATTGAGGTCGGGACTTCGAGCTGGCCAATCCAAACGACGAATGCCGACCTCTTGCACATACGCATTAACATCGCGGGATCGGTGGGCGCGAGCATTGTCGTCCATAAAAATCGAGTCTTCACCTAGAGCGGCCAATGCGGGTTGTGCATGAGAAATTAGAACTTCCGTTATGTATCGATGCCCAGTCAGTGAGCCGTTTTCAATGAAGACTAACTCTGTACGATCCATTGAATTTATTCCTGCCCAAAACATAACAGAGCCCCCACCATAAGGTGTGATTTCTTCGAAACATGCCTCTGCAAAGCGTTCTCCTTGTCTTCTTAGCACTCGCCGACGTCGATCTTCACCGAACAGAGATATCCTGGCTTCATCAGAGAACAAAACCCTATTCCAATCGTCTTGAGTCCATGATTCACAATTTCTAGCGAACCTAAGCCTGTGAACTCTGTGCTCACGGAGTAATTTGGGGCCGCGGGCCGGGCGGTGACTGCGTATATTGGCAGCGAGAAGCCTCCTCCTGACCGTCCATAGACTAATATGCACATTTCTTACTTCTTGGAGGTTGTTCTTAAGATCCACATACGAAGATTTGCGATTTCTCAATGCGCGACTCACAAGAAAACGATCATCCCGTGGTTGGGTACATGGTTTTCTTCCAGAACCAGGCCTTCTCTCGACGGAACCAGTCTCCTGATATCGCTGCCAGGTCCTTTGGACTGTCGAGCGACTAACATTTAGCCTCCTAGCCACGAAACATTGGCTGCAACCCTCTTCAAGCAGCGCGATAATTTTGGTAGCTTTTACCACTTTATCTACCATTTTTGATACAGCCAAACAGCATTAAATAAAGCTTTGACAGTCAAGGATATGAAATTAATCGATAAAAATTGAATAAAAGTTATGAAAGTCGATGTTAACTTCTGGAACTTCGCGCCAAAAATGTAGGATAAAAAGGGGTTTTCTGTAAAAATGAACATCAAATGAAAAATTGAATTTAGAACGTACTTTTTTAAATACCACAGCATTTTTAAAACCGGCCAGTAACGTGTACAAACGATTGAAACCTTTTTGGTATTGTATCTTTTTAAATATGAATGAAAATCAAAACCGCCCGTTTTTTTTGCAAATGAGTTTATATATATATATATATATATATATATATATATTTATTAATTAAATTCTCAATTCTCATATAAAATATAGGTGTAATTCAACGGTATTAAGTGTGCCAAGCAAAAGTTTCTGACATACAAATTGCATGTATATTCTCTATTGAAAAATATCATAAATAACCAACATTTGGTGAGAAATATGATTATTATGAAATATTTTTGCACTTGAGTTTAATTAAGTGTTATGTTTTTTTTTTAAATTGGAAGGTTTTATTTAATTCATTTGTTTCTTAATTCATGCTCATTTTGAGTTTATCTGGAATGGCGTCATAAATGTGACTAAAAGACGCTACTCATTTAAGTTGTTAAGTTTATTTTGCACATTGAATGAATCAATTACAAATGAATTGCTGCTGTAAATGCATAAACGAGAAAGCATTTATGAGTACTAAATGTTCACATATTTATTTGGCCTCAAATATTTTATATTTGTATATATGTATAAGTAAGTATTGTCTATATATTAATACGTGAAGCAAAAACAGCAAAAACTTTGTACCCCTTTTTGCGAAAATTGCGCGGACGGAGGTGTATGAAATTTCTCACATTTATCTATCTTACTTCTTATCACTTAGCTATCTATACTAATGTTATTAAGAGGAACAATGTGTGACTTTGTGACGTTCTAGGGGGTAATCTCTGATTCTACTAAACCGATTTTGCAAATTCTTTCACCAGTGGAAAGCTATATTATTCCTGAGTTACATAGGGTTACATATCTGATTGTGATTAATTACAAGTTTTTTTTTCTGATGCCCAGCGAATTGGTCACGGTCAGCTAGTAGTTTAAACAGAGAAGGAGCGCAGAATACCAATATTTAAAAAAAACACACACTGATTTGACACACACATCGTAATGTGTGTAATGTTTTTTTTTATTGATTTAATGTATTTTTATGCATAATTAAAAGATAATAATTGCATTCTGCACTCTTTCTCTATACAAACTATAAGTGTGCGAAATTTCATACCCCCCCCCCCCCCCCTCCGTCCACGTAATTTTCGTAAAAAGAGGTACAAAGATTTTGCTTCACGTGTCAATATAATTGTTTTTTTTAATCAGCGGATTGGATTCTTGACTAGGGTAATTGATTTTTCACAAATTGAATTCATACCCGTTCATAAAGAAAACTATTCTTCAAAATCGACCCCGAGAATTCTTTGAGTATTTTTCGCTTTCTCCTATACTTTAGAATTTGATTTTCTTTGGAGACCCACTTTTAAAATTAAAATGTATATACTCGTACATGATTAATAGATTCTTTCATTGTGCAATCATTGTTTGTTTTATAAGTTGTTTGATTTTGATTTTTTCGTATGATGTGAAGGCCAATCAAAAATATAACGCCATGCAACCGAGAACGAGCAGGCCCAACTTGTATGGGAGTCAATTGGGTCTAAACGTAAGTCATATTGACGTTACGTCATTTAACTAACAATAATTTTCGCACATGCTCCTGCTTCATATGGGATAGTGTTATAGTTATAGACCGTTTCACGTAGATGTACCAATGGGTTTAATTAGTAATTACAGATGCGACATTAATACTACGTTAAACATGACAAATAACTGATGTATATAATATTATACACTATGCGTTGTTTTTCAACGCTATATGTAAGTAAGTCGCATATAACATTATCGCAGATGAAGCCGGAGCACCAGAACAATGACAAAACTATAAAAATCATATTAAAATAGCTACAATATAGATAAAACCGAATTATGTTCATCTACAACAAACAATGAGAAAGTGTTAGAAACAGATGTTCATAAGTTAGTGGAGTGCGTACGTAACGAGATGGAAAGAAATTTGTTAAGATGTGACTTGCACAAAATTGGTGCGTGTAACAGTATCCTGGCATATCCCTTATCGGATGATGCCAGGATGCTGTACAATCTAGTTAAAGGAGGTGTTAAGCTGCGTTAATTTAAGTGTTTTTCCTATGAGGGTGGCATGGTCAATACTGACCAAACCCTCTTATAAATAAAGAGAAAAAAAAAGATGTTCATAATTTAAAACATGTTTAGTTTAGGTTGTTATATTGTTGTTTCTAGTGGCAACTGTGTTAAGTTGGTCTTTACAAGCAAAAATTATGGACTAGATACACATTTTTAAAATAGTAGCTTAATTAAAACTAGATTATGAATAAGATCCACCTGTCAATTTTAATTTGTAACTCGTCCTAAACGATATAAACTATTGGAGACGATGATACACCACTTTGGAGGTGAAGATAAAACAATATGCAAATAAGGATATTTACTCCATGCGGCGCGTAACATAAAATAATAACATAGAAGACTTGACATCGAAACATAGATCATAGATTATTAATTCTTTGACTCTAGTGTTGCCACACTAAACAAAAAAATACAACGGCAAGAAAAGGCGCCACATACTTGAGACGTTTTTTGTTTCACTTACATACATGTGTACTGTATATTACCTGATATGAATAGAAGAGCTGTAACTGAGCCTGTTCTATGAAATTTTATTAGAAAGGAGTTACACAAAATTAATTTTTGATTTATTGGTGTAGCCATATTACATAATGGCTATGTTCCATTAGACAACTACGTTCATCACCGCGATATTCCCACTTGCTTGCCGGCGTTACAATCGTAAACCCAAGTGGAACGGTTATTCGACCCACCTTTTGACATGGATCGTTGTGTGATCGAAAACGATGACGTCATTAGTGACGTTCTCGCCACGACCACGACGACCGCGGTCGCCTTGTGTAATGGCTAATGGAGCATTTTAGGCGTTGTATTTTTTTTAGTGACCAATCATGGACAGAAAGGCAAGACAACTGTCAACTTTATATAACATTCTTAAGAACAGTCTCTCTCTCTCTCTCTCTCTCTCTCTCTCTCTCGAACGGAAATTAATTAATCTTTAGTTATACCATAGGCCGAATAATCGTTATGGCCAAGAAATCATTTAAGAAAGCATTTTTAATAAGACGAAATAATAATAAAGCTTGTAATTTAGCACCTTTTTAATTTAGGTTTAGTTATTGTTCTGAGAAAAGTTTTCATCAAAATTTAAATATATTTGGACACTACTACGAAAAGGTTATTTTTAAATATGAAATTAAATATAAGCTTAATATAATATAATATATTTATTAATATTTTAAATATATGGCTAATTTTAGTAACACCTTGCTTGAAAATTGAATCGCTCGGCGAAAGAGTGGTATAATCCACCCATTTTAACATAGTTTAATAACATGATTTACTACATTTCAAAAATTACATAAAATCAAATACAATGAAAGAAAACTTAACTTATTTGTATTGTATTCTACCCATAGTCCATCAAGACTAAGAACTGAGCCTAGATCACCTTCTTCTATGGGTAAGGTGCCCAGAAGGCTGGCTACGTCTCCTCGCTGGATCGCCATACTGATCTGTTGCCCGAGTTAAGCACCAGCCCTCTGATCTCTTGAAGATTCAATGAGTCGTTTTGATAAATTTTGGTAGTGTATAGTAAGAATAACATAGTTAAATATTTTTGTCTTTATTTGTAGGTATTCGAAACTATAGTGGTCTTTTGTGACGTCTATCAAAAATAATCGAAACTTTCAAGCCAATACGGTTTTAAATATACATACATATAGAAAAAACACTTTGTTACAGTAAAGTGAATTTGGCCACTCTTCCGCTGAGCGGCTCAGTTTGAGTCTCGATTTCTATATTGGGTCAAAGAGCGAGTGAAGAATGGTTTATATCATCTTTTGGTCAATAGTAGAAATGAAAAATTACAATTTCCTTTTCGTAGCGATTGTTGTTTATTATATTTTTCCATACTAAACTTATTTATAATTTATTTAGATTTCCGATAAATAATATTTGACATTCAGTTGCCTCAACAGGTGGCCACGCCGCCCCAAGACAGAAAGCAGATGACCACGAGCAACTTGTCCGCATCGACAACGGAAACAGTCGGCAACGAAATCTTCGATGCTGAATGCCTGAAGCTCATCAATGAGTACTTCTATGGCGTGAGGTAAGCTAAGAGTTACATAGACCATTTAATACTTTCTTAAATTCCAACTTGTTTTTTCTTGGAGTTCAGTAGACAGGCAGACGGCCCACTTGATGGAAAGCGGTTACCATCGCCTATGGACATTTGCAACACCAAAGGTGCTACAAATGCGCTGCTGCTCTCAAATGCCCTACCACCTGTATTAATAACAGTCCATAAACGTCACACTGATAGACTCGGGCCTCCCCACTTCTTAGAGGGAACGGATAATATACCCGCCACACCTGTTCCACCAGCCTGGCGAGTTTGAACCATCAGCTATCTCCTAAGTGCAGGTTTCATCACAATGTTTTCATACGTTATAAACGAGTATGCTCTTTTATTCTCTCGTATAGCTTTGTAGACCTATGTTCGATTATTAATATTGTTACAACCTTGACGCCGACAAAAACAAATTCACACCTGCATATCTGAAACAAAACACATTTATTACCCCTCGGGATTTGGACTAATAACATTGAAATTCTTTTATGATCTTCTTTTGTTTACTTATTGGCATACGGCCTATTGTTGTATTGTAATCATTAGCCAGGTGTTACGGATTTTAAAGTAAAAGCTCATTCTAGGAAATTCGGTCCACGTTGCCGGGCGGACATATTGCATTTGTGCAGTATAAAACAATGACTTGATGGAGGGGGAGGCAGGTGTGTACTACAATCGGGAACCAGAGTGACGGGCTTTGCGCGTTTTATTGAATTACAACCTTATGCATTACGTTTTGACTTGTTGTGTTCTGTTATATTTGTACCTGTGTTATACGTATTTGTATAGTTCTAATAAACTCTATAGTAATTCCAACGGCATTTTAATTCGAGTCCCTGGCATTCGTAACAATATGCATCTTCGAATAAAGCACCCACGACATGAGCTACATAAAAAAATATTTGGTCGTCCTTGTAAATGTAATGCTTTTAATTTCCAGAATATTCCCAGGTCAAGATCCAACGCATGTCTACATCGGTTGGGTGACGACTCAATATCATCTACACTCCAAGGACTTCAACCAGAACAAAGTCATGAAGTCATCTGTCATAATCACAGATGATTATGACAGAGTTATTGAGAAGTAAGTATAAATAATGTTGACATTTCAGAGTAAACATTCCAACACCACTTTTGTTCTTATAAAAATTTTGAGAATCACTTGAGCCTTTGGGTAGTAGTGAGACTCCAAAAACATGCCTACATATGATTTTATTATATTTGATCCACTACTTCGAACAAAAAAAACTACATATCTGCCCAACTATAACACTTACTAATTAACTAAAAAGAAAAAAATACTAGTGCGTTAGAGACAGGTCTAATTATACAGGTGTAACTGCGCAAGACATCCGGATCGGTTGCATATATAAAACTGCACAAATCTATTGGTATACTCGTTTTAGTGTAGATAAGAAAGATAGATATCACTTTATCACTACTAAAGTAATAAACCACAAACATCTCCACTCAGCTGAGATGAGAATGTTGAGATGGATGTGTGGTGTTAGGTCAGGTAAGAAATGAGTACATAAAGGGATCTTTGAAAGTTGCACCCGTGACTGAAAAATTGAAAGAAAGAAGATTAAGTTGTATGGACATACAAAGAGGAGGGATGAGAGTCATATAACAAAAAAATGTTTAACTACAAGATAGATGGGTACAAATGTAAAGGTAGACCAAAAAAAGATGGATGGATTGTGTGAAGGATGATATGATGATATGTGGTGTGACAGATTGTATGTCAGAGTAGAGGAGTGTGGAAGGAAAAGACATATTGTGCCGACCCCAAATAATTGGGATATGGTGAAAGAAAAGACCCGTTTTGATGTACTCTTCACACCTGCCCGGTGAACAGGCCCGTACAGTTCGAGTGCGTTTAAACGACGGGAAATTAGTTTGACCGGCGAGCAGTAATCTGCTATAACTGATAATGTTACAGTTCTCTATGATACCAATTGTCTCGGAAAACTTATTATCTACCAAGGACCAATTAACCCTATTCAAAGAATTAATTAATTCAAAGAGGCTAGAATTGAAACTCAAGTGTATCTTTATTAAACTGTAAATTTTAGGATTCCTAATACTGCATCGAAATGAAGATTTGGACTCTCAAATCACGATAATATGTGTATTCTAAAACATATGTTTTCTGCAATTTTGATTTTATTTGTCCAGTGTGAGTCGACAATCATGCTACATGGTGCGTGCAGATGAGCTGTACAATGAAGTGATGGCCGAAGCAACAGCCAAAGGCGCTTCTCAGGGCATGTTCATCGGATGCTCAGTTGACACCTCCACTGGTACTGTAGCTTTCACCTGTGAAGGAAAGGAGACCAGCTTTAAGTTCAAGGTATGATACAGTATTAAAGTCCTTAGAAAAACTTGAGTCCATTTAAAATTGTTTCGAATAGAATATAACATATTTAGAATGTGTATATATAATAATAGTGTTACAACCTAGGCGCCGACAAAGATAAATACAGCTTTGTAGAAGCACATTTATTACCCGTCGGCATTTGAACTAATTGTAATATTTTTATGATCGTCTTCTTTTGTTTGCTTATTATTGGCATACGTTTCTAGAGAACAACCCATTGTTTTACTATATCCGTTTATGGCCGAATCATTAGCCAGGTGTTGCGTATTAAGTCGACTACGATACGGGCACATTTGTATCTGTGAGGTATAAAACGACTGCCTGATGGAGAGAGACGGCAGTTCAGCGACAACTGCGATCAAGGCGTGACGTGTGTCCAATCGAGAAGCTAATAGTGACGCACTTTGCGCGTTTCATTGGAGTACGACCTTCTGCGTTATCTTTGGATTTGTTGTGTTCAGCTATATTTGTACCTGAGTTATACGTGTTTTTATAGTTCTAATAAACTCTATAAAAATTCCAACGGCATTTTAATTCGAGTCTTGCAACTCACAATAGAATCATAACAATATTGTTGAAATAAGTGTAATCAATATGGATTGAGTATCTTAAATATTTTTTTTGATCTTATTGATTCTTCTTATCTAGACTGTTAAGCGTAGCTTCTAGCTGTAGACAATATTCAAATTCAAAAATGACCATCTCCAGTCATAATATTTTTTAGCTTTAGACAATGTACCAACATTTCTGGTATCTCCTGAATAAGTTGATTAAATTCTGACGATATCCCCAGATGGAACCAGAAACAAAACTGTTTCCGGCGATCTTCGTCGAAGCTACATCGAGGGAGATCCTTCAAATCGAATTAGGTAGATCTGCGATGAGTCTTCCACTGAGTGCTGCTGTTTTACCGACAAGCGACAAACACGTCATCCCGCAGTTCCCGCCGAGGCTCAAAGTGCAGTGCCTGAAACCACACCAGTGGGCAAGGGTAAGGTTCTTCTTATATTTGAGTAAAAAGTAATTTTGGGAACATTAAACGAATAATTGGAAATATTTATTGTATTTAATTTGCACACCACCGTCATACACTTGCGAAATTCCCCTTCATAGAATCCATAGCCCGGGTTGTTTGGAAGAGATCGCTCTAAAGCGATAAAGCCGCCCATTGCTCCTACTTTTACCGTTTAATGTGACTACTGTAAATTGTTTATTTTATGTGTATGTTGTGAACAATAAAGTGTTTTCTATTCTATTGGAAATCTTTGGGAAATTGGGAAAGTCATTAAAGATCAATCTCATAGGTTTGCAAGTCTGACTACTAATATATCAGACGACGATGAGGTGTCGATATACACATCTTTTTTTTTTTTAATGTACTATAGTAGAATTATTTTCTCCGTGCAGTTTGGGTCATAAATCAAACTCGGCCTCAGCCCGGCTAGGGCGATGAGCATGTTGTGCGGGTGCAACGCCATTATCGATAAAAACTCATTCTTATCAAAGAAAGATTATCATTCTTATAAAAATCATTATTATCTTTTTTGCTGTTAATTTTAAACTTAGGTATAAGTATTTATATTTATTTTTAATATAACTTCTACTTAACATTACTTACTTACTTAATATTCTAAACCTAATTAATAATTTATTTTAAATCAGTATTATTCTTATTTTAATAAATACGTTGTTTTATCTATTTTTTTCTTTCATTTATATCAGTAACCCACAAAATGGCAAAACTAAATACACTATCAATAACGCTTATCGACAACAATAATGCATATCACTATGCCTGCCCATAAGGCCCGTGAGTGGAAGAGAGAACGAAATACTAGCTTCACCGCTCCGATTATTTATAACCCAACTGCACGGATAAAATAATTCTACTATAGTGCATTACTTTAGATTTTATCCAGCGAGTAATGCACTAATAAATTAAATAAAATATCGGCGACCTTTTGAAAATAAAATTATGAACTGAAACTTTCAGAAACTCATTATTTATTGCTGTATAAAAGTATACCGAAATAAAAAAAAGGAATAAAAAAACATCGTTTTTTAAAGATTTTAGAAATTTTTAAAAATTTGGAGCGTCCTCTTAAAAATTTTTTGAGATGTCCTTTGGAGGGTGTTCTTAAAACATCAAAAACGATCATTTTTTCACTCGAGACTCAAAAAGAAACAATAGTCTGTTTTTAGCGCCACCCTAACGCACATCTACAACAAACTTATACTGTTTAAATATTACATACATATTATATTACAATATAAAATGACACAGTGAAGTGTTAAATAGAACGTTCTAGTATTTTTGAATAGTTGAATGCGCATTTAACACACGCAGTGTTAGAGACAATGATAATACTGTGATTTTAGCTCAATTAAAAAATAATTTTGGCTACACATCTTTAAACATATCATTATTAAAACTTCTGGTTCAGTAATAGTTCCCCTGATGCTATTATATAATCGATACATCTATATATTAATACGTGAAGCAAAAAACGATGTACCCATTTTTTATGAAAACTGCGCGACGGAGGAGTAGAAAATTTCGCACACTTATCTAGTTTATATAGAGAAGAAGCGACGAATGCTAATATTTAAAAACAAATTATGCATACTAAATACATTAAATCAATAAAAAAACATTACACATACTACCATATGTTTGACACACACACGCATATATATATATATATATACTCGTTTGTTTATTGTTCAAGTCAAATTAACATGTAGCCTTGGCGACATCTGTGATTAATAATAATTATGGTCGAATTTTGAGCATGGGTGACCACTAGTTCTATTATAGGGTTAAAAAAGGAAGTTTTTGGAACGTAGTTCCTTATCGCGCGGTACGAATGAGGGCTAGACGGAAAAAATTCTTACGAAAAAAGTTGTCACGACAGTTTTTGAACTTGCCAAGATAAAATGCAGTTGCATAACCCTTTATGCCCACGCAGTTAGAGTTTAATTTGGAGTACATTATTATTTAAATGTCTTGGGTTGCTGACGTACAGATAGCATTTGCGGACATATAGAGTCTTAATGTCATTAAAATAAGGAGCAATATCGCGAATCTGGTTTAAAGTTAAATTTGTTTCAAGAGTCGAATTGCAAGATGTGATTCGATTTTTAAATTTTAAATTTTTAAATTGTTTCTTATATTTAAGTAAATAGGATTCAAACTTACTCATTTACTATTTTGTTGAGTGTATACAGGTTTTTTGTAAATAATAAATATGGAACTTCGTTCCATCCGGGTGTCCCTTGACACCTCTCAAGTTTTTTTTTATTTTATGGGAACAGTGATTTTGACGTGTGTGGTGTGATCCTTTTTCTTTTTTAAAAAACCAATTCGTTAAATTTAACTAATATCACATAAACTATTCAATAAATCTTGTTTAAAACATACATACATACATACATACATAACTTCACGCCAGGTCCCTTGCGGGGTAGGCACGAACAACAGAGCGCCATACAGGCTTATTCTTACACACCTCACTTGCTTCTTTGACATTCATAGCTCTTGTCATGCACGCTCGTCTGTTCTTAAGGCTCCTGACATCACCTTCTGCTAATACACGTTTGTTTAAAACAATTCTTTGAATATGAATTTTTCACTTCACTTCGAATTTTCTAAATTCACAATATACAGTTAATATATAAGTCGTGGTAGCGTAATGGCTAGCGCACGCGTCCTGTACTCGAAGGGCACGGGTTCGATCCTGGCCGGAACGCATGCCCCACTTGGCAGTTTTCTGACCTAATGTGCATATTGTTACAATTACCACGTGCTAATAACAGAGAAGGAAAACATCGCGATGCAACCTGCACATCGAGTAGCCGATGTTTCAAACCTGCCATGCCGCCTTGAACAAGAGTGGCGGGTATACTGTCAACCCCCTTATAAGGGGAGGCCCGAGCCCAGCAGTGGGACATTTATGGGCTATTATTTTTTATTTGAGTTACACAAACTCTTGTAGGTACCCAACCAGTCCCTACAAGTGCATGCTCTGAAGCTATCGGATATCCGAGGCTGGTCGATGCTGTGCGAAGACGCGGTCTCCATGCTGGCACTGCACATACCGGAGGAGGACCGGTGCATCGACATCCTGGAGCTGATAGAGATGGACAAGTTGTTGAGTTTCCATTCGCACACGCTCACCTTGTACGCTGCTTTGTGCTACCAGAGTAATTATAGGTGAGTAATATTATTATTTTATTATCTTGAAGGACGCTTATAGCCCGCGGTTAACGTGGTTCGATTTCTATGGACTGTATAGCGGAGATATGACCTAGATCCTTGCACTATAAAGTAGAAGCTCCACCAACCTTGAGATCAGCCCTCTCCCGGCTCGGTTCAGGTTGCACTCGGGAATAGCGCACGGCATTATGATTTCACTTGAGAGCTATAACTTTCTACACAGATTAGGTTGTTTCGGGGAGTGTTCCTTAGAATTGCACGAGCTGATTCCTCCATCCCCTTTTTACCATCGGACAACCAGACGGACCGGTTTGCGACACCGTTACATGATAGAAACACCACCAGTCAGAACCAAACGTTTCGCTTCGTCTTTACTGGTGTGCACTGCCGAAGAGTGAAATAATTTGCCGGAGTCTGTTTTTCCTGACAAATACAATCTTGAAGTTTTCAAGTCGCGAGTGAATAGGTATCTTCTAGGTAAGCGTGCTCCATCCTAGACTGCGTCATCACTCAACATCAGGTGAGACAGTGGGCAAACGCAAACCTATACTTCTATTAAAAAAAGGTCTTAATAAAAGTTATTGGCACGGCCAGTAATTACAATTATTTGAATTAAAAGAAAAAAAAGAGGAGCGCGATGTCGTTGAACGATGATGACGAATTTATGTCCAAAAAATGGCTCCTTACATAGAAAGAGGGTAGACAGCAAAATTGATGGAGCGATGTTCTACTTAACTAGGCAAGGACCGAACATATCTACTTTAGTATATGTATACTATACTTTGTTCACGTTGTCTTGATGACGTAGTTGTTAGTGAATAGCAATGGGGGCACCAAAAAAACGCAACCGTAAATAGCCAAGTTCATCTTTTTTGGAATGCAGCACACAAATTGATGCAAAGTCTTTACCGACGCCTAAGTTGCTGCAATGTACTGCCAGCCTCGAAGACGGAACTGGAACATGGCTACTGATGCTGACTGAACCACAAATCGAGCTTGTTACAGCAGCATACCTAGATCAAGGATGGCCATTGAGACAGGCAAACGTGTAGAACATCCCTGGTTGCGGGTTATTTTGTCGCCATTTACGACACACTCGACCGATGTTTGATGAATAACGGTGATACAGTTGACATCAGTCTATGGCAGGGGTCGCCAAATGGCGGACCGCGGTCCGCATCCGGACCGCCGACCCATTTTGTGCGGACCGCAAGAACACAGCAACTTGCACTACAGAGTACGTAATTTAATAACAATGTATCCGCCGCATCTTTGCTGATGTCAATTCCAGTGAAGAGTTCTGCATAAAATTTGTGTGTGGTAATAAATATCCAGAACTATTATAGCAAAATTATCTATGAAACTTATTACTTTGTTTGGGTCGACATACGAGTATATTTGTGAAGCAGCATTTTCGAAAATGAGCTTTATAAGAATACATTTCGATCTCGACTTGCTGATGAACATCTTCAGGATTTAATATCAATAGCTTGCACCAATTTTAGTCCAAATTTCAGACAGATAGTCCACAACAAAAAATGTAATTGTTCTCATTGATATATAAAAAATACCTTTTCATTTCCATAATTACATTTGTTTCATAAATATTTTTTTCTATAAAATGTTGTCCGGACCGCAATAGTCATTTCGTTTCTTAAAACGGACCCCGAGCGAAACAAATTGGTGACCCCTGGTCTATGGTGTCATATTTATTAAGCTATTGTACAGCTTCTATCGCGGGCTTTGAGCGCGGCGACCGAATCAAGAAATTCCGTAACGAAAATAAAACCTAACACCCCCCCACTCCGCCTACCATATTGCTCGGCCGAGCGTTCGCTTAACGTGTATGTATATGGTACGACTGTACGAAGCTCGCACGGATCGAGACGAGCTGCTCCGAAATCGGACGAATATGTAAGCAGCTGTTTGTGAGAAAGTATGTAGGTGTATAGGTATCTATCATATCTTTATAATGCCACACTCACCGCATGTTTATTATTGTTTTGTTACAGAGCTGCCCACGCACTGTGCCAACACGTCGATCAGAAGCAACTCCTCTACGCCATCAAGTCCCAATACATGTCGGGTCCATTACGTCAAGGATTCTACGACTTACTCATTGCCTTGCATTTGGAATCACATGCTACAACTATGTAAGTAACTATTGGCCTTACTTATAATAGTTTCTTAAATTTAAAGAAACTGCTCAGCAACTGATTAGTGCAAATCTTACCCATAAGCTCATCTTTAGTTCAAAAATGTTCGTTTGGGTTAATCATTCAAATTTCGTTTGTCTGTGCTCCTCTTAGGTAAACAACAAGTAATACACGTTTATTATAAGTGAAAAAAAAAGATTCTAATTCTCTTACTTAAGAGATGCCTAATCGGTTCTTAACGAGATTATTATAAGTAAGGCCGTATATGAATAAATATCTCTTTATAGAAATAAGCTTTCAGTTTAACTCCAAGATTTCACGACGGCCTCTGTGGTTGAGCGGGCTAAGCCTTTGCCGACCTACCTCACTGCAACGCAGGGGCTCCGGGTTCGATTCCTGGTGTAGTGAATTTCGGAAACGTATTTTACTCCGTTATTTACTATGGTTTGGGTGTCTGGGATCAGCCGCAGAATAGTCCGTTGTGTACTACACATAACACATGCGTAACTTGCTTAATTTGGGGATATACAGTATGTGTGTTTGTCTGCCGATCATTCTATAGTATGCTATACTTTTTGCTATTAATTTTATATCTACTAGAGCTTTGCACTACGTTTCCTGGACATCAATATGAATTACGTATTTAGTGGCAAATATCCCATTTATCAATGTTGGGTAGGTCTGAGAATCAGACAACATCTATTTTTCATCCCCCTAAATGTTAAGGGTAGTCCATTCCTAATTTTTTGTTTTTTAGATATTTTTTGATTTTTTTATTATACAGCATTAAAAAATACATACAACTCTAAATTTTCAACCCTCTACGATCTACCCCTATTTTTAATAGCGATATTAGTACTGTAATCATTTAACTTGCTTAAAATTACTAAAAATAATGTAAAAGGCAAAACAACGTTTGCCGGGTCAGCTAGTATAATATTATTATATCGTTGTATCAAGAAATCATGTCAATTGTCGTCAGTTAAGGCTCAAAAGTTTACTTAAGATCTTTATAAATATGACAAGTATCAAAATAAAGTGAAATCTTATACCCTCCAGTGTATTTAGACACGTGTCAATGTCACTGAGCGATTAACCAAAAGCGGCCGCTTTAGGCCCCCGGCAAAGCTGAATAATCCGTTTGGCATAACACGTGCTCTTGTTTTTCATCCCAGGGAAACGTGCAAGAATGAATTCGTGATCCCACTTGGTCCAGAATTGAAATCACTTTACGAAGATGCTGGAATGGGTCATTCGCTTCGATCACTGCAGACGGAAAGCGTCAGGCCACAGATGAACATGACTGATATCACGTAAGTAGATATCAATGTTATTAAGCTAGTTCCTTAACAAAAGATAAGGAAATAAGTAGAGTTCACAGCTTAAAAATACTTTCAGTGAAAAGGGATCAGAATAAGATATATTTAATTATTTCATAAAAATTATTTTTATTTTTTTTCATTTTATATTGACACCGTTTATTTGTTAAAATAATTATCTAAATCTAACAACTATTAACAAAAACT
Organism: Dendrolimus pini; assembly: GCA_949752895.1. Lineage (NCBI taxonomy): Eukaryota > Metazoa > Arthropoda > Insecta > Lepidoptera > Lasiocampidae > Dendrolimus > Dendrolimus pini. Next base: position 7,427,128 of record OX457150.1, read on the forward strand.
AAAATATCCTACAACAATTATTTCATAATTGAATCTCACATACTACTTATTGTGAGTTATGATACTACCACCGCTTCTAAAGCAATTTTAGTTTTAAAGAAAAAGAAGTAGCTGTACAATCCTCCTACCAACAAGATTTTTATATTAGTTTTTGAAATACAGTAATCGGACATGTAATGAGGCCAGATGAAAAGCATTTTCCAAAAAGAATGGTAAATTGGAAATGAAATAACAATCTTTATTTGTATGAAACATGAATACATGCTATGGTGAGAATATGTTTCGCCATTTCTTGGCATACAAATTTTTCTTAAAAACTAATATGGTTTTGTATCATTAATTTGTTTTATTTAATAGTCGTTTTGTCTGTCACGTTTTATGTCAAAGTTTAATACAGTTACTTGAGGAATGTCTACTTTGTTAACAATAATTAATTGCCGAATAATATTTTAAAATCATGAGCGCATGGTACGAATAAAAGTCGGCTTATAAAAAAGGAGACGGGAGGGACCGTGTTAAGGACAACATTAATATTTGAAGACAGAAATTGTATGCTAGGCTAGAGAAGGATGCAAGAATAAGACATACTTTGACCCCAGATGATTGGGAAAGGAAGGATGAGAAGGGAGAAAAAGTGTTATAGTTAAAAAATGTAAGTTTCATGAGCAATTGACTATATAAAAAAAACAAACGTGTGCCTTTCGGGACGCCCGACAGAAGTGATAACTTACGTGAGAGAAAGGGAAGCCAGACAGACTGGCGCCGTAACGCGTTACGTAACGAAGCGGTTTACCCTCCCATAAGAAGTTATCATTTAAAAAAAACAACATTCTTTTTATCTGACAGGTTACCTTAGCCTATGGACTCGTTCCATTAGTAGCTCACAACGCCCAAATGTTATTGGTCGTGGCGAAAACGTCACTTATAACGTCATGATTTTCGCTCACGCAGCGCTCACGACGACCCATGTCAAGAGGTGGGTCGAATAACCGTTCCACTTGAGTTTACTATTGCGATGCAGGCAAGCTAGTGGAACGGGAAAAATTGCGGTCGTTGTAAGTCTCTTGTGCAACACCAGCAATTTCAACCCGTTTCTAGTCTTTAGGATGCGATAGCGGGATGACAGGATGGATTGAATGAGGGAAGAGTAAGTGAGTACCCAATCTCTCGCTCACCGCAAGACACACGAACGCCAATATTGTGTAGTCTAACAAGATATAATCAAGACGAAACACACCTCACATAAAATGTATTGATTTTTCCAGCGAAAGTATAACAGATATAAGCAACCTTTACTCGCCGTACTTCCCCCTTGAAGTCGTCCGTGAGTTCGTGATGCAAGCGCTCGCCGAAGCCGTCGAGACCAATCAGGTTCATAACAGAGATCCTGTTGGTGGAAGCAACGAAAATTTGTTCTTGTAAGCGCTATTTTAATATTAGCAAACTAAAGCATTACTTATAAAAATATCACTAAGCAATGTTTAGACACCGCTTAGCTAAGATGCTCTTAACCCTAATCAATGATTATCATTTAGTTGTTAGCTATTTAAGAGGCAAGGTAACGCAAGTCTGATGAATATGTAGTTTATTGAGTTCTGAGATATTTGCGCACGTCGTAGTGCGTTGGCGAACTGATTTGAAACAGTCTGAAGAATGTGCTTGTATTAAAAGTGCTGACAGAGGGAAGTGTGCGGTTGTAAACCGTACACAAACATTTTTAACCGACTTCAAAAGGAGGAGGTTCTCATCTTGATTGGGTTTTTTTTCTTTCATGTATGTACACCGATTACGCTGAGATTTATGATCCGCTTTACGTGATTCTTCTTTAATTTGATGCGGAATAGTTGCCGTTTGATCCCCTAAAAATTTAACATAGTCTGGCCCAGTAGCTTTTTTTATGAATTTTTTGTTTACGTGGACGATGTAATTGTCTTTTGGTAAGACGTTTTTGAATCTCTCTAACATAAAGGGCGTTTTCAGACTAGCGTTTTATACGCGCGTATAAGCTCGTTCTGGAAGCGCATGTAGGCGCGTATAGGCGCGCCTTTTGCCACACGCGCATTTTTTTTCGTTCCCGTTTCTTGGGACCTAATTTTTTAAGGTGCGTCGCACCTTTCGTGGGCCTACCCATAGCTAGACACAAATTCATTCGATTTCAAAAACTAAAAAGTATAAAATAACTTATAATAAAAACCAAAAAAATAATATTTAACCGACTTCTTTCTTCAACATCTTGAAGTCAGTATTTTGTAAATTTGTTGTTGTTCTTTTTTGTTTTACTTGGCACCGACTTCAAGATGTTGTAGAAAGAAGTCGTTTAATATTTTTTTTAATGGTTTTTATTATTAAGTTATCTTTTTGAAAACAATTTAGTAAAATTCCGCCGATTCTATCCGAGCATCTTGGAGATTCTTTAGTTTTACATGTAGTCACATTAGTTAGCCATTGCTTAAACTAGCGGCCTTACTTATAATAATCTCGTTAAGAAACGATTAAGCATCTCTTAAGTAAGAGAATCCAAATCAGACCCTAATCAATGAATATCTTTTTTTTCACTTATAAACGTGTATTACCTGTTGTTTACCTAAGAGGAGCACAGATATACGAAATTTGAATGATTAACCCAAACGAACATTTTTGAACTAAAGATGAGTTTATGGGTAAGATTTACACTAATGAGTTGCTGAGCAGTTTCTTTAAATTTAAGAAACGATTATAAGTAAGGCCCTAGGTCTCGGCGTTGTTTACTATAAAAGGTAATTAAATACTAAGCATTGTTTTGCAGACCTCTCATAAAGTTGGTGGACCGTCTACTGTTAGTCGGCATGATGCGCGATGAAGACGTAGAAAAGCTGCTCATCATGACAAACCCGGAGACTTGGGATCCTACTTTTAACAAGGGTATGTATAATGTCTGTTAAAATTGGTTTATTATATCACTAATATTTGTCCACGGTTTCGCGCGCGTAAACGTAAATTTTATGGACGGAGTGACGACCGGCAGTTAGGTTAGGTTACCACAACAAAACCCCATTTATGTATGATTTAAAAAACAATGCTTGACAGAGGCCTTTGTGGAGGATACTAAGAAAGCTTAGAAGGACTTATAATTGGATACCAATCAATGTATAAAACAAATCAAGTGAAACTATGGAACATGCTTTCAACGATTAAGGCTATTTTTATTTTATTTTAGCTGTTTCCGAAGTAGACAGCATACTTTGAATTATGTATTTGTTCTCTATGGTTGCAGAGGGCAAAGACGAACATCGTAAAGGTCTCTTGCACATGAAGATGGCTGAAGGCGCAAAGTTGCAAATGTGTTATCTCCTTCAACATCTGAACGACATACAAATGAGGCATCGCGTTGAGTCCATCGTAGCGTTCGCACACGACTTCGTTGGGGACTTGCAGACGGATCAGCTTAGGTACCTAATTCCTATATTTAGAATGCGCTGTCTCTTTCTTACAAGTCAATGAGGCCAGAAGGTTAATGAAGTTTAATAACCAACTCAGGAAGCACTACCCTTTCTTCAATATCTATGCTTAAGCTTTATGCAACTGCAGTATAAACTCTATATAACGACACTGAACGGACTGTGTATTTTGTGGTGTTATAGAGAGTTGTCGTTAAATGGAGAGGAGTCTGTTATTTTTGTCTGACGTATTTTGCTGCACCAGTAATTTTGTTATATTTTTTACTTATTTTATACATATCTTGCGATATTGAGGCATCTTGGTGATAAAGGAACTACTTAGAAATTTTGGTATGCATGATGTCGACAGTCCAGCTTATTACTAGGGCGAGGATAATAAAGCAATAAATGTATGTACATAGCTGCACAGTTCTTTTTTATTTTGGCCTCAAAAGGTACTTTTAATTACTTAATTGTTGTCGTTATTAAGAGTGAATATAATGCTATATAGAGTGTATTGTTGTATGGAAGACAAACTAAACCAACCAAAGCTAAGTGATTTGGATGCTTAACGGAGTTTGTCGTTAAATCGAGGGACGTTATATAGAGTTTACACTGTATTTATCTTTTATATTAGTTAGGCGCCTTGTATTCCTACCTTTCCTGTCCTTTCCGCAAATCCACATGCTGGACAGAGACAGACGGTGCCACCTGTCGGCTAACCACGATTCTTGCCGGCGGGCGGCCAAAGATTGAACGCATTTTTTTTAACTTTTATTTTTTATTTATTTATCCATACTAAAAATTTACATGGTAAATACAAATAAGGCACCACTTAAATCTACGAGGTTTGCGTGTGATGCAACACACCCTCGCAATTTCAGTTTAAAAAAAAACCTCTAAACCCGCTTCTGTTAGTAGTATGTGGACTGTGACCAATTGAACAGACAACTCTGAAGACGTGCTGAGGAGCCCAAAGGAAAGAGTATAGGGAATCCGCAGATGAGTGCCGCTTACATGCTAGCCGGCTGTGGATTTTTCCCTCCTTCCATAATTTACAATTACTTATATTATAAATAATTTACTTGTTATCGAGTAAAAATGTATGTCATAAGTATGTAAAATAATAACCTTCAACCAACCAACGCATCAGCATTGCCATTCAGCGCGGCAATGTGGCCAGTCTTTTAGGCACGTTTCCGACTGACAGCGGTCTGGAACTAGATTTTATGGTTTAATTTTAATTTGTATATAATAGTTTATTTTTAGCTTAATTTATTTATAATTTAGTTTATTTCTAATTAATTAAAAAATATTGTAAATTCAATAAGATGATGTTGTCATGTGATGTTAGTAAGAATTTAATAACCTTCGATATAATATTATATGATTTATTTATATTAAAGAATTTATTTTGCAGACGTTACACAGAAATCAAGCAGTCGGATTTGCCAAGCGCGGTAGCCGCTAAGAAAACTAGGGAATTCCGTTGCCCCCCTCGTGAACAGATGAACGCTATACTCAGTAAGTATTTCTCATATTGTTCATTGTTTGCTTATAGAAACTGTTTGGTTGTATATAATGGCTACAAAAAAACAATATTAAAAGACAAGCATAAAATTATCATATAGTTGAAATTGTTGAGCTAAGCGCAGTATAGGCGGCGAGCGTCGAAATTCACACTTGCTTACTTAATTATTTTTTCTTTTTTAACAACTCTACGGACTCCAGTTCCGTACCCTTTTTACAACTTAATATCTAGATTTAATTTTTAGAATTTAAACATGCTTATTAGTTATTTTGGTTCTTGTGTGTGACATTAATTTAGTGTTTTTTTGTGTTGAGGTGTAAGTATACGAATAACTTATTATATTCATTTATTCTAATTTTAATACTAAACTTATACTGTGAGGAAGTGCATGTGCAGTGTGGGCCTTATGTCTATACTTATAAATATTTTCCTATCTAGTGCCATGTGTGTTGTTTTTCCTTTCTGTGCCTGTGACGCATCATCCAGGGCTAAATTTAAACGAGGCAGGTCACCAATTGGCCAAATCACTAGAAATTCAGGAGATAGATAGATAACACTTTATGGGACACCATTACAGAAAAACTTACGAAGTAGTATTATTATAGTTGTGTACAAAGGGCGGTCTTATCGCTAAAAAACGATCTCTTCCAGACTACCGGTTGCAAGAATATTTGGATTAGTGGTATACATAATTATTGTACGATTCCTTAAATTTTAATAATAAATATATAACTATACTATATATACAAATGTACACATAATTTATATACATAAACAAGATGCGGTGATAATATGCAACTATTTAAACATAATAAACATATAACTATATGCAATATAATTATATAAAATTACATATTATATTGCGATGAGATAGTTTGTAGGAGATGATTTGCGCCCTTTATTCTTAAATGTAAAATTATTCTATATTTGTCTGAATTTAAATAATTGCGACAAAAAAAAATGAACTTTTTGTATTAGGTTTCAAACACATGGAGGAGGAAGACAAAGAAAACTGTCCCTGCGGCGAAGACCTGATCGCCAGAATGATGGAATTCCATGGAAATCTTATGAATTACGTTTGCCTGAACGCCTTACAGGAGCCTGAGCCTGAGGTACGTCAGTCAAATCCTAAAAGACTTTAGGTTACCGATTCGACTGTGACTTGAAGATAACAAACAAATCTTTATAGTCGCGCAATTATATCAGTTTGTTAATGTCTCATAGTTGACTATCTCAGAAACTACTAAGATATGAAAAGCACATGCAGTAGTCTCGAGAATCTCTGCCAACGTCTTTTTTCTGATTTGATGAAGTTCGGAGTGAATTAAAAGTTAATTCCATGGTGAATGATATTTAATATTTACGTGAAGTACCTAATAACAATCTTAGAAACATTAGCATTGATATTGCTGGTTTATTATATTTCAGGAGCTAACTGGGCCTGAAACTAAGCCTGGCGCATTCGGTAAAATATATAACATCATAAATACAGTCAAAGAACTAGAAGAAGAACAAAAGGTAAGCTAGAAATCATATAATCAACTCCTAAAAAACAATTTGTGATAGCTTTGTAGTAGAGAACAACTATTTAGTAATTTTATTATCACACAGGCACTCGAAGAGCCCACTAAGAAAAGTCCAGAAGAAAAATTCCGCAAAGTGTTGATCCAAACGATAGTGAGTTGGGCTGAAGAGGCGCCTATCGAGACGCCAAAATTAGTTCGGGAGATGTTCAGGTGAACTTTTTCAATTCTCTATCTAGGATAATGTGATTATTTTAATTCTCGGTATAAGGTAATGTGACTTTTTAAATGGCCAATCTAGGGTAATGTGACTTTTTTAAATGGCCAATCTAGGGTATGTGACATTTTAAATTGTCAATCTAGAATTTAGGGTAAGGTGACTTTTTAAATTGTCAATCTAGGGTATGTGACTTTAAATTGCCAATCTAGGGTAATGTAACTTTTAAATTGTCAATCTAGGGTAATGTGATTTTTTCAATTCTCTATCTAGGGTTATGTGAATTTTTGAGCAACTACAAAAATTGCCTTTTTTGGCATCAAGTTTGTCATCTACAATTTGGCTGATAACCAAAATCAGTTTTCGCTTGATGCCTATGTAATATTTTTTTTGAAAATAAGATTCCTTATCAAAATATCGTCCTTCAAGTTCCCTCCAAAAACATGTCTTATTGTTACCGCGGAGGTTTGATTTTTTGGTTAATTCTTCTTTCAGTTTATTGGTTCGTCAATACGACGCTATTGGCGAGTTGATTCGTGCCTTAGAAAAGACGTATGTGATCAATGCGAAGACCAAGCAAGACGTAGCTGAGATGTGGGTGGGCCTGAGCCAGATACGCGCCTTGCTGCCCGTGCAGATGAGTCAGGAGGAGGAAGCTCTGATGAGGAAGAGATTGTGGTAAGCTTCATACCGTCACCAGTTACAATTCGGTAGTTGACAATTTTTGAGAAACAGGTTTATTTTGAGCCTTGTGGTCTATTTTAGCCAAAATATTAATATTTCAGCAAAAAAACAACATTAACATATTTAATTTAGCAATTTTATAAATATATTGACATTTCGTCACAAAAACGCGTCAAGCTGTCATGGCGTCTCGCATGACGTCACAGTGTGCAAAACAAACATCTGTTTCATTGAAGTGTTATCTGAGAAGTCGGAGTTTTTGGCGGGAACTGAAAGGAGATGTTGTGTTGTGCAGTTTTATTTTCTAGAAATGTGTAAAATTACTCTAAAATGAACAATAGTTGTAGGATATTGATAGTTTTTGAGTAGTAATTATGTGTTTTGTGAGAAATGTGAATTGTATAGTCAAATTGAGTTGTCACAAGAACTCCGTTGAATGGCACAAGCTGATTACCTACAGTTCAGCTGTGCTACAAATAGGCTTAAGAAAATGAAGAAATTATATTGTAAACTAAGATCTGGGTTAAAGGCCTAGCTGCCAAGCCATAAACCTAAACAATAATATCTGAGAAGTCATTGATAACTTGTTGTGTTTTGCACACTATGACGTCACGCCCTCTGATCGGCGTTCATTGTCACGTGGCTAATGGCTGCAATATAACAATTTTATTTCTCAAAAATATTAATTAATATTTTAGTTAAAACAATTTATTTTTGTCATATTTAGTTCGTAATCTACGATATATATTAAAATCAGCCTATATTTTTCATACTGTCAATTACCGAATTGTATGAACCTGGCCACTGATGCCGCCGGACTACAACTCAAAGTTGTTATAGCGGCATATTCTTCACCAGGGGTGGTAGCCATCCAAATGGGAAAATGCCCCACCACCTGGCTGTGGGTTGTTCTGTCACCTCTTACGACAGGCCGCCCCCAACGCAGGAATTAGTATTGTTTTTCCGTTCCTGCACGGAAGAGAAAATGAAGAGAATGTTTATTTAAATTATACGAATTTGCCGTAACTATCTTCACGAGTAAGAAATCAAACGTCAATTTTTTTGTTAATAGGAAACTCGTCAACAACCACACATTCTTCCAACATCCAGACTTGATAAGGTAAGTAATATTGAGATTCTCTCTTTCTTTCTCCAACTGGTCTCCAGTGTTTCTTTTATGATATAGTACACCAATTTCTAGGAAGCAATATTTTTATTTATATACTTAATTTATATGACTGTTTGTCTATAAGCCTTACTAAAATAAATATTCGCACCTTATCTACCTTACCTTATTATAAAATTGTATATAGCCCGTGTCTCTACATTGAAGCTATTTAAAAAAAACAGGAATCTATACTAATATTATAAAGCGGAAGAGTTTGTTTGTTTAAACGCGCTAATCTCAAGAACCGCTGGTCCGACTTGAAAAATTCTTTCAGTGTTGGATAGTACATTTATCGAGGAAGGCTATAGGCTATATTATATTTTCAAAAATTAGGGATCCTTACTAAAAGTCCAATAATGTAACCCAAGGTGTAAAAAAATGACCCGAAAAAATCCTTACACGGCGTGCGCTGCGAAAACTATTGATTATAGAACAAAACAATGTATTACCACTTTGCAGAACATACAATTGTCTACAAAATATATAGCGTAACCATATGTCTAACAATTGTAGTTATCTCACAATAAGTGTTTTCTTTTATTTTTTTAAATAATTAAAATGCCGTCGCTTCAAAAACTCTTTATTTTGTATCTTAGTATTAATCCTTATCAAAATAAATTACTCCATATTCAAGACGAATTCAAGACCTTTATAAAACTTTTTGAATTATTCAATTCGGACGTTTCATTCAAAAGATATCGCAATATTTAAAATGTAAGTATTAGTGTTGTAGCCAAATAAATATTAAGTATTGCGCGCGCATGTATGATGTGGTGGGCGGTCATGAGGGGGGATACCAGGAGACGGACATAGGATACATTTCATCCCGTTGGAAATGGTAGGTGGCGCTGGGATTGGGTCCTAGATTTTTATTTTTTCATAGCAGGACAACGTCTGCCGGGGCCGCTATACTAATATATAAAGCTGAAGAGTTTGTTTGTCTGTTTGACTAAACGCGCTAATCTCAAGAAGTACTGGTCTTATTTGAAAAATTCTTTCAGTATTAGATAGCCCATTTATCGAGGAAGGCTATATATCATCACGCTAAGACCAATAGGAGCGGAACAGCAATTGAAAATGTTTCAAAATCGGGGGGGGGGGGGGCTTTGAAAACAAATTCCACGCGGATGGCGTCGCGGGCACAGCTAGTAGACTATATAAACGATGGAGAACACGATGCAATTCTTTTTTGAAGTGAAACTTCTATATAGAGGGGGTCTTACGATTTTTCGCTCACGAAAAAGAGTCACGGCCGCGTGTTCTAATACTTACATTTTTAAACTCGTGATGTCTTTCGAATGGATTGTCCGAATTGAATAATTCAAACATTTATATAAAGGTAATGAAGCAGTCTTGAATATGAAGTTCAAATTTTTTTGCGATTCATTCTGTCACTTGTCAGTTAAAGATTTTCGACTTGTCCGTTGCCATTCGTTTTTCCACTTGTCCGTTGAAGTTTCACTTCTAATATGTGTCCCAGCACACATTTCGATTTTTAGATTTCTTGTCTGTTTGTTCGGGTTTCACGTAAAAATTACTGGGCCGATTTCGATACGGTTTCCGCTGATCGACATTCATAGATTTAAAATTTGCGTCACTTTTTTCCTGGGAACCGCGCGGAATTTTTCTGAGAATGATATAAAATTGCCAGATTAAAAAAAAACGAATTCCAATGCGATTGTTTCACTGATCGATGGCAAATTTTATGTAATAAAATATATGATATTATTTAATCTCTCGGGAATTTTTCTGGGAGTGTTATTCATTATATTACTTCAAATCAGGTTGGCTTCGAATCACCTCTATGTTTTGCTGGGCAGTTGTCTAGATTATATGTACTTCGTTTTTTGTGGTATTATTATATGTTTTAATATTATAATGTAAATAACAGAATGAAGTTTTTAAGTAAATAAAATGAAGGGTTTGGCATGCTGCGTATCTGCGGGGCAAACTCTAGTTTTATAATAAAACCCGCTCGCCTTCGATGAATTGTGAGAATTATTAATAATGAAATATAAAAAATTAGTAATATAAAACATATTGCAGAGTACTTCGCATCCACGAAAACGTCATGGCGGTTATGATGAACACCCTGGGCAGACGTGCGCAGGCGCAATCCGACGCGCAGCCCACTTCGCAGCCTGTCGCAGAAGACATAAAAGAGAAGGTATTCATGGTTATTTAATTAAAATAGTTATTTTATGTCCTCGGACCGGGATACGTGGCGCAAACATGGACAGATATACAATCCGCATTGGACTGTGATTGACTGAAGTTCTTTTTAACCGTTTGGATAAAGGAGTTCGTTCTCAATTTGACAAAAAAATGTATATTTGTTACGCGATTTCTCCGTCAATTGTGGACCAATTCTCAATTATTTTTTATTCGAGTCAGGTTGTGATGAGTGGATCCCAGAAAAATCGAGTGCAATACTTTTTGAAGAGCGCCAGGCGCCTACACTCTTTGAAAGGCAAAGTTGTCTACGCGTGCCAGTAGTAGTACAATTTGTACAGGCATTTAATACATTATTTCTAAATTTATTGAAGTATTTTTGCAACAATTTTTTTAAGCAAAATGTAATTTAAATAAAAAAATTTTTTTAAACGACGTTTGGACGAACGTTCATAATGAAAATTAAAAAAAACATTTTTACAAAATTTTGAAGTGGATGCCAAGTAAAATATAAAAATCAGCAACAAAATTGCAAATGCAAGGACTTCAAGATATATAAAAAAAATGCTATTTAGTTTTGTATAAAAAAAAAAATTATAATATTTCATGCATAAGTCGTGGTGGCGTAATGGCTAGCGCACGCGTCCCACGCTCAAAGGGCGCGGGTTCTATCCTGACCGAAATGCAAACACCACTTGGGCAGTTTTCTGATACAGACTTATATTAACAACAGAATCATTCCCACAGGACACATCTCACGAGATGGTGGTAGCGTGCTGTCGGTTTCTATGTTACTTCTGCAGAACAGGTCGTCAGAACCAAAAGGCCATGTTTGACCATTTCGATTTCTTGCTGGAGAACTCCAATATCTTGCTGGCCAGACCTTCTCTGCGAGGGTCCACGCCTTTGGACGTCGCTTATTCCAGTCTGATGGAGAACACTGAGCTGGCTTTGGCTTTGAGGTATATATGATTAACTTATTTGATAATCTTCTGTTTTAAAGTTCTATAGGTATTTTTATTGTACAAATATATAAACCTCGTAAAACATTTATGACAGTCTCTATAAATAAATGGTACTGCGTTTTTCTTTGTCAGAAACTACTTAATCTATTTATATAAAATGTATCATAAACATGTGTTCTATACTTTATGCTGCTATAAACGTCGGAATAATAAAAATCAAATAAATTACCGTGCTTAAAACTGTTGAAACGTAGTTTTATTATTGGATTGAGTTTAAAAATGTTTCTGTCGCATTAATTTATAAATATGATGTCAAAAAATTTCAAAAAAATTATATTGTGTTTATTGCCTTAATAATTCAAATTCCAATAAAAAGGGAACATTACCTAAAAATAAAATATTGGTCCCAAACCATTTTTAATACTACATTTCAAGTTAAGAAGTCCTGTAAATGTCAAATACTACTAGAAACGCAAAAATGTCTCGAAGCTAATTTACCTGTATTAAAGTAATACGTAAATATATAATATATATGTATTCTATATATTATGCTGCTAAACAATGGTGTAATAATATTGCAAAAATATATATTTTGGGTGGCCAACAGACTATTGATATTACTGAAAAATCTTTTATTTTTATTTTCATATATTTCATTGATGTATTTTGATAGCTTTCCCTATTTCATACCTCCTGTCTGATCGCTAAAGTATTTTAGGGAACATTACCTTGAGAAGATAGCCGTGTACCTATCCCGTTGCGGTCTGCAGAGCAACTCGGAGCTCATCGAGAAGGGATACCCTGACCTCGGCTGGGACCCGGTGGAAGGTGAAAGATATTTGGACTTCTTGCGGTTCTGCGTTTGGGTGAGATTTTCTTTCTTTTATGACTGCAATCACTGGTCCCAACCATTGGTAACATTTTTACGTTATTGTGAATATTATTGTCCTACCCTCATGTGACAGGTAAATGGTGAAAGCGTAGAAGAGAACGCGAATCTTGTAATCCGTTTGCTGATCCGTCGTCCAGAATGCCTTGGCCCCGCTTTGAGGGGTGAGGGAGAAGGCCTGCTTAAAGCGATCGTGGACGCCAACAAGATGAGTGAGAGGATTGCTGATAGAAGGAAGCTGAGAGACCTGGAGCAAGAAGGCGATATTAATGTAAGTTCTTAAAAATAATCTAGTAACTGGTAAGAGATTTTCCAAATTATTCGTTTTTTGCAGCAAGGTCGGTTTTTAGATATAAACTTATTCAGATTACCTGTATGTGAAACCCACCAATCTGCCTTGAATGTACATACAGTAGCAGATGTAATCTCTATCGTTTTCCACATTTTAGTGGTGATTGAAGAATTTTTCCGTTAATTGTTTTTTTATAAATTGAACTACCGCCATATATTAGAAACCTATCAATTTACTTAGGGTTCTCTAAAAGAGACTGTTTCTTTACCGATAAAAACCCCAGTTGTATAATCTGGGATCTTGAAGCGACTACTTTTAGAGAATATCTCAGTGATGACACGTATCAAAATGAAATTTTATACATGTCATATTCGTAATATGAGTTTGGGAAAGTAGCTTTGTTGACTCCACTGTTTTTTACTTTTCTTTACATCTCACATATTATTATCTAACCTGGTTTCCGTTTTACAGTTCAGCCATCCACTCCCAGAGTCTGACGAGGATGAGGACTACATCGACACTGGTGCTGCGATCCTCAACTTCTATTGCACTCTCGTTGATCTTCTCGGGAGATGTGCGCCGGATGCTGCTGTCATTGCTTTGGTACGGACTGGTATATGTATAAGAATATCATAATACAGTAAAACCTCTTTAAGCCGAACTTGAAGGGAGACGACAAAAAAAAAATATTTAAATAATCGAGCTGTAAAGGTTGCTATGTGCGAGATACAGAGGTCAAATTTTATTTTTTCGAATTATAGACGGAAAATAAGTACTGATTAATTCAGTCTGAATTTGCTTATAGGGTGTCACTAATTATTTCGATTTATAGAGGGTTCAAATTTCAAGCAAAACAGGTTTTGGGGTTTGAGCGGAAGGGTACACAATTTTTTCGAGTTTGGGAGGTTTTCGACTTATCGAGGTTCGACTTAAAGAAGATCTACTGTAGATAATTTTCGTAATAGAAATAACACTTAAACATCCCATTCTGGGTTCGATCCTTATTCTTGGAGAATTCGTATTTTATACATCAGTTTGTTGTATCGATGTTTCCCTTTACCGTCAGCATATGGTTCATATCGTCGGTCTAGATGAATGGGGTAATAACTCAAAATCAATATATCTAGGAAGGCGGTGTGTAGTTTCGAAATCATATTTTTTTAATTTCTAACATTAATTTGTCAACTGTATTTAACTTTTATATATATGCTATAACCTTACTATATTGGCGTTAAATTATATAACTTTAGTCGGAAAGATTGCACGCTTTTAGAACTGTATAGCTTTCGATACAATTCTTGAATTGTGATCTTGGCCAGCTTCCAAGTCAAACTTCGGTTCTTTTTCGAAGTATGAGATATTTTGGTCTTTTGAGTAAAGGGGCATAAACGTACTATTATAGATATATCGCATCATATTGCCTGAGTTGAATGTGGAAAGTGGTCTCTTCTAAACCGCCCTCCGTTAAAGTTCAATGCCGGGAACTACATAATCATATTTTTGGAGTTCGTGTTAATTGAAACTAACAAAGATGCAAATGTTATAGGGTAAAAATGAGTCCCTTCGAGCGCGTGCCATCCTGCGATCTTTGGTGCCTTTAGAAGATCTCCAGGGTGTACTCAGTCTTCGCTTTACACTGAACAATCCGGCTGCCGGTGAAGAAAGACCCAAGTCTGGTAAGAGTTTTAAAAATATTTTTGAGGTCAAGGTTGAACACAATATCCTTGTCCGATACAAATCATAGTTTCACCATAGAAAACACTATTTTAAGAAGGAATTACAATCGCATATTGTTATAGGTTTCAGCGTAATTATTACAAACATACAATTTAGAGGAATCTATATTACCAACAACAAGCAATTGAACACGTTGAAGAACTAGAAGATTATAATATCTTCTATGTTTTTTTGTTTGTAGATATGCCGTCTGGTCTAATCCCTGGCCACAAGCAAAGCGTTGGTCTATTCTTGGAAAGAGTCTATGGTATAGAAACTCAAGAGCTCTTCTATAAATTACTCGAGGAAGCTTTCTTACCTGACCTGAGAGCTGCAACTATGCTGGACAGGGTAAGTAAGGACAATACTCTCAACTACATACAGAGTAAACTATATATACTAGCTGACCCGGCGACCGCCATATTTTCTGATATCCTAAAAAAATTGTTTCATGACACAAAAACAAAATCACCAAAATCGCTCCCGGTGATTAGGAGGATTGTAGAACCCGATCTCAGCGCCACCTACCGGTTCCAATTGTGGATTTAAACCATCCCGGGATCCACTCAAACACACATACAAAATTTCATTAAAATCGGTAAAGTCTAGTTCTCAAGTTATGCGCTTACCAACACATTTTGCGATTCATTTTTATATATAAGATGATAAATTTGTTGGGAGTTTCGAATTTGTGCAATGAATTCAAAATGATAAAAAATCTAAGGGATGAATTCGGACCGGCAGATTTTGAAAATGCAACTTTGAGATGAAACTACTGATCGGAATTATTTTACCGAAGCTGTATACGAGTAGCCCAAATCCCGGATCAACACCTACTGAGAGACAGATAGATACTGTTTATCTCTTTAAATGACGTTGTTTTCATCGCGTTTTTCTTTGTACTGCAATTGCAATTCACTAGCAAGAGTCACAAGCACTTAGTGAGGGCAACGCGAATGAAGTTTCGCTGGTATCTTCTAGTATCTTGAATAAATTGACAGGGTGCCAATCATTAGGGGTAGCGGTTACTAACAACGGTGTAGTCTACCCTGACTAGTGTGACTGTATGTTTCGTGCTATTGAAAGTAACAATCTGAATAAAACATGTCAATGTGATGGAGATACTCTTCTAGGTAATATATTAACGTAAAATCTTGATTAAGCTAATTACGTGTATTAAATCGACAAGAGATTTTTTGAAGGCGGGGAACTCCCGGTAACTGTCACAGCTGTCAAATTTTTGAATCACACGTTCGCAGCCTTTCGTTACACGCAGGATGTTTTGCGCGTTATTATCGTCTTGAACAATATATAATACTTAAAGTCGATAGTCATAACGAGTGGTTTCTTTACTTAAGTCGGTGACGAGATATTATTATCGAAGTTTCTCACCACTAGTTCATCAGAAACTTTTCGAGCTTTTAAAGGGAGTTTTTGGCGGGAACTGAAAGAAGATGTTGTGCTGTGCAGTTTTATTTTCTAAAAATGTGTAGAATTACTCTAAAATGAACAATAGTTGTCGGATATTGATAGTTTTTGAGTAGTAATTATGTGTTTTGTGAGAAATGTGAACTGAATAGTCAAATGTGGCCTTTTGATTTGTCACAAGAACTCCGTTGCATGGCACTAGCTGATTACCTACAGTTCAGCTGTGCTACATATAGGCTTAAGAAAATGAAGAAACTATAGTGTAAACCAAGTTCTGGCTTAAAGGCCAAGCTGCCAAGCCATAAATCGAGCTTTTAAACTAGTGTTCTGAAAATAGTGTTGGGGTTTCCAGAACGATGGCTGTGAATCGGACATGGCTCTCTCGATGAATCGATACATCGGCAACTCGATTCTGCCGCTCTTGATCAAACACGCGAACTTCTACAACGAGGCTGAAAATTACGGCAGTTTGTTAGACGCCACTTTACACACTGTTTACAGGTAAACTGAACAAATATTATACTGCCATATCGAAAAGCGTACGTGTGCATGTTTTACAGCATATGACTTGTATTAGCCGTTATTAAGGCTGGTGTGCACCGACATATTAACCGATGGTTAAACGAGAATAATCGCTAAAAATGTATGCATAAACAGCGATTATTTTATTTTAATCGTCGGTTAAATGTCGGTGCACACCAGCATTATTGTTTGCGAACCGTTCTAAGGAATTTCTCTATAATGTCGTCATGCAAACTTCATCCGCTGTAGGTGGTATTCGAGAAATTCTCTTTGCTGTTCCTTACAGCTTTAGAATATATTGTTTCTCTTCAGATAATGTGTGGTGGAGGGGTAGTTAAGTCTCAATTACGACCTAAAATATAAAGTGAAATCGGTTCGGGATTCTTATTGTTACAACTCAGGCCCCGACAAAAACAAAATCCACATATATTACCTGTATCAGCATATCTGAAACAAAACACATTTTATTACATCTGCCGGCATTTAAACTAATTGTAACTTTTTTTATGATCGTCTTTTTTTGAATTCTTTGTGTTTAAGATTTGTGATTAGAAAACAGCCCATTGTTTTATTGTACTCTTTTATGGCAGCCATTAGCCAGGTGCGGCGGATTAAGTCGACTTAGATTCGGGGCATTGCATTTATGCAGTAAAAACGATGACATGATGGAGGGGGAGGTAGTCGAGCGAGAACCACAAGCGAAGCGAAACGTGTGTACTACAATCAGGAATCTAATAAGTGACGGACTTTGCGCGTTTTATTGAATTACGGCCTTCTGCATTACATTACTTGTTGTGTTCAGTTATATTTGTACCTGTGTTATAAAATATACAAATATAATAATCTCTATAGTAATTCGAACAGCATTTTAATACAAGTCTCGCGACACGTGAGATTATTATAAACAAGTGCCAACTGAATGGTATGGATATGATGTAGACATGTTATAACTCTGGCTGCTGTGTAAATACTTTGAATTAAGTTAATGACTTTCCGAGTCATATAGGATTGAACCCCGTTATTCGTAACTATACAAAAAAATATTAAATAAATTCAGTTGTTGTAAATTTGGGAGTATTTGTATGGGCCATCTAAAATCATAAGAATTTTTTGAAATTGTGTACAATATCAAATGTGAAATTATTAGTCTTTGGCAATTTCAGGTTATCGAAAAATCGCATGCTAACCAAAGGGCAGCGTGAGGCGGTATCAGATTTTCTAGTGGCCCTGACTTCGGCAATGCAGCCATCTATGTTATTGAAATTGCTGAGGAAACTAACTGTAGATGTATCAAAACTATCTGAATATACTACCGTTGCGCTGAGGGTGAGTATTGACCTGGGAATATTCTTTTAAGATATATACGAATAAATAAAATCAAAAATTACGAATGTAAACTGCTATTCACTGCTACATCGGTCTATTTGAAACTTTATCTCAAGCAAGCGCCAAGTAATATCAGACTTTTTTTGTCACTTCCTTTTTGGGTGCTTATTCTCGAAAGTTGTAAGTCTATAATTTCAACTTCCTTCATACGTCACATACACTCAGTTTGCGCTCCACTAATAATCTCCTGTTAATGGCACCTGCACACTCTTCAACATTTTATTCCAACTCCTTCGCTATGCAGGCTGTCTTCCTTTGGAACTCTTTGCCCACTGACGTCAGAAAGGCCAAGTCTTTTGCCATATTTAAAAATTTACTTTGGAATCATTATGTAAGTCTTACACAATAATGTATGTGCTATAGTTTATGATACTTTTGACTGTAATCTGTTGTCCATGTATGTCATTTTTATAAAAAAAAATCTTTTATTGTATTAAATTATAATTATAGATAATTTAAGATTTCCTTTTAAGTCAGGTTGCCTGGAAGAGATCGCTTTTAGCGATAAGGCCGCCTTTTGTTTTACCAAGTAACTATTGTCTTGTGGATTTTTTCGTAATTTTTGTTATGGTGAACAATAAAGTGTTGTCTATGTCTAATTTTTTGTTTGTAGCGCCATTCCAAAAAATTAAAGTTTATTTGCTGCTTCAACAGCCTTTAATTTTATTGCATCGATTGTTAGGGTCAATCACAAGAATGAAATCTCTCTAATATACTTGGTAAATTTAATGAAATGAAAACCATGATCTATCACCCTAACGATCGATGCAATAAAATTACAGGATGTAATTTTCAAACATATTTTTATTTGGTTCGATTCCTGGGTGAAGCAAGAGAGTTTTCGAAAATCTTTGAATGCACTTTTATTTCTTTTCAAAAATAAAGAAATGTTCTATGGAGTAAATTTGCTATCTCTATTATTTAATGTACTTTCCCTCCAGGTGGCATTTAAAAATTCCAGCCTGTATATATAGAAGATGAAACTGACTTTAAGTTTAGGCCTTATTTTCTATTGTTTTACTGTTTTATAATCTTCTCGGTTGTTTTTGTCCTGAATGAAATATTTCTTTCTCCTTTCTAAATTGTCAATGGACTCAACTGACTCCCAACTATCTCTACAAAGTAGGTTATAAATAAGTTAGTATAAGACTAAACAACGTAACGAGTCCCAGACAATCATTGTTCGTCCGGACCCACCAGAAAAAAAACTGTCTACATACTGATCTTGATTATTTTTGAACTCGTTTTTGTTTTTTACTCTTAAAACTGAATTCACTTGGATTCTTTGCAGCTACTGACCCTCCACTACGAGAGGTGCGCGAAATACTACGGCAGCACAGGTGGCCAGGGGATCTACGGGGCGTCTTCGGACGAGGAGAAGCGTCTCACCATGATGCTGTTCTCCAACATCTTCGACTCCTTGAGCAAGATGGACTATGAACCAGAGCTGTTTGGAAAGGCTTTGCCATGTCTTATCGCTATTGGTATGTGTGAATATTCTACATAGATAGATGTCTTAATATAGTTTGTAAATTAGTAAGTCTAGATTGGTATCCAAGCGCACTGACCACATGAGTGTTAAAATTTTATTTTCTATAATATTATGAAATTATAAGTATGTCGTGCTATACGTTGACGCTATTAAAAAAAACTGGAATAGACTATATAATAGATGGAAAACACGATATTTTTTTAGATTTCTGGTTTGTTTGTTCGGGATTCACGTAAAAACTACTGGGTTGAGTTCAATGCTGTTGTCGCTGTTCAACAGCAAATTTTTAGACTTAAAGTCGGAGTTACTTTTTATTCCGGGGATCCCGCGGGAATTATTCTGAGAATGATATAAAATGCCCTGAATCAAAAAATTTAATTCCAATGCGATTTTTTCACTGATCGATAGCAAATTTTATGTAATAAAATGTGTGATTTCTTATTCCTGGGAATCCCGTGGGAATTTCTCCGGGAGCGTTTTGTAATTGTTTGGGTGCATAAAAATTAGGTTACTCTAACAGTACTAATGACAGATTTATTTTTAAATGCAGCATTTATGTCCTGGGAATCCCGCAGGATTTCCAAGTCGCGCATGGACGAATTTGTACCTATCCTAGTCCATTGATATTAGTTTCCATGAGACATGTACACTATCCCAATATGCATGTACATGTTGGACTATAAATAAAATCCTCCTCTCTTCATGAACTACAAGAACTCTACTTATAGTATAGCAGTTTTGGTCTAGTCTTTTAAGGTATTCATAGAAAAATTAAAAGACAATGCTTTTTTTATAGGTTGTGCTCTACCACCTGATTACTCTCTATCTAAGAACTATGATGACGAGTTTTATGGCAAAGAACAAACAAATGGTAAGTGAATGTAGTTTTTCAAAATTTTCCATTATAGGAACAAACTAATTTTTACTTATTTTTACTAATAAGAATATAGTTAGACCAAAAATGAGACATGTAGAAGATGAATGGATATGAACATCTGTAACGTGACAGATGTTGGATCCTCACAATTTTTCTGATGTGGGTAGTCTTATAGCCGCTGGCTTTCGGTTTCGCCGCCATTGTATGGTGGCGAACCAGTCTCCAAGGAGATTCGGACGTTCCGTTTTCTCCGTGCAAATAAACGTTTCACATTCCATTTTTGGATATTTTATTTTATTTTATTTGTGGGGTAACAGCTGTAACCTTGCAAACTAAAGTTTTACAAGCTAACGTTACAGAGATAGCTAAAGAACAGCTATTCATAAATCTCCACAGATGGCAGGGAAATAAAAATATTGTATTAAATACAGTAATTTTAGAAAAAGATAACAATAATATGAAAATTTTGTGACCAGAAAACTAATTATTATTAAAATAGGCTTTGATTAAACTCGCATTTATGGATACTAGACTATCCACAAACAAGTCAATGTCAACATAATTCGACTTGCTCAGTTTGTTGAATTCATTCAGTTCTAACAAAAAATTAGTGGCGTCTGAATTGAAAGGCGAATTGGCGTGTATTGAAATGAAAGGTTAGTGGTGCTTATTACCCCATTGGTATTTGTGCAGGATTTGGCATACTTCTCACTCTCTGAAATATAATCTACAGTCCACAAATTAATTACTCGAACCAACGAAGCTGTGTATGGACCCGTGGTCCAGCATTGCACAACAGAAGACCACGATAGTAGAGTATGAAAAGAAAAGACACACGTGAAACCTACATTACCATTTACTTCGAATCAATCAATGTACTGTATGTATGCACTGTATGTACGTACTGTATGATTATGGGTTGTCTATTTGAATTTAATTATCCACCTAAGAATTCACTAAATTCCACAGAAATGTTTAAAATAATGAATTCCGTATATAAATGTTTTCCAATTTTAATAATAAACAGCTGAAACTCTCAAAGCGCGCAAATATGGAACCCTAGGAAGGGATTACATATTTGTCCCGTTTGGTGTTGAAAATGTAGGTCCGTAGGGTACATCGGTTTCTTCAAACATCGTAAAAAACTTGTAATGCCACCCTTGATCAGAAGGCTGATTCGTATTTCGCGTGATGACGTAGATTACGTTGGCATACAGCGTGGCAATGCGGCCAGCCTTCTGGACACGCTTCCCTCTGGCAGCGATTTGTGATTTGTTACGTAATAAATACATTTTTATTTTTAGTGTAACATGGAGGTTTTATGCATTATGAGCAACTACCACTAACGGGAAATTATGTACTTTATGTTCATGGTGTGTTGTGATAAATTACTAAATTAGTTTTTTATTTGAATTAAGTAATATTGTTATTTTGTGTTTAATTTAATGTCAAAGTTACAATTAACAAATTAAAAAACCTGGTAAATGTTTAGTTGGTTCAGACAACCCACAATACGACCCGCAGCCGATCAACACGTCCTCAGTGGCGCTGAACAATGACCTTAACACCATAGTGCAGAAGTTCTCGGAACATTATCACGACGCCTGGGCATCACGGTGAGATGAGATAATATAATAACTTGTAAATCATAAATTCGACTGTTCAATTTCACAACCATGCAATAGAGTAATTGCTCTATTAAAATATAAAAATACGTTTCACAATAATTTTTCACCACAGCATAAACAAATGTCATGTGCAACGATATACCATTTGAAAACTATTGTAGGACGCCGAATTTTAGAAAAATGCCATGCACCATATCAATACTTTATTTCACTTTTAGCGTGTAAATACAATTCCAGTCATCAACTTTATAACACTTAATTTTGACCTTTATACAGTTACTAGCGGCCCGGTGCGGTTTCACCCGCGCCCTGTCCCGTTCCCGTGGTATATAGCGTCATGTTATATAGCCTATGACACTCCCTGTTAACGTAGCTTTCCAACAGTAAAATAATTTTTAAAATCGGTTGAGTAGATTCAGAGATTACCCCCCAAAACGTCACAAACTCACAAATTTTATCATATCATCAACTCAAATCGTTAAATAATTGTTTCCAACAGACATTACCCGTTTTGCACTAAAAAACCAACCGATTTCCTTAAATGTTTGGTATCTCAAAAGGGGCCATCTTTAAACAGCGAACAATCTTTTCATAACAAAATTATTTAAACAACTACCAAAGTTGTACATCGTATATATACAATTACTCACATAGTTCCATATAATCTATTAAATTATGATATTGAGGGGGTGATGATGTGTGATGATGGTGATGATTGCGGCCGTTGAGCAGTGTACGGGTCAATGAAAGAGAATTGTTTGCGACGTACACTTTTAATCACACACACTCTCAATGTTTTACATTACAGTTTAGAAGGATTTTGTATGAAGGCAAACAGCAAGCAAGCGCGAAAACTAACGTTGTACCCGAGCACGTATATCGTGCGTTCGTGATGAAGGCGAAAGTCGGACTGTGTCGAGATCTCTCGAAATGAACTTCGGTTCTCGACTGTTTCGCGGCAGAGAATTGCCGCGAAAAATTGGGCGCGCGCTTGTTATAAACGGCGCGATGTTTTGCTTGCTACAGATAAATATTAGTTCCGCGCTTGCATGCTTGTTTTTATGTTGGCACTAATGTCGCCACAATATTATTATATTAGTAATGACTACAACTATCGTTTCACGACATTCATAAATATTATTAGCTGCCATATATTTAGGGATGTCAACCATTGATATATTAAATGATGTCAACACTATTTATTAAGCTCTTTTTTATTGCCTGTGGTAATACGGTGAACTTGATGGAAGATTGACTACCTCCCATCAAAGTGTTCACTTATATATAGCCTTTGGTTGTTTTCAAGACAACATGTTTTTTATAATACCAGTAGTAGTACTTGCTACTTGCTAAAAGGGATCACCCGAAGACAACATTTGGATGTAGTGGACGTAAAATCTCCCAAAAATGGTTTTGTATATACCTAATAATTTTTTTGTACAGAAAAATTGAAAATGGCTGGATATATGGAGAATCGTGGTCGGACAGTCAGAAAACACATCCCCGTCTGAAGCCATACAACATGCTCAATGATTATGTAAGTATATCTTAAAGTAACAGGTCTTATGATATTAATAACAAAGAGCTGTAATCAATGACGAATCATTTTCTCTTATGGTAGCTAAATGGTACAATTCACAATGAAATCTGTAAAACCCACTGATCTCATCTGTAACTAGAATATTGAAAGTTTGTTATTATTACAATATTCAGCAAATGAGCACCTCATTAGACATACACTACACTATTTATAACTCAAGAACGACTGTACCGACTTGGTTAAAAATTGGTGGGGAGATAGCTTAGAACCAGGAGACGGCCATAGGATACTTTTTTTATCCCGATTTGGAACCGGTAGGTGGCGCAGAGATCGGGTTCTAGAATCCTCCTAATCACCTAGACCGATTTTGGTGATTTTGTTTTTGTGTGTATAAGTGGGTTCCCGGATGGTTCCAATTGTGTATTTAACACAATTGGAACCGGCTGGTGGCGCTGGGATCGGGTCCTAGATTTTTATTTTTTCAGAGCAGGACAACGTCTGCCGAGGCCGGTAGTATTTATTAAAGAAAATACCAAAAGAAATGATTAAATCGCCCATATATAATTTTGACCGATTGACATTCTAATATTTATATTGCCCCACTTGTGGAAGTCTCTATCACTAATATATAGTATAAGCAGCGCGTTCCTTTAGTAGCTCACAACGCCCAAAATGCTCCGTCAGCCGTTCCACCTGACGACCGCAGTCGTTATGGTCATCGCGGAAACGTCACGAATGACATCATAATTTTTGATCACGCAATGCTCACAGGGACCCATGTGAAGAGGTGGGTCGAATGACTGTTTTAATAGAGTTTATTGATTGTAACGCCCGCAAGTAAGTGGAACGGGAAAAATCGGGATAGTGAGCGTGGTCGTTGTGAGCTACTAATGGAACGTGCTATAGCACTCTCGTACTTAGCGCCTTGACTATCAGCGTCAGAATGGCGTCAATCAAACAGGCACAAAAATCAAATGACAGCAACCTATCGAGTGCAATAGAGTTCAGTGCAGACCAACCAGTTTTGTAATTTTATGATCAATAATTGATTGGAAAGCTGTTATGTAAATTGTAACGTTGTTAACTAGGAAAAAGAACGCTACAAGGAACCAGTGAGGGAATCTCTAAAAGCCTTACTTGCCATTGGTTGGTCGGTCGAACATTCCGAAGTGGACATCCCAAGCACGAATCGCAATTCAATGAGGCGACAGTCCAAATCTGGTGGCGTAAGTAGTCTAGTTTGTTTTTTCAAAAGATTTTGGTTTGACGAGTGATCCCTGTCAATAAACTGATGCATTCGAGCACAGATATCATGGCTCGCGAATTGCTGATTGAGTCTCCTGAGTATATTATAATCGAAAAACTTCGAAGTAAGTTGCCAGGATGTAATGTTTCTGAATTGTTTGTGTTACCATGGAGAATAATACTTGGAATAACAATCGCTTAGTAAAAAAACGTAACACTGAATGCTCCCAAATTTTATTATTTAAGTATTACAAATAAGGCGCCACAGGTTACTTGTCTTTCGTTGGTTAATACAGAAAAACACCACTTACATTTTTACCAGCATTTTTTAATTCTAAAATATTATTCTATACACACCACATCAGTCCAAAATTTGATACGCTGAAATATAAAATAAGCTTTTTTTTAAAAGGTTTTTAAATACAAGCTTTTGAGGTCCTGGATATCATGTAGCAGCAGAGTGATAGCCAAGATAAGTAAAACGAGCCCAAACACGACGGGTCTATCTTGTTTAGTACAGGAGTTCCTATGGCCACCTTCCGACTCCATCATCAGATCGGCTCCATGGTACCATATTATTGCATTGTCACGCGATATACATATGTGTGCAAAATTACAGCTCAATCGGAAACCGGGAAGTTGGTCAAATTTAACTTCCAAGATTCCATCCGAACTTACGTAATACATAGGTACATCCATTGAAAGTTAAATTAAAGCTTGTAATAAGTTTTGTTCTGTTTTCATATTAAAACATTAGTATCAGAAACAAATCAAAGATTTTCCACAGGTATTATTTACATTAAAATTACTAATGAGTCACTACTGGTGATATCATAGGGCCTCAACTGGCCGCGTTGGCAGATTCGTATTAAGAATCAAGCATCAAATTAAAGTGGAACTTTATGCTGTTTTTACAACTGCTTAATATCTGGAAATATGTGGATTTCACTAATAAATTCACCAAAAGCGGCTTCTTAGGCACTCTCGGTCGCTTCTTTCTTTGCCGGTCTCACAGGAACGCGGAGTTCCCGGATTAGATTCTTATTGTGGCAAGTTTCGTAAACAAATTTTAGGCAATTTACTGGGTCTGGGTGTCTGAGATCGGCCCCGCAGTGGTTCATGGTATATTACCCATAACACAACATAACTTGCTTAGTCTGGGGATACACAATATGTGTGTTTGTCTGTCGATTATTTATTTATCATGAAAGCAGTAAATCGAGGCAACTCATTAAATTAGTAGTCACTCCTAGCATTCTTCTTCCATGGTATCGCGTAGAATCTTAGTAATATTTGTAGTGATGACAGAATAATTAATGTTAATAACAGTATCGTCACCATACACATAGATTACTATCTGTCTTGTTTTATACACGCTTACAGGATGATGAGGTGGAAAGATTATTGGTACAGTGTTTATAATTTGTAAAAATATCACCTGTCTTGTACTGCACTTATTTTTGTCACATATGTAGATAGAATAGTGATATGACTTTTAAAATTTATTATTGACACTGGAAGATTATTAAAACGGGGACAGTATAGTTTATTATTACATTTTGTCTTCCTGTATCAACAGGCGATGACCTCAAGTGATGCAACTGTTAACTCCTCGGGAGCAGTGTCGGTTTTGTGTTCTATGGCGTTTAGTCGTTGGGTCAGTCGAAGAAATTATTTCAAAGACCTTTTGTCTTTACGTTTTTCTTGAACGGAATAAGCATTGCCAATATCGATGCCAGCCTTCTTGGGACGTTGTCCACTGGCAGATGTTGTATATATTTTTTGAATACTAAGTCATTTTTTTATCTTAACTAATGGCCAAATATTGAAACATCCTTCATTAAATATGTTCTGCTTTTCTCATCCTTCGAAACATTCAAACAGAATGACAGCCCGATCTCTATTGGTTATTTAATTAACACAGAAAAAAATACGAAAACTTTCTCAAATGCATAGTTATATTTCGCAACGCTGACAGAAAATATCATTTCCTCCAGATCTTTGTTTCTATTAAGGGAAATATTGTAATGAATTATTGCGCAGTTGACTTTGCGCAAGAAAATAGGAACAAATCGCCGATGGCGTGCCATTCGGCGTTGGAGAATAAACTGATAAAATAGTTCTATAACACAATCCCTGATGTATAGCGACCAGAATATTCGGAGAGACGAAAAGATTAATAATTATGAGGTAGTTAAGGATATCAGCACATCAATGAACGGCATCTAATATTAATCGTCGGAAATATTTGTTTATTAAGGACGTCCTTAAATAAGCCTAATGTAAATGTTGTGTATCGTTTCTGTTTTCGGCCATTTATCTCTGAATCACTATTCCTATTTACATATTTGATTTTGTATGTATAACGCATGTTCGTGCTTCGCACTCGGATATCAATTTTTAACTTGTTATTTTCACATGCACCACCCCGCTTCAATCCAGCGTCCCACTGACATGATGGTGAGTTTTGTACAATACACACTTTCTGTGATAGTACCGTTTGTGTCTGTGTGTGTTTTGTTATATGCCATGATTTAGATCCAAATTTATTTGCTTCTTCATTTTGTTTTAGATTATAATTGGACGTAGTTACGCAAAAAGGATCCAACCCACAAAATGTTACTTTGAATTATTATAGATTAAAGTTTTACCTATATTTCCGCATTGATGTACTTGTTTGTGTCTCTGGGTTCTTAGGAAAGTATAAGCGTAAATGTATCATTTTTTATACAAATAAGTTTAACTGCATCAATGCGGAACTACAGCTAACACTTTAATCTTTAATAATTCAACAGTGACGTTTTGTGGGTTGGATCCTTTTTGCGTAACTACGTCCAATTTGTATTGTTGTAATATAAATTTGTTGGATGACTTGTAAATATTATTTACGCCTTTAGTTTTTTTTTTATAGTTAGTCCGGCTTATCCTGGCTAAAATGTTTATAATTTAAATTATGATATGCACTTGAACACTGATATTCAGATAATATGCACCACAAAGGCAGCCAGCCAGTCTCATTTTAATGTTCAAGGCCAGCAATGACTCGTTTCTTCTTTAAATTAATGCTTACTAAATGTTTTAAGTAGAATGTAGATTTAATTTAAAATATTTGCTTCAGTAATTCTATAGCACTATATTCTACTATAATAAATGAACACGTGTTAAAAAATTGCATCGATTTGAGTACAATTCATTTGTAAAACTTCAACAGACTGATTCGGCGACGCCCTTCAATTACAATCCGCATCCCGTGGACATGACCAATCTAACTCTTTCAAGGGAGATGCAAAATATGGCGGAACGGCTGGCTGAGAACGCCCACGATATTTGGGCGAAGAAAAAGAAGGAGGAACTCGTTATTAATGGAGGTAATAGTTGGTTCCATCAGTATCATTTGTAATTGAACTATTTTATGTATAAATCCGACATCAAATAGACTTTAAACAAAATCGTAAAAACTTATTTCAGACAGATCTACCAAATGGAGTCATGTATGTTTATATGACTTTAGTTGATTCATCAAATTTGAAAGAAATGAACCCTCATATATACGTCGTCGTCGTCAGCCATTCGCAGTCCACTGCAGGACGTAGGCCTCCCCAAGGTGGAGCCACTCATCCCTGTCCTCTGATTTCCTCATCCAGTGCTTACCGGCGTCCTTACATAGGTCGTCCGACACTACGTTTACTGAGACGCGGTCTCCACCCCAAGACTCCTGGAAGAGGTCCTGCAGCAGATGTGACCGGCCCACTGCCACTACAACTTGCTATGTCGGTGACCTTGGTTCTCTTACGGATATCCTCATTTCTAATTCTATCCATTAGAGAAACACCCAACATAGCTCGCTCTATAGGCCGTTGAGCGACTTAAAACTTGTGGACCAATCCTGCCGTCAGTGTCCATGTCTCGGCCCCGTAGGTCAGGACGGTCAGAACCCTCATATAATCAAGACGCAAGTTGGTTGATATTTCTTTCGAGGTTGTATTGCCATTCAAATTGGCATCCACATCGATGTCAAAATATAATTGACTCGAATCTACTCAGTTGTTTAAAAATCTTTATCATTAATACGTAGTTTTAATAGAGACATTCTTTCAGGTGGTATCCATCCACAACTAGTCCCATATGACCTCCTAACAGACAAAGAAAAGAAGAAAGACCGAGA
Organism: Dendrolimus pini; assembly: GCA_949752895.1. Classification (NCBI taxonomy): domain Eukaryota; kingdom Metazoa; phylum Arthropoda; class Insecta; order Lepidoptera; family Lasiocampidae; genus Dendrolimus; species Dendrolimus pini. Next base: position 7,455,984 of record OX457150.1, read on the forward strand.
ACGTTCTCAGGAGTTCCTCAAATATCTACAGTATCAAGGCTACAAACTCCACAGACCAAGTAAAGCTACACAAAGTGACACCGAACAGACTACGACCGGTGTTGCGATAGAACTTAGATTCGCTTATTCATTGCTAGAGAAGCTCATCCAGTATATAGACAGAGCTACGATTAATATGAAGCTGTTGAAGCCTTCGACGACTTTCAGTAGGAGGAGTAGTTTTAAGACCAGCACGAGGGATATCAAGTTCTTCTCCAAGGTGAGCTATTGTTTTTGTGTCAAAAGAATTGTAACATTCTAATTAATAATCTGTATAAAATAGTAAGATAAAATCTTAAACTCTCATATTCCTCTAAAATCTGGTAATACGGACTCCACTTTTCAAGTGAACGAGTGGATGGCTAATTTCACAAATCAATTGTCTTGATATACACTTTACATACTTTATATAATCATAATATCTATATGTAGTCATAAGGACAACAAAGGGCTTGTAACCGAAACTACAAAAAATTTGTATGCCTGTCAAGGCGAAACCTGTAACTTGAGACTTTGCATAACATCTGCAAAAATGTCCCATGTTTCAAACAAATAAATTACTTAGACTTTTTGAATGTTTAACAATACCTTCAGCACATGTTAATTTTAAAAATGACAAAGACATTAGATCATAAAAAATAAAAACTTCGTTTAAAAAAACCGACTTCAATAACTAAAATGTATAAAATAACTTATTTCTAAAGCTATTATTATTAATATATATTATCTAAAACATCTTAAAGTCGGTGCTTAGTAATTTGCAAAATATTGTAATTTTTATGTTTTGCTTTGCACCGACTTCAAGATGTTTTAGATAATATGTATTAATAATAATAGCTTTAGAAATAAGTTATTTTATACATTTTAGGTTTTTAGTTTTTGAAGTCGGTTTTTTTAAACGAAGTTTTTATTTTTTATTTGTTACTTTTTAGTGTCTAGCTATGTATGTGTGGACCTACGAATGGTGCCGCGCTTCTTAAAAAATATAGGTCCCAAGAACCGGGAACAAAAAAATGATCGTAAAATGAAAACTACTGGGCCAAACTATGTCAAATTTTTAAGGGACCACATGGCAGCTATTCCGTGTCGAACAAAAAAAGAATCACGTGAATTGAATCATAAATCTCAGAGTAATCGGTGTACATATGGAACGGAGTGAAAATTATTTCCATGAAAAATGTTCATAAAATGAAAACTACTGGGCCAAACTATGTAAAATTTTTAGGGGACCAATTGGAAGCTATTCCGCGTCGAACAAAAAAATCACGTAAATTGATCACGGAGTAATCGGCGAACATACATAAAAAAAAGCAACAAAAAAAAGCTCCCGACGAATTGAGAACGTCCTCCTTTTTTCCAAGTCGGTTAAAAACTGATTTCATACTCCACGGCCAGCATTCAAACGCACTTTATTTCAATGAGACGTAAATGCATTAGTCATTAAGGTACTCTGAGTTCATCTGAACTGAGTAATAATTCATATGGTATCTGTAATAGAAAGTCAGAATGTTTATGTTCGTATTAATAACTCTGACTGAAAAATTACTTAATCCAAAAATATTATTTTACAAATCGCATGATTTCTGTCTGTATTTTACTGAATTGTTCTTATTTTATTACAAGCAACACAAGTCGGAATTAAAGTATTTTAAAAAGGTACTACATAATGCCTGAGTAGAGGTTATTATAGTGCCTGCTATATTTTATGCTTCGCTGTCCGTTTCCATACTGGATATGATATGCAAAACTGATCTGCGCGGTAGTTGATTATCTTCGCTGTCATAGTTTTCTCCAAGTTGACGTCTATCAGCTCGAGTACAAAACTACACTACTATATACAGTACTTTGTTATTTGGGAGATTAGCTTCTTTGAATATTAATAAATTATATGCAACGACAATAAGCACTACTTGATAGGACTCGCAGAGTTTTGAAATTATATACAGAATATTGTTTCTCATTTCAGTAAAAAAATTATCATTTAAATGTTTAGATGCATCGTCATTCATCATTGTCATTGCAAAAGTATATAATTCAGATTTGGGTAGTTTTATATGCGCTTATTGAAATATAAATTCAACCTCCCCGATAGTAGTGCTCTCGTATTCAAACAATCATTTAAGAAATCAAGCTTCAGCAGTCCATTGACATAATAAATAATACTTTAACATAAACAGTACATCTATTCTCATGATGTGTTCCTTCCTTATTAATTAGTTAAAAAGCTACTGGCTACAGCAATTCTATCCGTGCAGGAACGGAGAAAGAATACAAATTCCTGCATTGGGGAGGCCTGTCGTAAGAGGCGATATAACAACCTACAGCCAGATTGTAGGGTATTTTCCCTTCTGGATGGCTACTACCCCTGGTCTGGAGCATACCGTCATAACGACCTTGAGTTGTTTTCCCGTTTTAGTGAGGAGATTCCAGTCTGCTTTAAGAGAGTGGTAGCACATTTGTAGCACCTTTGGTGTTACAAATCTCCTTAGACAAGGCTATTTAAAGTAGGTCGTCTGCCTGTCTGCTGAACTCACCCAGTAAAAATAACATTAAGGAATACTGTCTGTTTCTCCTGTAACGGGAGGTTTGAACCCAGCAATAGGCTGTTATTATAACCTTTGTTATGCTAATACTGATGATACCGAGGCTATTCGCTCTTGTAATTTAAATCTGACCTGTACAGGTGGTTCTACCTCTAATGGAGAAATATTTCTCCACACACCGCAACTACTTCATAGCTGTAGCGACAGCAACTAACAATGTTGGGGCTGCTAGTTTAAAGGAGAAGGAAATGGTCGCGGCCTTGTTCTGCAAGCTGGCTAGTTTGTTAAGATCAAGGTACGTATGGATTAATAAGATGCTAGATTACAATAAAACAAGAGCATTGTGACCTAAGACTGTAGTTTTGACTGAATTGCTGCGACCATTCGAATTTTAATAATTTGTTAATTGGCACTTAATGATTTGTTTTAGGTACTTTTATAATATAAAAACAAGACACGGTCGTCATAACATAGGTCTATAAAAAATAGATTTATTATTTGCCACTAATTTCACTTTCATGTTCGTACAATTCTTTATATTTAGTTTTTTTTAGTTTTTTATACTATGGTTATGTTATGATTAGAATAGGTATGTTGGAATATAAAACCATTACTAATAAAAAAAATATCAACATTTGAATTTATCGTACTATTGATTTTAGCCAGCGATTCTTAAAACACTTCTCCAAACTTCAATATAATATTACTCTTATCATCTCTAATATTCCTTTCTCTTAGCAGCTCCTAAAGTTAACTTTCTTCCCTAGATTGGCGGCCTTCGGTCCTGACGTTCGGATCACGGTGCGCTGTCTTCAGGTCTTAGTGAAAGGCATCGACGCCAAGTCCCTCGTGAAGAACTGTCCTGAGTTCATTAGGACTTCCATGTTGACCTTCTTCAACAACGTTGCCGATGATTTGGGACATACTATACTAAATTTGCAAGAGGTTTGTTTGTTATGTTACTTTTGAAAAATAATAATACTGTTACATACCGACAAAGAACGCACACCTGCATGCCGTAAAACGCTGTTTCCTTCCATGATTTAGGAGTTCCTTTGTTTGCTTCGTGTTTAATATTTAAAACATCCTATTGTTATCGTACTTATTTTATGGCTGTCATTAGAGTAGAACGAATTAATCCTTGTTTTTATTGCGTTGCGTCGAGGCTTGCCTGATGTGCGTGAATGGGGCCCCTTTGTCAGTATTATACAGTTTAGTATAAAACAATGCCCGAACGGAGGGGTATGGGAGCCAAGCGACGACTACGATATGAGTAAGACGTGTGTAATATTTTCGATTAGCGATATAGCGAAGGACTTTTCGCGTGTAATTGAATCGTGCAGTTTATACAGTGTGAACTGGTTGCATCCAGTTTTATTTGTACCTGTTTTATACGTGTTTGTACAGTTCTAATAAACTCTATAGTAATCCCAACGGCATTTATTTTAATTCGAGCCCAGTAGCTCGTACCAATACAGAGTAAATAAAGAAAGTGCCCAATTTATTTTTAAAATGTGTGTGAAATTGCTAATATAAGTAACGGTACAGAGCAGCTTTCCTTTCTCATATGTCTGTACAGGATATAACTTCATCTAACTCCAAGCTATACCAGCGCAATTGTATTCAATGGAATTTTCTAATAATTTACTCTTTGATAGACCATAAGAAACAACTCTCTCTTTCTCTGTAATGTCATGCGATGGAATTCACGACTATCATTGAAATCACACCTAGCATGTTAACACGTTATGCAATATTATACTTTCTCGTTAGAAACTTGTAAAACTTGTAATATAATCTCATTAAAAGAATTGTTTTCATTTAATCTTAGGGAAAGTACGCTCACCTAAGGGGCACTCATCTCAAGACTTCAACTTCGCTGGGCTACATCAATGGAGTTCTGCTACCAATATTGACGGCCATGTTTGACCATTTAGCAAATTGCGAGTACGGAGCGGATTTGTTGTGTAAGTAATATTTTTTTATTTATGACACGAAGGAAGAAAGATTAACGGCTCGTCTTCTTATAAATCACTTGATATTGCAAACACATTGTCCATCCTTGGAGGCTCTACAGGATATGTATGCGAAAGGCTAAGGAGTGTAAATCGAAAATGCACGCGGGAAAACGAGATTTTCAATATATCAGTCAAGTTTTCATACTTCATGCCGGCGTGATGTAAACAAGCACCGATAGGAAATGATACATATATATATATTGTTTGCGTCGCTGACCTAATTTGATTACACTTCAAAATATACAGGGACTCAACTACTATGAGCAAACAAAAATATCATTATGTACTGAAATCCAATGATATTTTACTTCTAAGACAAATAGAACAAGTGTTCTTCTCCAATTCATATATTTATAATATAACATTCTAAATTTAATAATATTAAAGAATAAGTCATTGTTTTCTTCTTGCAATTTACGACGTTGATGATGAACTGGAGTCAGATCCACTACTGCTGCTATCAGTTGAACTGCTGCTGGAGCTGACACGATATACGATTTTGCATTGCCTCTTGCATTGTTTTCTAAATGCTTTTTTTCTCGATTTCACACAAGAGTAACTATTGCAAGCGGTTGTGTAGGCGACGGTACAAGCGGCGTTGCATCTTTTGGCAGACTGCCTCTTACATGCTTTCTCGTATCTATCTCGCAGAATGTTGTTTGGTTTTTTGCCCTTATTTATTGGATTTAAGGAGAATGGTGTTTCGTTTTTTAGTAGTGTATGCTGAAAACATGAATTGTACATTAAGTTTGTCATTCAATAGTGCGTACATTTTTTTAGCACTGATTTCTAATTATGAACATTAAGACCATTTTGTGTCATAATTCTTATAAATAAACAGTTTTCATTCCATAGTAATGACCTTTACGTTTAGCGTAATTTCTATATTCGCAAAATTGTGACTAAAAATGTAGATATAAAAGAAAGCCGAATAAAAACTAATGTGAAAGTTAGTTCAATGAGAAAAAGTGATTTTGTTAATGATATCACCAGGTTTGATGATATAATTAACAATAGCAATTCGAATGGGAATTGTTCACTTTTTTCAATCTGGCTATTTGAAAAACCATTTCGAGGAATAGTGTCCCTAATCATTTCTGTCTAATTAAAATTCCAAAAAACGTACGATTTTCTTGTATTTTGTAAGAAATGCGTTTGACCTTTATTTGACCTTACTAAATCCAATCAAGTGGGCCGTCTGCCTGTTTGCCTGTTTCAGGTGTAAAAAAATTCTAGCTGTACATTATTTGATTTAAGTTATGTAACATGGATTTTACCTAAAGATCACTTAAATTTTTTTAACGATAACTATATAAAATAATAATGATTGAACACGAAAAATTATAAGCCTAGCGACAAAATACTAAAACGATTACGATACGTAATGAGTAATGACAGTGATATTTAAATAAGTAGCACAGATTACTATGATTAGATATAGATAAAACTTGCTTTTATTATTTTTGTTTTCTAGGAAAAGAAATCAATGTAAACTTGTGCCTTATGACGTCATCGGAGAAATAACTTTAAAATCGATTTATAAAAAAACTAACGCTTCAAATACAAAAATATTCAAATTAGTATCTTAAAATACCCTATTTTACGTAATAAAAATATAAAATCAGAGGGTAATTTTTTGTGAACAATCCCCATTATCTACTCATACAAAGTCAAGATGTCAAAGTCCTTTTATAGAACTAAAATACATTAACGTACATCGTGTATATATCTAAGTAATAGTAAATATTATTTTCTTAAGATTAGTATATATACATCATAAAACTACATTTTAACGGCCAGTAGCCGTGTTCACGGAAGATGTCAAGTGGCAGTGATTTTTCTTAGTTTTTTTTAGCCTACCGCCAACTTGTTCATTTTAATTATTTTGTTTATGATTATTATTTACTCTATGGAAGCCTAATGTAATTCACCACAGCTTCGCAACATGTTGTGGCTTGAAGACAAAAAGCCACTCAAGAAACTCTTCAGCAACGTACCTAGCTCTAATAATTTTATAAGTATAATATTAAAATGGGTGGGAGGTAAAATAAAAGAAAATATCAATCAAGTTGTTTTGTGTTCCGTTGCAAGCAGAAATAGCTCACGGTGTCTTGAGGTCTGGCAGATGGTTTTTGCTGGGTTCATATCTGAATAGTTTTGATGATCGGATCCCAAACGGAATAATAAAAATCAAATAGATTCATTCACGCGCTTAAAACCGTTAAAGCGAAGTTAAATAACTTTACGGCATCATCCGCCGAGCTCTTGTCAGCATCTGCGTACCAGCCATTTTAGAACCGAATGGTTTGGTGCGTGACGATGGCAAGAGACCCGACGGAATGTCACCCGTTCCACTCATCTGGGATGCGACTTGTGTTGACACACTGGCCCCGTCACATATTCCAACGACCGTGTCAGGGGCTGGCATCACCGCCCCGCCGCTATAGCTGAAGACGTCAAACGGCGGAAATATGGAGCCTTAGGAAAAGGTTACACATTTGTGCCGTTTGGGGTTGAAATATTAGGCCTATGGCAAAAAGTTTCTTTAAAGAAATTTGTAAGAAAGTCTGACATTACCCGTGATCAGAAAGCTGGCTCATGTTTTGACCAGTGAATTAGCATTACTATCTAGGGTGGAAATGCAGCCAGCCATCTGGGCACGCTTCCCACTGGCAATGACTGGCACATACATAATTTGTAAGTTTAGATTTAATTTATTTAAGTTTATATTTAGAAATCCATCATCCAAAAATTAAGTTTCCAACCTAAAATGTAATATAACAAGTCTTACTACTTAAAAATACTTTACCTTTTCATATTGTTTGTTATTCTTAACGTACGGAAGGCAAGCCATGTCCAAATAATCACTCCTTGTTAAGTCTACAAATGAACCTGAAAGTTTAGATTTATAAGAAACTATATTTCTGACTTTTTACTGCACTTAACAGAAATTTAAGGGAACTTAGTCTTATGTGTATGAAGTCTTTCTCGAGTAATTTTTATATTTGTATCCTGCAGAAACTATCACGTTTAGGGATTAAATTTATGCATGTTAAAGAATCTTCCCGTTATTAATTCTGGTCTAGGTAGTTGGGATCAGCCCCAGAATTGACTGTTGTATGTTCCCCATAACACAAACTTAATTTGTTTACTTTGGTGATATACGTATGGCTTTATCCGTGCAAGCACAAAAAATAATACAATTTCCTGCGTCTCGTAAGTAGCGACAATACAACCTACAGCCTGGTGGTAGGGTATTTGCCCGTCTGGAAGGCTACCACCCCTGGTCTAGAACATGCCGTCATAATATCTTTGAGTTGTGTTCCGGCATTAGTGGCCAGATTCGTCTCGTTTAGAGAGCGGCAGCTCATTTTTAGCACCTTTGGTGTTACAAATGTCCAAAGGTGATGGTAACCGTTTTTCATCGTGTGGGCTGTCTGACTGTTTATCAGTTTTTGTTAGTCGTATAACCAAAGATCTTGTAAAACTTAGTTCGCGAAAATATAATGTACGATTAAGTAATATCATTGGGTTATTTATTATTGCAGCCTCTGTGGTTGACTGGACTAAGCCTTTGCCAGCTGATCTCTTCGCTCAGCTCAGCTTAACTTTCCGTTATTTACTATGTCTGTCTGGATGTCTGGGATCGCTGCCAGTGTATATTAACCATAGCACCTAGTGTAGCTTGCTTAGCTTGGGATATACATTGTGCGTGTGTTAGTATGCACAATATTTAAACAAGATACGAACCATTATTCGCCCTGTAATTGATGTTCTGATCCTCATCATTGTCACTGTCATCGACTCCTTTGAATTTTAGATCTAGACCATCGCGTCCTGATGCGCTAAATTGTTCTATACATCCTGACTTAGCGTATTCGCTAAATTTATCTTTAAAATTACTTTTACATTTGAATCTGCGACAGACTGTTTTCTGTACCTTTTTACATGCCTGAAATGTTAAGTTTTTTTTATATTTCTTCCTAGTAATTATTGGCCTTTACAATTGCTGGGATCTGCTTTACTATCTGCTTGATCTAATCCTCATTTTTAATTCTTTGGCGTATCGTACGTCACCAAGTTCAGAGGTATCAGAGTTCTTGAAACCTCATGAGATTATTTATCTAGGAACAACTATATCGAAATCTATTCTACTAGCACTGTTCTCCATAATAACTGAATTCACAGGATATGGTTGCAACTCAAATATATTATTTTTTAGGATGGTACACTTCCATTCACTACTTTATTGACTACCGTTTGCTCTGTAGAAACATCTAATCTTACCAAGAGATTTAATCCTAAAAATAAATTTAATCTTATGAACTCACTTTATGACACTTTCTAACTACCATCTTCAGGCAAGCTTCGCCGTAAGCTTGCCTTAACACGCTTAGTTTTAACAGATCCTTTGTAAAAGCTGCTTCTTCGTCACTTGATTCGGTTTCTGCTGATTCCGTTGAATATTTCTCATGTGTTTCTATAGGATCGGATGCGAGTTGCTAAAAATGTTAATAATTTGGATTCTTTTTTGAAAAGAAAGTAGTAGATTTTTTGTACCTAGCCGTAAAGTAAAAATTCACTCATTTTAAGCACAGGTTAAAAAACTTTCTATCGTTTTTTTTAGTTATATAGCAAGACTGACCAGCATTCGAAAAATTAATTCAAGACCTCTATACCTCAATGGTAATAGACCTATCCACAAGACTGAGAAGATGACTAATTCTCATGTATAATGTAAAAATGTTTCGAATTCTATTATAACAACTATTACCTCTTAAACTATTCAGTTAAAATTACCTTATTATTGCTATTACTAATAATTACCAAAGCACTTTTACTACGTTTGCTAATTCTAGGTTCGGTCTGAGAGTGATCATATCTAATTGTTTCATCATGTGGTTCTAAATTTATTGGTTTGTTATTTGTAATCTGATGCCATATTTTGGCTGGTGGAAATACTTCAGCGTAAACAACTTTTTTAACATCCGATATGCTACCACTACGTAAATATTCTTTAGAGTTCTGTCTCTCAAGACTTGATTTATCTTCCGTGTTTTTCATGAGCAATTTGCTAGGAGTAACTTTCATATGAACGGGTTTACGTTGTTTTCCAAAAACAAATTTATTATCTGAATTGATTTTGGTATCGAAATTTTTCTTGTAGGTTTCTATAAATATGACTTTGGGACGGGATTCTATTTGTTTGATTTCCTTTTTAGTAACTAGTTTATCAGTGTCTTTTAGTTTTTCATGCATAACTTCCGAAGGTTGCACATTTGGTTCTGTGGCTTTTTCTATGTCTTCTATGTTTTCATTGTCATCATCGTCTGACCATATCATTTTTGTAGCTGGAAAAGAGTCTTCGTCTGTTTTGGATGCTGTTCCTTTATCGCTTCTGTTTTTGCGTTTTTTCTCTTGTATAACTTTGAAAACTTCGTCAATTTCAAAATCTGTAGAACGACTATCGAGATTCTCTTGTGAATTATAAATCTTTTTTAACTGTTCATAATTATTAATTAGATCTTGTAACATATTATTAACTCTTGATATGTTTTTAATGACATCAGTAAACATTTTGTTTGACTTATCGTCATTCTGTTTAATTTTTATATTTTCTTCTGTTTTAGTCTATAATACGAAAAACAAAAAATATTTTATAATTGAAATCCGTTAAAAATTCATTAGAAAATCGAATAAATATTACCAAAAAGAAATTTAAAAGTAATACAAATACTTTAAGTTGCCAAGCATGAGTCTCCATTGAGTTTAGTGATTTTGTACTGCGTAAAAAAATTTCTGTAAATATTTTAGAATTCTTTTTAATTTTATTACTACAAGAGCCATATAATCTAAATTGTATTTTCATGTGAACTGTATTTATTATAAATGTAAAATTTTAAGACTCCGCCCGTGAGTTCCTTGAAATTTAATGTGTAGCAAAGGTCAAAGTAACATAAAAGAATAATAGTATTTACGCTTCAATTATAAATTATATATCAAAATAGTAACAAACATCAATCTTTATTTTTCTTTTTTTTAATGTTTGCTTCTAGGCAAAATTGCAAATGGACTACCTGATGGAAGTTGGTTACCCTCGCCCATATATCTAGAATGAGAAACATATTATGTATGTCATATCAACAAATCTATGTACAGATTGATATATAAACTGTTTCGTTTCAGTGGACGAGATCCAAGTGGCTTCTTATAAAATGCTGGGATCTCTATACGCTTTGGGTACAGACGCTTCACTCACACACGATAGGAAATATCTGAAGACGGAGATCGAAAGAAATAAGCCGGCGTTGGTAAGTTATTATTGATAATTTAATAATCGATATATATAAAAAACCTAAATATTGTTACATGCCGTCAAAGATAAACGCACAGCTGCCTGTGTAGTTTATTGCCTTCACAGATTTACGAATTATTTTGTTTACTTTGTGTTTAGTCTTTGTAGTTAAGAAATACATTTTATACAAGACGTAGGTTCGACAAGTGATATAGTGACGGACTTTGCGCGTGTTATTGAATCGTGCAGTTTGTACTGGCTGTGTCCAGTTATATTTGTACCTGTTTAATACGTGTTTGTACAGTTGTAATTAGCTCTATAGTAATTCCAACGGCATTTTAATTCGAGTCCCTAATAATAATAAAAACTTTATTTCGGACCGGGGTCCATATTTAGTTAGTGTGTTAGTTACAAATTATCTTATAAAATAATGATTAGTAGTGTTAGTAATATTATATTTTACACAAATTTTAAACGTATAGCCACTTATTTTAAGCCTATGACTACCCCTATCCAATGTTCTTGGAAGGGGCAGTCAAATCTAGCTGCAATAGCCTTCAGAAGACTGTTGGTGCTGCCGCGCAAACGCTGCATCAGTGAAGCGGATTTTTTGCGGATAATCGCCTTAAAACCGTCTGTGCGGGCATCCGCAAACATCCCAGACGCACTGCAGTGTCGCGGCAACCCCAACAGCATTCTGAATACATTATTATATTGTACTTGTAGGGCGTTGATGGCTCGTTGCGTATAGTCCACCCACAGGCCGCTCGAGTAAAATGACTGACAGTAAGCTTTGAACAGAGTAGTCTTTACTTCAACTAAAAAAGTTAAAAAACAAGCGGTGTATGAACTTACCCCATTAACGGACCTCCCCACCTTGACTATATGTCTATTGTATAATCTTCCTCTCTTGGACTTGGTCTCCCCATTGCTAGGATATTCTATTCGCGACAAACTCAGAAACCACAATTGTAAACAATTTATGATTAGGCGATTTGAATGGCAACTTTTAATCAAATATTAATTAAATTTAGGTTTCAATTTTACTAGTGTATATTTCTATTTAAATCTACAAGTCAAAAATTGTCCCTAAATCGCTCTCTTCCGCGTTACATGACAATGCTGATGCATTGCCCTAGGTGCAAGCCATCCTTTTGCAGGTCACACGAGATTTAAATTAGACGCGTTGAGAGGTCTCGGTAGGGGTGATGAGCTTCTGGAGACCCCAATCTCAACCTCGAAAGCCTCAAATAATTCTACTGAGGTTTGATTTAGACAATGCTTTGCCCGTAGGGTTCATGTTTGGGTGCGTTCAGTTCAACCTTCCCGGTGGCATTTTTGGAACCTCATCTCAACAAGCACAATCAATTTTCACTTCTCAATAGGATTGCGGATCATTCTTTGGAAGCTCAAGGTAAGCAAGTAAATGTTAAGACACAGACAGTAAAAGGATCAATAGAGGTGATGAACGTCCACTGTTTTACTTATTTGCTTACGAATTCGAATATATTTGTATCACGAAACTATAATACAGACATTGTTCAAACTTATTACGTTGAAAGTATTTTTTGTAAGTAATAACATTTGAATTTTTTCAGAATTTTCCACTTCTTATTTCATAATAAAGGGACATTTTTTACGACTTTATAAGCTAATATATTTCAATATCTGACTTGTAATATCCGACAGGACTATATAATGCTGGTATACATTTAAAAAAATTCGTTATACCGTTATTGACAGCTTACTCTAATTTCAAGTTAAACCCATACTAGTCGGATAGCGGGGTATCAGTATCAATTTAATTGTTATTAATATCGTTAAATTCAAATTTCTAGATATTATGGCGAAAATGGAACAATCAATGCCGACACTTGAAACGATACTAAGCGAAGTTGATCAGTTCGTCGAATCTGACAAGACATACAGCGAAGCGCCGCACATCATCGACGTAGTGCTGCCACTCTTGTGTTCATATCTGCCCTTCTGGTGGGCGCAGGGGCCTGACAACGTCACTCCCACCGGAGGGTGAGTAGATTTTTTGGGATTGTCTCTAATCACACCGCTCACCATCGACCGGGTATTATAATCTACAGAAAATTCGATTGAGGACACCATCGCAGGGGAAATACAGTGGGATCTGGTGGGATTTACCATGTTTGAGTGAAACTAGCACTGGCATCCCCGAAGAAGTACTATTGCCACCTAAGTCCTCTATGTTCCGTCCTTCGCCTTGGTGCCAGATCCATAGGTTATGGGCCTAGCCCTTTCGCAGTGCCCTGGAAGGCGGGAGATCATCGGCCTCATCCATTGCCGGAGAAACCAAGCCCCAAATGTCCCAGTGTGTGTATAACGCGCCCACTTGAGGAGAGGTCAGTGCACGTGGAACACCAGCCTCCATCTCTCCTTGAATTACTAAGCTAGACTACTCAACAGTCCTCTAGAACGCATATTCCGTATAGAAAGACTTCGAGGAAAGTTCCCCCTGAGGTTCGCCCTCTACGATACGACATGAGCTTTTTTAAGGATAGCGTTATAACATTCCTTAGAGTCTGGTGTTGCGTTGGTAACACTTCTAGTGTTACAAATCAGGACGGTAGTTTGCCTGTTTGTTTGCTTCAGGCCATAAAATAATAGCTTGATAGTAAGTCAATGACTAAAGCACCACAGAATAGAATGGTGTACATAGAATAGGAAGAAGATTTAGGTTCCGACTTACATGTATGAGTTCTTCAAGAACTGTTCTGCTGTGGAACTTATTTTGAATAAAAACGTTTGAATTTGCACATTAAATTCTAGTAACATCTGCTCAAATCCGAAAAAAAGATTTAGAAGACGAAGGAAAGTCTCTATTTTACCCCGCTGTTGATTAAAACATACATACATACATCACTTCACGCCAGGTCCCTTGCGGGGTAGACACGAACAACAGAGCGCCATTCAGGCTTATTCTTACACACCTCACTTGCTTCTTTGACATTCAAAGCTCTTGTCATGCACGCTCGTCTGTTCTTAAGGCTCCTCACATCACCTTCTGCTAGTACATAAAAACATATATAACTGTTATTATCTTTCCAGAAACCACGTAACAATGGTGACGGCAGAACATATGAACCATATCCTGAAGAACGTTCTGAAACTGATCAAGAAGAATATTGGCAACGAGAACGCCCCTTGGATGACCCGCATTGCCACGTACACGCAGCAGATCATCATCAACAGCTCCGAGGAGTTGTTGAGGGATTCCTTCCTGCCGCTGGCTGAGAGAGTTAGGAAGAGGACTGACACTATGTTCCACAAAGAGGAGAGCTTGCGAGGATTTATTAAGGTAAGGACTTCTAATGACTTCTTCTAACAGACATTTTGAACATAGGCCAGTTAAATATCGCTTCAATGTATAGATGAAGATATGATGAAGTGAATTGTTTGACTAAAATTATAGTGGGAATAGCAAATAGGAGTATATTACCTATGCCTAACTCTAAAGGAAACAAACGTGAGTATATTTCTGTACTTCTAATGTCAAGTCACAGCAATGTAGATAGAAAACAGCTGTACTTCAATATCCTTCTTATGCAAATATGTGAAGAAGATAAGAGTAATCAAACCCACATTTACATTAAAATATTAGTTAAAATTATATTGGTTTATCATTCCTAGTTAATAGATTATTTTTAGACTATTCCAGAGATAATCGATGTCAATGAACAAATTAAACTCAAAGAAAAAAAAACTCATTGTCACATTTAAATATTAGAAAGATATAAAGTTATACTGAACCAACTGTCTCCGCACCATAAAAATTTTTGCTAAATCGTGCAGCACAATAATGTTTATTTATTCTAATAAATTTTTAGAAAACTTTGTTGTACTATAAAACTAGATTATCTGAGTCATAAAATACATTTGTTGTATAATTTATATTTTTGTGATGAAAGAAGAAATATTGAAAAATTGTGATATCCTATTTTCAGTCATCAACCGATGACACTTCGCAAGTGGAATCCCAGATTCAAGAGGACTGGCAGTTATTGGTGCGAGATATCTATTCCTTCTATCCACTTCTCATCAAATATGTAGATCTTCAGAGGAACCATTGGCTCAGGAACAACGTACCGGGTGAGGGACACTTGTTTATTTTCAGCACGAAAATTTGGAAGTACCTAATTTTTTTTATGTACTGTATCTAATGGGTAGTATACACCTATTGGTGTCAATAATTTTCTAATGAATTTCTTGACACTTTGTTTGTTTTGTCAAAAAGGTTTATATAGTGCAGGAACTAGATTTGATTTTTAAGTGTCTTTGAAAACTGTAAGTTTTGAGTTAAATTTATCACAATTTTAAGATTTTATCCCAATTGGACTTCGTATATTTGCGCCTTTGGATTTAACAGCTTTAAATATTTTCTACGTGTCATAGTCCTTTAACTGTGTATTCGTGACAAGTGTTTTCTCCTTTCTTGATCTTGTTAGTATTATTAGAAAAATCTGTTCGATTAAATTTAATTTGACAGTAACGCCTTTTACTAAAGAACGATATTTTGACTATGAACAGAGGCCGAAGAACTATATAACCACGTGGCAGAGATATTCAACACTTGGTCCAAGAGTCAGTACTTCCTCAAAGAGGAGCAGAACTTCATATCGGCGAACGAAATTGACAATATGGTAAGTTAGCACCAAAATTTTGCAGTATGATGTAGCTTTTGTGATACCTTTTGTTTAAACTTTCAGTAGATAATAACAGTGGGATAGTACTGAAGATTCAAATAAGAAACATGAATTAAATATATCTAATTTTTTATTTAACTCCCAACTTCTCCTTGGTGTTCGAAGCAGATGCACCGAAAGTAATCCGAATTAAACTTTGGGATGATTTTAATGATCCCCATAACGAATATTGTCTGGAAGATGGCAGATGTATTAAAAACGTGCAACAGATATGTTCCATTGCATAGCAGGTTGGACACGTAAGAAAGATTACAGTTGTTTTCCTATGTATAAAATCAAAGGTTATTTTCAGCAGAGAAAATTCATAAATCCCGGACATTTAAAAGTTACTAAAGGCATAAACAACTACAATAATAATTGTTTTACTAAAGATTTTATCGATAAGTGAAAATTTCGTATCGGAGTCAATTTATTCGACCTATCCACTTTAAAGCACTTCCGAGAAAATTCTCCGTGGATTCTCAGGATACGAAGTATCGCAGATTTTAAATTCGGGAACTTACTATCAATCAGAGAAAAATGTATCGAAATCGACCCAATAGTTTTCCGTGCCTCCCGAACAAACTGACAAACACAAAAAATGTAAGAAACAAAAACGATACTTTTACAAATTTATAATATTATAGATTATAATATATAATATCAAATCAGCGAACAGCCTCTTTGGTTGACTGGGCTAAGTCTTTGCTGACCTACCTTACTGCAGCCCTAGGGTTCCGGGCTGGAATCCTGACATGGTATATTTGATAGGCGTACTTTCCGTTATTTACTACGGTCTGGGTATCTGGAATCTACTGTAAATTGGTCCTTAGGATATACATGGCATAAGCCTAATTTGTTTAGCTCGGGGATATGCAGTGTGTGTTTTGTGTAATGTAATTTTATACATCACTCAATAGTAAGAAGAGACCAAGTTGATAGAGAATAAGTATAAACGACAAAATAGCGATAACGCAGTTGATATCAGGCAGGTTAGCTAAACAATCTAATTTAAAGGCAAACACACACATTTTAAATTAATATAATTATTTTTATATTTTTCCTTTAAGGCTGTATTCTTGTTTGCTTCAGGTGCTCATAATGCCAACGGCGACGAGGAGAGTCACAACAGTAATGGACGGTACACCACAAGGCGGAGGCAAGGTAAAAGTACGTTAGAGTCGTAGTAGAAAGTGTAGTAGAAAGAAAATTCGTAAGCAAATTGTTCACATTTGAGAATGAGATTTGAAGCTTTGTTCGAGTTTATTTCAGCTTGTAATTTACTAAATATAATTTAAATGAAGTTTTGTATCTTGGGAATAGTTAAGATTGCTTCGATTGTACTAACAGAAATAATGATGCCGTTTATTTGACATCATGAGTTAGATGGCTTTGAGTTGCTTTTTGTATTATCAGTTCGATTTCATGATTGACTGCTTTGACATGTTCAAATTGATTAAGTTATAATAATGTATCTACAAATACTTTTTTAACATTCTAATTTCTAAATTGCTGATTTATTTGCTTGAGAATAAAACATCTAATGATTTAATAAAATTAATAGCGATGAGTCTTTAACGAAGAGTACGGCGTTTTTAAATGGTCGCTGTTAAATTTTGCTCTTTAACTTAGTGTTTAAGCAGACCACATATTGATTACTATTACTAAAGCAACTATCATATTGGTATCCACGACAAAAGGTTTACACAATAGTTTACAAGTTACACACAATTCGATGTAACACGCATGCCTACAGATTTAAAATAGATATATACATATTATTATGCCTTTATGCTCCTATTCGACAATGGGTAGCATAATAGAATGGGTAATTCAAGTGATATTAGTCAATACGTGGCCAACCTATTTCAGTAATATATTTTCCTTCTCTTTTCACCTCCAATCGTTTAAATTGTCTTTTTCTTCTGTACTCTATTCTAGCATTATTATTATGTCCCATGACCTTAGAAGATCCTTATTGTGTTCTATATCAGAAAATTAAATATTCAGGTTAGTGTTCAGCTTTAATCTTCCAGTTTAACATTCTTTTCGTCATATGATTTTCATCCTTACTTATTTTATGGTCATGCAACCTATCAATGAGTTACATTGATATGATTATTAATATAACAATAATTAACAATTCAAGTAGTTTCAAGTATTTAGTTGTCTTTACAATATGTTTTTGAATGTATAGAAGAAGAAGAAGCATCGTGATAAGAAACGCGACAAGGATAAGGAGGTGCAGGCCTCGTTGATGGTTGCTTGTCTGAAGAGGCTACTGCCAGTTGGGTTGAACCTCTTTGCAGGAAGAGAACAAGAGTTGGTTCAGCATTGCAAAGATCGATTCCTTAAGGTACAGATTATGTTTATTTAGTTAGTAAAATACTGTTACAACTTAGGTTCCGACAAAAACAAATTCCACTCCTAATCTGTAAAAGAACACATTTTATTACCTGTTGGCATTTGAACTAATTGTAATTCTTTTATGATCGTGTTCTTTTGTTTTCTTATTTATTGGCATACGTTTCTAGAGAACAGCCTATTGTTCTATTATACTCCTCTACGGCCGCTTGTGGCTGAATCATTAGCCAGGTGTTGCGGATTACGTCGACTACGATACGAGCACATTTGTCATAATGAGTAATAATACATACATGTCTGGGATCGGCCCAGGGTAACTAGCTCCATGTGAGGGTATACAATATGTATGTTTGTCTGACGATTATTTATTTATTTATAATAATATCGTCAAGAACACCTTACTTGATATTAAGTAAACGTGTTATCTAAGATGAAATGGACGCTGACAATAACAGTGTTGCAAACAAATAATAAGACAATAAATGCTTATTGACCTATTGAAAATTATTCTTCATCTCTGTTTTTCAAAGTACCTTTAAACCAAATTTCTTGAAACGTTTTACACGTCCAAGGTCAGCGCCATAATAAGTATGTGTTTTAGTAAAGCGTGAAAAAGCAAATCGGCATTTAAACGCACTTTTACATTATATACATACATATACGACATATTATTATGACTAAATTCATCTCGAGTGCCGGGGTGAAGGTAAGGAAAGGAATGCTCCGGTGGTTCGGGCATGTGAAAAGAATGTATGATGAAAGAATGACTAAACAGATATACAATGCAAAAGTGGATGGATGCAGAAGTCGCGGAAGGCCACGACATACCTTCCCTGATCATTGATCGTGTACTAGCAGAAGGTGATGTCAGGAGCCTTAAGAACAGACGAGCGTGCATGACAAGAGCTATGAATGTCAAAGAAGCAAGGGAGGTGTGTAAGAATAAGCCTAAACGGCGCTCTGTTTTCCGTGCCTGCCCCGCAAGGGACCTGGCGTGAAGTTATGTATGTAAGTGTATATTAATCTGTGAAAAGTTTACTTTCAACATGAATACCATTATTATATCTTCGCAGAAAATGACAGAACAAGATGTAGCTGAGTACGCAAAGACCCAACTCACGCTGCCTGACAAGATCGATCCTGCTGATGAAATGTCTTGGCAACATTATTTGTATAGCAAATTAGGGTCCAAGAGTAAAACGAATATCACTATAGAAACAGCAGAAAACAAGGCTAAAATCATTGATGACACTGTTGAAAGGATCGTCGCTATGAGTAAAGTGCTTTTCGGACTGCATATGGTAAGTATTTTTATGCACTAGATAGATGCTTTATTGATTGTTCAGGTAGCGAATCTCTTGAATGATTATTTAGAATACAAAGGGATCAAGAAATTGTTATAGCTTTAGAAGTTAAGGATGATAGAAGAAACAATAAAGATTCGACGAATAGAATAGGAACATTAAATAGATTATTTATACTAAGCCACTGTACAAAAATGAATGTAGTGTACTCTTGGTTATAAGGGACTGTAATTAACACATTCATTATAATCTTGGGTTATGGCAATAAAATATGACGAAAGAGAAAAAATACAACCATTTATAAAATAATTGGCTGAAGACAAGGAAACAAAAAACCAAGCATTTTGTACCAAGTGTAAATAGATTTTGGTGTTGCCATCGGTTTCTTTTATTAATCGTACTGTTATGACTACACTCTAAAATCAGATTGAATGCAGCAGTGTTTATATTATAAAAGGAAAAGAGTATAAGCAAAGGTGGAATAGGAAAGATTAATGAATTGGTTACTTATTTTAATCTAACCGTTTCACTTATATGTCTATATACGAGTAAGTTTATCACCATCTCTCTTATAAGAGCTTCAGAGGAACACAGGCGAGGTTCAAAGACTGTCTTCTATTAAAGAAACTTCTAACTTAATGGGACCCAGTGACAAAAACTAATCAAAATCATTAAATTGTGAATTGAAACAGGATTTTTATTTATCTAAGATTTTGTGTAAATAGATCGACCACCCGCAACAAATGAGCAAGAATGTGTATCGGTCTGTCGTATCGATACAAAGGAAACGTGCTGTAATCGCTTGCTTCAGGCAAACGTCACTACATTCTCTGCCAAGGTTTAAACAATAGTGTGCCGTTTGTTTGTTTGGTTTACGATTTGTATTTGTTTCTGTTTTACGTTACTAACATTACGTAAATTAATTATTAGCATATTTTTACCACAAGTGCGCCGCGCCTTGGTAGCAGCGCGAATAGCTAATTCCTAATGTTGACATCCTAACCCACTTTGTAATTTCGCTATCAACATCCGTTAGGTACCACGGAAGAAGAATACCAAGGCATTGCAAATGGTGATCACTCAGCAAAAAACTATATTCGTAACACATTATACAATTACAGTTGGCGCCACCAACCGGGTCTTATTTTTGTAAAAAAATCTCAATTATAACTTTTCATATTGTTTTATTTTTTCTATTTGTATTCGCGTCGTAGCTGGTTGCCTCAAGAACTCCTTCTATAGTACGTATCTATTTAATATAGCTAGATATCTAATCTTAATACTATATACTTGCTGCAAATGACATAACGTATTTACAATTCAAGTCAAATATCTTGGCAATCAGAATCAACTTTTGGTAAGTTTTCGGATAAAATACTTAGATTATCGCTTTGATTATACTTATTACAACGTTGTATAGTACGATATAATATAATACTTAAATGCGCTTTAGGTGAAGTTAGAAGAAAAGTCAAGTGTTAACATTTTTATTACTCTTGACAGTTTGTAGTGCGAAAGAGACGGCATTAGAATTCAAATAGCAATAGGGCGAGATCGCAGCACTCTACCCTCTTAGCTTTCTTTGTAAACCTTATAACTGTGTTCTGCTTAATGACGTGTACGAACTTCAAGAACGCATATAAGTTTCACTTATACTATAGTAGATAAGTAAAAAAACTTACTTTTTCGGAATATGTGCTGATCTATCTTATAGCCATAACTAACCCTAATGAACCGCGCATGCTGCTATGGACTAAAAGGCCACCAAACCAAAACCACGTTCGGATGTTTGGATCCGTATTCTATGTGCCGCGAGAAAACGCGTCGCAATTGCATGCTTGAGATCTACGCACCTGTATAAGCTGAGCCGGTAAGTGTGTTGTTTTAAGTTTGGCTTAGGTCACGTATACACAGGTCCAACGAAGTCCAACAATCGTTTGTTGCCGTTCATCTGCAATATAACATCAAAGCAGTCTAGTCATTTGACGGTCCGTCTTAATGGGCACATAAGGTTATGGAGACCCATACGTTGGCCTTTGCTAAGGCTGCCTGTACGCGACTTTAGACATGCAGTAATATTTTGTTTCATCAGTCTTTTACTGGTACTAACAAGGTGATTGCCGTTGGAAGATTTTTGACGATGTTTTTCTTGATGGTCAACGTATATTAATTGAAATAATATTATATACTCTATAGCTGAAAAACTGTCTGTATAGTCAGCTATGAACTCAACCTAAATGGAATGAGATGCCGAAACTTTAATCATTAAGCTACCAGGACTTTTAATTATTATGTACATATAGCGATAGTTACACGCTGAGTACCTACTTGATTGTTTGTAATACATACATATGTAGTTTTTAATCCTGCATTTTGTTGGTACAGGCATCGTGCTTGCAATATATTCGCTAGAACATACTACGAGCTTTGGTTGGAAGAAGAAAATATCGGACAAGAAGTTATGATAGAAGATTTGACGGTACTAACTTTTGATTAACACACTATACATAATATTTAAAAAGTAGCAAATAGTTATATCTGTGGGAAATATTGCCAGTAATGATTATACCAAAGTTAATTACAAATATTTTATTGGTCTGGCTACAAGGCCTTTTTGATCAATCTTCTCAGTATTTCCTTTCTTTTAAGTTGTAGTTGTAAAACCTAACCTCATCTAAAATTACTGATACACAATGACGAAGTTTTATAGCTGCGAGAAAAGTCATATTAGGTACATTGAACAACTGAAATTTTCCATGCAAACAATTTTTTGTTTAAAACAATACGGCTTTTTTGGGTTTTTTTCA
The DNA here is from genome assembly GCA_949752895.1 of Dendrolimus pini. Lineage (NCBI taxonomy): Eukaryota > Metazoa > Arthropoda > Insecta > Lepidoptera > Lasiocampidae > Dendrolimus > Dendrolimus pini. The sequence continues at coordinate 7,478,066 of OX457150.1, forward strand.
CCATTATTATATGACACTCTTCCAGTTCCCGTCACAAACTCGATTCAATCAAACATATTTTAGTGTTGCTACTTAAATAAAAGTTGTTATTTTTAAATTGTTTCGTAACAGCAATCCTTTGAGGACGCTGAACTGAAAAAGAGCGACGTAGTAGAAGAAGAAGGGAAGCCTGATCCATTGACTCAACTGGTCACCACATTCTGCAGAGGAGCCATGACAGAAAGATCTGGAGCTTTACAGGTTAATGCAAATGCCTCTTTATGCGTGTACAGATAGTTTCTATAATTGTCTGGTTCAGTCATGTGTTTCTTAAATCGCTTTTAGAATAATGTTGTGGGTATTTTAATAGTAAAGGAATAACATTTACAATCCTGCGTTATTTTAGGAGGATCCACTATACATGTCCTACGCTCATATTATAGCGAAGTCTTGTGGTGAAGAAGAAGAGGAAGGCGGTGGAGAAGAGGAAGAAGGTGGCGGAGAAGCCGAAGGCGAAGAAGAAGGCCGTGCTAGTATACATGTAAGTTCGTCACTTATTCTAATGCGAATTAACGCTGGAAATAATAAGAGCTCTGAATGTAATTAACGTTACGTATACTTCAGTATACAATGGGCGCAAAACTTATATGCGAGTGAAGCTAGCTCTGTAACTTGCTTAGGTCCAGTCTGTCTTTATGCTTATTACACCTGACAGTCAGTGTGAAAGTAATGGTATGTGATTCGAGATAGCGACTGAGAGAAAGCGCAATACTCTCTTCTTAGCTCTACTTATCGCAACCTGTACATTATAACTGTGTTCTTCGTAATAACGTATACGAACTTCAAGAACGTCCTCAAGTTTTTGTTGAACTATAACGACATTAAACAATTTTGAAAATTGGCTATAATATAGCCGTTTTTTTTAAATATAATCATTTATTCGTGCTGTCTGTGCACGTTGTGAACTCTTGTATTTTTAAGACATTTAAGTAAGCACCTTTATTGGTCTATTTATGTCATGTTTCATGCAGAAAAGGATGGATATGTTTATGGTACGTATTGGAAAGACTTAACATACTGTATTGAGTATATTCTTACGTGGTTGTCATAATAAACCACTATGAGAACCACATAAGAATATTCTTCTTAGTTCGAACATTAGAAAGGGAGACTTTCTAACACACAATATTTAAGTCTTTGGAAGCGAAAACTCGCCACCTATTGCCAAGTAAAAAAAATTACAAACATCAATATGATTTTTAAGGTGGATCCCCTCATGACTATCATCTCTGAAAAGTTCAAACCTCGGTTATTTACCCCTAATCTTTCCTTATCTTTCTTGGTTTCGCTACAGTGTAGTGGCAAATAGCTTGCATATTCCTTACTAAACATCTATAACATCTAACCCATTCGTTTCTGAAAAAATTACTGTGATAAAAAAAAGACAGGGACGAATGGAAAGTGTAGCCACAGACGTCCGATCACCACGGCGGCCTTTGACAAATGATCGGCTGTAGACAACGATGATCGGCAAGCGGGCACTCCTCGTTGGCCCCCGGTGTTTCCCTCCGCGCACACCTCACCTCACCTAAGCACGTGTAATCGCGTGAATGCGCTTATTATTATTAAATCTGATATTTCGTTTAGCAGCGAAATGTGTGCTGTATTATAAAATATTATACGGCATTTTTAGAAAAAAAATATGCAATCCTGAACTGCAATTCAAACACAACAGTATTTCATTTCTACCTGAAGACCTCCAAAGTAGTAAAGTCTGCTTAGACTTCTAAAAAAGGTTATTTTATAAGTGGTACTATGGTAAATGGTAGGGTGACATTTTATGGAGATGGTTATGTGGAGAACAGATATCTAGCTATATCGGCATCACAAAGTCCCGGTAGAAGAGACTGATATAAGATTCTAGCTTGATACCGTGACTAATGACATACGTACCAACCAAGGATTTACAACAAAACAAGGCGAATACCGCACGAAGAGAAAAGAATAGAGTAGAGTAGAAAAGATACAAAAGTGGACCCCTGGCTCTGAAGATGATAATGATTCAAAATGTCCTCCGCTGGAACTAGTTTAACTTAAAAAAAAATTATTGCGTGTGTTCAGCAGACAGGCAGACGGCCTACCTGATGGAAAGCGGCTACCATCGCCTATAGACATTTGTGACACCAAAGGTGCTATCAATGTTCTGCCGCTCTCTAAAAGGAGACTGGAACCTGGTCAATAATGCCGGAACACAACTCAAGTTTGTTATTGCAGCATACTCTAGACCAGAAGTGGTAGTCATCCAATTTAATCACTTTATATGCATATTGCAGGAACAAGAAATGGAAAAGCAGAAGCTTCTGTTCCACCAAGCACGTTTAGCGAACCGAGGTGTTGCTGAGATGGTATTACTTCATATATCTGCTTCGAAGGGCGTTCCCAGTGATATGGTCATGAAGACATTGCAACTGGGCATTTCTATATTGCGAGGTGGTAATATTGAGATTCAGATGGTGAGTAAAAGTAAATTTCAGTATATATATCTCGGAGAAGCATCATTCTCGTTGACATCGTCGTTAGTGGTTGCGCGTTTAGTGGGCATCATCAGGTAAAATGCGAGCACAAAACAAAATAGTCACGGTTTATATATTTTTAATTTAGATTTAAACGGCCTCTGTGGTTTAGCGGGCTAAGCCTTTGCCGGCCTACCTCACTACAACGCAGAGGCTCCGGGTTCGATTCCTGGTATAGTAAATTTCGGAAACGTATTTTCTCCGTTATTTACTATGGTCTGGGTATATGGGATCGGCCCCAGAGTAATCCGTTGTATGTTACCCATAACACAAGCGTACCTTGCTTAGTTTGGGGATATACAATATACGTGTTTGTCTGCCGATTATTATTATTATTAGTTAAACAATATTCTGTCACAGTTTAAGACCGAGCAGCGGATTCAGGGCACCGATCATACTTTAACCATTCCTTTTAAATTCTCAACGACGAATGTGTCACAAAACTCGCCCGTCTACCTTAAGAGCCTGTATACTACTAATTCAAATCGGTGTTTCACATAGTTTACCCCCGCGCAACCAATGTTTACTTCGATGGGACAGCGCCAATTTAAGGCGTGCGTGCGTGTGGTAAAATATTGTATATCACCGAACATACGCTACATAACATAAATAGGTGTATACGTAGCTAACGAACATTGCACGGCACCGATATCACACTATTCATGCGGCTGAGAACAAGAGGAAGCGAGACAAAACATGATACAGTGAGAGAAGTTCACGTGGATAATAGGTATTGAAAATTCGACACGAGGTACTAAACATGTTTGGCCTAGTGGTTTTCTAATACTAAGGTAGTGAGGAGGTTTAAGACTCGATCCCGCACACAGGTGGTTTTTTTTTTCTCTTTTTGTAACTAATTTTGATACGTTAAACTTTATTCTAATGATATTAGTTTTTAGATGTAAATGTTATAAAAATCATTTCATTGTATTATGGAACAACAATGAATTCATATTATCCCTATTGATATTATAAATGCGAAAGTCTGTCTGTTTGTTCCGTTTTCACGGAAAAACTACTGGACCGATTTGGCTGAAATTCATTTGATATATATTTTCGATGCTGAGAATGAACATAGGATGCTTTTATCCCGAAATATGGAATAGTTTCCGGGATAAAAATATATTTGTCTTTTTTTGTTTGTTATCCTTTTACGGAAAAACTACCGAACCGATTTAGTTAAAATTCGGTATAATTGATTTATGTAATCAATATTATGGGTTATCCCAAAAAATGGGGTAGGTTTTTTGTGATTTTCCATTTTGGTCATTGCAGCCATTTCAGTCATTTCAACCATTTGGGCCATTTCAGTCATTTAGCCATTTCGGTCATTTGAGCGATTTGGGCCATTTCAGTCATTTCGGTCATTTGGGCCATTTTGGTCATTTCGGCCATTTCAGCCATTTCGGTCATTTCAGCCATTTAGGCCATTTCAGTCATTTCAACCATTTGGGCCATTTCAGCCATTTGGGCCATTTTGGTCATTTCGGCCATTAGGGCCATTTCAGCCATTTCGGCCATTTCAGCCATTTGGGCCATTTCAGTCATTTTGGCCATTTAGGCCATTTCGGTAATTTCGGCCATTTCAGCCATTTCAGTCATTTCAACCATTTGGGCCATTTCAGCCATTTAGGCCATTTCGGCCATTTGGGGCATTTCAGTCATTTTGGCCATTTCAGTAATTTCACCCATTTGGGCCATTTCGGTCATTTGGGCCATTTGAACCATTTCGGCCATTTTAGCCATTTCAGTCAATTCAGGCTATATCGGCCATTTGGGCAGTTTCAACCATTTCATTCATTTCAGCCATTTCGGTCATTAGGGCCATTTCAGTCATTTCGTCCATTTCGGTCATTTGGGCCATTTTGGTCATTTGGGCCATTTGGGCCATTTCAGCCATTTCGGTCATTTCGGCCATTTTGGTCATTTCGGCCATTTTGGTCATTTCGGCCATTTCAGCCATTTCAGCTATGTCAGCCATTTGGGCCATTTCCGTCATTTTGGCCATTTAGGCCATTTCGGTCATTTCGGCCATTTGGGCCTTTTAGGCCATTTCGGCCATTTTAGTCATTTCGGCCATTTCGGCCATTTCGGTCATTTGGGCCATTTAAACCATTTCGGCCATTTCAGTCGATTCAGCTATTTCGGCCATTTGGGCAATTTCAGCCATTTCATTCATTTCAGCCATTACGGTCATTAGGGCCATTTCAGCCATTTCAGTCATTTCAACCATTTGGGCCATTTCAGCCATTTCGGCCATTTTGGTCATTTCGGCCATTTTGGTCATTTCGGCCATTTCAGCTATTTCAGTCATTTCGCCCATTTGGGCCATTTCAGTAATTTCACCCATTTGGGCCATTTCAGTTATTTCAGCCCTTTCGGCCATTTGGGCCATATCAGCCATTTCGGTCATTTGGGCCATTTCGGCCATTAGGACCATTTGGGCCATTTCGGTCATTTCAGCCATTTGGGCCATTTCAGTCATTTTGGCCATTTAGGCCATTGCAGTAATTTTGGCCATTTAGGCCATTTCAGCCATTTCAGTCATTTCAACCATTTGGGCCATTTCAGCCATTTCGGCCATTTTGGTCATTTCGGCCATTTGGGCCATTTCAGCCACTTCGGTCATTTCAGCCATTTCAGTCATTTTGGCCATTTCGGCCATTTTAGTCATTTCAGCCATTTCGGTCATTTCAGCCATTTCGGTCATTTCAGCCATTTGGGCCATTTCAGTCATTTTGGCCATTTAAGCCATTTCGGTAATTTCGGCCATTTCAGTCATTTCAACCATTTAGGCCATTTCAGCCATTTAGGCCATTTCGGCCATTTTGGTCATTTCGGCCATTTTGGTCATTTCGGCCATTTCAGCCATTTCAGCTATGTCAGCCATTTGGGCCATTTCCGTCATTTTGGCCATTTAGGCCATTTCGGTCATTTCGGCCATTTGGGCCTTTTAGGCCATTTCGGCCATTTTAGTCATTTCGGCCATTTCGGTCATTTGGGCCATTTAAACCATTTCGGCCATTTCAGTCGATTCAGCTATTTCGGCCATTTGGGCAATTTCAGCCATTTCATTCATTTCAGCCATTTCGGTCATTAGGGCCATTTCAGCCATTTCAGTCATTTCAGCCATTTCGGCCATTTCAGCCATTTCAGTCGTTTCGGTCAATTCGACCATTTGTGTCATTCAGCCGTTTGATCATTTAGGCCCGTTCGGCCAAATATATTTTCATATTGGAAACTATCTCATTTTTCGGGATGAAAAGTAGTTCTTGGCCACCCTCGATATTAAAATAACATAATTATGTACCCAGTTTCATCCAAATCGGTTCAATAGTCTGTCCATAAAAGGATAACAAACAGAAAGACAAATATGCTTTTGGATTTTTTTTTCGCGGAACCCTAAAAACGTAGCCTAAGGTACTTCTTATAACATCAGCTATCTGCCATTTAAAATTACGTCAAAATCGATCCAGCTGTGTCCGAGATTATCCGGAACATCCAGACACACAGACAGACTGACAAAAATTCTATAAATAGCATTTTCGGAATCTCCTGGTCCGATTTTTTTTTAATTTATTTTGAGATTTCAAACAGGCACTTCACTTTGCGTTTTTGGAATCTCCTGGTCCAATTTTTTAGTTTTTATTTTGACATTACAAACAAACCATTTGTTGATCTGTATAGATAAGAACTTTAAAATAAATTATAATAGATAAAAGATAAAACATAAAAAAATTAGACAGAAAAATGAAATGAGCACTCGAACCATGAACTCTAATCGTACGTGTACTAGTATCAACTCACTCTACCACAATAACATTGGAGAAAGTATTGAAAGCTTTGTAATATTTATAACTCTACTTATCCACGTGTCAACGTAATTTTCTATGAAGAATCATAGATGGCGCTTTCGAATTTTAATGTTACCGGTAAGATTGATTTAAATACGTTTTATTGTCAATAGTATAAAAGTCAAGATGAAATGAAATATAAAAATTTAGAAAAGTATTTTTATTGCATTTTATAAAATTATTTAGGAAGAGAAAAAGAGCATTTTATCAACTTTCATATCAAAATAAAAAAATCTTCTAGATCAAGTGAAACTAGTAGGGTTCGAACCCACACAGCTAGTGATTTAGACCAGACCTCTACCGTATACGCCAAACAAGTATAGCGCGACCGCTTCAAAATTCTTGTTATTATTGCTCCTTCGTTTATTTAAAATTATTTTTCAATGGCGGTCGCGGAGCAGAGCAGCGCGTGTAGTTTAGACGAAAGCCTCGGGCGTTATGATAAATTCCATACATTGGGACAGGCAGGCGGGATTTTTGCAGTCATTTTTAATAAAATAATTAATTACTTCCAAATTAAGTTAAGTAACCCAATAAAAGATCTATAATTGAATTTGTTATAATATAATATGTTACTGTTATTTATTTTAGCGATGTACGATTAACAGTAATAACAATAACCAAGATTGAATAACTCGTTTAGAGGTTACTTTGCAATTATTTTCTATCGAGAAAATTTATCGTAAATGCGTTCTGAGTACAAAGTTTACGTCAGAAATATGATCAAGATTGACATATATTTTTTTCACCGCAATAAAGTGTGTATAACTACTGTAAAAATGGTTGAGAAAATGATCTAAAAACGCATTCTGACTGATATCACCTTGTTAAGTACAGATGGCGCCTCGACCCCGCTCGAGGCATATGCTCTGCTCTGATTGGTTGCTTATTAAATTACAATATTCATAACTTTTATTAGGTTTGGACGATTTTTAAGTCATAGAAAGATTTAACAAATCAAATTAAATTAAATTAAGAATTTTAATAGTAATTCAAATGTAACTAAATAATATTGTGCGTTATACGTCCAAACAACAATCAACCAGACTCATAGCTCCCTCCAACATACATTAAAACAATAGTGGTGTGTAATAAAACTACGTTTTAACGGTTTTAAGTGCGGTAATTTCTTCTCCTTCTGCTGCAAGGGGGGGTTTTCGAAACTCGACGACATTGCGACAAATTTGCGTGCGAGGGTTGATGAGGGATTACGCCATCCAGCCCAGCTCCTCCAGGAAGTCCACCAGTTTCTTGACGTCACTGAAGACTTTTCACTACCTACCTACGCTACCTGAGGCGTCCAGACACTTCGCCTCTTAACATGTTCATTGCGATACGGGGTCTAAGTCGCCCTGAACGTATCTCATTTGGTGCGGAGGGCGTAACATCAATTTGGTTTATTATAGAAAAAATATGAATGTATTCCAGAGACGTGACATACAGAACGTGATAATACTCGATAATCACGCCTAATATAAACAAGTTGGCGGTAGGTTAAATAAAACTTTAACAATACTCATTGACACTTGACATCTTTGTCTTCTAACCAAAATATTAAAAATTCAAATAAATTACCGCACTGAAAACCGTTAAAACGTAGTTTTATTATGTACATTAATCGCGAAAACTTAATAATAATGGGCATCAATGTACGTACATTGCATAATTATTTGTTTTTTGTTATAGGGTATGTTGAACCACTTGAAAGACAAGAAAGATGTTGGTTTCTTCACGTCGATAGCTGGCCTCATGAACTCTTGCTCTGTACTCGATCTAGATGCCTTTGAAAGGAATACCAAAGCTGAAGGTATTTTTATACAAAGTCCAATAGCCTTTTGACGACTTGCACAATGTCGCTGGTAGATGCTGGATAAGTCTTTACTTGTCCAGCAGCTACAAAGGGGGGACCAGGTATATGCGTAAAGATGAGGAAGCCTAAGTACAGCAGTTCACTGCGATTGGCTGACGATGATAATAACAAGTCCATTCAAATTTTATTGATGATAATGGAGAAGCGTGCACAACTTACTATAAATTCTACCATTACAAAACACTTTATCGCTCAAAAAAAGCAATTACAAAAACAAAATGCATAGTTATAATACTTAGCAAAAACATAGGTGGCCTTATCGCTAAAAGCGCTCTCTTCCAGGCAACCTAGCTAAAAAGAATATCGTAACTAATCTGGCAGTGTAGTTGGAGCAATACATGCTTATACTATTATATACATTTAATACATACATTAATCCAAACACATTTATAGTATATATATGTTACATACATATACGAAATTATCTAAATAAATTTATTTATGTATAATATTTTTATATAATAAAGAATAGTTGCTAAAATAACATCATTTAACTTTTAAAATATAGATACTATAAATAAGATATAATATTGTCAGAGGGCAGAAAATTTGTCTATGTTTGGGACGTTATGGCAAGGTTATAAATTAAATTATGTTTCTACTTGTAATTAGTATATAAAATGATTTTATACATACATACATAACTTCACACCAGGTCCCTTGCGGGGTAGGCACGAACAACAGAGCGCCATTCAGGCTCATTCTTACACACCTCACTTGCTTCTTTGACATTCATAGCTCTTGTCATGCACGCTCGTCTGTTCTTAAGGCTCCTGACATCACCTTCTGCTAGTATACGATCAATTTGGCCATGGAAGGTGTGTCGTGGCCTTCCGCGACTTCTGCATCCATCTGAATGAAAAATTAAAATGATTTTAATTGCTCAAAATAACCCGTTGATTTGTTATATAGGTTTGGGTGTGGGTCTAGAGGGCGCTGCCGGTGAGAAGAACATGCACGATGCGGAATTCACTTGTGCTCTATTCAGATTCATACAGCTCACTTGCGAGGGTCACAACTTGGGTATGTATAAATAATAAAAAAACATCAAACAATCATTTATATCCAGGGATAAATCAATGGAATAGGGGGCCAGGCCAGTGAAAATAGGATTGGAGTAGTGGGAAGAACGACATTAGAAATCTCACTCTTTGCACGAAACACGATTAGCTCATGGCCGTTTTAAATCTATATACTGTGAGAGCGTGGTATGACCCCGATCAAGCCAGCCCTGAGAGCTGAAATCAAGATTGTGACTCCAGCATGGCTCCACCACGTCAGAATTGTTGGAATAAGATTCATTGAGTAGGTAGTATATTGGTTTTGAACTTTTCCGTTTAAATGCCCTTTTGAAGATTTATACCCGAATAATGAAAATAGTAGATAGACTGCGCGTTTCACTAGTAGCTCACAACGCCCAAATGCACCGTTAGCCGTTCCACAAGGCGACCGCGGTCGTTGTGGTCGTCGCGAAAACGTCACTAATGACGTCATCATGTTCAATCGCAACGCTCACAACGACCCATGTCAAGAGGTGGGTCGAATAACCGTTCCGCTTGGGCTTACGATTGTAACGCCGGAACGGGAAAAAACGCGGTCATGAACGTGGTCGTTGTGAGTCTCTAATGCAACGTAGCCGTAGATATATTATTTTTCTTATTGTTCTTAACAATCCGCCTCTGGACCATAGTCATAATTTATACATATTTTAACAGAATGGCAGAACTATCTGCGTACACAGGCTGGTAATACGACAACGGTCAACGTGGTCATTTGCACCGTCGATTACCTGCTGCGGTTGCAGGAATCAATCATGGACTTCTATTGGCATTATTCTAGCAAGGTATGTGATATTTTAATGTTTCTTTTATTTATTCCCCAATTACAGGTTATATTTTTTATTTTATTTTACATAACCATATGCTTTTGTATTCTCTTTGGGTATAACAATACATAAACACTGGAAATATGAAATATTATAATATGAATATTACCTAATAGATGAGTCATAAGTACCGATTTTGTTAAAATTTTGTATGCATGTAGTCTTGATTCCAAGAATGGAAATAGTATACTTTTTATCCTAGGAAATCGGGCAGTTTGTGAAATAAAATCTAATAAATATTCCCGGGGCGAATATCGCCTAAAAAAAAAAAAAATGCGACCTATAATATATGCATAACTAGCTATTACGCGCGGCTTCGGTTGCGTCAAAAAAATCGATATAAAAAGTAGCCTATGAGCTATTCCAGCCTTTATCTATCTCTGTGCCATGTGGGAGCTACGTCTTGTCATCGCAGCGGACAACGCACAACTGGCTCGCGCAACGTGGGAGCGCACGTATTAATATTTGCTCTATCCCGCTCACACACTATGCTGTACATTGTACTATTATCTCCGCAATTTGCTAATGCGCTGGAGCCTTGTCAAAATAACATTCATGTGACGTCATCCGCAACTAAAAAGTACAGCTAACAAAAAATATCTGACAATAACTACAAGGTGGGGTTTATGAGGGTAGATAAAAGCATTTATGATAATTGCAATTATCTTTAAAATAAAACCAAATAGGTATTTGAATCATTTTCATTGTATTTGTAGGTATTTTGTAGGTGTTTTAAAATTTCGTTTAAAGTGTGCTTCGAAATAACTACGTCCTCACTAGTATCAGATGCATTTTTCAGCGAATGAGTTACAGTTTGAAGTAGTATTAGTATAGACTATTAGTGTCCTCCATCTCTTTTTCAAAATAATCGTCCACTTTAATGATTATTTCACGAGCACGACTGTGGAGTATTAATCTACTCATTATAACAACAACAATAACAGAAAGAATAAACAAAACTTAACAACAATATAAGCAAACAAAACAAAATAACCGCTTTAAATTATGAACAAAATAACGACAAAATTAAAATGAAATCACAAGGAACTCGATATGTACGCGGCCAATGATGCTAACGGTACTGAGTGTTCGGCTACGGTTACGTCACTAAAATGGCGGCCAGGCGCATTAGCAATTTGCGGGGATAATAGCAGTACGACTTGTTAATATTTGTAGTTAAGGTTACCGTTTCCAAAATAAATCAGTTCTCATTAGTACTCGACAGTGAATAGTACTCTCTGCCATCTGAAGTATAATTTCACCTCTCGCTACTACAGACAAATTTCATTCAGATCCGTTCAGCCGTTCTGGCCTGATTGAGCAACAAACATCCATCGAAACTTTCTTTATGTAACAGGAACTGATAGATCCGGCTGGTAAGGCGAACTTCTTCAAAGCGATAGGTGTCGCTTCGCAAGTGTTCAACACACTCACTGAAGTCATCCAAGGTCCCTGTACGCAGAATCAACAGGCTTTAGCGCATTCCAGGTCTATCTTATATCTTTCTTATATATATATAAAAATTTTGTGTCACGATGTATGTTGCCAATAAACTCCAAAACTACTGAACCGATTTTAATCAAATTTGCACACCGTGTGCAGTTTGATCCAACTTGAAAGATAGGATACTTTTTATACCGTTGGAACCGGTAGGTGGCGATGAGATCGGGTTCTGGAATCCTCCTAATCACCGGGAGCGATTTCGGTGATTTTGTTTTTGTGTATTTGAGTGGGTCCCCGAATGGTTTAAATCCACAATTGGAACCGGTAGGTGGTGCTGGGATCGGGTTCTAGATTTTTATTTTTTCAAAGCAGGACAACGTCTGCCGGGGCCGCTAGTATCAATATATGTTCTTATAATAATTCCTGTTTGTCTACTTTTTTTATTAAAATTAATGTTTAATAGGGAGGGGGGGGGGGTATAAACATCGCGCGGTTTCTTTAAGGGGGGAGGGGGGGTATCAGTCAGTCAGTTATCTCCGGTTTTACTATTATTGAGATTATTCATCATGGCGGTATTGTAAAGAAATTGCTTAGTCTTCGTTATTTAGGAACTTGGTACAGATGGTGTATTGTATATATTAATAAGTGCTTGTCAGGGTAACAATACTACATTCTAAATATTTTATTCTTATTCAAATTCAAAAGTTTTTATTCAAAATAAGTTCCACTGGAGAACACTTTTTGAAGGTCATATTACATAGGTCAACATTTAATTTTACTTTCTAGTTCATGTATACCGCTTCGCAACGTTGCTGTTAAGGAGAAGAAGCGGCAAGAAAGTCCCCAGCAACACGTCTAGCTAAAATGGTTTTTCTTCACATTTCTTCTTCTTTTTCAGATTGTGGGATGCAGTTGGTGGTTTCCTGTTCTTATTCTCGCATATGCAAGACAAACTATCCAAACATTCGTCTCAAGTTGATCTATTGAAGGAACTATTGAATCTCCAAAAGGACATGATCACGATGATGTTGTCTATGCTTGAAGGAAATGTAGTTAATGGTAAGTAATTTGTATTTTATAGCAGCACGTTTCTTGAACTTATCCTTTATAGTGGTATCTAGTATAATAATAGTATCGAGCTACAGGACTCAAATTAAAATACATGCCGTTGGAATTACTATAGAGTTTATTAGAACTGTACAAACACGTATAAAAACAGGTACAAATATAACTAGACACTGTATAAACTGCACGATTCAATAACACGCGCAAAGTCCGTCACCATATAGCTAATCGAAAGTACTACACGTCTTGCTAGTATCTTAATCGTCGCTTGACTGCCACACCCCTCCGTTCGGGCATTGTTTTATACTAAGTACACAGCCCAAAGAATTCGAACCCTGGGGTTTCCGAGAAAAAGTAATTTGCACACCTGGTTATCTATTCCTGCGGGCGGCCAACAAAGTCGAAAAAAATAAGAATAAGCTATTGTCTAATTGTAAATTTTAAATACGAGGTAAACAAAAGAACTCCGAATGTGGGTGGGGCAATAAACCAGGTGCGCAGCATTTCTTTGTCGGTATGTAACAATAGGTATGCAGTTGGCCCAACTTGTAACAGTATAATAAGCTGTATAACGTAGATGTTTGAACTGTATGTAGATACTTGAATAAACAATCCCAAAAATACCTACTTAATTACAATTTTATCCCTAAATGTGATCTCTTCCAAATGACTAAAGTATTTTAATTTTGACATGACTTTGTTTTGACTTTTTTTGGCAACGATTAATTAGCTCAATGTACAATTATTTCTATGGTCATATTAAATTAGTTATATAACTCAGTTTTATAATAGTTGATATGAATTCGTACGTTAACGTTAAATATTTATTATTCTTTACTTGTATTAAGAATTAGTAGAAAACTAGAAAAACCTGGCTCTTAATCTATATGTATTTACTTCCCCACCTCGTGTATAATGGATACATTCTAGGACCAGATTTATTGAATTCGTTATTTTTTTCAGGAACAATCGGTAAACAGATGGTGGACACTCTGGTAGAGTCTGCATCTAACGTGGAACTGATTCTGAAATACTTTGATATGTTCCTAAAACTGAAGGATTTGACATCAAGCGCCAGTTTCCAAGAGATCGACGCGAACAACGACGGATGGGTATTGCCAAAGGACTTCAAGGAGAAGATGGAACAACAGAAGAGTTATACGCCGTAAGTGCATATTTGTATTAAAAAGGTACTTATACTAATAATTTCGAATATCTTTAGCAGTTTTCTCTATGTAGCGATATTTCACTCGATAAGATACATTTATTTAATAAAATTCCCATTACGTTTTAAAAATTTTCATACTCACATATTTTCACACACTGTCACTCACTTACTTTTATTCACTCCCCTGTCACTCACTCACTCACTCACTGTCACTCACTCACTCACTTACTGTCACTCACTCACTCACTGTCACTCACTGTCACTCAGTCACTCACTGTCACTCACTCGCTCACTGTCACTCCGTCACTTTCACTCACTCGCTAGTGAATGAAAGATTATTTTGTAGGTTGGCCGCCAGCCTTTCTGCATGCTCCAGCTATTGAATAACTTGGATTTGATCCTGCTTTGGACTTGTTATAATTTTCGCAGAGTAGCAAGTCTTTTAGTAGTTTACACTTTTAATTTAGCGATAAGACTAAATTGCCGACAGTGAGATATTCATCTTTGCTCTCAAGAATACATTATTTGAACAGCAGAATTTTCTTAATCATCAGTCATTCTCAGAGCCATGAATAAAGAATATAAAAATGTACAAATAGCCATTTTCACGTTGATATCAATTGTGAAATTTCAAAACCTAGCAAATGGATTTTAAGAAATTGTAGTCCACAACACAGAAAAAAAATATTAACTTCAACTTATTGGGAGCGATACCATATTCTGATGTCTTTAAACACAATATATCTGCAAATACGATAATTGCTCAACATTTCATTTTTAAAAACAATGCCAACTGCTGTTTTTTGAAATTTCATTGCTGATATATTATCTTGGACATACCTACGGTTCAATGTCTAGTTTTTATACTTTTTATGTAGTGAGGAGATCGAATTCCTCTTGGCTTGCTGCGAGACCAACCATGATGGTAAACTGGACTATGTGGGCTTCTGCGACCGATTCCACGAGCCAGCCAAAGAGATCGGTTTCAATCTTGCCGTGTTGCTTACGAATCTATCCGAACACATGCCCAACGAACCCAGGTAAGCGGTCATTGATAGGAAGTAAACAAAATCAAATTACTTCTTTCTCTAATTTTAGTTATTATTATAAAGGACCATCCACAAACTACGTCACAGGAATGTCATAATGATTTTTGAACCCCTCCTACCCCTTGTTACACTTCGTTGACCCCCCCCCCCCCTGAACGTGTGATGTAATCTTTGGAGGGCCCTTAATAAGATGCTGGATATATATATACACCTTCCTGTGCCGTATGATAATCTTTGTACAAAAGGGACTAGAATTTCACAAAATCATCAATAATGATTTGGATTGGAATGGATGGTAGAAGGTTATTTGCTTTAAATTTTTTGAAACCAAGTTTATCGTTAAAAACATATTATATGAAATTCTACTTAACAAATAGTGTTAGTTGCCTCCTTAACTGCAAAAATGAGACTATATATTAGATTAAGGCCACATAACAATAACAATTAATTTACTTTCAAACTTGACTACTATTAATAATGTTCATTACTAAAACTTATCTTTTAGTCACGACAGAAACAAAAGCACAGTAAAAAAGGTGATAATAATTTGACAATTTACTTGCTTAACTGGATGATCCATGGACATAAGAGTAAAGGTAGGTCAAAAAAGACCTGCATGTGTAATGTGAAGAATGAAACGATGATATGTAGTGTGATCGAAGACGTACGTAAGAACTTTCCAAAGAGGCATGGAAAGAGGTATGATAGGAGCTAAACTAAGAGATAGGAAAAAAGCTACAGATATAAGAAATTTCACAAAAATAGAAGATCAAATAGCAGAAATTAAAAAGTTTGAATGGAGATACCACGACATGGGAAAAGAAGACGAGGGAGACAGTACAAACGATGGACGAAGACATTAAGAAAATTGCAGGTCCCTTATGGCCAAGACTATCGAGGGACAGGAATACATGGAAAGAGCTGGAATAAGCCTATGTGTCAAAGAGAAACGCTAATCTTCAAATAGTAAATATATACATAGGAAACTTAATTGTAAACATTTATTATTAGCAATAAACGCTATTTTAATTGAGAAGACGTATACTAGAATAGAGAAGAATGGAGAAGATACTGCGCCGTCCCCAAATAATTAGGATAACATGAAAGAAGGGGAAACGAGAATCTTCGTTGGAACTATTTGTGAATAAACGTGGTGTTTACTTTATTTCTAAACTCTTCAGGTTAGCGAGGTTCCTGGAGACTGCCGGCTCAGTGTTGAACTACTTCGAGCCATTCCTGGGTCGCATCGAGATCATGGGCGGGTCCAAGCGCATCGAGCGTGTGTACTTCGAGATCAAGGAGTCCAACATCGAACAGTGGGAGAAGCCACAGATTAAGGTAAGGCACTTGTCACTTGTGAAAGTTTTTAAGTATGAATGGATATTTTTACACACTATTTTATAGAAGATTTATTATCTTATTTTTTTTGTATTAAATAAAAGATAATTTAATTTATTTTTATCTATAAAATAAAATAATAGAATTAAAAAAAATCTTAACTAAATACTTAAAAATAAACTAAATTATAAATTAATATAAAGAATGTAAAAAATCGCTGCCAGAGGGGAGCGTGCCCAGAAGGCTGGCTGCATTGCAACGCTGTATGGCAATGCTGATTCGTTGCGCGAAATACGAACCAGCCTTCTGATCGCGGGTGGTATCAAAGAGTTTCTTACAAATTTCTTTGAATTTCTTTTGAACACTTTGCCGATGGACCCTGCGGACCTAAAGTTTTAACTCCAAACGGCACAAATATGTAACCCCTACCTAGGGTTCCATATTTGCGCCGTTTGAGATCTTCAGCTGTTGAAGCAGCGTTGCCAGCCCCTGACTTAGTAACTGGAAGATGAGATGCCGCCAGTGTGTCAACGCATTTGTCACACTTGAACATAAAAACTACTACGGATTTTGATATCGGATATTGTTATCGATTAAAACTAAAAAGTTTACGCATTAGTCGTCAGCCGTCGGCTGTCGATTGGCGAATGATTCACCTATGGCGAAAAAGCTTTCAGCCACTTTTTTAACTGGATGGCTGTTTTAAAAATGTAGGACTTTTACCCACCTATACTAGCAAGCGTGCCTGCCTGCTCGCACTTCGAGGTCGCGACCCCCACTTACCTTACCGCGATATCACTAGGTCCAGACGTCTTCTAATATTAATATTGGTTGTTTCATATAATTTCTACTTTGTTTAGCTGCTAACGATGTACTTTATCGTAAATGATTAATGGGCGATTTTGCTTAAATAAACTTGCTTAAATAAATTAACATAAAATGTCTCCAATGTTTAATTTATGACGATACTAGCTGTACCCGGCAGACGTTGTCCTGCCTTTAAAAAATAAAAACCTAGAACCCGATTCCAGCGTCATCTACCGGGACCAAATGTTAATCTAAACTATTCTCAAATCCACTTGAACAAACACAAAATTTCATCAAAATCAGGCCCAGCGTTTAGGAGGCGTATCACGGCGCCACCTACTGGGTCCAATCGTATATTTAAACCATTCCGGGACAAACTTCAACACATACAACAACAAAAAGAACACCTAAATTCTGATACGCGATTGCAGCGCCATCTACCTGGTTCAAATTAAAATCTAAATCATCCCAGTAGAAAATTATAAAAATACTAATATCGCAATTAAAAAATAGGAGTTGATTGTAGAAAATTGAAAATTTACGGTTGTATATATTTTTAATGCTGTATCATAAAAAAATAAAAATAATCTAAAAAATTGAAAAAAGAAATAGGGGTGGACTACCCTTAACATTTAGGGGTTTGAAAAATAGATAGTGGCCGATTCTCAGACTTACTGAATATGCACAAAAAATTTCATCGGTCGTAAATCAGTCAAGCCGTTTCTTCAGTATGGGAACGAACATTGTGACACGAGAATTTTATATTTAAGATTATAAAAATAAGTGTCAAGTAAAAATGTCATTGCTGGATGCGCGACTTGTAGATGGACTAACGCGTGGGGAAAGCCGTCGTTGACGGTTGTGGTCATATTGCTAATTTTCAAGACAAAAGCACAGGCGAAGTTGCGGTTGAATGCTAGTTTCATATGTATGATGAGAGAAGATGACATTCTCGTGAATAATTGGCAAATATTGTTCAATTTCAGGAATCGAAGCGAGCGTTCTTCTACAGCATAGTAACAGAAGGTGGTGACAAAGAGAAGTTGGAAGCCTTCGTGAACTTCTGCGAAGACGCCATCTTTGAAATGACCCACGCTTCGGGCTTGATGGCTGCCTCTGAAGAGTCTGCCGGTGGACCGAAGAATAGAGAAGCCAGTTATATGTATATGGGAGATGATGATGATGAAAGGTAAGGGAAAGTTTTTGTAGTACTGGTTGTGGTCTCTTTTTATTACTGGAGAACAGCAGACAGGCTGGCGACTTACATGATGAAAGTTGATTCCGTCGCCTATGGACAATTCCAACACCAGAGAGGCTGCCAGCATGTGGCCAGCTTTCAGGATAGGATTACAGAGAATCCGACAGGGTTGATGAGGTAAGGATAAGATAGATGGGATAAGGTAGGGAGAAGGGAAAAGCAGGTCACCGGAATCCTTAGTCATCGTGCGGAACGGGGATGGATTAGTTCACGGCTTAACCATTTGACGCCGATTATTTGTAAGAGCGTGGTGTGACACCGACCGAGCCGTCCCTAACAGTTAAAATCAAGACAATGATTCCAACATGGCTCCCTCATATCCAAAGTCCGTGTGCAGTGTTCTCAAAAAAACTATCTCTCTCTCTCTCTCTCTCTCGGCGGCCTGCTTTTAGGTCATTAATGTCCCATTGCTGGGCTCGGGCCTCCCCTTATAAGTGGAACGGACAGTAAACCCTTATCCAAGGCGGCTTGGCAGGTTTGATACACCGGTTATCTCGATGTGCAGGTTGCATCACGATGTTTTCCTTCACCGTTGTTAGCACTTCGTAATTGTAACAATATGCACATTAGGTCAGAAAAGTACCTAAGTGGTGCATGCGTTACGGCCAGGATCGAACCCGCGCCCTTTGGGTGTGGGGCTCGTGCGCTAGCCATTACGCTAAACACCTAAAGTCGTGACTTTAGGTCTTTAGGGACTTTAGGCCTTTAGGTGACTTTACTAACTCGCAAAAGGTAGAAACCGCCTTCCAATGATCGCACCACACAACTTTAATTAACCCCCATATGAGTCTTAAGAAGACAATTTAAGAAGAACTATCGTGCTTTACAGGGCCGGTAAGGACCCGTTCCGCCGCGGTCTCCAGTCAGTCAAGGATGGCATCTACATGGCATTCTCGTCCTTATCCCCGTCGAACATTAAGGCGAAGATTGCAGATCTACACCAGATGCCGCCAGCGGAGCTCGCAGTTGGATTCTTTAAG
Source organism: Dendrolimus pini (assembly GCA_949752895.1). NCBI lineage: Eukaryota > Metazoa > Arthropoda > Insecta > Lepidoptera > Lasiocampidae > Dendrolimus > Dendrolimus pini. The sequence continues at coordinate 7,497,335 of OX457150.1, forward strand.
TTGTTCTTCTATTTGTTCTATTATATTGGCTACGGAGTTTTGGTTGTTGTCAGGTAAGACTGATTTCATTCGTTCTAACAAAAGCTAATATTGATCTTACCATTAGGGTCCATCCACAAATTACGTCACATGAATTTCATGATTGTTTTGACCTCTCCCCGTCCTTGTCACTGGTCACATTCGTGAAACTCCTCCCTCTCTAATGTAACATTACATATTTTGCAATTGTATACATCAAGAAGTTATTTAATTAGAACAGCAGTTCCATAAATAATTTTATTATCATACAAACTAATTTTTAATAATCTAAACAGTATTTTCATATAGATTGAGTTGGAGTATTTTGAAGGTTTTCTCAAATAGTTTAAATATCGTGTTTTTAAGTTTAGTATTAGATTTTGAAATGTGACGTCACGAAATTTAGGACCCCTTTCCCCCCCCCCCCCTTACCGTGTGAGGTATTCAATGGATGGCCCCTTAGGTTACGTTCCACAAGAGACTCACAACGACCACGTTCACGACCGCGAGTTCTCCCGTTTAACTTGCTTGCGGGCGTTACAATCATAAACTCTAGTGGAACGGATTATGGAGCGTTGATGTCATTAACGACAAAATACACAAATGTCATTGGTCGCGCCTTTTTAAATGTCAATTGGTAGACAAAATGAATGTTCTATGGTGCTGTGTGGTGTGGTGAGTGCTGTGTGATCGAAAATAATGACTTTTAGTAACGTTTGCGTCACGACCATAACGACCGTAGTCGCCATGTCGAACGACAGACGCAGCGTTTTGGGCGTTGTGAGATGCTAAAGGAATGCGGCCTTATTAGATCTTTGATATTATTTTATTCCCTGAAATATCGACGTCTATTGGAATGTTATCGACAAACCAAAGTAGTTTTATTAAATTAGAGCTTTTCTTCGAAATACATCCCGCTTCTGATCTTTTTGGGAACTGACGCAGCAAGTTTCTATAACGAAAATTGGCAACATTAAAAACATCCTTAAGTCTATCGAACGTTCAAACGCTCAAGAACGGCCCAAGGTTATATCTGCTACTTACTTCTGACAATTTGCACAGTTCAGTGTATATTTATTAATATAATACCTCTGTGGTTGAGCGGACTACATCTTAGCCGCCCGAGCTCACTGGAACGCAGAGGCTCAGAGTTTGATTCCTGGCATGGTAAATATTATTAACAATTCCGTTATTTACTGTGGTCCCCTGTATATCCTACTAATATTATAAACGCGAAAGTTTGTAAGAATGGATCTATGTTTGTTACTTTTTCACGCAAAAACTACTGAATTAATTTTAATGAAACTACAATAATATAGCTACATATCAGAATAACAGGTAGGCTATAATTTATATAGATATAGTGTGAACTGTCCAAAATGTAACGATCACCACGAGGGTGAGACCGCGGGCGCAGCTTAGCTTGATGGTATACAATGTGTGTTTGTGGGCCAATTATTATTATCTAGGTATAAGTCGCGGTTGTTAGCCGTGTCCATAAGCCGCATTCTACAATATGATTTGGGCTTATAAAAATGATTCACAAATAAGGGCCTCTCCGCACAGCGATATTTCACAGCACGATTTTTATTCGCGCGTATTAAATTCCGCAACCGGAATTAAACCTAGTACGCACTGCGAATAAAATTTCGTACTATTTTTTCAGTTTAATTCAGTTCTTGGCTTAGATGCACGTGTAAAATGGACATCCGATCTAAAATTTTAATTTATCTAATACTAAAGGCGGCGTAACAGACGTATCAAAAGATGTCATGAACATTGGATTCACCCACTTACGGCATTGAGACCCATGAAAGGATTTTTCTACATACAATATCAAGAGTTACGAAAATACAGCAAAAAGTTTTTTGTAATAGCCACAGAATGTCAAAAAAATCATTCGATAATTTACTACAACAGACTTTCAATAGCGACGTTGCAAGACTGAGCGAATCGCGCGAATTTTATTCCACAGTGCGAACATAGCCATACTTACTTTATAGGGTACAAAATATTCGCGCGAAAGTAAATCGCACCGCTTCGCGATCAATTTGCATCCAGTCACAGATTTTTTTCTCGTGCGATTTTTTTATCGACAGTGCGGCTACTCCTATAATATTCAATGTGTTACAGAATTACGGGAAAAAAATCGTGCTGTGAAATATCGCTGTGCGGACAGGCTCTTGGTTGTCTTAGAATAGAGATTTCAACGAATTCCTATAAGAAAAATATAAGTAATTGTTTGTTGTATTTTTCACGCAACATCGATGCACAGTCATTGGTAAATCATCACTTAGTACACTTTTATAACTGCTACATTCATTTATACTGGTACTGGCCAATGATAGATCCAAAGACCGCAAATTAATTTTATTACACTGTTTCCAAGCGTTTATTTTACTTTTGACGTTTGCACGTCTATCAAGTTACAAATTTCTTGACAATAAGACCCACATGAAACAAGCGACATAATTGTCGTACTTTATTGTTATGGGTGACGTAATAGTGATGTTCTGTAAGACGTGTTACGCAGACTCTTGCATCGACACTTACGTAAATAAATCGAATGTATTCGATTAGAAAAAAAATATGTGTGTGTGTGTACACGCGTTAGAAGTTATACTTTGTAGTATCAAGATAAAAATATTTTCAAAAATTTTATCTTTTGCCTTATTCTACGTTTGTAGAAAAAACGACACTAACAATAGAAAAACTAAAATGTTGACTATAGCTAACTTCAGGATGTCGGTTGACTATAACTAACTTCATGGTGTAGGTTTTTCGTGTGACGGTGTGCGCGCGCATCGTAAAAATTTATTCTCATCATTTTTCCCTAACGCGCCTAAAGAAGTATAACTTCAATAAAAAATGATCTAATTTAAAGAAAAATAATTGATTAAAACTTATTTATAAATGAAGTCGATTTTTATAACAAATCGAGTCGGTAACGCATTAGGACATTACTAATTGATCCGTCATCGAGCTGTCAAAAGTAAAATAAATGCTTGGAAAGGGAGTAAGTTTGAATTCTTCGGCGTTAAACTCTATGAGATTGTTTGACCATAGACTGTTTTTAACATTAACGTACTATTATTTGCACAGAGTACTTTTACATACTGGAAAATTATATGATGTATGAATGTATTTGCAATACAAGTATAAATTTTACTATACTGCATAAAGGGGCGCTTGCATAACGATCGCCTTTAAATAAAATTAGTTAATCATATTAATCTGCCTAAATACGTTTTACACAAAACGTATTGACAGTTCTTTAAACATGTTTAGCGGCAAAGTTTGGGTTTAAGGGTATTAAATACGTTTTGTGTTAGTTTGTTAAATAAATTTAAGCAACTTAATGCGAGCGGTCCTAAGACTTCTTCTCCATATAAATTTTGATTTTGACAAATGACACTCCCATGTGTCATAACAAGAGGCACAAAGAATTATTTTGCCGTATTAATGTTTAAATAAGTAATAATATGTATTTATTGGCTACAAATTTTTACGCAATCAATGACCAGTTAAAGAGTTTAACACTGTTTGTTGTATAATTTTCACCTGCTAACACAAACTTTCACAATTTTATCTAAAGCCACGTGTTCACCTATAAGTATTTGTTTAAAAGCACTCTTTCACAAATAATATCTACGTGAGCTCCCAGCTGAGGGTTTCCTACAGCGCTGCGATGTGGGGTTTTTAAAAAAGGAGTTCTTCAAGACCGGCACAGCCCATTAGTAACGCTTCTGGGTGACTGGCGTCGCAAATGTCCATAGACGACAATAACCGCTTTCCATCAAATGGGCTGGCAGTCTGTCTGCTGCATTATCGCAATAAAAAAACAAGTTTCTGATAAAATTTATTAATCATAAAGAAAGGTAAAATTTACTAAAGAATCTATGGTAATATCTTATTGGTATATTAATACCAAATTATTAAACCTGACTAGCAAGAAAGAATGTAGAAGATATTTTTTGTTCGTCACTCCGACTATCTGCTTTTTTTTTTAACTTTTTAGACATATGCTACTTCTGTCTTTGTCGTGCTATAGTATGTTAATGTCTTTTCTTACTCTTATATAAACTTTGTTTAACTTATTAACACATTCACTGCAGCAGCGCGAAAACAAGACTTGCTAAGATTGCGATAAGAGTCGTATTTTCCCGTATCAGGACCAAAAGTCAAATGCCCATACACACATGGCAACTAATCGCTTATGGATATTTATAGAACTATTTAATAGGTGACATCTTTGTGTCTAAACAGCTGCCGTCGCAGTGTTAAACATATTGAAAGAAAGAATATCAGAAATAAAATTATATCTGCTTAACGTGCACGGAACTTAGAATAGTCGATTGTTACACGAGAGGTGAAAGTGACCTAATTAGGCACGAGATAGTTTGGCGCGCAAACATAACAAGGGCGCTAATAGTTCGAGTGCTAAATAGGCGTTTAACCGAGGTTAACAGTCTTATTTTCTTTTCGAATATGAGGAAAGTAAATAAAAATTGATTATTTAAACAAACAACTACTTCTCTAATGAAATCAGGTGTTAAATACATATCTAAATCTGATGAACTCATTCAGTATTAAATACTTGACGTATGTCAAGTAAAGTTCTTTTTCTGTGGCATTCTACCAGCCAGTGTTTTTTTTTCACTGGTGATACTAAATATTTAGCTCACATTTATGTAAATTAAATAAATAATAATTTAGTGAAAAGTAATTTATAAATTTAAAATGATGTTACAAAATTGTTGTTTTTTTATTACAATTTGTGCCTGCGATTTAACAAAGGCTCTAAAAAAAGTTTGGACATGAGGCGCATGTATCTATGGTTCGCAGGTTTTTTAATTTTTTTACAGCAGGGAAAATCTTTTCCAATGGACCCCTTTGATCAGGCAAATCTAAGCGTACTTTCAGAACATGAGAAATGAAAAATCACTTCCGTCCCGGGGGCAAGACAACGATAACTAATTTCCGCACAGTCCGAAAATCAAATACGGGAAAATAGTACCCCTAATGCAGTGAATGTGTTAATATCTAGTATTGTATTGTCTGCTTTTCTGTATTACACATATCTTATCTCCGTCTGAACGACATTTGTTGACGGCAGGTACATATTTGGCGTTCTCCTTGGTCTGATGAGAGGTCCCCAACAGGAGGAACTGCCCCCGGAACCAACGGAGGAGGAGAAAATCGGTCAGTTGAGGCACAGGTTACTCGCCAACCAATCAAGTAAGCCACACAACACACGTCGCGTGTGAACGCTTGGCGCGTATCGCGTTTGGTCACGTTGCATCCCGGTGTTCCAGCCCCTCGTTGTAACACGACTATGTGACGCCCCGTTGGAAACATTACACTTGTGACTTGTTCAGACACCTACATATCTATGTACCAAAAATATAAGTAACAAATGTAGAGTCGCAACTATTTATTTTAATCTTTATTTTTTTAGTGAAACTTCTTTAGAATCGTTGTGGTTCGAAAATCAATGAACGAAAAATTGATACTAAAAAGAGATCAACACATATGGCCTTACTTATAATCGTTTTTTAAGTTTTAAGAAACTGCTCAGCAAGTGATTAACGAAAATCTTACCCATAAACTCCTCTTAAGGATAAGAGGTCGTAGTAAAGTAACTCATAAATAACTGTCAAAAATAACCAACATCGAGAGGTAGTTTAAGTGCCTGCTAAGAGGCAAGATGGCAAGTTTTATTTGAAACAGCCATTATTAGAGGCTTAAAAGTCGCTTATTTAAGAGATGGCTAATCCGTTCTTAACGAGATTATCATAAGTAAGGCCCATAAATTTCAGTTGAAATTTATGTGTTTATAAAAAGTTTTTTAACAAGTTTTGTTCAAAAACAAGCCATCCACTTGGTTTGGTGTATAACACCCCTTCGCAGATATTGATCCTTACAAGATACACTATGATGTGGTACAATATAATACAGAATGTGTTTACTTTCCAAAATCTTCCTATTCCATTCCTGACAAAGGTAATTGATATTTCAAAAATCCAATATACCTTGGCAATTATCTTCAAAATCTGCCTCAAGAATTCTTTGAGTGTTTTTCGCTATTTCTAAAAATTCAGCATCGATTCCCCAAGAAACATTTTTAATAAACAAACAAAATATAACTATTCATATAATTTCAGTTAAAGATGAACTTTAGTTGTAAAAATTAGAAAAAATAAAATAAAAACTTCGTTTAAAAAACCTACTTCAAAAACTAAAAAACTAAAATGTATAAAATAATTATCTTATTTCTAAAGCTATTATTATTAATATATATTATCTAAAACATCTTAAAGTCGGTGCTTAGTAATTTTCAAAATATAGTAATATTTATGTTTTACTTTGCACCGACTTCAAGATGTTTTAGATAATATATATTATCATAATAATATTATATATGTTTTAGATAATATATAATATTATAATAGCTTTAGAAATAAGTTATTTTATACATTTTTAACCGACTTCGAAAAAAGGAGGAGGTTCTCAATTCGTCGGGATCTTTTTTTTTTGCTTTTTTTTGTATGTTCGCCGATTACTCCGTGATTTATGATCCGATTTACGTGATTCTTTTTTGTTCGACGCGGAATAGCTTCTAATTGGTCCCCTAAAAATTTTACATAGTTTGGCCCAGTAGTTTTCATTTTACGAACATTTTTTTGTTCCCGGTTCTTGGGACCTATATTTTTAAGAAGCGCGGCACCATTCGTAGGTCCACCCATACATAGCGAACATACATAAAAAAGCCAAAAAAAAAGAAAGATCCCGACGAATTGAGAACCTCCTCCTTTTTTCGAAGTCGGTTAAAAAAAGAAAAAAGTTGAAACCAAACCACTGTCGCCCATCTTGAACGCTACGAAACGGCTAAGAGTTTGGAGACTTCTCGATAAAGTTACTGAGCATCTAGATGCTCGATGCTACATGGGATCTAGATCCCACTGACCCAGAATTTTGGACCTAATTGCCGCAAATACGTTACCATTTATAATACACACACTGGCAAAATTGCGGAATACTATTAAAAAACCCCGATTATTTTAAAATATTAATCTTTTTTTTAATACTTGATTGTTATATATTTTTTCTTATCTAGCTCTCATTTAACAGGTGTTTTTTCATATTAAAATTTTTCAATATTTCAACCTTGTGTGTTGAAATGAAATCTGAAAAAAGTGCTCTTTGCTGTATTAATTTTGATGGTTTAATTTAATTTAATAATAATAATCTGTAAAATTTGTTGTAACTATGGACCTTTGTGTCTGAAATAAATTAATAATTATTATTATTTAATGAACTTAATAATGAACTAAACCATATTAAAAATTAAACTACACTACAAAAAAAAACTTAACAATTAAATACTATTAGTTGTTATGGAGCTTAAAAATAAACTAAATTATAAATAAATTAATATAAAGTATGTAACAAATCGCTGCCAGAGGGGAGCGTGCCCAGAAGGCTGGCTGCATTGCAACGCTGTATGGCAATGCTGATTCGTTGCGCGAAATACGAACCAGCCTTCTGATCGCGGGTGGTATCAAAGAGTTTCTTACAAATTTCTTTGAAGAAACACTTTCACGAAAGACCCCACGGATCTAAAGTTTCAACTCCAAATAATAATTAATTATTATTATTCAAGTAAAACTTCTTAAGGCGCGACTAGGAGGTAACTGGACGACAATGCAACGGAAGTCCGTTACGGCAATATGGCGTCGCAATATGGCGTCAGGTTTCTGTACCATCCGGTTTTCAAATATTTTTTTGTCAATAGATAGTTTATATATAAACAAATCAATCAAAAAAATTTGAAATTAAAAATAATTAATAAAAAAGTTTTACTTCAATCGCGTGTGAACGTTACACGCACTCTTTTTTATTTATTTATTTCGATATATAATAATCCGTTTTTTTTATCGTTAAAAGTTACTTAGACTCCACAAATACCTCATCAATAATTATGACTTAGTTCATAATTATTATTAAAGACAACCTATATTATTCAGTAATATGAGTATAAGCAGTGCTTTGTTAACTTTATTTCTGTTTCGTGAAGTGGACCGCTGTGTACATATTAATAGTATATCTTTATTTAATCAGTGACCAAACGCACAAAATAACTCATCAAAACAACAAACACACTTAACGCCAGACGCAGGTCTAACCCAAATATGAATGTTCTATGTTATGTATTATATTTGTTACTTTTTCTATCAATAAATATGTCTTATTCAAAAATTTTAACATTTATTATGGGACATTTATTTTTATTTTTAACCATATATGTAATAACAATGCCTTTTGGGATAACAGGTATATTATTTACCTATGAATTATATAATTTGTGTTATAAATATTAACTTTGTAAATTATCAAATGTGTTGAAATTTTGACTGCTAATTTACTTTCGGATAGCTGTCATCACCTTTATGAAAAACTGCTATAGACCGTAGAATAATGCCTACCAGGTTTTAACTATTTATCTATATCCTTTTGTTTTTTTGCGTTAGTTAAATGTCATCAAATCAAATGTATTATGACAATTTGTTAACGGAACAAATGAAAATTGTTTCTATGGAAATCCTTAAACTTGATGTACCCACTTGAAATCTTTTATGACACGATTTCAAAATTTACATATTTGGATTTTTTATTACCTATACAATCGTACATTTGTAACTGGTAGAAATAGTGAACCTATATTTCTACCTAAATTCCGAACAAAGACAAGTCAGGTCTATTTTGTTTTGTTTTTATCCGTTGTCGAACACTAACTACCACAGGTAGAAAGAATGAAACAAAGTTACTGCCAGTGGTAGCTGCAATACAGTTTTTGATACTATATAAATGACAGAATGGTTGAGAAAAGTTAGGTTTTGAGTAACAATATAACGGTTTTTAGCTAAGCTTTTTTTAATTAATCTTATTTCAAATACGCCAGGTCCGTCGAGGCATTTACCAGCTTTGCCGCCGGCTGATGATACTGGACAGATGCAAGTCTCTGCGTTCGGTCTGGATATCACTAAAGAAGACAACGGACAGTGAGTGAACAGAATTTAATCAATCTTTTATTGTAGATTAAATCTAGGATCAATTCTCTCTTTTCTTTCAATATGTCTTTTCCTTCCACACTCCTCTACTCTGACATACATTTTCTGTCACCAAAAATATTATAAAATCCTTCACACAATCCATCCATCTTTGTTTTGGTCTACCTCTACATTGTACCCATCTATCTTGTAGTTTAACATTCTTTTTGTCTCGTGACTTTCATCCCTCCTCATTATATGCCCATAACCATAATAAATCTTCTTCCTCTCTATTTTTCAGTGACGGGTGTAACTTTCAAAGATCCTCTTATGTGCTCATTTCTCACCTTAACATTTCTTGTAACACCACACATCCATCTCAATATTCTCATCTCAGCTGAGTGGAGACGTTTGTGGTTAATCACTTTAGTGGCCCAACATTCGGACCCATATAGCATGACTGGTCGTATGACAGATTTATATATTTCACCTTTTAGTTTCAGTGGCTTTAGCAAATCTAGGATCAATCCTAAGAACTTAAGCTATAGAAAATATGCTAAAATATATCTAATTTACAGCTCTTGTGTTGATATAAAGTAATACAATATGTAGTATACATAATTATGCGTGAGTGAAAAAAACCGTCTTCAATTACTATTGCTTCGTTGTATGAATTGGCATATTTTTTGTCAAAAAATTTAATTTGTTTGTAAAAGTACATTACATATAGATCTTCCTACGATCTTTGCACACATTTTCCGTTTCATCTACGTTCATTAATCTCTGCTCTTCTGCAAATCGATTGAATACAAAATACTTTACGAGGAGACTTTATTTTTTATTTGAGTATTAGGTATAAATTTTGTAGCTATCCCAATTCGGTTTCTATAGCTTCATTTTTAACTCCATTTTAACAGGATACAAGTGAAACCGCATGAATCTCCTAGTACTTCTTCGCCGTCGTCGGGTGAAGAGGCGGAAGTGTCTTTGGACGAGAGCATTGACCACTCTGAAGAGCAACGCCCGCCGTCTCTCATCGATTTACTTGGGTGAGTAGTTAATTATTAATATTAATTACTTAACACTTTTATAACAAGAAGTTTACCCTGCTGTTCAATCCACAGTGCGTACCTCTTGTTTAAAGAGCAGGCGTTAATACAGGTTACATTGTAATAATTTTTAATACCATTTTATTAGCTTCATACCTATGTTAGTATGTATGTATATAACGAAATCTTTCAAGTTAAATTTGATCGACTTCCCGGTTTCCGATTGAGCTGAAATTTTGCACGTATGTGTATATCGCGTGACAATGCAATAATATGGTACCATGGAGCTGATCTGATGATGGAGTCGGAAGGTGGCCATAGGAACTCCTGTACTAAACAATATAGACCCGTCGTGTTTGGGCTCGTTTTACTTGTCTTGGCTAGCACTCTGCTGCTACATGATATGCAGGATCTCAAAAGCATGAATTTTAAAACCTTTTTAAAAAAGCTTATTTTTACATAACGTTCCATTTTATCATACCTCCACGCTTTGTTTACGATAAAATCATTTTTTCTTACGCTACTTTTAATTCAAATTTATTAGAATTTATTTTCTATTTTTTAGTTGGATTTTCTATAAAGGCCTATTTATTTGTTTTTTTTGTTAACTATTTTTTTATGTTAGTGCTATTTAATCTCGGAAGATTAACTTCATTTTATATCGCAAACTATCCCGTCTCCTGACATGAAGAGTATTTATGCAATTTTTTGATATTAAAACTACATTTGAACAAAATTACAGAAAAGCCGATCCTACACTCCTTGTAGTTTTCCCAAAAGCATAACAAACGGAGAGACAAATATATTTATATTCCGGAGACTATCCAATTTTTCGGGATAGAGAGTATTTATATATATGTCGGAGGGAAGCTATGACTTCATACGATATGACGATGTATTGTTGACAGGATGTATAACGCACAATATCATTTGTTTACATTATAATCACTTCTAAAATTCTTAATGTAATTTAATTAGATTTGTTAATGTTTGTATAACTTCAAGATCGTTCTAACCTAATAAAAGTTATGAATATTGTAATTTAATAAACGACCAATCAGAGCAGAGCTTATGGCGGAGCGGGGTCGGACGCCCTCTATACTTTGAGTAGTATCTACTTCGGTAGACTGAGGAGTTTTTGTAGCACATTGAGTTGATGGCAGCAGGTCGAGTTGGACCGTAGAGTATTTTAAAGAAAGTGTTTTAAGTTAGAAGTATGAGCGGGTGCCCTGAACCCGCTGCTCGGTCTAAACTATGTCATAATAATGTTGATCAAATCTAAATTAAAAGTGTATAAACCGTGGCTATTGTGTTTTATGCTCGCATTTCATCCTGATGACGCCCACTAAACCTGAAATAACTAAAGATATCGTGAGAACGAGGCCGTTCTGCGACATCAGAAGTGGGATCTTAGCCTGTGCCCACAATGAAAGCAATGACTGCGAAGCCTTGCCAGTATAAGAAGGCGTGCTGATGGATTGAAGAATGCCCACAGTGGAAGCAAAAGCATTTGAGGACGATTGACATGTCGGGGCCATCGGCGGCAATAGCGGCGACGTAGTGGTGACGTCCTGAATGTGCCTGTGGAGCGGCGGTGTGTCGGCCTATGCATGGTTTGGTCACCGTTGGGCCTACTGTGTGCCAGCAATGGTCCAAATTCACGTTAGTACAGCGAGTAGAAAGGCAATTTTATTATTAAAGATCGTGAAGTCTAATCTAAGGTAAAAATTACGTGCCTATTCTACTTGGCACAGGAGGTATGGTAATTTTTCATTATTATTTTAGTGCGAATTCTGAAAATGAAGAAAGCGAGATTTAAATAAAAATATAGTTCATCGTTTGTGGTAGACAATTTTACTACCCTCATATTTAATGATATTTTTCGTGTACGAAAAATTACGATATGGTTGCCAAAAAATGGAAAACGAACAAATTACGTAGGTAGTTATGCTTTTTCATCATTATTTTTGGGAGTTGGTTACTTACAAGAAATTTGTGTTCGTTATAAACGATGTACGTGTATTCATTGTCTTTTCAAGTCTGCCTTCCAAGAGTTTTTATAATGGGAAAATCGGATCTAGTTTTTTAAATTATTTTACTTAGATTATGTATGGTAGAAAGTCGACTTTGACATATTATTCCTATGCGATGTATTCCTTGGTTTTCTGATTAAGATAAGAAAACTTCTGTATGTTATAAACGATGTGCATGAAATTCATTGTCTTTTCAAGTTTACCTTCCAATAATTTTTATGTGAAAATCGGATCTAGTTTTTGAGTTTTTTTTACTTGGATAACGTATAGTGGAAAGTGGTTATGACACATTATTGCTACGCTATGTTATCTTTCATGTAAAAGTAAGTTTGCAGGCGTTATATGAAAGACATTTTACATTCAGATGATTAGAATTTTACCGTGAAGAAAGTGTGGCTATGAAGAAGTTTGAAAGTCGCTATAAGGTACACAGGGGGTATTTACGTTACGCTACGTTAGTAGACACTTTGGTAAGTTGATTTTTTATTTAAGATTATTTTTGTGATAGTTCCAAATTCGAATTAGGGTGCATACCCTAGTTATTGAACGCATTGTAAATTGGAAAATTATTTTGAGTTTGTTTGTTCCTCTATTATAATGAATTTTCATAAGTTGTCGACCCTGGAGTCGGTAATGACAACCTTGGTTGCTCTGATTGTCTACTCTTGTCAAGAGTGTCATCCGAGCCACGCCCAGCGGGGGTTTGTTGAGTACATCACTCATTTAGATGTATTGGTTTGATTGACTGATTGAGAAGTGTTGTTAGCGGATTGGATGACTGATGCGTTCACACGGTGTTTGTTTGAAGTTAAAATAATGGAATTTCAATAATTATTAAACGTGGTAAATGCAGTTGACTATTATAATGGGTAGTTTTTAAATTTAGAGGTACATATAGAGTGAGCGATTTTAGTCTGATAGTTAAAATGCTAAATGTTTTTAAATGGCCGTATTTCTTGAGTCTCTGGGTCATGTTTTAACTGCTAATTATTGCTGGAGTTTTTGTAGCCCTGAACAATATTTCTAGTATTCCTAGTTATTTTTTAAGTTTTTGGTACTTAAATGAGTTGGTACGTAGAGATAATGAATTAATGGTTGATGGTTGATGATGGTTGTTCTTGAAATAATAGTTGTTTGAAATTTTGAAAGTTTATTGTGAGTTTGATGTTAAAATAGAGGCGAGGTGGCCAGTGAAACAGAGGCGAGGTGGCCAGTGAAACAGAGGCGAGGTGGCCAGTGAAACAGAGGCGAGGTGGCCAGTGAAACAGAGGCGAGGTGGCCAGTGAAATAGAGGCGAGGTGGCCATTACAAAGTGGAATAAAAGGCGGGGTGGCTATTGAAAAGTGAAATCGGTGGAATGAGAGGCGACGTATCGATTGAAAAGTGGTATCGATAAAATGAGAGACTGTATACTATTTGGATATTTTTGTGTTTGATGTTTTGATTTGTGCTTTGATGTTTGACCCAAAATGCGTAGCTCTATGGGCGACGAGTTGGCAGTTTCGATACTGCTGAATTGATTTGGTGTGTAGTCTGGAGTCTGTTAGGACTCAGATCTCAGAAAAAAAATCCAGAATGAAAATGTACACGATGTCCTTGGTCAGGAGTGGCCGAACTATAATATCTCTTTCTTTTTGCAGATAATCCATAATGGGCGGCCTATTACACGAGGGCGTGTAATACGTCAGGAAGGCCGTGTCGGAGGGAAGCTATGACTTCATACGACATGACGATGTATTGTTGACAGGATGTATAACGCACAATATCATTTGTTTACATTATAATCACTTCTAAAATTCTTAATGTAATTTAATTAGATTTGTTAATGTTTGTATAACTTCAAGATCGTTCTAACCTAATAAAAGTTATGAATATTGTAATTTAATAAACGACCAATCAGAGCAGAGCTTATGGCGGAGCGGGGTCGGACGCCCTCTATACTTTGAGTAGTATCTACTTCGGTAGACTGAGGAGTTTTTGTAGCACATTGAGTTGATGGCAGCAGGTCGAGTTGGACCGTAGAGTATTTTAAAGAAAGTGTTTTAAGTTAGAAGTATGAGCGGGTGCCCTGAACCCGCTGCTCGGTCTAAACTATGTCATAATAATGTTGATCAAATCTAAATTAAAAGTGTATAAACCGTGGCTATTGTGTTTTATGCTCGCATTTCATCCTGATGACGCCCACTAAACCTGAAATAACTAAAGATGTCGTGAGAACGAGGCCGTTCTGCGACATATATATATATATATATATATATATAATACTGAGTTTCAGCTAAATCGTTGCAATCTTTTTCCGTGAAAGCGTAACAGACAGAGTTACTTTAGCATTTATAATATTATATATATAAAAGATATTATATTATATAAAAGAGATTTTAACTTTATCAACGATTCATAATTGTTAATAAAAATTACACTATAATTAGACTAAACGCACGGGTAACGGTTTCGATTGATCGCTTAAGATTTGGACTTGTTGCGTATCTAAAGGTTATAAAGTGCTGTCAATAAAGTTTGTAAAATTTCATAAGACCCCGCTATAAGTATTATCATAATTTTCAAAAAGAGCGTCATTACAACTAGAACTATTCTAGAAATGACTATGTCTAGTATTCTACATCTATGACTATTTATATAAGCATCATATTGTAAATTATAATTGCATTCATAATTTTCGATTCTAGTGGCGAACAAGCGAAAAAGCAAGCTCAAGAGCGTATGGAGGCTCAAGCAGTCCAACAGGCAGCGATGACAGCTATCGAAGCTGAAAGCAAAAAGGTAATGGAAACTTAGTGCGAACAAAACATTAATGCGTTCATGAAGCTCATACATGTCATTGTGTAAAACGCAATTATAAGGTCCTCGCGACGTTACATACAGAGTTGAGTGTAGAGAATATTGCGCTCTCGCTCAGACGCTATCCGATCTCGCATGCTATCTCTTTCGCACTTAACACTGTTAGGCGTAATAAATTTTAACGGATTTGAGTAGATTCAGGCAGCTAACTTCAGTCGAGGCGTATTTAAGCTTTACGCATACTGTACCAACGCATACTAAAATTTATGATAGGACTATAAAAAATGATGTTTTATTATGCTGTCTTGATCTCATAAAACGTATAAAATTGTTTAAAATACAATAACTACGTTTTAACGGTTTTAAGTGCGGCATCTTATTTGATTTTTATTTTATTTTTTGACGTTTCGGCCACTTTTTAGTAGCCGTGACCACGGAAGATAAAAATATCAAATATCAATGAGTAATGTTAAAGTTATTATGTAGCCTACCTCCAACTTGTTAATTTTAATTAGGTGGAGAGGGGTTGGCGAAATAAAATCAATTAAAATACAATGCTAAAAACCGTTAAAACGTAGTTTTAATTGTGTTTAATTGTCGCTATAACTTGACCAAAATAGTAAAATACAATAGTTGTAGGATATTGGTTGTTTTTAAAGCAAGATTTATGATTGCGTTGAAAATCTTGGCTGTTTAGAGTAATGTGCATGTTTGAGCTGCCATAACCCATGGTTTGACGTCTGTCCAAGACCTAAAACTTAGCTGAGGCTCGTTTTATAAACGTCTATATTTTCCCTGATACCTATTTCTTTGAAAATTATTTAGAAACCTGAATAATAATTATCACTTAATACCGGCCAAATAAATACACATTTGAAGTCACGCGAGCGCTTGTAAATCGTGCTCTTCATTTTTGAGGAAATTCCATATAGTTTGAAGTAGGCTTAAGTAGAATAATTACATCGGCCCACAAAAAATAATAAGTGCTGTGTACTTTTGACTAAACCCCTCTATTCTCATGTATCTCGATACGCTGGGTGTAACTTACCCCAGATTCGGTCTTTTCGTCTATATACCCACAAAATTTTGAGGGTGTAAATGATTCGGTCTTTTGATCAATTAACCCTAAAAATGTTGCGGGTGTTCTATTTTTTATTCATTTTAGGTATATGTATTGTGTGATATTTATATATCCTATATATATATATATATATATATTTAATTTCGCACCACCGTCATACACTTGCGAATATCCCCTTTATAAATCCATAGCCCGGGTTAACTGGAAGAGATCGCTCTAAACCGATAAAGCCGCCCATTGCTCCTACTTTTACTGTTTAATGTGACTACTGTAAATTGTTCATTTTATGTGTATGTGGTGAACAATAAAGTGTTTTCTATTCTATTTGGGTGTAACTGGCCCCCGGTTCGGTCTTTTTGTTGGTCCATAAACCTTAAAAATGTTGAGGTTGTATGGACCAAATTGACCTCGGATTCGAATTCAGCACATCGAAGTACATAAGAATGGATGGGTGTGGTCAAAATTACAGACTTTGTAGGCCGGTGTCATTTTATGCATTATTTTTGTTTAACGCAGCAAGGAAGTAAAAAGAGATGCTATCGTATGGGAAAGGTATAATAACCAAGATTAGATGTAACACTTACATGTCGTTATTTCATTATAAATGCAGTTTAAATTTAAATGCTTGTTTAGCTTTGTTTCTGGCTGTGAGTTCGGTAAGCTAGTATTACACGGTTCAACCAAATTGAATAGATATTTCTTATCTATTATATCATTTTATTGCGCACTGTCTTATTGAATATGCACTGTTTGCTACAACTCCATTAATTCTCCAAAAGACATTCTGTAACATAATTCTGTATAAAACTTTAAAAAAAGAACTTGAAATATAAATAGAACAACAAATATAAAGAAAAACAATTTTTAGCTAGACGTGTTGCTGGGGAGTTTCTCGCCCTTCTGCTTAACAGCCATAACACGTTGCGAAGCAGTGTACATAGACTAGGAAGTAAAAATAAATTTTAACCTATATGTATGACCTTCAAAAAGTGTTCTCCAGTGGAACGTATTTTGAATAAAAACATTTGAATTCGATATGGTTTTAAAGGTGCAAAACTAAATGAAACAACGACATTGAATGATTCAATTTAATGTTTATATACAGTTTGGTTGCTTGATCGGATTTGAAAAATGATTGAACCATGTAATATCAGCATTTGCCTAATAAATGCTTTGTTACGCCACATACATGGAATTATGTATTATTACATAATTAGTAAGATACTGTGTAGTCTGTGTACGTGCCAAAATCTGTCAATACAAGAATCAGAAAATCTTTGGAGATGAAAAATATATAGATAATATAAAAAATTTAGTATTTTTTTAAATTTATACTTACATCTTGCAAGTTGCGAAAATGTATGAAAAAATGTTTGGTTCAACAAATTTTTTAAAAGAATTTACAATTCACTACTAAACACTTGAATTTTGTTTCTTAAATGTTGTATTTAAAAATACCACAATAATATTACAATCTAATCTAAAAAGACTAATAAGTAATTGAAATATAACCTAAATTGATTAAAAGTAATTAACTAAGAAAGTGTCCATTAGCACTTTTCTTATTGTCTCTATTAAGGGGAAGAAACTTTGTTGATGTGCTCTTTAATAAGTCTTTAAACACTTGAATGATGATAACTATTTCTGGCCTCTGCTCCTATTTTTGTTATAACAATATTATGTACACTACTTTGCGGCACGAATAAGCCCCTGAGGTTTCTGTGCCCCAGTCGAATGTGTTTTAATGTATGTAATGTAAGCATATTGGACAATAAATTTTAAAAAACTTACAGGGAAATAGGCACTTACATTAAGTACACATTTAACACTATTTATCGCATTTGTCCCATTTATTTTTGTAATGTGTAAAACTAGTTTTAAATTGATTTTTAGTTTTATTATTTATAAATGGGGGTAGTCTAGAAAGAAATATCGGGGCGGTTTAAGTTGTTTATAAAAGTCTTGGGCTTATTAAAGATATTTTAGAATGTTTATATCTGGTCTTCCAGGCAGTTCAAGTTCCGGCCCCATCAGCTCTATCCCAGGTGGACTTGTCGCAGTATACACGTCGTGCCGTCTCCTTCTTGGCTAGAAACTTCTACAACCTGAAATATGTCGCCCTTGTTTTGGCTTTTTGTATCAACTTCGTACTGCTATTCTATAAGGTAAATATTTAAGCCCTCTTTTAGAGTTAAGGAAAGGTTTATTAGAAATGGAGTAAGTGCTTGTGTATGTATGGATGTGAATATGAGTGTATGTGTCATAATTATGTTATATTCATTATTTACAATTGAAATCATTTTAATGTATATTTGTGTATTACTAGCTATGCCCGCGACTTCGTCTACGTGGATTTTTTTCCGTGGAACCCTAATTTTGAAAGTAGCCTTAGTTACTCATTACAACATCAGCTATCTGCCAGTGAAAGTCTCCTCAAAATCGGTCCAGCTGTGGGATATGTTTTCCTGAAATATAAAAAAACCGTTTTTTCAAATGTGTAAAACTCAGTAAACAGTCTTTATCCAGCGTAATGGACTTACTCTTTGGATAGTGAGGATACTGTAAACCAAACATGAGGTTTTGACAGGAATTTGTAGTGTGGTTTCGCTGTGCAGTTTTATATTAAAATTAATAATAGTTGTGGATATTAATTACTTAAACAAAAAAATGTCTTAAAACCAAAATCTCAACTGTTAAGTGAATTTTGTTTTCGACTTGCTAAACGTAGTAGGCGTCAGTCAAGAACATACCATTTGTTTAAGACTGAATTTCACGGCCAACGCCCAGAGTCTGTAACTCAAGTTGGCAATCGAATTGAATTGGAATTGATACTTTTGACGGTTTTGTTAATCGGTAAGCTATCTCGGCTCAATATAAAATCAATCTTTATTTAATCGAGACTGATATGAATTTTAGAGACCAGGGATATTTGACCATCGTCAATTAAATGGATCTAACTCGCACTAATAGATTTATGGCCCAGAACGTTGTCAAAATTGCAAGTCAAAAAAAAAGGATTTTTTTAAATATACAGTAACCAGCTGCGCCCTGCGTTTTCACTCGCGTGGTGATGAAAAATCAATATATTTTGGATAATTCACACTATTGGCCTTACTTATAATCGTTTGTTAAACTATAAGATACTGTTCAGCAACTTATTAACGAAAATCTCACCCATAAACTCCTCTTAAGGATAAGAGGTGGTGGTAAAGTAACTCATAAATAACTATCAAAAATAACCAACATCGAGAGGTAGTTTAAGTGACTGCTAAGAGGCAAAATGGCAAGTTTTATTTGAAACAGCCATTGATTAGGGGCTTAAGAGTCTATTATTTAAGAGATGGCTAATCATTTCTTAACGAGATTATTATAAGTAAGGCCCTTAATCTTTATATTGTTTAATATATGTGTTATTCTGATGTGTAAGCTATATTATTGTAGAGTTTCATCAAAATCCATTCAGAATTTTTTACGTGAAACAAAAAAAAAGGAAAATTTAAAAATAGAACTGCAGAAAAACAAATGAATATAGCCGGGAAAAGAAAATTTACTCGTAGTATCAGATTTGCGTGTTATTAATAGCAAAGTTTTAAATTGATTCTCATTGATTTTTTATTCTTTTGTCAATTGAATTATTGTTACCAGCAGAATTGTTGGGTTAGTTTTTTAACTCATCGAGAGTTTTTGAACCATAACATGGATACTTCGTCCGAACAAGCGGCTTAAATTGTAGCATTGGTGCGGAAAGGGCTTAGATCAACGAACGATTGGTAGGAATTTAAATTTAAACCAGTCTACGGTTTCTAGAATATACAGAAGGTTTGTAGAGACAGGTTCTTACAGAAGGAGACGTGGTACAGGCAGGACTCGAGCAACCACCGGTCGTGATGACCGTTTTATTGTTACAACTTCCCTGCGAAATCGTTTCCTCACGTCTGTTAACATCAAAACAGAGCTTAATGAAGTGCTTGGAGTAAACGTGAGTGCACAAACAATAACATGAAGGTTAAAGGAAGCGGATATCACCCCTTTTAGACCAGCAAATGGTCCAAAGTTGTCTGTAGCTCACAGACAAGCTCGCTTAAGATTTGCGCGTGATCACCTGAATTGGACAGAAGAGCAATGGACCTCCGTATTGTTCACGGATGAGTGTAGGACATGTTTATATGGTGCAGATGGTCGCAGAAGAGTCTATCGTCGACGTGGGGAGCGATATGCTCAAAGTTGCATTGAGGAGCGTGTTCCTTTTGGAGGCGGTTCGTGTATGGTCTGGGGTGGCATATCGATGAACGGGCGAACAGAACTTGTGTTCATAGCATGGTCCGTCAAAACGGTAATAGAGGGGGTTTGACTGCACATCGCTACATAACAGAGATCTTAGAAGATCACGTGGTGCCTTACATGGGATTCATAGGCGAAAATTTTACTTTAATGCAGGATAATGCCCGGCCGCACGCTGCTGCACAAGTTCGACAATATTGCGAAGAGGTTGGGATACGTACTATGAATCGGCCAGCACGCAGCCCGGATCTTAATCCCATTGAGCATGTTTGGGTCAATTTAAAAAGAGCTGTATATGCGAGAAACCCTTTGCCCACGACAGTGGCAGCACTAAGCACAGAACTTTCAGAAGAATGGAACAATATTCCGCAAGATCTTTTAATAACCCTAATAAAATCTATGCGGATCGATCAGAATCCGTAATAAGGGCACGTGGAGGTAATACACCTTATTAAAACATAAATAAACCCTTGCATAAAGTTTGTGTCTATTGTTAAAACCAATTTTTCAATTAAACAAATTTTACTTAAATTTCTCTTTTTTCTTCAAAAAAAGTCTTAAGGTCTTTCCAGTACACAAACTTAAACTTAAGGATATGACCCTACGCTGTTTTAAAGTTCACGGACCAATCTAGAGGTTTTAATTTAAATCTGTATAGAAAGTTTGCATACTTGGTTAAAATATTTATTTCAAAGTCGTCTATTACTTTGATGCAGTTTATGAGTCCGTCAGTGTATTAGTAGGATGTGTCATGTGTCACTTTTATACGATATTTGTTTACAATTTCAGGTGTCAACGTTGGACGGTGAAGGTGGCGAGGGTTCCGGTCTGGGTGACATCATCGCCGGATCGGGTTCAGGGCAGGGCTCCGGCAGTGGAGACGGTCAGTTTCTCACATAAATTTAATAATTAAAATTAACAATTAAGTTGGGGGTAGGCTAAAGAATAATTTTAACATGACTCATACAGAAAAAAGCTTGAAACCGTTTAAACGTAGTTTTATTATATTAAGATATCTTATTATGTATTCTTGTTTTGAACAAAATTTTGACCCAATCATAGTTTTTTACAGTATTAAGTATTATATTATGTTGTCACAACAATGGCTGCGGCAGAAGAGACAATTTTTTAGCATAGTAGTACCTATGCTAAAAACTTTGCGCCTACATTTTGGTGTTGCCGCTATTAATTTGAAATTAACAATAAATATAATTGCTGTTTAATTATTTAACAGTATGACTTGTTAACCGAAGAATAGTTTCAATGGTAACAAAAATAATATTGTATGACAAAAAAATATTTTTTTTTTATTTTTATTTTATTTAAATTAATAGAATGTCAAGCATTTAACGGGGGGGGGGGGGGTCCAGCAAAGGTAAGTTTCACATTGTATATATATATATATAACCGCGCTTGACCTGATATATCTATATACACATTTAATTACATAATATTTGTTATCGAGGAGTGAAAATTCACTTTGGAATTCGTTTTTGTTTTCATAATCTGGCCATTTTAAATAATTTCCACGAAAGTTCCCGTGAGATTCCCGGGATAAAAAGTAGCGCAGATTTTTAAGTCTAAGAATTGGCGGTACTTTTTACGTGAATCCCGAAGGAACATACAAGAGATCTAAAAAAAATGCATCGTGTTTTACTTCGTTTATATAGTGTATACCAGCTTTTTTTTAATAGCTTCAATGTACATGTGGCCTGTTGAGAATTGTATAATAATAAAGATTTAATTATTTCAGGAAGTGGGGAGTCTGATGAAGACGACGCTCTAGAGGTGGTTCACATAGACGAGGACTTCTTCTACATGGAGCACGTGATCAAGGTGGCCGCCGTGCTGCACTCCATCGTCTCGCTCGCCATACTAATCGGATACTATCACCTCAAAGTAAGACTCGCACATTTTATTTAAAAATAATGTGTGCTGGCACACATATTAAGCTGGGTCCTCACTTAGCAGTGTAGCATGTAATGTATCACATACGGTATCAAGTGAATATGTAGGCACGAGTCCGCTGCGAGCCGCTCGCGCATCATTATTTACAAAAAAGTGTCGCGACAGTATATTATAGTTATGGCACAATGTGTTCTTTTATTTTAAAAAGTTAATTAAAATGCCGCCGCTAGAAAAGCTCTTTATTTGTATCTCGGTATTCATACTTATGAAAATAAATTACTTCATATTCAAGACTCCTTCAATACCTTTACATAACGTTTTGAATTATTCAATTCGGACATTCCATTCGAAAGATATCACGAGTTTAAAAATGTAGATTAGAACACGCGGCCGTGACTCTTTTTCGTGAGCGAAAAATCGTAAGATCCCGTCTATATAGAAGTTTCACTTCAAAATGATTGCATGGGTTCTTTAGCAGACATGCAGACGGCCCACCTGATGGTAAGTGGTTGCCATTCGCCTAAGGACATTTGCAACACCAGAGGCTCTCTTAAGGGAGACCGGAACCTGGCCACTAATGCCGGAACATAACTCTTATTTTATACCAGGTGTGGTAGCCATCCAGTCGGGCAAATACCCTACCACCTGGCTGTGGGTTGTTGTCGCCTCTTACAACAAGCCTACCCAACGCAAGAAATTGTATTCTTTCTCCGTTCCTGTACTGATAAAATAATAATAAAATATCTTTAGAACTCTCGTGAAATGCATACATCGCGCGCTTAATAAAATAAAGAAATAATTCCGAAATAATGAGTTGGGTTTTTACATTATAAAACGTAAGAACTTCTCATCTATACAAATGAATAAAATTATAGCTTTTTTACATTCAGATAAAGGTATATAAGGTATTTATAACAAAAAATATTTTTTTTAAGTTTTTGTCTATCTGTCTGTTTGCTCCAGTTAATGTCTGAAACGGCTGGACCGATTTTGACGCGATTTTCACTGGCAGATAGCTGATATTACAAGGAGTAACTTCGGTCACTTTTAAAAATTAAGGTTCCGCGAATAAAATTCTACGCGGACGAAGTCGCAGGTAAAAGCTAATAAATAATAAATTTGCTCCAACTGGCGCCATTCGACCGTTGGTTGGCGAAACAAAGGATTGTCTATCTTTTTTTTGTACTAATGCGAGAAGTAAAATAAGTATATTGTTTTAAAGAGAGAAATAAACCCCAATGAATCGCTTTATTAATAATAGGTGAGGTTTTTTTCTCTTATTGTTTTACTTGTAAAGTGAATTATAAATAAATAAAAATATAAAAATTAATAATTCATTCGCTCCTTATTTCGCTTTTTGTTTAATTAATTAAAAACAAAATTTCTTTAGTTTTAGTTACTGTCTTAATTTATATTTACTTTTTCAATCATAAAGTCAAATAGGTACGAATAAGTACGACTCATGTTTTACTAAATTACTTTTTTACAAATAAACTTATAAAATTCATTTTACTTATTCATTATAAGTTTGCTCGTAAAAAAGTAATTTAATAAATCCTTACACATTCAGCTACTTGGAATAGTTTTGATTTATAATTTCTTAACAAACAAAGATTAACTTGTATTTTGAAGTAGTTCAAAAATTTAACTCCAATTCCCAAAAAATGCAAATCTGTAATATTCCATTGTTTTACTAAGCGTCCCAATGGTTTACCAAATTGAATTGATTTCATTGACAAAATAACAAGACTCGCTCTGCCAGTGTATAGCTTGCTTGTTTACTACCACACCAGTTGTAAAATTTCAAAACCTTGTAATTG
The DNA here is from genome assembly GCA_949752895.1 of Dendrolimus pini. Lineage (NCBI taxonomy): Eukaryota > Metazoa > Arthropoda > Insecta > Lepidoptera > Lasiocampidae > Dendrolimus > Dendrolimus pini. Next base: position 7,521,374 of record OX457150.1, read on the forward strand.
ACTTTGTTTTTAAGTGACGGGTTTGAGGAGGGCCTACCGACACACATGACATGACTATCGACTCATTAAAAAATATTGTTCACAATCCCGTTATGAATAAGGGTCAGTGTTTAAGTAATATTTATTTTTAATATATTGATACATAACGACAAAGAAATGCGCATCTGGTTTGTTACCCTTCCCGCATATGGAATTCTTTTGTTTACTTTGTGTTTACAATTTGCAATTACTTGCCTATTGTTATTGTTTTCGACTTTTTTGGCCGTTTGCAGCAATAATTAACCAGGTGTGCGTATTACGTTTTCTCAAAAACCTCAGTCAACGCGATCCTTTATTGTATTATACAGTTTAGTATACTAGCAAGACGTGTGTAGTACATTCGATAAGCGATATAGTGACGGACTTTGCGCGTGTTATTGGATTGTGCAGTTTGTATCCAGTTATATTTGTACCTGTTTTATACGTATTTGTATAGTTCTAATAAACTCTATAGTAATTCCAACGGCATTTTAATTCGAGTCCTGCGTAACATGTAACAATATGTACGTGATGGTCGTCAGGTGCCATTGGCGATCTTCAAGCGTGAGAAGGAGATAGCGCGCAAGCTGGAATTCGATGGCCTGTACATCGCTGAGCAGCCCGAAGACGATGACCTGAAGAGCCATTGGGACAAACTCGTTATATCTGCCAAGTGAGTTATTTTTATTCATTTTATTACGATGCGCGCGCACACCGTCACACGAAAAAGCATGAAGTTAGCTATAGTCCACAATTTAGTTTTTCAGGATGGCCGAGTGTAGTATGGTGGTTGCGTAGCAACGAGTTGTTGATAGAAGGATTGTGAATTTGTGAGACGAGCATTGTAATATTTCTTTACTTTATTGTGTTTTAATTAATGTACGAGTTTGATGATTTTTAAATCATTTATTTAGTATCCTACATATATAATAATAAAAACTTTATTTATTTCTCTACACAACAGATTCAGAAAGAAACCTTTAATATATATATTAAAGTGATCAGCAAAATCAAAGGATTTATTTTAATTCTAATTCCAGTGAATTTCTAAAAAAAGTGGGTAATTATATCGCTTTTTCTAATACTTGGGTGTGATTGTGGTATTTATTTTTCAAAGTTATTTAGAGTTAACCTCAGTTTTTGATTGTATTTTTCAATACGGTCGGTTAAATAAATAAAGCCCCCTACCACGGTCGAATCGACCGTGGTAGGGGCTTTATTTATTTAACCAATTTAAAGAAGTATAACTTCTAACGCGTGTACATAAGTACACACATACACTTTTTTTTATCACGTATAGGTTCGCGTTTGACCACTATCTCGCTCGATTTGAGCGGAGACATGGTCTAAGATCGAGCACGCTTACCTGGAAGGTACCTATTCACACGAGACTTGAAGACACCCAGGTTGTAGGTTTCGGGAAAAACAGACTCCGGCAGTGTGTTACACTCTTTAACTCCTCCTCAATAGCTTTAATTATAATTATAATAACTATTAATTATATAATATTATAAATATAATTATATAAGGGGCTATCCAAAAAATACACCACAAGAGCCTAAGTATTATTCTGATGTCTAAGCTATATTATAGTGATATAATACTAGCTGCGCCCCGCGGTGTCTCCCGCGTGGTGATTGAAAATCGTCATAATTCCAAAATAAAAGAATTTTTCTAAAATAAAAGTAGCCTAAATTACTCCTTATTACATCAGCTACCTGCCAATAAAAGTCCCGTCGAAATCGGTCCAGCCATTTCAGAGATTAGCCGGAACAAACAGACAGACAAAATTTTAAAAAAATGTTATTTTGGTGTATGTACCGTATATATATATTCATATGCATGTAGTAAAAAGCGGTTATTTCAATATTACAAACAGACACTCCAATTTTATTTATATGTATAGATAGTAGACTATATGTAAAGTTTCATCAAAATCCATTTAGCGGTTTTTACGTGAAAGTGTAACAAACATACATCCATACATTTTTACAAATTTTCGCGTTTATAATATTTATAGAGATTATAGAGATTTACTAAGTATTTAAATTTGTTTTTCGATTGCAGATCGTTCCCAGTGAACTACTGGGATAAATTCGTGAAGAAGAAAGTGCGTGCCAAATATTCGGAGACTTACGACTTCGATTCCATATCGAACATGCTGGGGATGGAGAAGACCTCATTCTCGGCGCAAGAGGACGAGGGCAGCAAGGGCTTGTGGAATTAGTGAGTATCCTTTTTTTGTATGAGTACAGCAGGTAGCCAGACGGCCCACCTGATGGAAAGCGGTTACCATCGCCTATGGACATTTGTTACACCAAACGTGAGACGGGAGCCTGGCCACAAATGCCGGAACACAACTCAAGGTTGTTATGGCGGCATCCTCTAGACCAGAGGCCCCAATTCTGCTATTGCGTCTCTCTAAGTTTGCCTGATTTCGGTAGTCTGTTAATTCCAATGGCGGGTCCGTGACCAGCCACTCTATCTTTATAAGTGATAAGTCGCGAAATAAATGTTTAGAATGTTGGTAGATTTTTAATATAAATTTCTATTAAAACAAAAATACAAACTCATTGCACCCGGTACAGAGAAAAGTGTTCTTAAGTCCCTAGCATATTGAATTCACGTTCTATAGACAATTAAAGTTACATAAATGTTTAACAAGTCGGTTCACTGACAATTTTGAAACTACCTCCAAATTTTTGTTGTATTTTTTATTTGTGTTCTTGAACACTTAATTTGTTACATAAATTTAGTAATTCAGTCACTGGAAGCAACTAACACCTAAAGAAACAGGCTTAGCCTAGTCTAGGTGTTAGTATCCAGTCTTAATTTTACGCGAAATTTGTTATATTTTCGGTGATGGTAAAATTCTTCATTTTGTATGTTTTTCAAGACCACGGACCATAAAAATGGCTCGGACAGGAATTTTGGAAGGCTTAGGGACCATGGGAAGGCCAACACGTAAAGGGCCCTTGACAAATTTAATGTAAATATGGCATGACACTGGGTGTCTTCAAGTCTTGTGTGAATAGGTCAAATCGAGCGAGATAATGGTCAAGCGCGAAACTATACGTGATTAAAAAAAAAGCACTGACCGGCGATTATCCCTACACTATATAATAATGCACCCAAGGACGAGCCCCGGCTAGTGTGGGACTATTGTGGGGAATGAGCAGAGAAAGTACCGGGCTATTGAGGGGAACTACTAGCGGTACTAGGGTTCTGGGGATATGGGGACTATGGCGTCTGCCCGTCGCAATGTTCGGGGCACATGGAAAAATGGGCAGACAGTGACTCGCCACTCCCTGCATGGGTCCTAAAAAATGCCTTAGAAGACAGGGGCAACATCGGTGTGAGTGGCTAAGGGGTGTAGAGAGGTGGGCTACAGGTCCACCGAAGCTACTTCTGACGTGGTGCCATTTATCACTTCCACCCCTGGAGCTTGAGTCTTAGCTCTAGCGATCTCCACTCCATTATTTTAAATTATTATTATTAAAAAAACCGACTTCAAAAACTAAAAAACTAAAATGTATAAAGTAACTTATTTCTAAAGCTATTATTATTAATATATATTATCTAAAACATCTTAAAGTCGGTGCAAGGTAAAACATAAAAATTACTATATTTTGAAAATTTTGATAATATATATTAATAATAGCTTTAGAAATAAGTTATTTTATACATTTTAGTTTTTTAGTTTTTGAAGTCGGTTTTTTTAAACGAAGTTTTTATTTTTTATTTGTTACTTTTTAGTGTCTAGCTATGTATGGGTGGACCTACGAATGGTGCCGCGCTTCTTAAAAAATATAGGTCCCAAGAACCGGGAACAAAAAAATGTTAAATGAAAACTACTGGGCCAAACTATGTCAATTTTTTAGGGGACCACATGGCAGCTATTCCGCGTCGAACAAAAAAAGAATCACGTAAATCGAATCATTAATCTCAGAGTAATCGGTGTACATATGGAACGGAGTGAAAATTATTTCCATGAAAAATGTTCGTAAAATGAAAACTACTGGGCCAAACTATGTCAAATTTTTAGGGGACCAGTTGGAAACTATTCCGCGTCGAACAAAAAAAATCACGTAAATCGGATCATAAATCACGGAGTAATCGGCGAACATACATAAAAAAAAGCAACAAAAAAAAAAAGATCCCGACGAATTGAGAACCTCCTCCTTTTTCGAAGTCGGTTAAATAAAAAACGCATTTTTCATATTTAATTTTCCAGCATAATAAACATCGACTGGCGTTACCAAGTATGGAAAGCGGGAGTGACGTTCACGGACAACTCCTTCTTGTACTCCCTCTGGTATTTCTCCTTCTCTGTTATGGGCAATTTCAACAACTTCTTCTTCGCCGCCCACTTGCTAGACGTCGCTGTTGGATTCAAGACACTGAGGACCATCCTGCAGTCTGTCACGCACAATGGAAAACAGGTGAGTTATTTTCAAAATCCAATGTACTTTAACCAAATATATCTTTCTTATAGTAAAATTATAGCTCTTTTTGTAACCCAGTATAGAAGTAACAATTATATAAACATGTTTAATGGCCTCTGTGGTTGAGCGGGCTAAGTCTTGACCGGCAGAATTCGCTGGAACGCAGAGGCTTCGGGTTCGATTCCTGACATGGTAAATTTGTGTGTATGGTGTGGGTGTCTGAGATCGACCCCGGAGTGATTTGTCATATATTACCCATAACACAAGCGTTACTTGCTTAGCTTGGGGATGTACAATGTGTATGTTTATCTACCTAGAGAAAGCCTTTTGGATCTCCTTTGAGTGTTTTTCGCTATTTTTAACCGACTTCGAAAACTAGACAATAAAAAGTAACAAAAAAAATCATTTAAAAAACCGACTTCAAAAACTAAAAGGTATAAAATAACTTTTTTCTAAAACTATTTTTAATTAAAATATCTTATTTTTAATATATATTATGTAAAGTTATGGTTTCACTCTGAAGGGCCACTTAAATTCAGCCTGTGTTGTCGTGCATTTCGATAAACTTTTTTTGATTGCATCTAATGTAATAACTTTCTAGTTGGTGTTGACGGTGATGTTGCTCACTATAGTGGTGTACATCTACACCGTGATAGCTTTCAACTTCTTCCGCAAGTTCTACGTCCAAGAGGAGGACGACGAGGTCAACAGGAACTGCCATGACATGCTGACGGTGAGTCTATGGCGTAAGAGAAGAATAAATTGAACCAATTGAATCATGACCTACCATAAGGTCATTTTCCTACAGTTGTGACAACAACAGTTAGGTTGAAATTCGCCTGAACATACATTTCCTTGGTAAACATTGACAGTTACTGACTACTTTGTATTAAACAGATCGGAGAGACCGGCTTTTGTTCCAATATATGCGGTAAGATTGTAAAATTAAAAATACAAATTGCAATAAGAAAATACATCGCGAGTTACACGTTTTTATTTAGATGTGTAAAGTCTTATTTACAAAAAAATATTTAGTATGCTGTGGTTCGCCATTACGGCGTGCGTGCTTGGGAATTATTATAGTTGTAGCGATCGGTAGAGGTTAAATAATACTTCAGATGGCAGAGAGTAGTATTCACTGTCGAGTGCTGATGAGTACTGAACTGAACTGATTTGTTTTGGAAACGGTAACCTTAAGTGCAAATATGAACAAGTCGTACTGCTAGTACAATGTATAGCACAATGTGTGAGCGGGACGGATGATGTGCGAGCGAGATAGAGCAATTATTAATATGTGCGCTCCCGCGTAGCGCTAGCCAGTAGTTCGTTGTCCGCTGCCATGACTAGATGTATGCAGCTCGCATATAGTTTTTGTTTTTATTTTTTATTGTGTTGTTGTTCACGGATTATACTCAGTTCTTTGTTCATCGCAGTGAGTTTGCAGTCGGCGATTATATTACTCTGGCCGAATTTCCACCCCGCGCCACTGATAAAAAAAAATTTATTACAGGAGTTCAGCACACAGGCTGCCGGCCCACCTGATGGAAAGCGGTAACCATTGCCTATGGACATTTGCAACACCAAAGGTACTACAAATGCGCTGCTGCTCTCTTAAGGGAGACTGGAATCTGGTCACTAATGCTGGAACGCAACCAAAAGTTGTTATGGCGACATATTTTAGACCAGGGGTGGTAGCCATCCAGCCCTACCACCTGGCTGTGGGTTGTTTTGTCGCCTCTTACGAGAGGCCGCTCGGCCGCAGGAAATTGTATTCTTTCCCCGTTCCTGCACGGATAAAAATCATGTGATGATGATATGATTGTGGTGTTCCAGTGCTTCGTGTTCAACTTGTACAAAGGCGTGCGAGCTGGTGGAGGCATCGGTGATGAGCTCGAGCCTCCGGACGGTGATGACTCGGAGGTGTACCGCATCATCTTCGACATCTCATTCTTCTTCTTCATCATCGTCATCCTGCTCGCCATCCTGCAGGGTAAGTTTAACTATTCTATTTATTGACTCGATTCAATTTGTATTAACCGTGTAACATTAATTAAAACTGCGTGTTAACGATTTTAAGCGCGGCATATCATTTATTCGATCACAGGATCGTGCTACTGGCAAGTGTTTGAAACGTCGAAATAAAAATAAATATTTAAAATATCTCTTATCATATTTAAAATAATTAAAATGAACAAGTTGGCGGTAGGCTGAATAAAAACTTTGACAATACACGTTTGACAAATGTCATCTTTGTCTTCCGTGACCACGGCCACTGAAAAGCGGCCGAAACGTCGGATAAACCTAAATCAAATAAATTACTGCGCTTAAAACCGTTAAAACGTAGTTTTATTATTTAAAATATCTCGCTTAAAACCGTTATAACGCAGTTTTAATTATATGCACTAGTCACGAAAACTTGCGAATATACTAATTGAAAACCGAATGAATGAATGGATTGAATGATATGAATGAACGAAATGAATGATTATAAGCTATTTTCATGTATATAAATGCATTTATTTCATGAAATTATCCTATTTTGTGATTTGTTAGGTCTGATCATCGATGCATTCGGTGAGCTGCGTGACCAGTTGGAGTCCGTGAAGGACGACATGGAGTCCAACTGCTTCATATGCGGCATCAACAAGGACTACTTTGATAAGGTGACGTGTTCTTTGCTATTCTTAAAAATGGTAACTTTATAATAGGTCTTTACAGAAAGAATTTCTTCAATTAAGAATGATTTAAAAAATTTACTTTCGTGAACACAGTTTTTTGCAGGAGGCCATTTTTACATAAGAGTACTGATTAGCGATGAGCAGTACACGTGGGATCCAGTACATTTGTCCCGTACAAAATACATTTGTACTGATACGGCTCATAATTTGAAATGTGCCACTTCAAAATTTTTGTCGCCTTACTACTCGAAAGAGGAAGAACGGAACGAGGCTTATGCTGCAACGGTACAATAACGCCTCTACGGATATCGATATGATAAAGAGGGACAACATGATAATGTCATAGTACGACTGTTAGTAAAATGAGGTGACCGAGGCCGAGCACGTCCGATTCTTAACGAACTAACGCACGAACATTTCCGAACTAATTTTGAACGGGACAAATGAGGTAATGACGCTTATCGCCTCACCGGCCTCGTTTCAAATGTAGTGCCGCGGTAGAAACAGTACAAACGTCCTCGCATCAATTGAAGTGGTACATTGTACTGGTTCAGTACAAAATGTCATGTTACTCTTACAAACTCATTTTAAAATCATCCAACAGTAATACGATCCGCAAGAGTTAACTTGAGACCTGAGCGGAATGCGCTCTCACTTCAGATCCCCGCCATCTTACCGCTCTCGCCATCAACGCGTAACCTCGCGCTTACGTCATCCGAGCGGAGTCTCAAGTTAACTCTTGCGGGTTGTACTGATGTCAATATATAATAGTGATGTGCAGTGTAACACAAATGTCGAATTAACTCGATCTCCAACAGAGATTTCCGTCCTGCAGTAAGTAAATCACATTGCACATAAGAAATGTTGAGTTATTGGCGGGAACTGAAAGGAGATGTTGTGCTGTTCAGTTTTATTTCTAAAAATGTGTAAAATCACTCTAAAATGAACAATAGCTGTAGGATATTGATAGTATTTTGAGTAGTATTTATGTGTTCTGTGAGAAGTGTGAACTGTATAGTCGAATGTGGCCTTTTGAGTTGTCACAAGAACTCCGTTGAATGGCACCAGCTGATTAACTACAGTTCAGCTGTGCTACACATAGGCTTAAGAAAATGAAGAAACTATATTGTAAACTAAGATCTGCCTTAAAGGCCTAGCTGCCAAGCCATAAACCTAAATAAATAGCATAAGAAATGTCACGTTGCAGGTTCCGCACGGGTTCGACACGCACGTCCAACGAGAGCACAACTTGGCCAACTACATGTTCTTCCTCATGCATCTTATCAACAAACCGGACACGGAGTACACGGGTGAGTTTTACATCCGTCAACTTTACAACAGTTTCGTGGGGCGGAGTAATGCTCTTCAATAAAATCTCAAAAAGTTCAACAGCTTTCGATGAACAAATTAAAAGTGTGTGTGTACTTATTACTTATGTACACGCACTAAAAGTTATACTTTTTTAAATTGGTTTAAAAAAAAATGAAAAAAAAATGCGGAAAAAAAAATTCAAAAAAAATGAAATCCGCAAAGATTGCGGAGCAGTAAGCAATCTGTTATTGCTCTTTTAAGGAGAAGCAGCAAAAAGTCTAGCTAATAATTCTTTCAAAAATATTTTTTTATCTATCTTATTTTTTTTATTACTATGTTAAATACAGGTCAAGAAACCTACGTGTGGAACATGTACACTCAGAGGTGTTGGGACTTCTTCCCAGTGGGAGACTGCTTCAGGAAACAATACGAAGATTTGATGGGAGAATAAATTTGTTAGAGATATTAATTAATAAATAAATAATAAAACAACTTGACTACGGTGAAATTCATGCTATACTTTGAGAAAGTTTAAATACCATCTTCATATTTTTACAACCCATGTGTTTTCTGATGTGCAAGTTTTATCAAAATCCGTTTAGTAGTTTCCGAGTGAACGTTTTAAGTATCTAACCTGGCAAACTATTCAGTTTATTAATACTGGATAGGATGTAGCCATTACCCACGACTTGGTCTGTTTTCATATTTCTTTGTTTCTTACTAAGAGAGCTTTTGATACTTTTCTTATTATACCTTACTTCAGATTAATTTATGGGTTATTACGAATCCCTATTTTTTATATACTGATTTATTTATTTTATTTTGTTCATAGTTACCTAATATGTTGAATATATACATTTTGCCGTAGTCAAGAGTAAATAAAACAGCTTGCAAAATCTATGCAATTTTCACAATTTTATTGCTCAAAAGTTACATAGGAAAATATAATGAAAACAAAATATTTATACAGTTTGAAAATCTTATAAGAAACATTTGTATTACGATGCGAGACTTAATATTTTAATACTAAACACATTAGAAAATAAAATTTGTGAAATGAGAATAAAAAAATTATACTCGCGTGGCAAAATATTTAAAGAAAAATATAGCTGTGTAAAGCTCGTAATCCTACATTGGTTCTATACGTTATTCTTATGACCACAGCAGTCAAGAATTGAAAAGAAAGTACAATTTTTCAATTTGCTCTAGTAAATGTTTTAAAATGATGAAACGTCAAAAATAAGTTAACATCAAGGGCTTCATAACATATAAGCGTATACGCAAAAAAACAATTTTTGTTGTTGTTTACTAAAAACTATCCATGTAAATATGTTTATAGTAGTATTTAATTTTATAGTTTAGTTTACTTGTAAAACACATGATTAATATAAAATTAATTTTTTTGTTCAAACTTAAATTGAAAATTAAAAGTGTGGAATTTATACTATACAAAAATACTAAGTAATATAAATTAATTTACAAATAGTAAATCCATGTTACAATTTATAAAGTCTTACCAGCATGCAAGTGTACCTAAAAAGAGGGGTATTAAGGGTAAGTTCCAGTCTTACACAATCAACTAGTTTTGTTTCATTCACAATTTTGCCCTTTGTGTAAAACTGCACTTGTGTCTGTGCGCCCATTTGTTACGAAGCCCTCGATATAGAGTTATAGCGACATCTACTCGTATTGGATTCAGATTTTAAGGTTAAATTGCTTTTCTAGGTTAATTTCGTTCTTAGTACTTTCTTACAATTATAAATTTTAGGTAACGTTTGTGTCGGAAATTAGGAATCATTTATCAATTAGACACTATAAATGTCAATTGTCAACATAACTTGTCATTTCCACCCACCAAATCGGTCTTTTTACTTTTAAATGATACGTGTTGCCATAATTTATTCACTAATCTATGGTGTAAGGAAGGTATTGTTACTCCGAGGATAGTCCTTGTTTATTAATAACACTCTTACGACGAAGTTAATGCTTAGTTACTCCAATAGTAACTAGTCCGGCCAAAAGGCGGATTACTCCTAGGATTAAGACTTTTTTATTAATAAGGCTGCTAAAGTTTTAAAGTAAAGCAGCCACATTCAGATTGTATCACGAACATAACAAGTACCAATATAATATGAACTTTATACTTCGTTCTACAACCATCAGTGCTCGTATATATCTAGATACGTGTCAATGTCACTAAGGAGCAATTTTTCAATCATCAGAAAGTTATCAGTGGAATAAATTATATCCTAACTGAATTAAAGTGAAACAATTCAACTGTTTTATTCATGCATTAATTCGCCAACGACGGGATGTTCACCCCCATACCCCACAACTACGCAACAGTTCTCTAGAACATTTATTCCGCCTACAACAATGATCTGGAGGAAACTTCCGTCTCTTTTTAAAAAGGGCATTATAACATTTCTTAGGGGTCGGCAACGCGTTGGCGACACCCCTGGTGTTGCAAACGTCTATAGGCGACCGTAACCACTTTGCATCAGGTAGTCCGTCTGCCCGTTTGCTTACTTCAGGCAATAAAAATGCCATATTTAAATATCCCTTGTTGTATTTTATAACTAACTTTTACCAGGTGATTGAAAAATCGCTCCTAAGCGATTCTCCTCCATTTGATAGTTCGATGATATAGGAGAAGACTTTAAAAGCTAACTTGTGAAACTGGAGCTATAACTATTGTGGTTTCTGAAGAGTCTTGCATCGTAAATACTTTTAATGAAATCAAATATTTGTATTACAGAAAGTTTTTTTAAGCTCTTTCTCAAATAATATTTTTTAAATTTTAACATAATACCAATTTTTTTTTAACTATATTTATTGAAATAAATATTTAAATAATCTTCTAAATTGAAAAAAGTATCTTGTAAGTTTATATAAGTAAGGTGGCCTTTCCGTGTAAACTTTTCTATTTTAACTATTTCGATATATAGTTTATTGTAAGATAAATTATTATAAAATTGTTAAAATAAATCTTATTGAAATAATAACTTGGTTTTCATTGACTATTTAACATAACCTCCAATATTTTTTCTCTTTTTCGTTGCACCACTTGTTTTAGGGGAAGAGTCTAAAAATCAGCGTAGTGTATCACTTACAGTGCGAGCAATACTTAAATACGTCCCTGAAGTTCGACACATTCATTCATTCATTTCACAGAACACGATTATAAGGTTCACAGACGGAGCTCAGTGGACAGCATTGCCATCTCTCTCGACCGTTATCCGAACTCGCATGCCATCCCTTTCGCACAACACACCGTAAGGTGTAACAAACGTTAGGGATTGACTGTACCTCCACAAACTTATATTACTAACTTCAGTCGAAGCGCATTTAAGTTATGCGCGTACTGTGCGTTTGTAACTCAAATTGGCAACAGACTCGAATTTGAGTCGTTACTTTTAACGGTTTTGGTATTCTTAAACTATCTCGGCACAATATTGAATCAAACTTGAATTGACCGAAACTGATTGTTGAATGTTAAAGACTACGGATATTTGTTCATCTGTCAGTTGACTGGATCTTGACTTGCACCGGCATGGTTTTCTTGGTAATTTCTAAACTTGCAGCCCTGTATATCCTATCTCCTATATAACAAAAACCTCGAACTTTTCCTTAGACTATCAGTCAAAAGATTTTTCGAGCTGCACTTACTCGTCGGTTACATTATTGGCTTTCCACACCACTTCCACGGCAACAAGCAGGGGCCCAAATCTGCTATTACTATCTCGCCAAAATCGCCGGACACCCGTCTCAATCGTAGGTTTGCCTGATTTCGGTATTCTGTTAATTACAATGGCGAGCCCTTGGCAAGCCACTGTATCAATATTTATTTCGCTAATGCCATTTCTGCTAATATCGAGAAGATAGTGGATTTAGTAGAATACGAATTTTTAACACTATAGCAATGGAATCGTACTTTGAATATCTCCACAACGCCAAGATGTTGTAATAGAAGAATTAAACTCCAGGGAAGTGAGTATCGCGAGTATTTCATGGACCTCTGATATGGTGTTCCTCACACTGTCTATTTCTCTTGTGCCTTTCCTGCATGCTGCCGTAAAGTTGGCAATGTAAATGCGGCTTTACAAATTAATTTTGTGCGAAGATTTAAAATCTATTTACACAAATAAAAAAAAACTCGATTTTATACTAGAGTCCGCGCCACAAAAGAAATCCCACGGAAGAAACTAAAAGTGGCAGCAGCTCCGCTATTTGATAGAATTTTGTTCGTAAAATAATTAATTTTACCGCTTTAACTATGGAATATTTAGTAATTACGTAGATCGATTTACAGGTTAACAAATAATTACTCTGGGAGGATTAACTTCTTGCGTGGCGCGGACTCTACGCAATCATAACACGTATGCCTTAAATTCGTGCAAACATCTAGAAATTCAGGAACATTTGATTTAAAACAAAAAATTAAAAACGTATACTAACTTTACCATTTATAACTAAGTTTGTTGCTTATGCACTAAACATAATGCTAAAATGCTTCAGCTCTGCAATTTCAAAACCTAGCAAATGCATTCGAAAAATGTTTATACCCCAGCACGAGAAAATGTCGTTCACTTCAATGATATGCCATTTCACAACAATTTATTATGCTTATTGGGAGGGATATCATATTTTGATACATGTTTTGGCAAACACAATACATCAGTATATACACTTTTTTATTCTAGTTATATATTTTTTTGACAACTCTACGGACTCGACATCCGCAACCTTTTTTACAACTTAATTTCTAGATTTAATTTTTAGAATTTACACGCTTTTAAGTTATTTTGGTTTTTGTGTGTGACATTAATTTAGTGATTTTTGTATTGATTTTGTCTAGTTATATTGCAAAACCCACATGTTACACTAATTTTCTCTAATCCACCCTAAGGTTGTCTGGAAGAAATTGCATTTAGTGATAAGACCGCCTATTGTCTTCTGTACTTAAACTTATTGAATTGTTATGCAATAAAGTATATTCTATTCTATTCAGGAAATGCCTAATAAATGCATAAATATTCAATACCAGTTGCTCAGACGAACAATAGTATAGACGAAGTCTACATTAACAAAAGCATCAAATGAAATTAAGCATTTTTTACAAATTTGTGTGTGTACATTTATCTAGTGTACAAGTTGTTTACATCTGTGTGGTTAATGTTAACAGTGATGTATCCACTGGAAAGTATTCCAACTTAATCCATAGTAATTAATGATTTAGTACTAAATTCTTGTAACAAACTATAGCACGATTAGCTTCCTATTCTAAAATCGGCAACCTTTAGTCGGCTTCACTTTGAAAGCTCAGGGCTCGGTCCACCTAATTTGTTTATCTAAGGTCAGTTGCTAGGTTTGAAAATTGCACGGTTGACTTGTGAAAGCATCGTACTGTATTTTACAAAACGAAACCCAATAACAATGTCTAAGTACACCTAACGGATGATTGCATATGAGTTATTTGCATTATTTCATTTATTATATTGATCATAGCACATTACAATTATTTTACAAAAAATTACCCAACCCAAAAATCTTTTCCAATCACACTTAATTAAGGTTGTTTATCTTTATATGAGTCAAATATACAAGTTACAGCGCTTTACAATATTTTACAAAAGTTTACACAACCCAAAATCTTTTCCAATCACACTTAATTAAGGTTGTTTATCTTTATATGAGTCAAATATACAAGTTACAGCGCTTTACAATATTTTACAAAAGTTTACACAATCCAAAAGAGACTTATCCAATCGTGCCTAACTAACGGATGGTTGCTTATGGGCTAAATACAAAGCGAATATACTCGTCAAAGCGCTCACTAGGAATATCACATCGAACCAACGATGGTAGAAATTAAACTGCAAATCACCTAACACTTGTGTAATAATTATACGATATTCAGGAGGCATATTCATACGCATCAATAGAACGGACGAACAGAAATACATGCCCATAATTTGAGCTAGTATCAATACTATGATATTAGACGACTTTGATGATGATATTTTGTAAAAGAACTGTAAAAAAAGGAAACAAAAATATCATAATTTAATCATTGAAACCCTATGCGAGTATCAGGACCATCTGATTAATTAAAATACAAAAATATTGAATTGATATGTACATGGTATATTTCGTAAATGATATCTCCATTATTTACTCCAGTCCGAGTGTCACTCAGATTTTTTCAGTTGTATATTACCCAGGCCTATGTGGTCTTAATAGGCCGATCGGCCGATAATCTTGAATTAATATATCTAAACTCTAAAGGATGAACTATGGATTTTCCATTATTTACTTTAGTCTGAGTGTCATTGGGATCGGCCCCAGATCTATCAGTTGTATTTATTCATAAATTATGTATTCTTGTAATAAAAGCCTATAAATTTCCCACTGCTTGGCTCGAGCCGTCCACTTATAAGGGAACGGACAGTATACCCGGCAAACTTGTCCAAGGCAGACTGGCCGATTTGACACATCAGTAATCTCTATGTGCAGGTTTTATCACAATGTTTTCGTTCACTGTTAGCACGTGATTAATTGTAACAATATGCACATGATGTCAGAAAACTACCTAAGTGGTTCCTGCATTCCGGCCAGGACTCGAACCCGCGCTCTTTGAGTTTGGGACGAGAGCGCCAACTACTCAGCTAGTATGCTTATTTTAAAAAAGATTTCAAGTAAAAATACTTCACTTACGTATAATATTTATTATATACATATTCAAAATTCACACATTACACTTGAGTATGAGTCACATGTAAATCTTCTATTATTTTAGTGACAGAAAACGACACTGTTACACTTAACCCTCAAATGGGGACCAAAAATATTATATTTTTCCAAAAGCTGACATCAAAATTACCGCGCCAAAATCAAGAGAATTATATCGTCTCTTTTATTCTAATACAAATTCTATGTAGTTAGAGGGAGAAAGCATCAGTTCAACATTCGTTTCAATTATCTGTATTTGACCACAAATTTGTGGTACTTCCCAATTAACCATGTGTGACAGTTCGGCATCAAATTTGTGGTCTCTCCACCATAAAAGGTTAATTTACACAATTTAAAAAAAAATCTTACCTTAGTTAACGTAAGAAGCAATCCCCTTATGCTGGTAAGCACGATGCATCCGACGAGAATGAAGGAAACGTGCTGGGACCAAAAGGCGACATCTATGTTCAGACCCAGCCAATGCACGACTATTTCGAGGCCTTTTGTAACTGGGTCCTTTTTACCAACACGATCGAAAACTATGTTTATTGTTGACTGAAATAAGAAACATTATTATTTAGTCTTCAGACCGTGCACGAGCCGAGCGAGCGAAGCAACGTGCCGCGGCAACGGCCGGCGAGTTCCAGAAAAGATTAAGATCACCATTAATTAATACATTGATAACTATTAAAAATGCGGATACAATTCGATGCAAAATAAGTGAGGTTATTTAAAAAAAAATACAAATCCTATGGGATAAGTGGACAAGTGGAACGGTTATTTGACCCACCTCTAGACGCGAGTCGTTGTGAGTGTTGTGTGATCGAAAATGATGAAGTCATTAGTGACATTTTCGCCACGACCACAACGACCGCGGTCGCCTTGTGGAACGGCTAACGGAGTATTCTGGGCATTGTGAGCTACTAATGGAACGCACTGTATGACATACAAAAAACAGTCAGTCTTTATCCGTGCAGGAACGGAGAAAGAATACAATTTCCTGTCATGAGAGGCGACAAAACAACCCACAGCCAGGTGGTAATAAGACTAGAGGGGTCTCTAGACATTTAAAAGTCTTGCTTTCTGAAAAATTATTTTTCTTTCACTGCAGTCACAATAACAGGTAAGTACATTTATTTACAAAACTCACAATGAATATCTTCCAAATGCAGTACAACGAGAAGAAGTAACCTAAAAAGTTGAAATATTTCCCTTGGAATGTTTTGGACCACTCGATCTTTTCCCTCATAGTCCTGGCGTCGTGAGCCTCCAAGAACAACTGTCGGCTCAACTCTTCTAAACCAGCTATCTCTTGCCGGAGTTGAGTTATGTCTGAAATATATATACTTTGTCAGAATGGATGAACGAATGAGTGAGTGAATGAAATATGAATAATGAATTAGGTCAATTCATTTTTAAACACAGAGGTAAGGAGGTCAATCTCAATGTTAAAAAATGTCCATCAAAAAGGATGTTTTACGTTTGTCATTATTCCACTGAAATCGATCTTTACAAGCTACATCACTTCTCTATCTTGATATATAAAAATGAATGTTTCTCTGTATGTCCTTTATAGAATCGTAAACTATACATTTGATCATGTGATGATCTTTATCAAAGTGGTTGTGCATGAGCCAGAGAAGGTTTCTGAGTTGGTTCACAATTGGGCCCGGTAGGTGGCGCTGCTGTCGGCATATCGATTGAAGCTTTTCTGAGCAGGACGACGTCTGCCGGGACAGCTAGTTGTGTATAAAAATGTCTAATACTGTTATATATCATACTAGCTGTACTTGGCAAACCTTGGCTTGCCCTTAAAAAAAACTATAAATCGATTGCAGCGCCATCAACCGGGACCAATCGTTAATCTGAGCCTTTATCTAATCTACTTAAAAAAACAAAAGAAAAAAATATCAAAATCGGTCCCACCGTTAAAGATATGATCAAAATACTCAAATATTTAAGATAATATTACACTTTTCAATCCCTAAAATATTCATTGAAATCAGTTGAGGTTGTTATTTTTTAACCTATTTGAGACAAGCTTACAGTTTTTGACACAAATGCAGACAATAACTTTCAAAATGGTCATTTATAATTAGGTCTCACTCAAGTAGCAATTTTCTAATCTATCCCTAAATAATATCTACCTATAACACTGACTAAGCCCCCTTTACTCTCCTATACTAACTTTATAATTTCATCTCCTTACTGGTCAACAGACATCATATTGTTTCTCACAATTTTATATGATTATATATATATGAGTCACGTGCTAGAAACTTTGTTTCCCATAAAGTCGATTTCAATAACATCATTTGTTTTAATTATATGCCGAATTATCATATGCCATAACATCATTTGCCATCGAAATTGCTTCTAGAAAAAAATCATAAAAAACTAAACGATCAATAGGTTTAGTTTTGGTTAGAACATGAAAAACAACGCACAAGCCGAGCTGTTATACCCTTGCATTGTGAGGGTTGATGCTGACCCTGCAAGACTGCCGAGCTACCTCAGCAGCCTTGCTTATGATATATACCATTTTCCATGGCGAATAGTCAGTCTGTCATTAACATTTGTCGTGAGCGGTTGCTTTATAAATCACTTTTCCTTAGTCATAGTGTGTATAAATAAAATATTCTTTTTTTAAAAAGGATTGATTTATTCTCCTTATAACATTTTTGGTGGCAGCGGTGGGATTCGGAAATCCCCAGTGCCTAGCAACCGCATCGCAGACTCGCCCGGATCCCGCAAAACCAGAATCCGAATTTCTAAAAACTATACGTGACTTTAATGAAAAGTGCCAAAACTTATCATAATATCCTCGTGTATCCAGTTGTGTGAGTGTTAAGGACTTCGCCGACTCCTGATAGTGGTCTAAATACTTAACACTTTATCCTGCTATATCCGGCTGTATTATTGCAACAACGCTGTCAGCCCCTGGAATAGATCTGCATCCTGTCAAGGAGTAATTGCATCCTGAGCCGCAGTTACCTACCTTCGATTACCCAGAAAGTTCCAGCTCCTAAACCTAGAAAAGGAGATAGTGAAGAATACCTACTGGTTTTACATTCTACGTCGTGATTGTTCATCTGTTTACTGCACCTGAAAACATATTAATTGAAGATCCAAGCTTCGAGTGAGGTAACCCGATACGCAGCCTTATCGCATCGGAATGTTCCTGCCCGTCTCGTCTATATCCGTCGCCTACGCACTGCTATTATTGTAAGTGTTTGTCTTTGGTCATTGCTTTATCTTATAGAGACCGATAAATTAGGGTTCCATAATTTTTCATATTAACGTTGTCGTTGTTATATTAACTTACTATCTGCTCCGATTTATTTTTCATTCCTAAATTAAATTATGCCAAAAGTGCCTAAACAGGAGGAAACAAAACTCACGGTACTTATCCCAGAACCGGAACAGATTGTAAGTGATTCGGAAGCGAAATCACCTGTTCATTCACCTCGTTTGACCAGAAGAACTGCTGCATTCCTCACGATGTCTGAATTGGACCTTAACACACTATTTAAATTCATTAAAGCATACGACGGCAGCCGTGAAACATTAAATTCATTTTTAGTTAATTGCGAAAACGCATATGAACTCGCATCCGAAGCGCAAAGAAGTATCCTATTTAAATATATCCTTAGCCAGTTAAACGGTAAAGCGGAGATAGCCTGCTCCATTAAAGAGTTCTCGTCCTGGGAACAATTAAAAGAATTTCTTAAAAATCAGTTCAGTGAAAGGAAACATTATTCTCACCTCCTAACGGAGCTTCAAGAAAGCAGACAAGGTCCTCAGGACAATGTTAGCCAATACGCGCTGAAGGTCGAAACTCACCTTTCACAACTATTGACGGAAATTTCTCTAGCCAATACAAAGAGCAAGGAGTTGCCTGGCCGCACTGCGGCCATGGAAGACCTTGCGCTGCACCATTTCCTTATGGGGTTACATCCCCGTATTTCTAACATTGTCAGATGTAGATCTCCCAGGACGCTTAACGAAGCAATTAACTTAGCCGTGTCTGAAGAACGCATTCAACAGACACTCTACAGACGCCCACAGATCGAACAAAAACCTAATAACTTTAACCGAAGTAAACCAAGCACAAGCACACCCAGACCAGAATATAATATCAATCCACAACGGATATTCACTCCTTCAACCCAAGGACCACCCAGGGTCTTCTGCCGTTATTGTAAGACGGCCGGCCATGATATTTCATCTTGTAAAAAACGAGAATATAACAATAACCGTTATAGGTTTTACCCTAACCAATCTAATGCCTCAAATTCGCCAAGATCACCACCGCGAGTGAACTTTATCGATCAACCAGAAGAACAAATAGGGCAGGACGAAGTTGATGTACCAGCCCCTTTAAACGAATAAGCGTCTCGCCTCGGTGTCGCACGAGACGAGTTCAGGAAGCCGACACCATATCCGACCTTTGCCAACAACCTTATCTTGATACGTTCAGGTCCAACCGACAGGGTAACCAGCCCCAAACCGACAGACCTTATCTCATCGTAAAGTCCAATCGACAGGGTAACCAGCCCCAAACTGACGGACATTATTCTGCTACAAAGTCCAACCGACAGGGTAACCAGCCCCGAACTGACGGACCTTACCTTATCCTAGAGTCCAACCGACAGGGTAACCAGCCCCAAACCGACGGACCTTATTCTGTTACAAAGTCCAACCGACAGGGTAACCAGCCCCAAACTGACGGACCTTACCTTATCCGAGAGTCCAACCGACAGGGTAACCAGCCCCGAACTGACGGACCTTACCTTATCCGAGAGTCCAATCGACTGGGTAACCAGCCCCGAACTGACGGACCTATTCCAGACGTATCCAGTCTCCCGCAATCAGCATCTGAAACAGAAAAAACAAAATTAAAATCATATAATATAAAACCTAACGTAAGAAAAGATCACTCACCTGTTGCAGTAAATAGAAACCCGAGAGTTATTCCAAGCCGCAACATGAGTGACAACAAAGTTTACGAAATTAATTTAGACACTACAAAAAAGCTCTTGCCACACGTGCTATTAAACTCACAAGCCTCAGATGTCCCATTATCTCTTTTAGTTGATTCCGGTTCTGCTATATGTCTAATTAAAGAATCCAGTATCCACAAAAATCAGAAACTAACGAAAGAACCGATTAAACTTAAGGGTATAGACCCAGGAGATGAGCCAACACTGACCGAAGGACATTTTCAACTAAGATTAAAATTAAACAAGTCCAAGTCAGCATCCTTTAAATTCCATGTCATTAAGAGCATTAACCTACCCTACGATGGTATTATAGGGACTGACTTCTTAACCGCGTTCGGTTGTAAAATCGATTATACTCACGATACTTTAAAAATAGAAAACATGGAGATAAAGCTACTCTTCTCTGACCCCTTCTACGTCATTCCCCCTCGTACCGAGGCTGTTATTGAGTGTTCAATCCAAAATACCAACCTAAAAGAAGGCATTATCATAGACCAACATGTCTCTAAAGATATATTAATATCCAATTGCATAGTCAAGATAAAAGATAACAATCGTGTTAACCTAACAATTGCTAATATCTCAGAATCCAGCATTACTATTAATCCGAACCTAAACCTTAAAGTTGAACCACTTCATCCTGTTGCCTTTTGCACCAACGCTAATTTCCGAGAAACAACTCACCGAACCGATGAAGTAATTAATTCCTTAAGAATAGACCATCTCAATCAAGAAGAATCCAATGCACTCATAGAAGTCTGTTCTCAGTATTCAGACATTTTCCATTTAGAAAATGATCTGCTGTCCCATACATCTGCTCTCGCTCACCAAATAAAAACAAACAGCAATGCTCCCATTCATACTAAGTCGTACAGATTCCCAGAATGTCATAAGAAAGAAGTTGAAACTCAAATCGACAAAATGCTCAGTCAAGGCATCGTAGAGCCTTCATCCTCCCCTTGGAGTTCACCAATATGGATAGTGCCTAAAAAGGCAGACTCCCAAGGCCAACGTAAATGGCGGATAGTAATTGACTATCGCAAGTTGAATGATATCACCATTGGTGAAATTTACCCCATTCCGCAGATATCTGAAATCCTTGATCAATTAGGAAATAGTAAATATTTTTCGACATTAGATCTTGCCTCAGGCTTCCATCAAATTCTTATTTCTCCCGAAGATGCTCCTAAAACAGCTTTCTCCGTGCCCCAGGGCCACTACCAATTCAACAGAATGCCATTTGGGCTTAAAAACGCCCCGTCTACCTTTCAGAAGTTGATGAATACTTGCCTTTCTGGTCTCCAAGGAACACGCTGTTTCGTATATCTAGACGATATCGTGATATATTCTGCCGACTTAAATTCACACATTAACAACTTAAAAGCTGTATTCAATAGGCTTCGTAGCTTTAATTTAAAATTACAACCAGAAAAATGTGAGTTCCTACGAAAGGAAGTAGCATATCTAGGACAGATTATCGGTGAAGATGGCGTTAAACCAAACCCCGAAAAAATTAAAGCTGTAACAGACTACCCGATTCCTCAGTCACCAAAGGATATCAAATCCTTCCTTGGCTTAATGTCGTATTATAGAAGATTCATACCTGATTTCGCCAAATTGGCTAAACCACTGACTTCCTTGTTAAAGAAAGACGTCCTATTCAGATGGCAAAATGAGCAACAGCTCGCATTCGAGTCCTTAAAAAGCAAACTTGTCACAGCCCCAATATTAGCCTATCCAGATTTTACCCAACCTTTCATCCTAACCTGTGACGCATCCAATCATGCCATATCAGCTATATTATCCCAAGGCTCAATAGGGCAAGACCGTCCAATAGCCTATGCGTCGCGTACTCTTAACAAAGCTGAGAGTAATTACACGGTTACTGAAAAAGAATGCCTCGCCATAATTTTTGGTACTAAAATATTCAGACCTTACCTCTACGGTCACCGATTTAAAATACTAACCGACCACAAGCCACTACAATGGCTATTTAGTTGCAAAGACCCCGGGTCAAGACTCGTCCGCTGGCGACTGAAACTCGAAGAATTCGAATACGAAATTCAGTACAAGAAAGGGAAAATAAATTCTAACGCGGATGCCTTGTCTCGCTTTCCCGTTAATCCAATCCAACCCGGAAGCCCAGAATCCAACCTTGCAGTAGACAGAGACCTAATGGACTTATTAATATCACCGCCGTCTTTTAACCCCGACGAAATCATCACTACCTCGCCAAATAACCTCGACCTCAACGATGACCTTATGTCACTTTCGGATATTACTGAAAACTACAGAGGTGAACCTGGAAACGAAGTTGTTGACTTACCTGAACAAGTATTAGAACCGCCATTACTTCCCAGCGTCCAACCTGACGCTAATAGAACTGACTTACCTGAACACACACCAGAACTTGCATTCTCTCCCAACACGACGCCTGATGTTGATAGACCTGGCTTACCTGAACGCGTGCCAAGTTCACAGCCAATTCCCGATGTTCATGCAAACATCGATCCAATGCCATCTACCAGCTCAAGCCCTGAGTCACCTGTTGATGACTATCCCACTTTCCTGAAAGCTATGGCAAATAAAAATAATTCCTTTAATACAAATATCGAAGAACACAACGAGAGCCTAATGAAATCTTCTACAAAAATTACACTGGTCCCCACATCTATGGACTTAGACGAATCTAATCCCTATATCGAAGAAATTCTAAGTGACCCTGAAACGCTCTCAAACGTTTCTAACGCCGAAAAAGAACTTTTCTCTTTCCAAAAGATTGAATATAATAATAAAATCTATTACTTACTTTTCATGAAAGTACATTATTTTGATGAATCATCTTACCCTGAAATTTTTCAAACGCTGAAAACAATTCGAAACGAATTGATTGTCTTTGAGGATGTAAATGAAATAAGTATATCCGACCTGAAAAATCCATTTGAAAAGCACTCCTTTGTGAAAATCTATAATATATTAACATACCTTTTCCATGACACACGTATTAAAATCAAAATATATCATAATAATATGATATATCCAGTCCCTTCGGAAATTAAGAAAATCCTTCTCGATAACCACGATATTCCAATTGCAGGCCATTTGGGCTCTGTTAGAATGTATAACAGAATAAAACAAACATACTACTGGAAAGGGATGCGTGGAGATATAGAATCATATGTGAAACAATGTAAGTCTTGCCAAGAGAACAAAGCCCTTAGGAAAATAAATCGTGCTCCAATGCAAATTACCAGTACTTCAACAGAACCCTCTCAAAGAATATCCCTCGATATTGTAGGTCCACTCCCTGAAGCTGGACCTGCAAAATTAAAATATATACTAACAATCCAAGACGATCTCACTAAATTCTCTTCTGCATACCCAATCCGCAGTACCACTGCCGAAGAAACAAGCGAATGCTTGCTCCATTATATATCAATCTTTGGTATCCCCAAGATGATCCTTACAGACCAGGGTCCAAATTTTACTTCAGACCTTTTTAAGAAAACATGTGAATTCCTAAAAATCAAGAACCTTTGGTCCTCTCCATACCATCCACAAACCCAAGGCGCTCTCGAGCGGAGTCATTCGACCCTGAAGGAATATTTAAAATCTTATATTAACGAGGAACAAACCAATTGGCCTCGTTATGTATATACAGCCATGCTTGCTTATAATACCTCTGTCCATTCCACGACTCACTTTACTCCTTATGAGTTGATGTTTGGAAACAAACCATTCATTCCAAATTCCATTTACAATGAGTCACCAGGAGCAACATACCCTGACTATGTCCGTATGCTTCAAAATAGATTAAAATATTCCCGCGAGAAAGCTCTAGATTTTATAAGAAAATCCAAAGAATCATCCAAAACATATTACGACTCACATACTCGCCCAGTCAAATATAAAATCGGCGATTATGTGTACTTGAAAAACCATCTTAGACTACGTAAGGCATTATCGCCTATTTGGAAAGGACCTTACAAAGTAATTAAAATAAACGGTAATAATACTCCTACCTTGCTTATTAACCGGCGTCACGTTACTCACCATTATGACCAGGTGAAACCAGCTGAAGTTGGAAACCTGTGAACAAAATCTACTAGTTATTAAATAAAATAGAAACTCTTAATTAGTAATAGGAAATCTAGATCAGGAATATATCATATATATACATTACATAGATATAGGTTAGTAATAGATTTATATTACATATATAATAGTTAGGTTAGTTATTACAAAATAGAATACTTACGTTAGTTAGACTTACATTAGTTATTATTTGCAGCGCAACTCGGGCCCAATCCAACCAAGACTACATCCAATCAATTACTTCAAGTCCAGGTCTCTACTATGATTACTTAGGCAAACTCAAAATTAAAAACGTCCAGTTAAATATCTTGATACCGGTAGATATTTCGCACTCTACCTCGCATATACAGAATATTGAGAATGCTTTTGAAGTCACAAGAAAATTGTGCAATCAAACCAGAATTATGGAAGTAGACACAGAATGCCGTAATATGTTACAACCTCTGAAAGCACGTTATCAAGATATGAATAAAGAATTTTCTTCCATCTCACACTTAGTAGATACCCGCATAAAACGCAGTGCCTGGATAGGAGGTATAGGTACAATTCTGAAACAAGTTTTCGGCACCTTAGACGAAAATGATGCTCTCAAATATGATGAAGCGATAGCAGCATTACAAAACAACGAAAAACAGTTGATTTCGCTCATGAAAGAAAATATATTGGTTACCACATCTGTAATAGAACGTTATAATGATACTTTACAGAAAATAAAGGATAATGAGATTTATCTCGGTAATGCTATTAACAACCTCTCTGTTAGTGTCAAAAACATAACCGAAATAACAAATGGATTACAAATACTTGTAAAAGTCAACGAAATCCTAACCACCTTAGAAGCATCGATACTTACATTATCATTTCAATTAGAGGATATTACCAGCGCAATATTATTTAGCAGTCAGAATATCTTGCATCCCGCGATCATAACCCCAAACCAATTATACAGAGAGCTTGCTAATAACCATCGTCATTTGCCCGGTGACCTCGAGTTGCCCGTAGTTTTAGAAATTAGTAGTATGCACCTTATTTTAAGTATTTCTAAACTAGTATGTTATTACTTAAATAATAAAATCATGTTCGTTGTACAAGTACCGTTAGTAAGCACCAAGGAGTACATGCTATTCCACAACATCGCTCTGCCTACTCCTCATAACCCTGATCAACCAAATTCATTTAGTTTAATACTCCCAACTTATAAATACATAGCAATGACCAAAGACAAAGCACAGTATTGCATCCTTAATGATCTCCGAAACTGCAAGAATGTAAGCCCGGGTAATTTCATTTGCAACATAGAAACGGTCTATTCCACCGACGCAAAACAGTGCTGTGAAAGTGAATTACTGGCAAAGGTAATTAGTGAAAAACCACCACAGTGTGAAACAAAAATAGTGTTCGGGAAAATAGATATTTGGAAATCGATCTCTAACAATAAATGGATTTATATACAATCGGAATCGACCAAAATTTCAATTGACTGTTCAAATTCCAAATTGTACGAAACTGTAATAATTGGAACAGGTATCATTAATATCCCTGAAAACTGTGTTGGATATTGTAAAAGTACAACACTTATACCCAAATCTAATATCCTGAATATAACTTCGCCTGTCAACAGCTTTCCAGAATTTAACCTTATTGATGATACTTGTTGCGACCATGTAAAACTAAATGAAATAGATAATGTGTCTCCTGTCAAGTTACATGATGTAGATTTGGACGATTTTAACAAGCAAAGCAAAATGCTTTTGGAAAACATGTTAAGTGACGTAAATTCCATAAAGGAAAACCCGCACATTGTAAGATATGGGACACACTATTCTATCCTAACGATTTTACTTTTAATTTGTATGCTTAGTTATTTTAGTTATATTTTATACTTTAAGATTTGTAAATCCAAAAGCAACCGACCACAACCACCCACATTTAAATTAAAATCATTTTCTCCACGGAATTCTGATTCGAAGGATTCTTCTGATAAGGATTCTGACATAGAAGTAATTACCCCAAAAGCTCCGACCAGGGTAAAAGTTTAACCACAGAGACTTTGGAACATCCCCAAAGTCTCTTCTTAAAGGGGGAGGTGTTATACCCTTGCATTGTGAGGGTTGATGCTGACCCTGCAAGACTGCCGAGCTACCTCAGCAGCCTTGCTTATGATATATACCATTTTCCATGGCGAATAGTCAGTCTGTCATTAACATTTGTCGTGAGCGGTTGCTTTATAAATCACTTTTCCTTAGTCATAGTGTGTATAAATAAAATATTCTTTTTTTAAAAAGGATTGATTTATTCTCCTTATAACAGAGCGAGCGAGGCGAGCGTGCCGCGGCAGCGGACGGCGAAGTGCTAGAAAGCCAATCGCTTTTTAAGACAAAAGCGTTAGGTTAATTTTCTACGGTGAAATTAATTTAGTATGGCGTTGAAATATTCTGTTAAATAATATTATTGCAATTAATAATATGGATAACAATATGTATGGTACTCGTGTCATTATGGAATGTAATGTACGGGCAAACAAGAGTATGTCACATAACTGTTATGGTAAACAAACAATTCGGGTAAGTGACATTATGGCATATGAGTATTATTGCTTATATTTTTCGGGCAAACAATAGACAACCAAATCAATAACATTATTAAGTAAGGTTTGGGTTCAGTTTAACATTACGGTTTATTTTGTCCTCAGATTTCAGAAATCGTGCACGGTTCAAAATTATCCCTTCCTCTTTTGTCTTTTAAGCTTTTATTGCTTTTTGATAACCACCTGTCGCTATCACTCTGATATTGACAAAATCAATGCCGAGTGTGTTGGAGCCATAGTTTTTAAAAAGTGAAGTGAAGTAGCACTTTTCACTTAAATTTTGAAATTCATTCTGAGATCACAGACACAATCTAACTTTATGTATAGGTTTAGATTTAAACTGTAAGTTACTTACTCTCCGTCCCTTGGCTCAAAGGATTGGCGATACTGCCAACACTTGACAAAATGTTTGTCCAAAACCCTCCCCTACTTTTCACATTCGATTGGTCCAACATATTGTATTGCTGTCTCCCTCCCAAATTGTTGGCTTCGGCTAACGCTATCCTTTTCTTTTTGACCAATATCATGTCCATTGTTTGAAGGAGTTTCTTTTCTATTGATAACATATCGGAATGTGTTACTGGTCTGAAAACGCAATTTTATAAATGTAAACCATGATAGAAGAAAATCCAGTTAATTTCTTTTTTGGTAATTTTATATAATTCATGTCATTAATTTTATTACATTCAATTAATTAATTTATTACATTATATTAATTTATTTATTGCTGTACACTTTTCGCACAAATTCCTTGAACCCGGGGTACTCCAAATGAAACGCTGGTTACCTCAAAGCAAGATATATATTACAAAGGTAAGCAGCTTCCAATATGACTGTCACATTTAATATTTATAAAAGAAATAATACACAGCCTCTGGATGAGTTCATAACAATTGCATTCGAATGATTAATTTATAACACTCAATTAATTGCATTAAATTTACTTTTTTTTTAATTACAAATAAAATATTTACACACTAACCTTATAAATATTGCCATAGAGGTATAAGGGTAATTGACAGCACCAAAACCTGATAATAGAGCCATCACAGTGACCCCTATCACGCCAATCCTGGATACACCTTGCTCTATCGAGAATATGCCCTAGAAATTAATACTTTTATGACCCAGGACTACTTTGAAGCATGGGAGAAGTATTTTTTTAATCTGAGAGACAGTCATCCAATATATAATAAACTAGTTTCTTCCCGCGACTTCGTCCGCATGGAATAGTTACTTTGGGCAAGGCTAACTCTAACCCGCGACTCTGTTTATGTAGAAGGTGAAAATATTTTTCAATCTTAATGACTGGCCCATCATTATTTTGCTGCGAAGTTATTTTAAAACAGCATTGAAATCGAATGATGTAAATGGCAATGTTGTTTTGAATTAAATACTTGTGATGAATAACATATTCATTTGGATCGTGTTTATAAAGACACCTTCGCAAATAATGCATTATTTGTTATAAAAAATAATTTGGTTAGCATAAAAAAGGTTATAGTGAGCCAACATTAAAAGATAGACATATGCTATCGTGGACTTTTTTTTATAACTTTTAAAAGGAAACAATTCTGTCACACGTGATTTTTACGAAAGTTTAACCCTTTACGCAGCGAACGCAGCGGAAGCTCTCAGAAGGCAAAAAAACCCAGCGATTTCGAAACATGCTTCATTGCTGCTCCGGTCCTATTGGTCTTAGCTTGATGATATATATATAGGCCTATAGCCTTCCTCGATAAAAGGGCTATCTAACACTGAAAGAATGTTTCTAACCAGACCAGTGGTTCCTGAGATTAGTGTGTTCAAACAAACAAACAAACTCTTCAGCTTTATATATTAGTATAAATTGTAGTATAAATCAAATATGTATAATTTTACCAGAATCCAACAATAAGAATACTAACTTGCTTAGGACTTAATATAGGAAATGGATCACCGATTTTCCAAAAGAAATATAAATATATAAACCAGACGAACATTGTCAAAGGTCTTATTACATTTTGGGATACTGAAACAACAGAAAAACACCATGTTAAAATATCCTATGTATTCATATCTTATGTATGAACTATGTTAAGTTATAATACTACTACTATACTACACATTAATATATTATATATTAAAATGTATACATGAAAATTTAATATAAATTCATATTTAAATTCAAATTTTTGAAGATAAATTCAGCCTTTACATACAACACATCTTAACATCTTCTTTTCTTACTTATTCTTATATATACTTAAAAAATGAATAGCTTTTCATTAGTCTGTCTAAAACTTAAAAATGACTTGACCTATTTTGATGAAATTTAATGTGTTTGAGTAGGTCCCTAGATGTTTTAGATTCACACATTGGACCCGGTAGGTGGCACTGCAGTCAGGACAATGTCTGCTGGGCCTACTAGTAAAACTATAAATGTTTCATAGATTAATAAAAACAATAAAATCTTACCAAATCTAATATTGCTGATACAAAAATATGCTATATAAAATGGAATTAGAGCTATCACCATGAAAAGTAAAGAGTACAGCCCGAGGTTCCAGTGGAAATATCTAGAGCTGAAATCAAACACAAATCACAAATACAATTTAGATAAACTTTTTTACTTATAGATTTATGTTATTTTGTAATTACATCTTTATTCATAGTATAGTTTATTTATTTTAAAATTTATGTTTTAATTTTATTATTTACTTTTAATTTTGTATTTAATTATATTAACGATAATAATTCTGTAAGATTCCATTTTGAATAAATACAATTTAATTTAGATAAATATAAGTTTTAGCAATGTAAGTTTAGTAACTTTTTCAAAAAATTGCTGTAACATACATTAACAGACAGACAGATGGACATGATGACTTTATAAGGATTTCATTTTTTTCAGAGCAGCTATGGGACCCTAAAAATGGAACAAATAAATAGAAATAACTCACCTTGTATCCAAATATCCAATAATTTCAAATATAATCAACTCAAACATTGTGCAACTGAGTGCAAATGTCACTGAGAATATCAACTGCACTAATAAATGATGGACCTCATAGTCTCTGAAAAGTTGCTTCACAAAAAATATCCAACCGCCTACAAAAAATATAATCTGTGGAATTTGCAAAAATATGTATTATGAGGGAGTTTTTGGCGGGAACTGAAAGGTGCTGTGCAGTTTTATTTTCTAAAAATGTGTAAAATTACTCTAAAATGAACAATAGTTTTAGGATATTGATAGTTTTGGAGTAATGATTATGTGTTTTGTGAGAAATGTGAACTGTATAGTCAAATGTGGCCTTTTGAGTTGTCACAAGAACTCCGTTGAATGGCACTAGCTGATTACCTACAGTTCAACCGTGCTACACATAGGCTTAAGAAAATGAAGAAACTAAATGTATATTATAAACTAAGATCTGGCTTAAAGGCCTAGTTGCCAAGCCATAAATATAATAAAATAAATAATAATAAATAATATGTATTATGAGCTAATTTTTCTAAGTAAGAGAGCAGATAGATGAGACCAAAATTTTATTTTTCAAAATCAAAAATGTAAATTTACAATTTGGTGGTTTTAACAACTCTATGTTGTATCACCTCATCAAGTTAAATAAACTGTTAGTACTTTTCTATAACTGGCTTGTAACATGCCCTATGCACTCTGACAATTTCTATAAATTAAGGATTGAGTGTAAACTCAATTAAAATAATTCAATTAAAGTAGTGATACTTATAAATTTTTGGAACATTTGATTAATCAGCAGTGGCAAATATAGATATTATTATTGAAAGATTTTTTTAAATTATGAAATAACTTAAATGTTGATTATTAAGATTTGTAATCTAATTCTAGAGTAAAGGCTATTTACTTTATTAGGTTAGGCTTAAAGAACACATAAGAACATGTAGTTCACTTACAATGAGATTAAAAATAATGATTAACTAAACTATACATATAAATTAAATTGGAGTGTCTGTTTGTAATATTGAAATAACCTGTATAAAAAATGTAGTAAAAAAGTACATACACCAAAATAACATTTTTTTCAATTTTTCTCTGTCTGTCTGTCTGTTTGTTCCGGCTAATCTCTGAAAGGGCTGGACCGATTTTGATGGGACTTTTATTGGCAGGTAGCTGATGTAATAAGGAGTAAATTAGGCTACTTTTATTTTAGAAAACATCTTTTTTTTTAAATTATGATGATTTTCAATCACCATGCGGGAGACACTGCGGGGGGCAGCTAGTACAATATAATTCTTAACACTAATTTGATGCTATTTTATCTTATGTTAATAAAATTATATTATTACATTTTTGTAAGTTGTTTGGCAATTTATTAAATAACTGTTCACTATCAAACATGATGTTTTTTCCCATAATTTGTTCACCGTAGAATTAATTGAAATTGCTTTTTCTTCCAGATATTATAATTACATGTTATAGCAGCATTTTTCAGTTTTAGCAGTATTTTTCATGTATATATATATGAAAATAATAACCAACATAAGATATATTTCATTAATCATTAGTTTTAGACAAATTTTTATGTGTCAAAAATCAGCCAAAACTTTAAATGTGGCAAAACTGGATATTCATGAATTATTTTGGAACTGAAAAATGATGATAAAATTGAAACTATGCGAATAGCTATTTATACATAGAAAGCTTTTCAATGGTAAAATTAAACTTCCAATAAAATCTTCCATTCATAAAATCCATAGCCCAGGTTGTCTGGAAAAGATTGCACTAACCTACTCTAAAGCAATAAGGTCGCTCATAGTTCCTGCTGTTACTATTTAATGTGACTACTGTAAATTGTTTAATATATATGTATTTATGTATTTAATTTATAAAGTAGTTTAAGTATGTGTATTTTATTTATAAATTATTTAGTTTAAGTATGTTTATTTGTGATATTTGATATTTAATGATCTGCACCACCTACATCGCCAGATTAGATTAAACTATTCCTTAAGTTAGGTTGCCTGGAAGAGATTGCTTTCAGCGATAAGGCCGCCTTTTGTTTCTACCATGACAATATTGTAATTGTATATTTTAAAATTGTATATTTGGTGAGCAATAAAGTGTTATATATCTATCTATCTTGTTTATGCATGTGTATGTTGTGAACAATAAAGAGTATTTTATCTATCTACCTATGAAACATGTGCCGTATAATTACCAAATATATAGTAATAAATCTCTAGTTCATAGTAGGTTCAAAAGTTCAAAGTTTTGTACATCAAACTATTATAATCCAAATAATTGTGGTATTTATCCCTGAATATGACCCTCTATTATATCGTATACTATCTGGGCCATAAAAAAACCAGGCTGTAGTCATAAAATTAGAATTTACTAAATCATGAAGTACTATGAAATTTTGCTTACTTGGGATATTAATACAATGAGGGTATCTTCAAGAAACGTCATTTTAGAAAATTGTGATCTACTGTAATCTTTCGTCACTATTACAATCTTTTTGGAAAACAGTAAAACAAAAATATTATCGGCAATTTCCTAAACTTAGGTGATTGATTGCTCGAAATTCAAAATATACAGCAAGTCAGAAATGTCAAATGTCTAAAGATTGTTGTTTTTCAAATTTGCCACAAAGGCAGGCAAAGGACGTAGTCCATACAGCCTAACAAATGTCTAAAGAATGCTGACACAGTCAGTCATATTCTGTGGGCCGGCAAAATGAATTAATTTAATGTTTTTGCCATTTCTTATTCAATTTATATATCTGGTCACACTTGCGTTGTCGTCGTTGAACTGGAGTTTTTGGCGGGAACTGAAAGGAGACGTTGTGCTGTGCAGTTTTATTTTCTAAAAATGTGTATAATTACTCTAAAATGAACAATACTTGCAAGATATTGTAGGTTTTGAGTAGAAATTATATATTTTTGTGAGAAATGTGAACTGTATAGTCAGATGTGGCCTTTCGAGTTTTCACAAGAACTCCATTGAATGACGTCGGTTGTAGCCTGCAATACAACTGCGCTACTTTAAGAAGACCTATTTAACATCAGAATTGGCTGTATGGACTAAGATTCCTTTGCCTGCCTTTGTGGCAATAAATAAACAACAACAAACAACGTCGTTGAACTTGAATTTGTCAAAATGTCAATGCCAAATTGTCAATTGACGAAATAATATCAGCAAATTAGAATTACTTCATTCAAATTACTTCAAATTAGTATTCTACTTAGTCATGGGAAAAATCACTCACCAAGAAGAAAAGAGTGATATATATCTTTTCGATACAAAGATATATATCACTCTTTTATATCTTTAACTCTTTATCTTGACAGTGATTAGTGTCAGTGTCAATTGCAGACAAGATGAGTTATTATCTGTGAGTGATATACTAGCAGAGCCGACACGCGTACCTGTGGCAACGCAAAATATCTGACATTTAAATAACATGCACGTCATTTAGATGGCCTTTGACTTTTAGTATATATTACAAAAATACACAATAAATTTATAGTGTTATGATTTATTTTGTCTTGCAATTATATTCGGTTTTCTCGTTCAATTACTACGCATGCGCAGTGCGCGGGCTAATCATTCTTTCTCATCGCGTGGAACAGGAATGAACTAAAGAGTAAAAGATATAAAGACACATTTTGAACGCAAGTGATATACAGATCTAATCACTCTTCGCGTCAGATATATATCTTTTGAGTTAATCACTCAGGAGTTACACACCTCTAATTCTACTCAGTTTAGCAATTAGCTATTTAGCAGGTATATAGGAATTTATAAAAATTACTTTATATCGTAAAATTGATATTGAAAAACGTTTATGTACTAGATATGTCCTTAAGCAACGCCTTACATAGTATTTTGATCAACGATAACTTTTGTTTTCTCTGCTATCGTAATGTTGGAGATCATACGTTAGTTAGCGTAGACGACGAAGTAAACGTTGAACTATTAAAATGTGTAGAAAACATAGCTTTATCCAATATCTTACTATGTGTTTTGGGTACTGAGGTACGTATTAAAAACCTATCTTCAATATAACTTACTTGTTCTTTTCAGAATTCCGTAATAAATAGGAAAAAACTTCTAACCACTTTTGGCAGGTCTAAGGTGGCACAGCTGCACAGGCACTAGAGTACAACTATGAAATTTCAGTTTGATGTTTTAAATGATAATGAGCATGCCAACTGGTTCACAATGAAGGATTTACATGTTTTAATTTTTTTATCTTTAATATAACAGAAATCAGAAATGCTTTTTAATACTTACTAATATTAAGCTTTAGAGGTTGTTTGTTTGTTTTCTTGAATGCTCTAATCTCAGGAACTACTTACTGGTCAGATTTGAAAAATTCTCTCAGTATTAGATAGCCCATTTATTGAGGAAGATTATAGGGTATATATCATCACGCTAAGATCAATAGGAGCAGAACACCAATAAAGACTGTTTCAAAATTGGGGGTTTTTTAACTATTCCATGCAGATGGAGTCACAGGCAGAAGCTAGTTGTAAAATAAAATAATCAAATATATGAGTTTTCCAGCTATAAACTGATTTCTTACCTGATTTATTAATTAGTGCTATATTTTTCATCTATAGCCAAGACATGTACTGTATTAGGTATTTGTGTAAATCATTTTATTGCCTACTGAAGCAAAAAGGTCTTGAGTTAAATTTCTGGTATGATTACTATAATTTGGGTTCAGTCATAGAATTCTCCATTGTTGTACACATAACTCATGTAATTTTAGTATTCTTGTCTCTTAATGTTGTACTAGCTGTCAAAGTTCAAATAAAAAAATAAACACAAGTGTAACTTGCTAAGCTTGAGGGTATGGAATATGTGTGTTATGTGTGCAATTTGTCTGCCAGCTGGATTATTATAAAGACTTTTTTTTTCAGATTGTTGATTCCATATCTACATTCACAACATTATGCACTGATTGCACAAAGTCTGCCATTAGCACTTACATATTTATAAAAAATTCTTTAGAAAAGGTAAAATCTTTAAAAAGTGCTTTAGATGGACTTACAAATATCATTGAATATACTGGTGAAGAAAAAAACTTTAAATCTCTATATGTAGCACTAAATTTGAATGATTTTACTACTAAAATTTATTATGATAGTATTGGTAATATTTGTACACCTAAAGATGCCTTCAAACAATTTCAAGCATTAGACAATTTGAAACTTAAACCAAAATTAGAACAGAAACATAAAAGATTAAAGAAATTTAAATCATTTTATGGCAAACATTCAACCAAATTGGTAGATATTTTAGCTGATATGAATAATGGCGAATACAAATGCAAGGTATGTAGTAAAAAGCATACAAGTTTAAAGAATTTACGTTATCATTTTATTAGAGTTCATAGTGCAAAAGATTATAAATGTGATCAATGTTGCCGTGCTTATGCAACACAAGCATTTCTCGATGTGCACAAGACAGAAAGTCATTGTAATGTAATATGCAGTCAATGTGGAAAGAATTTCAACAACAGACACACTTTAAAACAACATGAGTTTGGCCACCATTTTATGATAGTATGCACTGATTGTGGTAGAAGCTACAAAAATCAAACTACATACAAAAACCACAAAGAACTCAATGTTTGCGGGCAAAAGGTGAGAGCCAGCCCAAGCAATGCTAAATACACCTGTGATTATTGCAATAAGAAGTATACACAGAAAGTATCTTTACGTGTTCATATACAATATGAGCATGGAAATTATAAAGCTCATGTTTGTGAATGGTGTGGAAAAAAATTCTGGGCCAAAAGTCGTTTAAATGCACATATAGTTAAACATACTAAGGAACGTAACTTTAACTGTGAAATATGTGATGGAAAATTTGTTACTAGAGAATCTTTATTGTACCATACAAGAAGGCATACAGGGGAACGTCCATACGAGTGCCCTTATTGTGACAGCAAATTTTTGTCGGCATCAAGAAAAAGTGACCACATCAAGAGAGCTCATAAAAATTCTAAATTTGAATGTAATATTTGTAGTAGTAAATTTGGTACCATGTTCTATCTGCAAAAGCATATCAAAAGGCACAATTCTGAAACCAGTTTTGTTATTCCGAACCAAACTAGTTATATTATTCCCAACTATAAGTTTAGTAACAGTGAAATAAACAATGTTTTATGCATTACTGAAAAATTAAAATATGAATAAACATTTGAAATTTCATTTAAATAATATCACTTACTAGTATTCACCTGCTACATGTTAGCCAGGTACATTATATATATCTATCTATCTATATATATATATATATATATATATACAATATATGACCAGTAAGAAAAGATATTTTTTTTCAAATTATAAAGTTGTAACATACTAAAACTGCTACTCGACAATAGATGGCGCTATGGATTTAATAAACGTGATAGTCTACTGACTCTACTGTCTCACACAATTTAGTATAGTCGTATTTTTAATTAGACGACATCAACTGACGTTTACTGTGTTGTCAGTTTTTGATGAAATAAAAATAGTGTTGTAGCAAAGTGAATGATTGAAAAAACTCTTGAATGAATGAAATTGCCTCGATTGTCTAGTGAATAGTTAATGTGCCGAACTGACGATATCGGATACGGGGTTCGAATTATAGTCGTGTTTTGTACATACCAACGAGTTTTCGACGACTATGTTCCTATAATATCTACCTATACTAAATACCGAGTGTTTTAAACATTAAGGAAAACATTGCGAGGAAACTTGTAAGACTGTCCTATTTTCAATAGATCATGTAGTTGAAACTATAGATGTATACAATATAACAATTATAGGTAGGTAATTAAAATAAAAAACATAGCTTATTACATAATTTATTTTTATTCATCATCAGATAAAAAATCATCACTATCGCTTTCGGTGACATTAATTATAAATCTGTCTGAAACATTGTCGATCATGTGGTCGAGACCATACATTTTGTCTTCTTCTTTAATTATATGAGACACGCAGCTACTCCATTTTTCAGGTGTGATATGTTGAAGTCCTTCTTCAAAAAGTTTTTTTACTTCTGTCATTTTGAAGGTTTTGTTATTTCTTGCAACATATCCTTTAGCTTGCGCCCATATCAACTCAATGGGATTGAGCTCACAGTGGTATGGGGGCAGACGTAAAACAATTATCCCATGCTGCGCTGCCATCTCGTCCACAACATACTTATCGCAATGTTCTTGTTTGTGCTGCCGTACAATGTCTATAAGAGTAGCTTTAACCATTGTTGCTTCGAATAAAATATTTTTGTTCGTTAGCCACTCTTGTATTCTAGGTTTAGTCCAAGACATTTTAGGCAGCGATTCTAGTTTCCTGGAATGGTAGGGGGCGTTATCCATCACTACTACGGAATTTGGTTTTAGTTTTGGCAAAACCCTCTAAACCACTTCTCAAAGGAATCGGCATTCATCTCTTGATGATAATCTTCTTTATTTTTTTGACTTCAAATATTAATAAGCTGTCTTCTACAAATCCTTCTTCCCCGCCTATATGGCCGATAATTAATCGTTTGCCCTTTCCTGAAGGCTGTTTTAAGCCAGTGGTCAAGCCATCTAGGAAGGCCTGGCGGGACGATAACACTGTCTGGTCAATCCATGCCTTCTTTGGTGCATGACCTTCAAGATAGTGAAAAATATCAATTAATTATTGAAAGTACAATTTAATGTAAAGAAAACAGAAAATTTTTATTACCTTCGTTGATCCAGGTTTCATCTTGGTAATAAATATACCTTCCTTCCCTTCGATACTCTTTAATTTTTCGAAGGTAACGCTGGCGCCATAAAATAATGTCCTGTCTGTCAATTAAAATGCTTTGTCTTGATAAGTGACATATTTGAAATTAAATGTTTCATAACATTTCTTAATGTACTACAAGAAAAATTGGGTAAGTCTGGGTCTTCATTGACAACCTTAAGAATCTGTAAAGTAATAAAAAAAGTTTTTGAGTAAGGAAGTCTACGCAATCTAATACTTTGGTTTTACAAAGAACATTATGGTGGACACAGAATATAATGCAGTAGAATGAATAAAGTTTAAGTTACCTTTATAATGGTGGGTGACTCATTTGCATAAAAAAAATGATGTACTTTTCGCCTTATAGCGGCAAAAGTAAAATCGTCTAATTTATCTTTAAAACTGTGTTTCGGTCCACGTTTCTCGGGAGACTTAAATTGTTCATTTTCTTTGTATTCTTTTAACACACTATAAACTGAGGTCACACCAATTCCCAAAATGTCAGCTGTTTTCGAAACACATTCTTTTTTTTCGGGAGCCTCAATAGGTAATAGTGAAGCAGCTTTCTCCTCAAATACGTGTTTGTAGACGTTTTGTATCATAAGTTTTTCGGTAACGCTTAAAGCAATCCGTGGTCTCTTCTTTCTTGGAGACAAGCTTTGGCTTGACGTGCTTGGTTTAGGATCCATATCGTTTGTACGATACAATATAGCAACAAATAAACACAACAATTACAACAAACACAACGTAACTGAAAACTTAACAAAAACAATAACTAAACAACGTGAGCGCAGAAAAAACATTCGTGCTATCAGACCAGAGGTTAGAAGCCGAATTACAAATAAAATGGCGACCGACGCGCTCGGCGATGATCGGTGTTGGCACTAGTCGCCGCGCCGCGCTTTGTAATAAGCCGTCAAAAAACTGATACATACTACTAGTAACTTATATCAGAGCACTTTTTTACAATTGTATTGTAAAATAGAAATAATATTCTTTTATAGTTTGAAATGATTAACTATTCAAACTCATTGTTCATTCATCTGATTGAACAAGAACTGAACGCATCACTATTAGTTTAAATATGGCAACATTATTTTACAAAGTGACATTAGTTACTGTCAGTTGGCTTCGTCTAATTAAAAATACGACTATAGTTAAAGAGTGAAATGCATTTGAGTAGAAGTTATGGCCCCTTTTTTAAGGTGGGCGAAATGCATTTCGCACACTACCGGGTCTTTTACTACGGATTAGACCAAAGCGACGAGAGGTGAGTGAGACCACGAATGGGCTCTAGAGTCAAATCGCCGGCTTGTGTGGAAACGCGAATACTCAATAATCCACTAAAATCACCCTTCTCCCATGTGCCCCTCGCTTATAGCAGGAAGAGTGTGAGACTTAAAACTTAGTTACGCCTTCGCTGAGCCTAGCGCATCAGTGCTCGAGAATGCCCTGGAAAGCAGTGCAATCTCACTTCGTCAACATGGGACTTCTCCGCTCCCTAGACGCTAAAAGGCCCCTGCAGCGGTATTTACGGGAGGAGATCCTGCGCATATCTGTGACTCCGGGACCCCGACTGACGTCGATACCCGCTAGACGCATGCGCACCTCTCTCCCTTTCTCGTTCCGCGACCTCCTTTTGAGACATCACAGTCCCGCAGAAATTGGCCG
Source organism: Dendrolimus pini (assembly GCA_949752895.1). Taxonomy (NCBI): domain Eukaryota; kingdom Metazoa; phylum Arthropoda; class Insecta; order Lepidoptera; family Lasiocampidae; genus Dendrolimus; species Dendrolimus pini. The sequence continues at coordinate 7,560,651 of OX457150.1, forward strand.
CACCCACCCAATGATCGTTGCTATGCAGCATGGCTTGCACAAAACTACCTAGCGAATCGATCGGACCAAGATATGCCCCTACGGCTTCTAGGTTTTACTTCCACTGCGTGGGACATATTTTGGGACTGTAGATAGTACTATATTACGAGGCTAAACGCTTCCACAGTGGGGGATGTCTGTGCTTCAATTATATATTATTACTTTTAATAATAAAAAAATACCATTTTTTTGTTTGGTAAAGTTAATTGTTAACGTTTACTTAAGAGCCATTTCACGTTTTCGCACGAATTTCTAATATTTTGAGCTCCTAAATTACCATAGTCTGTAACACCTAGAAGTTATTGAATATGCGCAAAAAATGGGCCAAGGTTTCGCGTTGACGTTTAATGTAACACATTTACTAAAAATAACTTGTTTGATCTATAGTAATCAATTTCCCACAACCATTTTATTGAAAAACCGCCACAGAGTTGATTTCAGAGTCGTGTTTCAATAAAAAATACTTATAAATTAAGTTAAAAAAAATATATAACGCATTGGACATATATTTTAATCGTCTTTTAATGTAACAGATTATTGAATTGTATTACCATTATTTAGTAAAAAAATAAACCAATAGGCCAATTTTTGAGGTTAACATTGTAATTTTATCGTGATTTTTGTTTTAAATACACAGTAATTACAAAAATAAAATTATTCCAAAATAAACTACGTTCATTAGAGAACCGATATCTACAGTAATATTGGAATTTTTTGCAATTATACTTGGCAAAATATTGATAAAACTTCAATCGAAATTACAATAAATTACGATACACAAGTGGGTACCGTTTACGTTTAGTACGACGGCGCGAGCGCCCATCGAAGAAGGACCTGTGTTATTTTTTCCCGCGTCCCGATACTCGAGCGTTCGTAGAGTGATACCATTATTGTACTGCGACCAAATAGTATTGATTCGCTTTGTATTTTTTTTACAAGGTAAAGTTTGGTTTATTATCAAGTATAATCTATTATTTCAATTGTTTGTAGAATAAATACATATTTTTGTTTTATTTTATTATCATTACGGAAATTGGTCTATCAAACCTTAATGAGATCACTGCTTCGATGGATTTGCCAACAATGCCATTTCGTTTATACAGTAAAAAACATGACGCTATTTCTGACATGTGGAAGGCGGCTGCTGAAGAAACTATGGTAAATGCTGCTAAACAGGAAATTGAGGCGGCAAAATCACGAGGCGATATTAATAATGCGGGTATAGCCATGATACCGGTAGAAGCGGATGCCTGTTGGGGCAAACGCTCGTATAAAAACAATTATTCTGCCCTCTCTGGTGTTGCAGCCATAATTGGAGAGAATAGTGGTAAAGTGCTACACATTGGGGTTCGAAACAAATATTGTGTTATGTGCGCCCGAGCAAACAAAAAAGGCCAGCCAGCAAGACTCCACAAATGTACTAAAAACCATTCAGGTTCTTCAACCAGCATAGAACAAGCGATATTAGTTGAAGGTTTTAAAAATTCCATTAAAGACAGTAATTTAATTTATAACATCTTGATTGCCGATGGCGATTCTAGTACCTATAAAAGTATATTGGAGAGTCGACCATATCCGGATATTCCAATTCAAAAAATGTAATGTACAAACCATTTGTTGCGGAATTATAATGGAAAAAATATGCTTCTTTAAAAAGATACAACTATTCTTTGAACGAGCGTAAACTTTTAAATATGGACCGTATGAAAAGGCTACGTACTGTTGTTCGTGCTGCTATTAGACAGAGACAACAAGACAACAGTTCAAGTTCCTGTAAAATTGAAAACCTCCAAAAGGACATTTTAAATAGCCCACATCACATCTTTGGGGACCATTCAAATTGCGATAATTATTACTGCACAGATGAGAGAAAAAAAGATCCTAATCTAGTCCCACTAATACCTACGCTGTTTTTGAAGATTAAAAAGAACGTATCTCAACTCGCCTATAATTCACGAAGCCTTATATATGCCTACACCAATAACTCCTACACTAAAAGGTGTTATGCCGCAGCGGTATCTTTTAATACCGGCAAGCCACAATACTTATACAATACTATACTTTTTATAAGTTAATTTGTCACACTAGTCCAGGAAAATCCTTAAAATTTTTGGAAACCAGGAGATATGCAAAAAATACTCGAGAAGTAATAGCACGTGCAGGTAGTACTCGCAAAAAAATTAATCTTAATCCTGTAGATGCTCATTATGGAGAAGAATGTGAAAGACCGGATATGGAAGCTGCAGATTATAAGCGAGGAATACAACTGTTTTTGAACAATTTAAAAGAACAAGCGTTAAACCGCCATGAAGTTGAGAGAGATACTGTATTACAGGCTGAAAGCTCTTTGTGGCTCGAACTTGGAAGGTGTATACTTACTGCGTCCTTCCTTGGTAAAATTTGCAAAAGGCGAGCAAACCAAAATTCTGCTCCCCTTGTAAAATCCGTTCTATATTCATATGGCTTTGACACAACTCAGTGTCCAAGAAAATACTAATATAGATAAATGTGGTATTTTTATAGACGAAGAATATTTTTATTTAGGCGCAACACCCGATGGATTGTGCAGTGAAGGGTTAGTGGAAGTGAAATGGCCAAGCTCACTTTTTGGAATAGATCCTGATACCGCTTTGCAAGCTAAAAATCTGAAATGTTTCAATGTGAACAGCCAAACTGAAATCGAGATGAACAAAAATCACGACTGGTACTACCAGGTTCAGGGATAGTTGCACGTAGCAAAAAAAGAAATATGTGTATTTGCTGTATGGACTGGGCCTGATTTTCCATTGAAAGTAATAAGAGTAAAGAAAGATGACGTTTTTTGGCAGGAGAAAATGCTACCCAAATTGACTCGGTTTTACAAAGAATGCGTATTACCGGAAATCATAGACCCAAGAAAGGCAAGATCAATGCCTTTATGACAAATATTCATATAGCGTAAGCATTTAGTTGTTAACCGACAATAATATGTGTTTGTTTTTATGTTAATTGTTATTATATTATTTTACATACCATAACTTCTTGTTTTTCTATTTAACTAGCTTAAAAATTTCATTAGGCTAAATAAAATGTGTAACTTTTTATTAATCTCATATAAAATCACATTACGGCTCAAGATTGCTTCGTCCGTCTCGGCGCTCGCGTTACACTGTTTGTGTTACGTTTGAGTGCGTAGCTACGCACACATAAACAATGATGCAGTATTTTACCTAAACTCGAGCGTAATCATTTTGTGAAATGGCTCTTAAATAAAGTCCGACCTAACAAAATCAAATTTGTATGAAAATACATCAATTCTGGTAAAACCCGAGACAAGTTATACCGAGACAAGTGTAATAAGCAAGTCATAAAATCACTTGGCTACTTGAAAAAAGGAAATTTCTAAAGATAATTAGAATCTTATGTATGGAATGAAAATCGTGTAAAATTATTCGGCTATAGTTTGTATGCAACCTAACCATTTGTATTATTAAACCACTGTAAACTGTTCTTGAAACTTCTAAGATTTTACATTAGAACAATTACCTATCTGTGTACTATTGTCAAACGTCAATATGTCGCTGTCGGGGTGTCACCCAGGTCCCCAAAATAGGGGAGGAAAATATATAACCAAAATAATAACATTTTGGATTTTTGGGTTATATTTTGTGGTTGGGGTATTTTGGGCCAAAGAATGTCTTGTAAAAATTTCAGCGCTGGGCATATTAGGGATTATTTTGCCCCCCTAGCCTTACTAAAAATGCAATCAAATATTCGTCACAGCATGAAACTGCCAAATAAAAGTTAAATCCAAACATGTCTGTTTGCAATCATTGTAATGGTACTTGCTGATTACATGTCCCTTTTGGTGTAATGAATATAGTCATACTGGGTTTGGTAACTCGTCTATTGACCAGGGATACCCTTAGTAACATAATAAAGAACAATTACATTTTAGGCTATCACACAATTCATTAGCTGTTATATGTAATATAAAATATTTGCAATAAAAAGTTACTCGGTAAGAATGGTTTTAGTAAAACTTATAAGGAAAAGATACGTTTGGTATTGATATACTTAAGATAAAAAAATAAGTCGTGCCGATGTAATGATAGTTTTGTGGCTGAGTAATAATAGCTCTCTTATCTATTTCTATTTACTATAATATCACTCACTAAAGAGTTTTGTATAACATAATATATAACAGCCTATAAAAATCCCACTACTAAGCTTGAGCCTCTTATTTATAAGGGAACGTACATTATACCCGCCACGCTTGTCCAAGGTGGATTGGCTGGTTTGACACATAGGTGATCTCGATGTGTATGTAGGTTTTATTACGAGATGTAAGACTTTTCCCATGATCACGATGTTCTTCTTCACCATCATCTTCTTATAAAGGAACGATTTCTAAAAAGTAAGTAAACTGTTAAGACCAGAGAACATTGTAAATAGCATGAAGACAGAAAATGTAGCACCAGTTGAGTAGGTTCCTTTAAGGTTCTGTAGTAATTTTAATAAAGTGTTAGCCGTATAAAATCGTAATAAGTCTTAATATATCAGTCTTTTAATACGAAAATTTTGTGTTTTATCAAATTAGTAAAAAATAATGAGTCGCCTCTATGAAAACCTTCAATGTGTGTGGTCCTACACGTATTTATTCAATTTTTTATCAAATAATGCTTTTTTTTAAGTATTGGGGACAATTATAAATTAAAATTTATTAATTAAAATTAAATCTGGAGAACCAGGTGTTGCGGTAGTGTATTTATTATCTACGGTCTTCAGTTCTTCACTCTAGTTCACTCGTAGACTATCCATATTAGTTTGTGGTGCTCCACAGAGTACATTAGGGATGTTCATACAAAAAAAATATCTATATTATTTTCGATATAATATATCGTAATGTTGTATCGATACTTTGCGATATATCGTAGAAATATATCGATATCTTCGATATATCGTAACAAAATGTAATTTTCTTATTTAGTTTGTTTTTAATATTAAGTATTTGATAGGGATCAGGTTGATATAAGTAAAAATAGCTAGGAATAAGAAACAAATCAAGTTTAATTATTTATAATACCCAATATTTTTTGTTGAGACCTTGCTCAAACAAAATTTTAATTAAAATGTAATATATAAAACAGGTAATCAATTTATTGCCACAGCTTGTTTCTTCTATACAATTGAATTGTAGCCGCTTTTATATATTGTGCTATTTATTTATATTCGTATATTACTTCGTAATACCGAAGTAAGAAAGAGAGTTGGTCTGAAAGAGAGTGTCGGGGTGAAGGTAAGGAAAGGAATGCTCCGGTGGTTCGGGCATGTGGAAAGAATGTATGATGAAAAAATGACTAAACAGATATACAATGCAAAAGTGGATGGATGCAGAAGTCGCGGAAGGCCACGACACACCTTCCATGATCAAATTGATCGTGTATTAGCAGAAGGTGATGTCAGGAGCCTTAAGAACAGACGAGCGTGCATGACAAGAGCTATGAATGTCAAAGAAGCAAGTGAGGTGTGTAAGAATAAGCCTGTATGGCGCTCTGTTGTTCGTGCCTACCCCGCAAGGGACCTGGCGTGAAGTTATGTATGTATGTATTTATATTAGTTAGATTTTATATAACTGTATTTACATTTCGTAAAATGTATCAAACAAAACAATCAAAACAGATAGCTTTTATTTGTAAATTATTCTGTACTGAGACCGAAACGAGTACCCACAGACACAGATTATACCATTTTTAATACTAGTGCTGCCCTTACTAAGAGTAGGAGTAGTATGTTGTTTAGCGGGGGGCGATTATGACTAATGTCATAATCGAATTATTTTCGAATATTAATATTGAAAATCGATTATGAAATTAGTAGCTTACTTATTTTATAATCGAATCATTTCATTAGTATATCTCATAATCGACCAGCGCTGAAAATATACAAAAAAATAAAACTGAGAGTTTATTGGAGAAACTCAGAAATCGCTCTTTAGCTGTTGAGACGAATATACATTGTAGGTTAGGTATGTAGTGGAGTTTAATTTGAAGTCATTTAGAGTATTTTGTTAACAACGAAACTTTCGTTACTGGGAAGGCTAGTTATTCAATAATTCAGGGTTTTACGTTTTATTTTTACTCAAGTTACCAACCATAAATCAGTTTAAAAAAGTAAAACTTTATTCTATAATTTCTACCGATATTTGATGTATCGGATAAAATGTATCGATTGTACATATCGATACTAGATTATTCGATAATATCGGGAAGAATCGATATATCGTGTACATATATCGATATTTTATTCAATATCGATATATATCGTGCACTCCTACATGGTGGTGCTCGTAGACCACCGGGCACTAGGGGTGTTCATACAAAAAACATATCGATATTTTTTTCGATATAATATATCGTAGTGTTGTATCGATACTTCGCGATATATTGTAGAAATATATCGATATCTTCGATATATCGTAAAGAAATGTAATTTTCGTATTTAGTCTATAATATTAAGTATTTGATAGGGATCAGGTTGATATTAAAAATAGCTAGGGTAAAGACACAAATCAAGTTTATATATTTATAATTCCTAATATTTTTGTCTAGACCTTGCATAAATAAAATTTTATTTAAAATGTAATATACAAAACAGTTAATAAATTATTTAATTACCACAGCTTGCTTTTTCTATACAATTGAATTGTAGCCGCTTTTAAATATCGTGTTATTTATTTTTATTAGTTAGTTTTTATATAACTGTATTTATATTTCGTAAAATGTATCAAACAAAACAATCAAAACAGATAGCTTTTATTTGTAAATTATTCTGTACTGAGACCGAAACGAGTACCCACAGACACAGATTATACCATTTTTAATACTAGTGCTGCCCTTACTAAGAGTAGGAGTAGTATGTTGTTTAGCGGGGGGCGATTATGACATTAGTCATAATTATTTTCGAATCTTAATATTGAAAATCGATTATGAAATTAGTAGCTTACTCATTTTCATAATCGAATGATTTCATTAGTATATCTCATAAACGGCCACCGCTGAAAAACTACTAAAAAAACAAAACCGAGACTTTATTCCAGAAACTCTGGAGTCGCTCTTCAGCTGTTGAGACGAATATACATCGTAGGCTAGTATGCAGTGGAGTTTGATTTGAAGTAATTTAGAGTATTTTGTTAACAACGACACTTTCGTTATTGCGAAGGCTAGTTATTCCATAATTCAGGGTTTTACGTTTTATTTTTACTCAAGTTGCCAATCATAAATCAGTTTAAAAAAATATAACAATATTCTTTAATTTCTAACGATATTTGGTGTATCGGTTAAAATGTATCGATTGTACATATCGATACTAGATTATTCGATAATATCGAATGGAAGCGATATATCGTGTGCATATATCGATATTTTATGAGATATCGATATATATCGTGCACTCCTACCGGGCACCGTAGTATCAGTATCCTGATCAGCGTGACCAGATTTAGTAGATTTCTACTTTTTTGGTAGATTTTGAGGTACTGGCAACAGAATTTAGTATGTAAAAATTATTTGGTAGATTTTAGTAGAATTCACGCATTTCAGTTATTCTAGTGCTTTTTTGGCATATCTAGGTATGCAACATCGCTCATAAAAAACATCGATGTTAGGATATCTATGTTTTCAAAAGTGAAACATCGATGTTAAAAATATCGATGTTTATGAACGATATATCGATGTTTAAGAACGATGTTTTAACAGACTTCAAAAAAAGGAGGAGGTTCTCAATTCGTCAGGATCTTTTTTTTAATGTATGTTCACCGATTACTCCGAGATTTATGATCCGATTTACGTGATTCTTTTTTGTTCGACGCGGAATAGCTTCCAATTAGTCCCCTATAAATTTGACATAGTTTGGCCCAGTAGTTTTCATTTTATGAATATTTTTTATGAAAAAAATCTATTCCGTTCCATATGTACACCGATTACGCTAAGATTTATGATCCGATTTACGTGATTCTTATTTAGTTTGATGCGGAATAGTTGCCATTTGGTCCCCTAAAAATTTAACATAGTTTGGCTCAGTAGTATTCATTTTACGAACATTTTTTGTTCCCGTTTCTTGGGACCTATATTTTTTAAGGAGCGCTGCACCTTTCGTTCCTACCCATACATATATATATCTAGACACTAAAAAGTAACAAATAAAATAAAAAAACTTCGTTTAAAAAAACCGACTTCAAGATGTTTTAGATATTATATATTAATAATAATAGCTTTAGAAATAAGTTATTTTATACTTTTTAGTTTTTGAAGTCGGTTTTGTTAAACGTAGTTTTTTTTATCACCATTTACATAAACTTTTGACGCTTGTTCCTGCGATGCAAATGAAACATCGTTTTTTTTAACATCAATGTATCGCCCAAACTACTTTGACTTTAGCAAACCTTTCTTAATTTTTGCTTTCACTAGCATCACCTGTTACACCACTGTTACTCCATCTTTCAAAAAAATAGCAAACACACTTTTCAGGTATGCAAGTTACTTACGTTAAAATGTGGAATGTAATGTAATTTTTAATTGTATTTTTATCAAAATAATTAAAGAAACCAATGTTTTTTTTAAATTAAATTGTAAAATTTAATTTTAAAAACCATTGGTTTCTTTAATTAATGGTAGTTTCTTTGTTGTTTTGTTCTTTTTATTATTTTATCGTTTAATCAAGAAAACATTCATGTTTTACGTTGTAACACGACAGCAAAAAATCTAGTAGATTTTTAGTATTTTCATGTTCTCTTTTGGTAGAATTCAGTAGTTTTTAAACTCCACAAGCAGTATATTCGTCAAATAAAATCTGGTCACACTGATCCTGATCCATATTAGTTTGTTGTGTAGACAGTGTTGCCAGATGGGGGGATTCCCTGCAAATTCGGGGGTTTTTTTGACGTCTGGGGGGAGATTCGGGGGTAAAGATTCTTTGGGGGGACTTTCGGGGGAAAATATTTTGTTGTGAGAAATTTTTGGCGATATTTTAAGTATCAATAATTCATCTACAAACACAATTCTCATCAGTACAATGATTATATGTAAGGTATAATACGGTATTATTACTTTATCTTAGAATTATACTCTACTAGTGAATCATACTTCAATTCAATAGTTCATTTTAATAATTCAATTCATTCGTTCGTTCATGTACATCATTAATTTTATTTATTATGCTGTCTCTACTCGTATGCGTCGTATCTTATAAGCTACTTTCCGTTAGACTTACAACGACTACGTTCACAACCGCGGTTTTTCCCGTTACACTTATTTGCTGGCGTCACAATCGTAAACTCAAGTGGAACGGGTTTTAACCCACCTATTGACACGGGTCGTTGTTACCAACCCCCCCCCCCCCCCCGTGAGCGAAAATGATGACGTCATTAGTGACGTCTTCGCTACGACGGTAGTTTTGCTTTTTTATTTCTCCTTTAAAATAAGTAAAAACTGTTTTGGGGGTTTTTTTTGTCAAAAAGCTTATATTTGGGGGTTTTTGACAAAAATTTGGGGGTTAATTGACATGGTCATCTGGCAACACTGTGTGTAGACCACTCGTAGACAGAGAAAAGTTTAGTCTTCACAAGTCTTCAGTCTTGTAAAAGTAAGAAATAAAAAAACCTCTCTCATAAATGAAACAGTGTTAGATTCTTATAAATTCACATAAAATGTTAGTTTAATATCAGTATTGTGTTTTAAGGAAGCATTTATTCTCTGAAAAAATTTACATTCATCCAAAATCTGCCGAAATTACAATGTAAGTAATCACCAACATATTTCCATCGTATTTACTGTTAGTAACAACAAATTGTTGCATAATTCATGTATAAAAATCCATTTTATAGTATATTATAAGCATAAAATTATTTTTAAGTCCTGCTTTAACCATATACACATGATTTTTCAACATAGATCGTCACATAAAAAGTATTGATTTCCTAAGCCGTGCAAGTTTTTTTAGAAGATAAGTTTTAATTAAAAATTAAATGTTTCTTCCACCATTTATTTAATTCTATACGAATAGACACTTGTTTCTGCTATTAACTGCTGAAAGGATTGCAGTATTTCTTAGTTTTTAAATTATATTTTGAATTTTTTTGTTGTCTTATTTCAGAAAATTTACATTAAGCCTGATATGATGGAACTAGATATAATTAGGTACTACAGATTTTTCCAAAGTACTAACTTGGGACTGAATGTATGGTTTTCTCTAGACATCTAATGTTCTTCAAACATGATTTTTCATTTTATAAATCTGAATTCTGTGTTTACAAAATAGGGCTGCTACTATATAGATAATATCTAGTACATGAATTTTAAGTAGTGACTGAGTGGGTAGGGGAGAAGGTATTAATACCCATTCTGCAGCCCCTACGGTCCGGAGATCTTGAAATATTAATTTTGGTAAACATTACCTCATTTATTTTTCCACTAAATTTTAGTACATCAGCATAAACATGTTGATAAATGTGTGCTATCAATTACCCGATTTGAAAACAATGAAAAAGAAAACAAAAAATAATTTTAATCTTTTATCTTGAAATGGCTTATTGAATTAAATTATGATGATGTAGTCAATTTTCTCAAAATAGGCATATAGCATTATCCAAGACCTTCAGTTCTGTTCAGACCACAGCCAAATACACGTACCTTCGCAAACACAGTTACACACACACAAATCCATATGTATTATATGGTACATGATAGTGTATGCACCAGGATATGCTTGCGACTTTGTCCTTGCTTGCCTTGAAATTCCAATGAGATTCACAGGGTACAAAGTACTGCATGCAGCATTTAAAAAAGAATGTAAGTTATTATTTTAGTGAAAACTGTGTTGGAATAAGCTAATTTTTATGAACCTGGACAATTTTGAACCACCCCTGGGAAAATACCCGCGGGCTTCCCTGGATAAAAAGGCACAAACATTTTATTACAGTGAAGAAATCGTATTTGAATTGGATTTTTCTAAATCTGATCATTTTAAATCATTCCCAGAAAATAAAATCCCAGAAAGAAGAATGTTTCAAAATGGGGGGTTTTTTAAACTATTCCACTAGGATGACTTCGTGGACAGAAGCTATTTGCATCTAAAATCAAATACTATTTACGTAAAATATTATATCTCTGCAAGTACATTCTAACTAACTAGACTGTACTTTGTCCCCTGACCTTATGACACATTCATAAAGTTAATATACTTTATCATCTTTGTGTGTAAATATGATGTTATCTCTCTAAATAAATAATATTTAATATTTGATTAATATAAAAAAATGTACTATATGTAAAAGGCATAGTCTATGTTCATAAGTCATGTCATTATTGGACCGTTCCTGTATCTTACCAACCATTCAATTGCCTTACTATCTGTTACTATTTGACATAAGCTCCATATAAGTCATGTTAAAATTCAACCGATGGTATGGTAAGTGAATGAATAGTATATACGAACCAGTCGTCCATCCCACACCCTTATTCCTTATCTCCTATCCCGTCTCCGTTTTTTTTAATGAGGAGAAATCTAATTGAGGAATAACCAATGTGCGTGGCGTAAGAGATTTGCCATGATGAGGTGGCACTAGTACTCCCGAAGAAGTACTATAGCCACCTAAGTTAGGATTACAGTTTTTTATTGCCAGGGGAAATCCTATTGAGGACCACAAGCCTCAACAAGCACAGTAGCTTCGCGACCCGTGTGTAGGATTAGCCAGGTCTAGCATGCCCAGTCCGAACTGGTGCCATGCTATTGCCACTCGCCAGTTACTGATACCCACTAAAACCCCTGGGTGTTTCGTCGTGCGCCTTATGCCAGGGCTACGGGAAAACGGGAGTCCCAACTCCGCGTGCCCTGGCAGGCGGGGGCTTCGCACACAGGCCTCTTCTACTGCCGGGACTACTTTTATCTCCCGGCATCTATCAGGTCTAAAAGTATGACCTCCTATAATCGTCAATCTCTATCCAGTGGGACGGCTACGGTCTCGCCCTACGGGAGGATAGATGAGCGCGCGTAGAAGATGACGCGCTCTTCTCTCGACGGCATTATTGCCGGAAGGAACCCTTGCCCGTGGTCACTCTCCCGGCTCACGGTCACGCTACCGCTCTTCCAAAGGAGACGACGTCGCGTCTTTACATTCTATACAACGCCAGAACGCAGCCATAGGAAACTGGTCGCATATATATTGTAATGTTGTTTTAAAAATCAGTTATTACAATGCATACAAGAATTTTGCGTACTCATCGTGTATAGTTTGTATCGTGGATGCTCGCGTCTTCGTTCCTAACTATACTGAATTACTTACGCTTGACAAGAGTGTTAAAAGTCGTAAGTTGCTTTTTGATTTAGTGAAATATGGAATTATATTTGAACTTTATTAGGTAGGATGAAATAGGTGGGATTAAATACATAACAATATCTTTTAATCATAATAATTTTTATTAAAAAAAGTACTTTTTAACGAGCATTATAATGATCACTTTAAATACATAACAATATCTTTTAATCATAATAATTTTTATTAAAAAAAGTACTTTTTAACGAGCATTATAATGATCACTTTAAACTTTTCCCAAGATTCAAATTCAAACAGTTCTTGTTTGCATTCACCACATTTATTGAATAAAAACTCTTTTAGACTGTCCTTGGTAACCATTATTCATATTTGAATTATGTATTCAATTGTATTTACCACTTTTTATAAATTAATTATGCAGAATCAACAAAAAACCATCAATCAAAACAATGGCACGTGCTGAATGATGATGCAATATTTAGAACAGACACCCAAATATGAATTATCATAAAATAGAAAGAGAGGTCTATAAATCAAAATGGCGGGCATGCAACTGCTCACGTGCAAATTGTAATCTAGATTTTAGCGCGCTTATTCCGAAACATACACGATTAGTCCCTATGCGTACTGGCGCTGTACATTATGGAACACGATCTACTTCTATGTATACACAGTATACGCGAGTATTTGCCTACTGCTCTTGTATGGATTGGAAGAACTTCGTAAAAAACTTATTTCCAATCTATACGTGATTAGTTTCATACCCTTGCGTTCTGGCCTTGTACAGAATGGAAAGACGCGACGGCGTCCTATCCAGGATTGAATTCCATCCCATTCTAAAGGCTGGCAACGTGCTGGCTAACACCATGGTGTTGTGAACATCTATTAAGCGACGGTAACAACTATTCATTATGTGAACCATCTGCCTGCTCACCAGCTTAGTAAAATAAACACGTCGAATATACTCCATTGTCTCCCTGTTTAATACTTATTTATAATTGACTAGAGGTCCTGGCAGACCTGGCAGGCATCCTGCCCTGAAAAAATAAAAATCTAGGACCCGATCCCAGCATCACCTACCGGTTCCAACTGTGAATCCAAAGTTTAGATTTAGATTCTAGACCATCCGGGGACACCCACTCAAACACACAAAAAAATTGATCAAAATGGGTAAAGCCGTTCTCAAGTTATGCGCTTACATACATTTCTACGATTAACTTTTATTTATATAGAAGATTAATTCATCATACTAGGTTTTTGTCCCATTCACAACTTATTTTTAGCATGTTTTTAAGTTGATCACCCTCTCAAGACATGATAGTAATAATAAATAATAAGTCAAATGTTGACAGATCAGGGTGTGCATTTATATAAAGAAATTGGACAACTGTAATGATAGATGAGTGGGTGTGATTTTGAATAATATTTACGACTAACATTCTTGATTAATGTGTAAGACAATAAGCGTCGGTTGGACTAACAGCTGATCCCTCTTACTATCTTTAGATAATTGACCAGATGCCCAATTCTGCTATTACTATCTTGTCAATCAATTGCCGGACACTGTCGTCTCAATTTCGTCTCTTTTTACGAAAATTGCGCGGACGGAGGAGTATGAAATTTCCCACACTTATAGTTAATATAGAGAAGAAGCCACGAATGATAATATAGTTTTTAAATTTTAATATTTATTTTATATTATGCATAAAAAATACATTAAATCAATATAAAAACATTACACAAACTACAATGTATTTGACACACTCACGCATATATACTCTTTTGTTTATTGTTCAAGTCAAATTAACAGTGTAGTAGTAGCCTTGGCGAAAACCATTAATTATTATGGTCAAATTTCGACCACGGGCGACCACTATTGTACACTAATAATTATGTCGTCTTATTATTAGTAACTATTTTAAAATGCCAATGCTATCTTTGCAATTAGAGCTTGCCCATCCAAAGGTTGCCTGGAAGAGATTGCTTTAATCCATATGGCCGCCTCATTGTACTATCTTTTAGTATGAAATATTATTGTCTATTTTTCTCTGTAATGTTGGTGTTACGTACAAAGCGGAAATCTAAAGATCATTGTAAACACAGTTTTACATTGCAACGTGTGTTATGTTAAATGCTACAATTGTTGGCAACGTGACAATTCAAACTCTCGAGAGCTGAAAGATCTTGTGACACTCCTTAATTATTTGCGAAGTCAGTAAGCCAAATAATCATTTTGCGATTCAAAATAAGTCAGACTGTACGCCAGTTTACGTGTAGGCGGATGGGCGTGTATTACAAGAGAATAAGGAGACTATACACCTGTAGAATAGAATATACTTTATTGTGCAAAATTGCTACCAAAAATCAAGAACAATTATTTAAATAAACGGGGTCTTGTAGACCATGACGATTTCAGCCAGTCAAACCATTTTATGGACTGTAAGAAAGACCAAAGAATGTTGAGATGGACGTGTAGTGTTACAAGAATGGATAAGGTGAGAAATGAGTACATAAGGGGATCTTTGAACGTTGCACCCGTCACTGAAAAATTGAGTGGAAGAAGATTAAGTTGGTATGGACATATAATGAGGAGGGATGAAAGTCACATGACAAAAAGAATGTTAAACTACAAGATAGATGAGTACAAATGTAAAGGTAGACTAAAAAAAGATGGATGGATTGTCTGAAGGATAATATGATATGTGGTGTGACAGAAGATGTATGTCAGAGTAGAGGAGTGTGGAAGGAAAATACATTGTGCCGACCCCAAATAATTGGGACATGGTGAAAAAAAAGAGAGAAGAAAGTCAGTAAAAGTTGATAGTTGCTAGACCAGAGTCCCAAGGCCAGTAACTTTCACAAAAAAACCACCCCAGTTGGAGTCAAGATCCATTCGACTGACAGATGGTCAAATATCCATAGTCGTGTCGGTCAAATTTTTAATACAGTTACGAGTTGCGCAGGACTCGAATTAAAATGCCGTTGGAATTACTATAGAATTTATTAGAACCATACAAACACGTATAACATAGGTACAAATATAACTAGACACTACTAGTACAAACTGCACGATTCAATAACACGCGCAAAGTCCGTCACTAAATCGCTCATCGAATGTACGTCTTACTCCTATCGTAATCCTCGCTTGACTGCCCCACCCCTCGGTTCGGGCATTGTTTTATAGTAAACTGTATAATACAATAATCGACTGCGTGTACTGAGTTTTTCCAAGAAAACGTAATCTGAACACCTGGTTAATTATTCCTGCGAACGGCCAACAAAGTCGAAAACAATAACAATAGGCTATTGTCTAATTGCTAATTTTAAACACAAAGTAAACAAAATTATTCCAAATGCGACAAAGGTAATAAACTGCGTTTTATGACAGGCAAGTGCTCATTTCTTAGTCGGTGTGTAACAATACTAAGCTGAGATGGTTTATAGTTTTACAAACTACCAAAACCGTCAAAAATTACAATTCCAATTCCATTCGATTGTTAATTTGAATTACAGTCTCGGGACCTTTATGTATTTATAAATATCAACTCAAGAACGTCCTACTGCTAGGCTTGGGCCTTGTAATTTTTAGGGGATGATAAGTACACCACTTCACGCTTGTCCAGGGCGGATTGGATATCTTCATATGTCGGTTATCTCTACGTGTAGGTTTCATCGTGATGCTCTCTTTCATCATCAGCATGTGTTTTTTTTGACGTTTTATTTTTAAAACAATTCTTTTAGACCAAGACACTCAAACTTCAAATTCCTTAACTAAATTCAATTTTAAAAGTTTTTATTCCATTTCGGTTGAAGAACATTTTCGAAGGTCATACACACAATCATAATGGCGTATACATAGTCGTTAACTAAAGTTTTTGGCGTATTGTACAATATATATATGCGCGGTATAAATTCTTTGTTTAAAGTTCGAGCAAAGTTCAACAAAATGCGTATGTCCATTGTTTAAGATATTTTTGCCCCCAAAGAAAAATACGTGAAAGTAGCGGTTTAACAAGTGATTTTACACGCTGAACATTATTTAATTTTTAATTTACATATATATAGTCTTCCTACCGATTTCAGTAACGGCGACCCTTCAAATGCAGTAATTGCGTCGTCTGTGACTGACCAGACCGAATTTGTTTTTAAACTTTTGGTCACATATTGCACAACATAGCTGGCCAGCGGCGTCATATTATGTATAGCTATAGGAGGGCTTGGGGTCTCTCTTTTCGAGTTTGACGCTTCACATCCAAATCTTCTTTCTTGTTTATTTTCGAATATAATAAAGAAGCGTTCAAAGTTACTCAGTCTCAGACAGACACGAGGGAACGATGGCTACTGGTAAATCCGTAAAAATGCCGAAATTGTAGAGCTGGCCTGCCAACCTACCTAGAATTAGTGAGGATCGCGCGTTGAAAAGAGTATCGCTGGAGTGATGTAGTGGAAGCGAACATGCGCGAGATTCAAGCCTATGACTGGCAGGAGACATCGCTGAGCAGAAACGAGTGGAATATTCTCGTTTTGCGGACGCAGGGACTCATTTTGGTGCGTTGAGCCACAGCGTTTTAGAGTTTTTTGGTTTTTACAAGAAGTATAAGGATTGTAGGTTCTCCGAAGACGTCGTCGTAGCAATACTATGTCTTTTTTTAAGTACTTAACTATTGGTAGAAAGTTGTTATTACTTGTATGGAGTTATGTCAAATCCTAACCATTAGTAAGGCAAATGTATAGGAAGATGTAGAAGTCAGGTATAAATACAATGAGTACTTTGCCAATGTACAAGCCCTGTGTTCTATTTTGGTACTGATCTACCTTCACAAGATACATCATCGATCGTCGCGGGACTAACGACGTCTGTCGTACTCCTATGATTAAAATCGTCCGCATTTGTCTGAATTTAATTATGGTCAGTGATTAATTGACTCATAGTGTCCAAAATGATTAATGTTATAGAGTTCACGAAGAAACGGACATGGGATTATGGTGAGTTGATCGATATTGTTTGTTATTTGTGAGTATATTGAATATGTCGCCATTAAAAATAAATAAATATAATAATCGATTTAAAAGAAAAGTGATTATGTAGGTATTATATAATAAAACTACGTTTTAACGGTTTTAAGCTCGGTAATTTATTTGATTTTTGTTATTCCGACGTTTCGGCCTTATTAAGACCCAAACCCAGTAAAAGCCAACTGCCAGACCGCAAGACACTGTGAACTCCTTCTGCGGGCAACAGAACACAAACCAACTTGATCGATTAATTTCTTTTATTTTTCCTTGCACCCGTTTTAATATTATACAAAATTATTTGAGCTAGGCATGTTTGCTGAAGACTTTCTGGCGCCGCTTCTTTTCAAGCCATAACATGTTGCGAAGCGGTGGTAAATTATATTAACCGTTCGTATTCGCATATAACCATAAACGAAATTAAAACGATCAAGTTGGCGGTAGACTAAATAAAAACTTTAACAATACTTATTGACACTTGATGATCATGAAATCAAATAAATTACCGCGTTTAAATACGTACTTTTATTATGTATACAAGTCGCGAAAACTTTAAAAAAAAAGATTATGTATGTATAGATTGACTACACATAGTGGGGAAGTCCGTCAGTGGGGGAACTCCGTACATCTCTTGTTATTTCCGTGTATTAATAGCTACGATAACAAATCGGTCAGTAAAGCTAAGACACGAATTGTAGTAGGCGTTAAAAAAGATATAAAACGACTGCTGTATGAATTTACCACACTGCCGGACCTCCCCACTTTGACTATAAGTATGTTTACTACAACAATGAATAATTTATTTATTGTTCCGTTATTTTTAATTATTGATTCGTCTTTACATAGTATCCAACAAAATCGCTTTGCTCGTCTGTCTCTGGTTGTATATATTCGCTAACTCCTTAATTCGCAACGGATTATTTAGTGGTTTTCACCATGAAATAGATTGTTTTTTACTAAAGGTTTACGTATATAAAAAACCTAATTATGCTTCTATGTAAGTAAATAGAGCTACTTCGTAGGTACGTTTTTTTATTTATTACATGAGTTCAGCAGACAGGCAGATGGCCCACTTGATGGAAAGCGGCTACCATCGCCTATGGACATTTTCAACACCAAAGGTGCTATAAATGCGCTGCTGCTCTCTTAAGGGAGACTGAAACCTGGTCCTTGATGCCGGAACACACCTTAGGTTGTTATGGCGGTATACTCTAGACCAGGGGTGGTAGTCATCCAGTCGTTAGGTTAGGGGGCAGTTTGGCGATCGGTTTCTCGCGACTGCTTCTGTTTGAAGCTAGCGTGGAGAATTGGTCGCTGAGAGTCCCACACAACCTCGATGCATGCTTCTGCGCTGCATTTGGCTCTTTCAAAAGGAAATTTGATAATGCAGGGGAAAAGACATTTCCCCTGCGTTATAAAAAAAGGCTTATTCACAAAGTCCATTCCTTCTTACATACGTTATACAGGTGCAATGTTATCAGTACAAAAAAATTAAACCATATTAGATATACGATAGTTTTAACAGCTCTTATCACAATTTGGAGAGGGTTTAACGAATACCATGACATCGATCACATACATATTTATTGCCTTGAAGAAAGATAAGTGTACTTTCGTAAGGTCACATTTGCGTAGGCAACACGCAAATAGAATTTATCAACATGTTTATAAATTATTCACTGTAAAATTTCGTCCAACTTTGGAAATAAATTTAGTATCTATACGTATATACGTGAAGCGTAAACACAGCAAAAACTTTGTACCCCCTTTTTACGAAAATTGCGCGGACGGAGGAGTATGAAATTTCGCACACTTATCATCTTCGTTTTCTTCTTATATATAAAAAGGAATGTTTGTCTGTATCTCCTTTATAGAATCGTAAACTATACATTTGACCATGTGATGATGTTTAGCAAAAAGCGACTGCTAGTTTTATTTAATTTTAAGGCGAAACTATTACGGGTCGGCTTTAGCACTTGCCGCCTGACCGCTGCCACAGTATTCGAAGCAACAGTGTGCCGGTATTTATCGAACCACTTACATTTAAAATTTTAATAGTTTCTGTCTAAATTCCGTAAATTATCCCATACGAAAGCAAGTTATGTGTAAATCAGTATATAGAAATATACGTGAAATTGACTTACTTTGAGTGGTCTACATATTTTATCATAATAATTACAGTTTTTACAAAAATTTTACAAAGTTAAAAATAAGCATAAAAATAATTTTATTTTTGTTCGAAATATAGATCAAGTGGGAATATGGTAAACAAAAGAAGTCCAAATGCCGAAAAAGGTAATAAAATGTGTTTCTACGGACGCAGGTGTGAATTTGTCTTTTGTCGGCATTCGGTCGTAACAATATACTGTACTTATGTATTCTATTTCATTCTCTCGCAGGCTTAGTATCTCTTTTTAGTGTTGCTTTTTCGTTTCATCAAATTTCAAATCACAACGATTCTAAAGAAGTTTCACTACAAAAAACCGACAATCCCAATTAGGTACCAATAGTTGCTTGCCATCAATGTTGTTATGAGAATATTATTATTATCGAATACTTGTGCCATATTAACATTGCAATGACTATAGTTGCTGATTGATTGATTAATAGTGCAATTTGCAACACTTGATTTCATTGTAACATTGATACAAAGTATTTGTAATTAACAGTTAGTACATAATTGGACTTTACGATTATTTAATTCTTTCTAAAATTCCACTGCTTTCGTTATTTGGTTAAGGAACCGTAAAAAAGCATTAAATATTGTTACATACCTACAAAGAAATTCGCGCACATGACCGTCGTAAAACGCAGTTTATTGCCTTGTTTGATTTAGGAATTCTTTTGTTTACTTTGTGTTTAGAATTTATAATTCAGACAAACATGTTATTGCATTTGCGTCCAAGCTTGCCAGATGTGCGGATTAACTCAGTGAACGCGGCCCTTTGTCGGTATTATACAGTTTAGTATGAAACAATGCCCGAACGGAGGGGTGGGTCAGTCAAGCGACGACTACAATACGAGTAAGACGTATATTCGATGAGCGATATAGTGACGGATTTTGCGCGTGTTATTGAATCGTGCAGTTTGTACTGGCTGTGTCTGTTATGGTGTCTACGTCGTGTTCTACCGGTACCAACTCTACCATTCACAATACCGTCATACACTTTTTTGTGATTGTATTTTCATTCATCCTCTCTACATAGCCAAACCACCTTAACATTCCTTTTTCAACTCTTGTTGTTACATCTTCTTTCAATCCAGAACGTTCCCTTATTGCTATTCTATACTATTCCGTATCATATCATTCACGCTTACCTCACATATACTTCTCAAAACTCTCATTTCAACTGCATTTATTCTACTTTTATGCTTCTGCCACAATTTAAGAAATAATTATACAAATACATACATATAGACATAGTCATATAGTACATATATGCTTCTGTATTAATATTTGCACCACCTACATAGTCTGATTCAATGTTCTTTTTCATTTAGGAAAAAATATATGTAAATATGGTCTGATTTTGTAATTGTATATTTTGGTGTGCAATAAACGGTTATCTCTCTCTTGGTCCTGTAAAAGCAACAAAATGACTGAATTAATTTACCATTTATAATAGGTAATTAATATGGATGTATTTAGCATCCCGAGCACACCTATCTTGTTTTCCCAAAAAACAATGACCCTGTTATGACGACCTCAGGTCTTATCTGAACGCAATTTAATATTTTAATTAAATGACGTATTTAAATACAGACATGCTGCGTATCATCATCCGTTTCTTATCACTTGACATAGTTATGTATTTTCTTAAGAAAGGTCAGAATGTTTAAGAACGAGATATAAAGATGGCCGCTCTTTGGAATGTTGTTTCGTTGCTAAATAAATATAATTTATGTTAGAGGCAGAATGCAAAAGTAGCGCTATAATATATTAATCAATCTATACTAATATTATAAAGAAATAAAATTTGTGAGTTTGTTTGTAGGAAGTAATACCTTGGACTGCTGAATCAATTCTGAGAATTCTTTAGCCATTAGAAAGTTACATTATTCTTGAGTGACATGGCTATATTTAATTGTGATTAATAATATTTTTTTTCATTTTTTAATGACGCTCAATGAAGTGGGCACGCAAACACCTGTCAAAGATATGACAACAATGACGTTCCACGCAAGAATTGCGCACATCGTACGAGGCACTGCGAGTGCTTTCCGCGTCTGTGATTTAATTAAATGTTACAAAGCTTAATTAAAACTTGATTTGTGCGCGTGCGAACGTGTGCGTGTACTTTTTAATGACGCCCAACGAAGTGGGCACGCGAACCTTGTAAACAGACACAGCCCATGTCATGGCTACCGTCGATTGTAGACCTTAGCAACTCCTGGTGCGAAGCTAACATGTTTCCAGCCTTTAGTGAAATGAGATGGAGAGATCAGAGAGAATGGAATAGAAGAACAAGAATAAGATTAGCTCAACGCTAACCGTTTGACGTCAATATCCTGTGAGAGCGTGATATCACACCGATCTGTAATCGAGGTAAAATGATTCCTGCGTGGCTCTATCACGCTATTCTAAGCCAGAGACGTACTTTAGTGCCGTATACTCGTATAGCCTTTTTATCCGTGTAGGAGAAAGAATACTAATTCCTTCGGCCCGGCGGCCTGTCGTAAGAGGCGACAAAACAACCCACAGCTAGGTGGTAGGGCATTTGACCGTCTGAATGGCTACCGCCCCTGGTCTAGGGTATGCCGCCATAACAACCTTAAGTTGTGTTCCGGCATTAGTAGCCAGGTTCCAGTTTCCTCTATGAGTACAGTAGCTCATTGTAATACCTAGTGTTATAAATGTTTATAGGCGATGGTAAACACTTTCTATCACAGTTGGGGCGTCAGCATCTCTGCTGTACTCTGTATTTAAAAAAAAGGTATCAATAATATGAGGACCCCGAGGCGAGCATGGTGTGTAAGCGAAATTCGTAAAATGATATCCATAACGGACCATAATCTAAAGTCTACCTTTTAATTTTTAAAAGGCCCGTATTAAATGTATTGTAGGCATACAAAACCATGATATTTTTTTTATTTGAACTATTTCATGTCTTGGAATTAAACGGTGTGATGACAATAACAATGGCTTGTCTTATTAGGCTTTAATTTTTAAAAATGTCGAAAAAAGTAAGATAATTAGGTATTTATTACTCGACTAAATTAGATTGCTTTTAAGTATTTATTTTATGTTTTCTACTGCATATCTTTACAGGTAGGTCTTTATAGTTATTTTAAATATACTTAATATGTTCTTAAATACTATTAAATACATTTATAGTATTTTCTTAAGTTTTCGCGATTAGTACTAGTACATACATACATGCATACATACATAACTTCACGCCAGGTCCCTTGCGGGGTAGGCACGAACAACAGTGCCATTCAGGCTTATTCTTACATACCTCACTTGCTTCTTTGACATACTAGTACACATAATATAAATTACGTTTTAACGTGATCACGGCTACTGAAGTGGCCGAAACGTCAGAATATAAAAATACTGGGCTTAAAACCATTAGAACGTAGTTACTAAACTCGCAGTAAGTGACTAGTATTAAATAAACAAGTAGCATTCAAATTTTATTTATGAAAACCACTCCGTCAGAGGTGGTCAGAGCGAATAACAAGTGATAACAGCGGTGGGTGTGTGATATCACGAGTCTCGTCGTTGTTATTTTTATAAATACGCCGCGCCTCCACAGTTCGAATACTCGTATTCGCGGGAATGCGCGTCTTTACGTTCTATATTTGAATTTCGCGAGCATTAAAAAAAATATTACCTAGCTTTATTTTCGGCCAGTGTTTTGTTCTGTTTTTAAGTTTACATAATAAAATGGAAGAAGGTTTGTTATAGTATAACCTATTTATTTTGAAACTTTTATTATTGTAAGTAATACTACAATTTTCTAAACAAGTTTTGTTCATAAACATTCTCATATTACTAACATTTTCTAGTTTTAGACGGATGTAATAACTTGTACCTACAATTCTCAGTAATTGTATTCTGTTAATAACCTTTATCAGGTTAATGTTTAAAATCTTCAACTATCTCAGATCATATCAATACGCCTAGATTACGATAAAATAATCACTAACACCGATAGAATTCAGAGATTTTTAAAATTTCGGTTTTTCCTGTATCCTTATAATATTTTTTTATTCTTTTGTAACCAGTTTAACTTTTATTTTATTTAGGTTTATGGCTTGGCAGCTAGGCCTTTAAGCCAGATCTTAGTTTACTGAACTGCTGAACCGTTGATTATCAGCTGGTGCCATTCAAGGGAGTTCTTGTGACAACTCAAGAGGCCACATTTGATTATACATTTCACATATCTCACAAAACACATAATGACTAATCAAAAACTATCAATATCCTACAACTATTGTTCATTTTAGAGTAATTTTACACATTTTTAGAAAATAAAATTGCAGAGCATTTCAGTTCCCACCAAATCTCCGCAGTTTAACTAGTGCCTTAAATTGCATAGATTATATCTAAAGATAGATCAGAAGAGGATGGTTGGACCTTGGTACTCATCAATCTTGCTGTTTAGCATTCTTTTTGTCACGTGACTTTCATTCCTCCTCGTGCATGTAGCTTTTACCACCTTAACCTTCTTTCTCTCAGTTTTTCAGTCACGGGTGCAACTTCAATAGATCTCCTTGTGTACTGATTTTTCACCTTATTTATTTCTGTTATACCACACATCCATCTCCATATTCTAATCAGCTCAGTGGAGACGTTTATTGTCTATTTAGTGGCCCAATATTCCGACCCGTATAACTTGACAGATCGTATGACAGATTTATATATATTTGTCATTTTAGTTTCATGACATTAGTTTGTTGCATTTTTTGCCTTAATACTGGTAAACAATCGACATTATTTCTATGGACTTGGCATTATTAACTATAATTTTTTTATTGCATGAGTTCAACAGACAGGCAGACGGTCCACTTGATGGAAAGCGGTTACCATCGCCTATGGACATTTGCAACACCAAAGGTGCTCTATAGTGCTAAAGGTGCAGAGCATATCAAATAGACGTGCATGTGATGCAGAGGTTATTGAAAGTAGATGAAGCGAAGTTGTTTGTCAGGATCGTCACAAGTGTAGATCTATAGTCTCTGCCTACCCCCATGGGGAAAAAGGCGTGATAATATGTATGTATGTAAGGTGCTATAAATGCGCTGCTGCTCTCTTAAGGGAGACTGGAACGTGGTCACTAATGCGGATACACAAATCAAGGTTGTTATGGCAACTAGTGATGTGGCAAACGAAATAATGGAGAAATAAGAGAAATCTGATAAAATAATATTTTTTTAATTAATGCCTACGAATGCCACCTCGTTTGATGTATGTGAAACAGGTGTATTTATTGGATCATTTTAAAGGCGTAGTAACTTTCTAATTAAGTAAAATGTTAACGATCAAGGCTATCTACATTGATTTAATCATAATATTATTACTTGTTGGTTATTTTCCTCAAAGATGGGTTTTAATATCACTTTAACTAAAACCTTGATAGTGTTTTACTCTAAGCTTTAAAATACAAAATTTGAACTATTGACAAAAAATATTTCTAACTATCTGTATGAGCATAGTGTTTAATGTATTCAAAAAAAATTTAAATGGAAATGCAATTTATTAAATTCCTTGTTTTTCAACTTTTCAACATTTTAAAACTTCTTTGTTCAATTTTGGCTTGGCACGATTTATGCATTCGGCCGAAGTCACGTGGTAATTTAAAAACTTAAAAAATATATAAAGCATGGATACATCTCTTTTGAATTGGCAATTTACTAAATTCTATTTACATAATGATAACTTCTTTTCGCAAGTTTCAAGGTTACGGCTAATAAATCGCCTCTTGACAAATTAAATTCTTTTACATTTAAACTAGGCTAGCTTTTGCCCGTGGCTTCGCTCGCGTTAAAAAAGTATATATGAAGTGGGCGAATATTATGATACTTACAAAATCGACCTTAATTAACCTAATCATAAATACGCGTAACGACATCTAGCGAAGACGTAACTAACTAATGACGAGAGTAACACATTAAAATTGTCTCTTGCAACAGTGGCGCCCATAAGCGCCATGTTTTTGGTTATATTCGTCTATACCGGGAGACCTCGGTCTATCTCGGGAACGGTACTTTTTCTAGATGAAAAATACCATATATGTCCTATTTCATACCCGTGACAATGTGTAGTATCCAAAATGGATATATTAAGAATAGTTGTGTATATAATTTACAATATTGTAGGCATTCATGACTAACATGACTTGCATTTTTGTTTTTTTCCTTTATTGAATACCTACAACGACCATCACTATGTGTGCCTACAACAACTGTCATGTATTTTGTACCTTCGCTCATTTACATTAATGGTTAAGCCATTTACTTATTTACTGATGATCTGTGTGGTTGAATAGCCGAAGCCTTTGCCCGTCTAGCTCATCGGCGGCAGAGGCCTCAGGTTCGATTTCTTGCATGGTTATTTTTGTGAACGAACATACCGTCGTGTCGCGGTGCCTTGCATTTTTTTTTTGAGGTGAGGGAAATGCTTGTGGCACACTACCGGGTCCTTTAGTAGGGATTAGATCAAAGCGACGAGAGGTGACACCACGAATGGGCACCAGAGTCAAATCGCCGGCTTGTGTGGAGACTCGAAAACTTAATACTCCACTAGAACCACCCTCCTCCCATGTGACCCACGCTTATGGCAGGAAGAGCGTGAGACTTAGAACGTAGTTACGCCGGTCGATTACTGTTTGGTAGCCCCAAGGGGATTGCCTCCATAATCGACTATGGTCTAATCCCTAGCAAAGGACCCGGTATTGTGCGAAATGCATTTACCCCGCCTTAAAAAAATGTCGCGATGCCTTGTATTATGTCATGGTGCCTTGGATTGTTGCGTTTCCCTATATCATGTCTTGGTCGTGTACCTTAAAGTCTACCTTTACGAAGCCTATTCATATAGCAGAAAAGTATGAATTTACGTTTACCCCTCGGCCAGGACTTACCCGACTGAAGTATCACGATATATGATAATAGACTAGTGTAGATAACTTTGTTTATTTTTTATCTCAAACTCAACCTTGAAATGTTGCATTTAATAATGAAGCCACGCGAATTACGACACTTGACCAAGGTGTTATCGGACGCTTATTATCTATGAGTTGCTGCCGTTCAATCATATACCGAACGACATACGAGTATTTTTTTATTATTAGCTCTAGAAATGAATATTTTCTTTCTTTCTGTAGCCATCACTTCGATTGTGCGCTTTATGAATTACTAACTGTACCTTCGACTCTTCGTTCGCGTTGCCTTGACGACGTTTGTTAGTGAATTGAAACCTTCCAAACCTCCGCGACTACCTATAACGCCCCTCTTTCCCCTATTAAGAACAAACTAGGTGATAAGTCTCCTATCTCTTGAATGTGTAAAATTCTCAATAGCAGCAGTGATCTTATGGACATTTACAAACCCGTCGTATTTGGGCTCGTTTTACTTGTCTTGGCTAGCACACTGCTGCTACATGATATCCAGAGTCTCAAAAGCTTGTATTTAAAAACCGTTTTATTAAAAATTAAATATGTTATTTATTATGAGAGCAATATTTAAAGTAATTATTATTAGAGTTTAATTAAATAACAGTGAAGAAATTAAATTGCAAGCTGTGTTCACCTATAAATAGTTTTTATAACGCATTGCAAACCTTAGTCATAAGTCCATTTTTTTATTGCATGAGTTCACCAGACAGGCTGACAGCCCACTTGATGGAAAGTGGTTACCATCGCCTATGGACATTTGCAACATCAAAGGTGCTACAAATGGGCTGCTGCTCTCTCAAGGAAGACTGGAACCTGGTCGGAACGGAACACAACTCAAGGTTGTTATATACTATTATATATATATATATATATATATATATATATATATACTCTAGGGGTGGTAGCCATCCATTCGGGCAAATACCCTGCCACCCGGCAAAACTGATTAACTGATCAAATGTAAAAAACTGCTGGTGATCTTTAATAAATAAATAAATGCCAACGGCGACATACAACACGTGCCATCTTTCTGGCCACAGAGTACATCTATAATATATAAAAAAAAAAAAAAGTCTAAGTGTTCACTTGTGTTTCTTGTTTGTGCGTACAAAATAATTCAAAATATAAAGAAAAACTGTTCAAACCTCAGTGATATTTCTCTAAAATACAAACTGTAACATAACACACTCACGGCACCTTCAGTGAAAGTAATTTAGTGGCGTTTTAAACACAAAAAGAGTTATCAAATATACAACAAACGGTACAATCATTCAAATTTTGTAAACAATACCTCCTATTTGTCGTTTTACTCTGCAAAAATCGTCAGCTGATTGGTGGTTCAATAGCGACGACAAGTGACAATCATCGAATGACAACTGACATAAGGTGACAACATCGATTCTTACACTGATTAAATAAAAAACCATAGACAAAATATCTATACGTTCGGAAACGCTATAATAAATAGAATCGATTAAATTTCAATAATCGACTAATATTATTAGAAATCAATGACCTCTCCAAACGTTAACTGGGGATGTTGTGGCGAAGGAAAAGACGAAGAACATCATCTACCATGTACTAAATGCTCAAAAATTTACCATTTGGAATGCGTAGGGTTAGAAATGGATAATATAACTTAAAAAAAAACCGCTGCATGGAAATGCCCCGTATGCCTCAGCTTACAACCTAAGGGGAATAAGACAGATAATACTTTGATACGAAATGTTCCTGCGACCAGAAGCTATAAACGAGTAGCAGTCAATTCCCCGCCAAGTCTACAGCACGAGCCTACTCTCACGCGCGAAGATGTCACTGAAATAGTTGAAGGGGTAATAAGTTCTCAATTTGACGAGATGCTTTCAAAGATGAATAGCACCCTATTAGGCGCCTTCGACAATAAACTTCAACCAATCCAGGACGAAATTCGGGAAATGGTAAAAGCCATGGATTATATCAATGTGCAATTCGAAGACATTCGCCGAGAACACAAAACATCTCAAGACGATATTAAGGCTTTGAAATCAGAAAACGAGAATTAAAAAAAACAACAATGATTAATTTGGAAAATAGATTAAGTCAACTAGAGCAACACGCTCGTGCAAAGAATATAGAACTTCAATGTGTGCCGGAAAAAAATGCAGAGAACTTAATAAATATTATAACAGACCTAGGAAGAGTTATTAAATGCGATATTAATGAGAAAAATATTATTAAATGCACTCGAGTTGCCAAATTGCAACGTGATACAAATCGCCCAAGATCAATTATAGTAGAATTCGTTACTCCTAGAATTCGGGACGATTTTATTGCGGGTGTCGCAAAATATAACAAGAACAACCCAACAAATAAACTTAATAGTTGTCTTATTGGTATTCCTGGACCTAAAACTCAAATCTTCGTCGCCGAACATCTATCGCCCACGAATAAGTCATTGCATGCTGCAGCGAGACTTAAGGCTAAGCAAATGAATTACAAATTTATATGGATCAAGAACGGACGGATTTACACGCAAAAACGATGAATCACCATATATATGGATCAAAGACAATAGTTGCTTGGATAAGATAGTTTAAATTCTACAAATGTCTAAAATTTTCTTTAATGGCAAATGATAAACAGTATGTTAATTAGTTACATTCATCAATATATATTACCAAAATGTTCGTGGATTACGAACTAAAACTCATTTATTCTATCAAAATTTATGCTGTTCTAACTATGATATTATTATTCTCACTGAAACGTGGTTAAATAGCAAAATACTAAACAGTGAATTATTTTCTGAAATATATATGGTCTACAGAAGGGATAGAGAAACATCCGGTTTTCATATGGCGAAAGACGGTGGTGGCGTTTTAATAGCAGTATCAAAAAAATACAATTCCGAAAGATTGTCTAATACAGAAAGTTTGTGTGAAGATTTATGGGTTAAGGTAGATTTTACAAACAGTAATAGTATGGCAATCTGTGCAGTATATCTTCCACCCCCCATTCAAAAACCAATGCTGAAACATTTTCTAAATAATTGTAATGCTTTTTTGGAGACATGGGATTCTACAACTGTTATTGTTGGAGACTTTAATATGGGTAAAATGAGCTGGTCCTTATCCGGCCAAGCTGAGGGTACAGCAGTTCTTTCTTCCGAATGCCAGTCATTACTCGATTTTATTAATAGTAATAATTTAAATCAATGCAACTTCATACAAAATAACAGCGGTAGGATTCTTGATCTCGTTCTCGCTGACTTCCCTACTTGTACTGTTAACGAGCCGGTGGATGTTTTGAGTAATGTGGATCTGTATCATCCTCCTCTTAATATAGCAATCTCATTGAGAAATTACACAAAACTTAGTCCCAGCCAATCTACACTGAGACCCAACTTCTACAAAACTGATTACTCCCAAGTCTGTAAGTATCTAAATGCCGTAAACTGGGAAGAAGCTTTTTTCGGAACGAACGATGTTAACAAGATGCTAGATATATTTTATGATATTATTGGCTCTGCAATAAAATTATATGTACCTTTACAAAAAAAACAATTTAAAAAATACCCAGTTTGGTTTAATAAAATTCTTATAACAGCACTTAAAGAGAAAAATCGAATAAAAAGTCGTTACAAAAAGTATGGAAACCCGCGAGACGAATTAGAATACAAACTGTTAAGTAAGCGATGTGGAAAATTAGCCAAGAAATCGTACAAGTCTTACGTAAGCAGTGCTGAAGACAATATGTTAAAAAATAGTAAACACTTTTGGACGTTTATTAAAAACAAAAGAAAAACTTCTAGTACATTCCCTGCAACTATGATACATAAAGAGGAGTCTGCATGTGAAGGAGTGGACATATGCAACATGTTTGCCATGTTCTTTAAGTCAGTATATGTAAATTATAATACCAGTGATACTGCCGATTCTCCAGAAGAAACTACAGTAGGTCTTACCAGTGATTCATTTACAACTATTCTTTTAACTTCCGAGGTTATTTTCCAAAAACTTAAAGATATAGATATTAATAAAGGTGCTGGTCCTGATGGAATACCACCCATCTTCATCTCTCATTGTGCTTCTGCTTTAACCACACCTTTAACAATTATATATAACACCTCAATCTCAATGGGCATTTTTCCTTGTAAATGGAAAAGCGCAAAAGTTGTACCAATTCCCAAAACAGGAGATAATAGCCAAGTTTCTAATTACAGGCCGATATCTATATTGTCGTCATTCGGCAAAATCTTAGAGTCTTTAGTAAGCCCTTACCTTCAAGCATATTTCCAAAAATACATAACTGACAATCAACACGGATTTACAGTCTCGAGGTCAACTTGCACTAATTTGGTATCATTTGTAGAAACTGTCATTAGTTGCATTGATAACCATCAGGAAGCAGATGTTATTTATACAGACTTTAGTAAGGCCTTTGATAAAGTTTCCCACACAATATTACTTAAGAAACTAGAAGACTACGGAATTTCTGGAAATATCCTCAAATAGATAGAGTCTTATCTTAATGAACGATATTTCTATGTAGTGGTTAATGGATATAAATCAGATTTATACGAAATTAATTCAGGCGTTCCTCAGGGATCACATTTGGGTCCAATTCTGTTTAATATATTTGTCAACGACCTACCTAACTGTCTTCAATACTCTACTCCGTTTATGTTTGCCGACGATCTAAAATTATTAAGAATAATTAATTCTACAGAAGACGTGTTTTTACTTCAACAAGACTTAAACAGTTTGGGCGGGTGGTGCGTATTGAACGGAATGGACTTAAATGCTTCAAAGTGCATGCACATTAGGTTTTCTCGAAAAAGTAATAAAATACCTGCAGAATACGCAATAAATGGCAACAAAGTTATTGAAACTAACTGCGTGCGAGACTTGGGGGTACTTATTGATAGCAAAGTTACATTTCAGGACCATTACGAGAATATACTCAAAAAGGCTTTTAACATGTTGGGGTTCATAATACGTAACGGGAAGGTATTCAATAAAACTAGTACCAAAATAACATTATTTAATAGCTATGTCAGAAGTTTACTAGAATACTGCAGTACAGTATGGCGACCGCATTACTCAACTCATTCTCTAAGACTCGAGCGCGTCCAAAAACGCTTCCTATGGCACTTGTGTTATCGGACAAATCTATCAAAAAGACATGTATCTTACGGAGAGCGTTTGAGACATTTTGGAGTTGATTCCTTGGCGAAGAGGCGCGATATATTGGACCTGATGTTTTTATATAAATTAATACATTATAAAATAGATTGCCCTCAACTACTAAGTAGAGTCAACTTCAGAGTGCCTGCAAACTATCCCCGCTCACGTATCACTATTTTTAGTCCACCTTTGCGCAAAACTGTCTTAGGCAGCACTTCACCCATTCCACGAATTGTTAAACTATACAACAAATATAGCTCCACTTTAGATATATTTGCCAACTCACTACCGAAGTTTCGCCGAATATTGCATATTATGCTTTCATCTGATACTTTTTAATTATCATTACTAATTTACCTTTTTTACTAAATTTTTTTTTATAATCCCCATTTACTAGTAAACTAAAATTGTGTGCTTGTGTATTTCTATAGATTCATGTCTAAATTTATTTGTCCTTATATTTTGTGATTATTTTTTTTAATATTTTTATTAACTTTCAACCAAAGCTGTGTTTGTTTGTAATAGGTTACACACTTATATTAGTATTGAACATTTAAATTGTCTCCTACAATGTTATGGTGTAGTAACTGTAAACGAACCAAATAAAAATAAATAAATAAATAAATATTGTAATTCTAGAAATGACGTGTCTGTACATTGAAGCTATTAAAAAAAAACAACTGGAGTACACTATATAAAGGTGGAAAACGCGATGCATTTTTTAAAATTCCTTGTCTGCCGGTTGGGTAAAAACTACTGGGCCGATTTCGATCCAGTTTGCGCTGATTGACAGCTAATTCTTAAACTTGAATTGTGCGTTAATTTTTATCCTGGGAATCCCGCGGGTATTTTTCTGAGATTGATTTAAAATGGCCAAATCAAAAAAATCGAATTAGAATGTGATTTTTTATTGATCGATAGTAAATTTTATGTAATAAAATGTGTGATATTTTTATCCCGGGAATCCCGCGGGAATTTTCTCAGGAGCGGTTTGTAGTTGTCCGGGTGCGTAAAAATTAGCTTATTCTGACAGTTTTCACTAAAACGAATCCTGCGGGTATTTCAAGTCAAGCGCGGACTAAGTCGCATTCCCGCGTTCTAGTCTAAACAAAATTCCTGTTTTAATGTCAAAAATGTTCATTGATTTCTTTTTATTGGTATACTTTGAGCTGTTTTGCTGCTTTCCATCAGGTAGGCCTTTAGACTTTCCAATGCATTGTAACTATAAAAAATTCTTAGAAGTCGAAACCATTTTATTGAATAATAGAACTGATTAACCTTGCACATCTGCTGGTGCATAGAGAAGTATTGAATGATTGCATGTGGAACAACGTGTTTCCACCACGCGACTTTGATTTGCTCTATTGATGTATCAACTTGGAAATTAAGATTTTCCTTCAATTGGTCTTCAGGGTTTTTCCGCGTTTGAGACAGCCTGAGTAATTGCGAACTTTGTATTCATATTCTGCGATATATCTATACCTACGCTAGTAAATAAAAGACAGATAAATAACACTTTATTGTACACCAACACAAACATTAATCTAAAGACTAAAATTATATCTAGTTATGTAGAAAGGGCGGTCTTATCGCTAAAAAGCGATCTCTTGCAGACAACCCCAGGAATTAATTGAGATGATTATGACGATGGTGGTATACGTAACATATAGTACGAGCTACTTACATTTTAATAATAAATACATGAATGATATATATATTGTGGCGACCGAGGGTGGAACTGCCCAGCAGCGTAAATCAGTTTTAGAACTTTTAGAAAATACTAGACATTTCTGGAAGGAAAAGACAAGGACGGATAGATGTTAGAAAGGGATAGACGATAAACGAAAGAAAGAGATAGATAGATGTTAGAAAGAGATAGACAATAAACGAAAGAAAGAGATAGATAGATGTTAGAAAGGGATAGATGTATAAACGAAAGTTCCCGAACAGAAGGTTCGGGAAGGAAGAGACAGTGATAGATAGATGGGTTCTAGAAAATTCTTCCGGGTATATAAACAGCGCAAGGCGCGCCTTCCGAGCAGTTTAGAGTTGAAAGTTTAGAGTTTAAAGTTGAGTCAGTCCAAGACGGTGAAGCAACAAGTGCGATACTAAAGAGTTGTTAGAGAAGATTAATAGAGTACAGAGACGGATTAAGTGGTGAATTTAGTGACAAGTTTGGTGGACCGATACGCGAAGGAAGTGTGTAGCGTAGTTCGAAGGAGGAATCAGAAGCGAGCTACCCGCGATAATACTGGAGGTGGTCCGCGCAATATCGGCGACGGTATTGAGGGTGTGACAACTTATCGTCGGGACTGTGCATCGTTGGTCGTGCGTATAGGGGCAACCCTACCGAGAGGTACTACGTTCGGCTGTGTAAGTCAATAAAAGCTTTTAAATTAAAAACTGGTGTTTTCTTCCAATCCATAAGTGCGTAACCCCGCTCGCACGTAACATTTTGGTGTCAGAAGTGGGATTGGAAGATAAAATGCCAGTAATGCCAAGAGACGGCGTCAACACTCGAGCTAGGGCTGCCGCCCAGCAACAAGAGAATTTGGAACTGGAGAGTTCTGTAGAAGAAAACCCTGGAGAGTTAAACGATCCTGTTGAGGGGACTTCAACAGACCCATCAAGTACGCAGCCCCCTAAATCGGAGTTCTGGGCATTGTTCGAGCAGCTGCGAGCGATGCAGGAAGAACAAGCCCGCAGTCGAGAAGAACAAGCCCGCCGTCAGGAAGAACAAGAGCGCCGTCAGGAAGAACAAGCCCGCCGTCAGGAGGAACAACTGCGAGCAATGCTAGAGGAACAAGCCGTCCGCTTCAGAGAAGATCAGAGGACCAGCGAAAGCAGTATCCTAGAGGCTATCAAAGATAGTGCACGGGCAGTTGAGGAGGTACGGAATAAACTTCAAGTACATGAAGAATGTCTCGCTGGGCATGAGGAACGAATTTCGGCCATGGAAGAAGATGTGCAGAGAATTAAAGTTAGGGGTGTGACAATGCCCACAGTAACGACTTCATCTGCGTTGAACTTCAAGGCACCTCCTTATGATGGGGCATCCTCATGGGCGGCTTATAGGCGGCAGTTCAAAGCAGTGGTTCAGATGAACGGATGGGATGATGCACAAGCCAAGACTGCGCTTATCCTGGGACTTCGGGATAAGGCAATGAATGTATTGGAAGCTGTTAGCGAGGATTCCTCTTATGAACAACTAATGGAAGCCTTGGACTCGCGGTTTGGTGACTCTCATTTGGAGCATGTGTTCCGAGCCCAACTTCGGGAGCGTTATCAGAGACCTAATGAATCGCTGCAGCAGTGGTCACTGGAGGTGGAGAAGCTGGTACGAAAGGCATATCAGAGTTCGCCTTCGACACTTGTCAACAGCATACTTCTTCAAACGTTTGTTGACGGTATATCTGACATTGAGATAAGAGCAGCTGTACGATTAGGCCACCACGATAACATGAAGGAGGCTTTGGCGCACGCTTTAGAAGTGGAAGCTGTTCGCCGAGATTCGAGGAGCGGACGCATACGTGAGATCACGTCAAGCGATGATTCCCCGGGAGGTCGAAGGACCTTTACATTTGGATGTTATGCCTGTGGAGAGCGAGGACATTTCCGAAACAGGTGCCCAAGACGACCGTATGAGGGACAGATAACTGACGCTTCTGTATCAGAAAGAGCAGACAAAGCTAGAGGTGCGAGAACGATACAGGCTGGCAGACAAATTACCCCGGAAATTCGGATTTATCAAAGTTCAAATGGGAATAGTTTAATGGTTAATGGGATAGTGAATGGACTTGCTTGTCTACTAACAATAGACACTGGAGCAACGCGTACAGTTATTGGACCGCAGTTATTGAGGAAAAATGGAAAAGTAACTAATGAAGACAACACTCTTGAGCTAACAACGGCTACTGGCCAACGGATACCGGTAAAAGGAGAGCAGAAAGTAGCTATCAAGATTGGTGAAAAGCTTTTCTGGCAACAAGCAGTTATAGCCGATATTATAGGGGAATGCATAATCGGTCTAGATTTCCTTAGGAGTCATCGGTGTACACTTGACATAGGAAACGGCATCCTCAAGTGTGGAGAAATGGAAATCCCAATGAAAGGCGTACGTAAAGACGCGGTCTGGCTAAGAATTAGTAAAGATAATCAAAGGAAAAAGAAAGTGCACCGAAATGGGTTTCGGAAACAAGTTTTGGTAGATGCGCCGAGGCTACGACGAGATCGCCAAAAACAACGTTTTGAAGGAGTGCCGCGTGAAGTTGCAAACGAGTGTTACGGGCAAACCATGAGGGTCATGTCAGAGGAACGCTGGTCTGGTCATCCAAGAACATGGAATCAGGCGGACCGAAGGAAGAAGAGGGTTAGGAGACGAGCTACAACGGCGAATACTGGGGACTTAGTCAAGGATGTCCAGAATAGACATCGGAGGCGGTGCCCTTCAGCATTGCGATGGTGTCGTGAGGAGTCACGGGCAGATGTGGGGAGCTTTCCACGAGAGTCTTATCGGGACAGCGTTGGAGCAGCTATGTGGAGAAACGGAGTTACGAAGAGTCCTGCCGGGAAAGTCCATGTGGGTCGACCAGCGAAAATTCAATGTTCTAACGATGCTCGGGACGAGCACGTTTTAGGAGGGGGTAGTGTGGCGACCGAGGGTGGAACTGCCCAGCAGCGTAAATCAGTTTTAGAACTTTTAGAAAATACTAGACATTTCTGGAAGGAAAAGACAAGGACGGATAGATGTTAGAAAGGGATAGACGATAAACGAAAGAAAGAGATAGATAGATGTTAGAAAGGGATAGATGTATAAACGAAAGTTCCCGAACAGAAGGTTCGGGAAGGAAGAGACAGTGATAGATAGATGAGTTCTAGAAAATTCTTCCGGGTATATAAACAGCGCAAGGCGCGCCTTCCGAGCAGTTTAGAGTTGAAAGTTTAGAGTTTAAAGTTGAGTCAGTCCAAGACGGTGAAGCAACAAGTGCGATACTAAAGAGTTGTTAGAGAAGATTAATAGAGTACAGAGACGGATTAAGTGGTGAATTTAGTGACAAGTTTGGTGGACAGATACGCGAAGGAAGTGTGTAGCGTAGTTCGAAGGAGGAATCAGAAGCGAGCTACCCGCGATAATACTGGAGGTGGTCCGCGCAATATCGGCGACGGTATTGAGGATGTGACAACTTATCGTCGGGACTGTGCATCGTTGGTCGTGCGTATAGGGGCAACCCTACCGAGAGGTACTACGTTCGGCTGTGTAAGTCAATAAAAGCTTTTAAATTAAAAACTGGTGTTTTCTTCCAATCCATAAGTGCGTAACCCCGCTCGCACGTAACAATATGCTATAAAATTGTTGTGCCTGTCTGTAACACCATTAAAATTATAACCAAGAAAGTTTTTGACGATGTGGGAATGTTTATTTCTGTCTTTGAATTAGATTGGGAAAGATGGTCCAACAGATTCAACCTAATTGAAAAGAAACCATAAAAGATTGTGCTCCCAATACGACATTTATAGTATGTGTTATGTATTAATAAGGGCTATTATTTTTGGCACTAGCAATCTTGCGCGTCAAGCAGAATTTTCAGATTGATTTCTAAAAATTTCCCATATTGATGAATTTATTATGGCAGGAGTAATGTGACATCTAGACTGTTATCATTGTCAAATACGTCTTAGTACTTCGGTGAAAATTTTAGATCCAAGAAACAAAGTTTTTTACATACTCCAAACGAAATTTTTAAGGAAAGTCGTCAAGTTAGTATGGACGCAAAATAAAGCTAACGTAGATAAACAGGCGCATATGAATGTTTTACAAGGCCTGTTGTAAAATCTTCCTATAATCATAGACAAATTGTCCTATTGTACAGGATACCAATTTTGAATTCATTACTTCAATATGTCAAACAAAGGGAATTCAATACGAGTATATCATATCATATCAAATCATTTATTTGCTTAAAAACATGGTTAGTAAAAACATTACATTACAATATGCTATTTTGTTTCACATGTTTTTGCCCATTCAGGCATGCAATTAGTAATTAAAAGTTGAAAATCAACTAATTACGAGCAGTTGATTTTGCTAATTAGCAAAAACAGATTGTTATCCACTCAATCCACAGACATTAATTTTACTTTTTTCCTAGAGTTATACAGTAATCTTATATATAAAATTTTTGGGTCACAATGTTAGTTACCATACTCCTCTGAAACGGCTTGACCGATTCTCATGAAATTTTGTGTGCATATTGGGCAGGTCTGTGAATCAACATCTATTTTTCAGCCCCCTAAATGTTAAGGGTAGTCCACACCTGCATTTTTTAAATTTTAGATATTTTTATTTTTTTATGATACAGCATTAACAAATACATACAACCCTAAATTTTCAACCCTCTACGATCAACCCCTATTTTTTCGGGCAGGACGACGACAGTTAGTACAACATAATAATAATATTTTGTTTATGATATTATAAGAAGGTTTTACATCAGTTCCGATTATGTTAAGATGACTACAGAACACTATTCATTCACTCGAATCATTATTTTCATTAGGTATAACCTTTATACGAGTATGCCAGGCTATAAACGACGATTGCTCTTATATTACCGTACATAATATTATCTTTAATTACTTTATAATTATACAACATTGTGACGGATATGGTGATAAGAATGCTATCAGTGATTATCTTATTAAAATTTCTTGTTAATCTACTGGAAAATTCTGTAGAGCTAATGTCTTGTAAAGTTTATTATGGCTGCAGTTTATTTGTGTTATATTCGATTTATGTCTATGAGGGGCAATCCTTTCCCGCCAATATCTTTATATGTATATAAAAAATCAGCCTCCGTATGTTTGTCCCAGTAGAACTGGTAAACTGGTGGCAGAATAAAAACACTTAACTGATCAGTATAAACACTTATGTGTGTACACACACACACACACACACGCACGCACGCACGCACGCACGCACGCACGCACGCACGCACGCACGCACGCACGCACGTACGCACACGCACGCGCACGCACGCACGCACGCACGCACACACACACACACACACACACACACACACACTATTATTAACACATTACTATACACAGAGCATATTTTGAGCATTTGTACGCCGCATTTTCAGCAATCAAGGTTTGAACTCGGCATATTTCTGTGCCGGAATTATATCCGACACAACGTTGATTTTCAGTGCAAACCTTC
This sequence comes from Dendrolimus pini, assembly GCA_949752895.1. Lineage (NCBI taxonomy): Eukaryota > Metazoa > Arthropoda > Insecta > Lepidoptera > Lasiocampidae > Dendrolimus > Dendrolimus pini. The sequence goes on from OX457150.1 coordinate 7,599,516, forward strand.
CTTTTGGCGGAAGACCAAAACGACCCAATTTTGTTAAATAATAAGAATTAATAAAACTAATTCTACTTTCGTAATATTTAATTAGTAAAACAAACAAATCAATTTTAACAAAACCAACATACTTTGTTACTTCAAAATAAAATAAATACTCGTGTGACGACTTGTATCGAATAATCTATTCGAATTATGGGGCTTATGAGTAATACCGCAAGGATCAATTCTAGACCGAATCGCAGACACCCGTACAGATTAATAACGGGAAATTCCAGAAAGAACCGGAGGTTCTAGAAGATTTATCATGTCAGCAGTCGAGCCCCCAACATCTGCGTTCTATAAAAGGGCAAAGGAGACCACTCAATTAAAGAGATGTTTGATTTTTCAAGGAGTTGTTGCTATCGTAGCAGTTCTCTGGTTTTGTTACATCTACTAAAGATTTATTATTTTGTCAACAGCAAACGAGATGCCGGTGAAAGATGGTGCTAAGAAGTCGCTTGTAGGTGTAATCGATGACGGCACCAAGACTGTCAGATTTGTGGTATGTATACAAAAAATACAACTAGATGTGACTTTTCATACACATGTTATCCTTCACAACGTCAAGCTAGCATTTCTTGGGCCTTACCCTGCGATCGGGACCTGGCGGAGGCGGTATGGCTAAACATTTATTCTCCATATAATTAGCCGGTCGAAACTCGCCTATTACACGACAATAATAAATAATGAGATTGGGAGATATATACTTTCCATAACAATGATAAATATACCTCTGTTCGTACATAATAAGCATTTGTCGGTCGCGTATAGCGATGAGCAGTACACGTGTGACCCAGTACCTTTGTCCCTTACAAAATACATTTGTACTGATACCGCTCAAAATTTGAAATGTACCGCTTCAAATTTTTTGTCACGCTCCTACTCAAAAGTATAAGGAAGGACGGAACGAGGCTTTTGCTACAACAGTACAATAACGCCTCTACGGATATTGTCATGAAAAAGAAGGACAACATGACAATGTCATAGTACGACTGCTAGTAAATTGAGGTGATCGAGGCCGAGCACATCCGATTCTTAGCGAACATTTCCGAATTAGTTTTGAACGGGACAAATGAGTGAATGACGCTCACCGCTTCACTGGCCTCATCAATGTACTGCCGCGGTATAAACCGTACAAATGTCCTCGGCTTATTTGAAGTGGTACATTGTACTGGTTTAGTACAATATGTCATGTTACTCTTACAAACTCATTTAAAAATCATGTACTGCTCAACACTAGTCGCGTATATCACGCAGTCCATAGCATTTGTAATAGATCACCTCCTTAAAAACAAGGTCTGGAGTTTGTTTAAATGTACGGCTTTTTATCGCTTATAATCGTTTTTAATCAACTATTTCGTCCGGAGTGTAAACCTTACAAAGAGTTTTATATAAACCTGAACTGCCCGGTTTATTCCACAAGAATTCCTCGTTCACTCTAACTCTATTAACATGTGTTTATGTGGGACTGAAAACTTGCTATAACCACATGGCTGCGCTTTAGAGGTGTGGGCTAAGAACCAACAAAAACCGGTTTATTCAACAAAACCTGTTCAACGAACTTTTGTTACCAAATACCGTTTGATTTCGAAAAGAAAAGTTCCTATGTACTTAGGTTATAACCGGTTCAACTTCTTACCGGTTTGCAATTTATTAAGTTATTATCATATAAACATTGTTCATAGGTATGAGTAGTTAATATTATCATATAAAAAAATGTTTATAGCTGTGAATGTGACGTTTTAATGACCCACATAGGGCAATAATGACGTTAAATAATTACCTAAACTCGTTTATGCTGTGATTGTCGTAAAAACCCCGTTTGTGGTTCATTGATCGGTATATAGTATTATAAACACAAATATGTCACCTTGTTATATGTATTTGATAATTTATTTGTTTAGTCTTTTAATCATCTATATATATAATAATCAATTGCTGTTCGTTAGTCTCGCTAAAACTCGAGAACTGCTGGAATGATTTGACTAGTTTTGGTTTTGAATTATTTAAATATGAAAGAAATTCTTGAAATATAGTAAATACAACAATTCGCTTTCCCTTAGAAACTATCCATATATTCAATGTACTCTGTGGAAACTATTCCTACCTGTCAAACATTTGATGTTCGTCCCGGCGTTTAGAAATCAATTAAATTTAAAAGTCGTTCAGAAATCAAATAAAATTTAGAATGCCAAAGAGAAGACGACCTCACTTAGGCTGTCGAAGTCAATCAAATGTGCGAAATAAGAGATACGTCACGTGCTAACCGCACTGATGACCAGCGAGTACAACATTTTCATGATCTGTCTGATCATGAAAATTGTTGTATTGTTAAGTTTCCACCACAGTTTTTAAAGTTGAAATATTCTGCAATAATCATTCAGCTTTTTGAAGTGAAACTTCTATATAGACGGGGTCTTACCATTTTTCGCTCACGAAAAAGCGTCACGGCTACCTGTTCTAATACTTACATTTTTATTTTCGAATGGAATGTCAGAATTGAATAATTCAAAAGTTATATAAAGGTATTGAAGCAGTCTTGAATATGAAGTAATTTATTTTGATAAGGATTAATACCAAGATACAATAAAAGAGCCTTCTCTAGCGGCGGCATTTAAGTTATATTTTTAAAATACAAGAACACTTATTGTGGCATAACTATAATAGTTAGACATATATTGTCGCGACACTTTTTTATTTATTTACTGATTCTGAGGCGGTACGAAGTTTGCCGGGTCAGCTAGTATGTTGATACTAATATTCTCCTGTTAATGGCACCTGCACACTCTTTAACTTTTTATTACAACTCCTTCGCTATGCAGGCTGTCTTCCTTTGGAACTGTTTGCCCACTGACATCAGAAAAGCTAAATCTTTTGCCATATTTAAAAATTCACTCAGAAATCATTACGTTAGTCTTACGCAATAATGTATGTGCTAGTTGACAATACTTTGGACTGTATCTGCTGTCCATGTATGTCATTTTTATTTATATTTTTTCTTTTTCTTGGTTGCATAATAATTACAGATAATGTGAGAATTTCCTTTGAGTCATGTTGTCTGGAAGAGATCGCTTTTAAGCGATAAGGCCGCCTTTTGTTTTACCAACTAACTATTGTCTTGTTGTACAGTCGTGTTGCCTACAGTGTCCGGGATACGTACCTGGTATAGTCCCCGGCACGATTCTTGTCATTTTGTTCTACGAACAGTGAATTTTTCGATCCTTCGATATGTCGGTACACCTTTTTCGAAATATGAGGTATTGTCCATAAAGACAATATAGTCGATATGTCGATAAATCTCATTGGCACATTGGCTACGATCAATGCGCAACGCGATCCCTACTGTTCCCCCCTAACGGATCAAAATTCGTGCCGGGAACTATACATACGATTTTACGCAACTTATAACTCCGATCGCTAATTTATGTTTGCGTAAAGAAGCGCAGACCGATTTTAGATATGTAATTAATCTATATTGAAATTTAGACGCAATCGGAAATGCCAGAGTGTTGCTTGCTATGCATTCTTAGCTCTGGCCCGCTTACTCAATTCGTACACTATCGAGCGCTACTAAATTTCGTCTAGTGCGCAGGTTCATCGGGAGGAATTAATGGTTATGTAACTGTAGATATATTAAGACGTATTAAATTATTGACGTACCTTGTATTAAAAATAAATAGTATGAACTTGCAAACCTATAGACACCAAGTTACTTTCAGATATACGAAGCAGAACGCTCTGAGGAATTGGCGGCGTATCAGCTGGACAAAACCGAGGTGCAGCCCCAAGAAGGATGGTCGGAGCAGGATCCATTGGAAATCATGCACAACATCAAACTCTGCGCTGAGAATGCACTGGGACAGTTGACAGAGTTAGGTGAGTTTGTAGCGCTTTCACAGATTATTTTTCTTAGCTCCGTGGGGTAGGGTTGCCACCTGCCGTTTTTTTTTTATTTGACTTGACTTTATGTTGTTGGTCCGAAGACCTCACAACTTTACCGGGGTCTTTGGGGCGAGCGCCTTCGCTAGGCGAAGGCGCTCGAGCCCGGGGGCAACTTGCTTGAGGGAGCTCCCTAGGGAGTTTTACCTCGGCTGGACTGTTGCCATGGGAGGGGGATGAATCTGATGATGCCCGCCAATGGGCGACACAATGAACTAATTGAGAACGGGCGTCGGGTAATATAAAGCCCGAGAAGAAGGATCCCGGCGGAGCGGGATCGGCGGTTCGCGGCGGCCTACGCTATCTTACTGCCGTTTCGCGACGTGTTATGGCTGGGAAAGAAGAAACGGCGAAAGAAACTTCCCAGCAACACGCCTAGTCTATCCTGTGGGGGGGCTATGTCTCCTGGCGTCCCTCTCGAGGACGTGGAGAGATCGTGGTCGGCGTTGTCTCAGACGTCGCCGTCTATGTCTGTCTGTCGGTGCCTGCCAGCCTGCCGTCCTAACCGCGGGCGGGCTGATCCGGGCCAGCCGTTTTGTAATAGCGTCGACCTTGTCCGTAAGGACATTACGCGGTCGTCGCACGAGAGCCTTTCGCCGAGGCTTGTAATCGGACGCGGACACGACGAGCGGATTTCGATGGTGCGGCGCGAGATCGAAATACTTACGCGAGAGCGACGTAATGTAGTTTTTGATGGAGGGAAGCTCCAGATCGCGGTGGAGGTCGACGTTACGCATATAGAGGGGAGCACCGACGGCTCTGCGCATGAATTTATTCTGCACGATTTGCAGTTTATTTAAATGGGTAGGCTTGGCATGGCCGAATACCACACTCGCATATATCATGATCGGGCGGATGCATGTTTTATATAGAGTAAGCTTGTGTCTGAGGGACATTTTGCTTCGGTTATCTATCATGGGTGCTAGACGACCCATCACAAATCGCGCTCTATTTCGGACTATAGTGATATGCTCGTTGAAGCGCAAGTTCTGATCTAGGGTGACACCCAGGTATTTGGTGTGCTTTGCCCAGGGAATTTCTTGGTCATAGAGCGAGATGGCTTTTAGGCGAAGGGAAGCGCGTTTGGGGGAGCGAAGCGTGCCCGGGGAAAAGAACATTGCTGCGCTCTTCTCCGGGTTCACCTCTATCCTCCAGTTACGAAACCATTTGCCTAACTCTGTGACAGCTACCTGCAGCCGGACGCAGGCCATTTGTCTGTTCTTATCTGATGTATAGAGTGCGGTGTCATCCGCGAAGAGGGCCAGCTCCACATCTGGAGTTTTTGGGATGTCGCTGGTAAACAACGTGAAGAGTAGTGGGGACAGGGCCGAGCCCTGTGGTACACCGGCTGTGAGTGGGTGAGGAGACGAGCGTGTTCCCTCCACTCGAAAACGGAAGCTACGACCTAGGAGGAAGTCTCGCAAGATGAGCACGAGTCTGTCTGGCACACCGAACTGGTACAGCTTGTAAATCAAGCCGTTGTGCCAGACCTTGTCGAAGGCCTTAGCTACGTCTAGAAACAGGGCGGCTGTTCCTATACAGCGGGGGCGATGGGCAAAGTGAGATAGTATGTGCTCCGTGATGCGGTGCACCTGTTGCACGCATGAGTGTCTGGCACGAAAGCCAAACTGCTCGTCGGGTAGTAGATGTTTGCTGATGGCAAAATCTCTAAGTCTAGAGAGGATGACCCTCTCGTAAAGCTTGCTGAGTGCGCTCAGTAGGCTGATCGGACGGTAGCTGGACGGTTTATTAGCCGGTTTTCCAGGCTTGTGAATACCGATGACATCTGCCTCCTTCCAAATCGCGGGGAAGGAGCAGTTTGTTATGGCGGCATTGAAGATGCTCACCAATATTATAATTAGGTGGCCGGGGAGGAGTTTTAAGACGCGATTGTTAATGCCATCCGTCCCTGGGGCCTTTCGCGGTTTGAGGGACTTGATCAGGTCTTGCACTTCTTCGACCGTGACCGGGTCGAGTGTGGTTTCCGCTGGTAAGGAGGATCTACGTTCGACCTCGGAGTCCACCTCCGACAGGTGTGACTGGTCGACGTTTTGTGTAGTGGGGGAGCATTGAAGCTCTAGACTCTGAGCAAGGCATTCGGCCTTCTCCTCGTCATCGAACGCCTCGGTGTTGTCGGCTCTTTCTAGCGCGGGTATGACAGTAAGGGTGTCTGATTTGAGAGCTCTAGCCAGCTTCCAGTATGCCTGGTGAGTTGGTTCAATATCTCTCAACGTTCTGTCCCAACGTTGCTCCCTGACTTCCCGGATACGTAGTTTGACCTCGCGCTCTAGTTCGCGAAGTCGGACTCTGTTTTCCTCGGTAGGATATCTATCGAGAGCTCTGGAGGCGGCTCTCTTTTCCCTCAACAGCACCCTCACCTCGTCCGGCAGGCATAAGTGGCGGTCATCCTCCACCGGTACCTGCCTGGACGAGTTCCGCACTGCGGATTGAAGGTGGCTAGTAAGGGCCTCGATCGCCGTCTCCGTGTCTTGGCGGGACTCAATGTGGTCCGGGATGCGGTCCAGGTCTTGTGAGCTTGTTGCCTTGAGGAGGTTCTCAAGTCTCAACCAGTCCACAGACGTCCTAGTTTCAGATGTCGGGTCTGTCTGTGGTCCTAATCTGAGGATAACCGGGCGATGGTCCGAATCTATATCGTCCATCGTTTCGATCGAATGGAACTGAAGGGTTACGCCCCTCAATAATGCTAAGTCGAGAGTGTTTGGGGTCCCCCAGTCACGGTTGGGGGGGTATCTTGTGGGGGTCATGGGAGTAAGTATATCAAACAAAAGATTGTCTGATATATTTATTAGAGCTCTGCCATTGGGGTTAGTGGTATTGCAATTCCACTGCTCGTGTTTGCAATTCAGATCTCCCGCTATTATGACAGCCGGGCCTAAGTTGAATAGGGCTTCTAAATCTTTCTTAATAAGGGTTTTTTGGCATGCGAGGTATGCTGAGACTATGACTAGAGGTTGGTGGCCAGTCATTGCTAGTCTGCAAGCAGATACCTCCATACCTTCTAGTGGGGGGGTGATTAAAGGCATACAGTGTAAGGATCTTCTAAAATAGATCAGGGTGCCGCCACCACGGCCTACCCTGTCATGTCTAGTGATCCGATAGTTAGAGATCTTTGGATCTCTGTTACTCGGTTTCAGGAAGGTCTCCTGTACTAGTAGTATATCTACTTGATTGGTAGCCAGGAAGTCATGGACCAAGTCGCCCTGGTTTCTGAGGCCGATGGCGTTATAAGTCGCCAGAGTCAATGAGCGTGGTTTATTTCTTCCTACATGTGCCATTTGTTACCGGTAACAATAATTTGATTTTATTGATTAATTACAACGATCTAAGTATTTGGAGGAGGTACGCGTGATCCATTTCGATCACGAGTTGGTCCCGGAGAGAGGGTTGACTTGACTCTGAAACTTGTCTCAGTTTCCTAGCCAAAAGTTGGACCTCTTCTAGGTCGAAGGGCAAGTTTTTGGCGAATTTGAACCTGCCGTCAACGCTGCCACACGCACAGAGAGAACGAATACGCCTCGGGCGTAGTTCCCTTGGCAATGGATGAGGCCGTTGGGCCACCGCCTCCCAGGGTCTCTCGGAGACGCAGAGCTATGTACCCCTGGCCCCGGCATGAAGGGCGAAGGACGGAACACCGAAGGTTTTTTTATTGCATGAGTTCAGCAGACAGGCAGAGGGCCAACCTGATGGTTAGCGGTCACTATGGCGTATGGACATTTGTAACACCAAAGATGCTAAATAATGTACTGCCGCTCTTTAAAGGGAGTCTGGTACTTGGTCACTAATGCTGGAACACAACTTAAGGTTATTATGGAGGCATACTCTAGACTAGTGTTCCGCAAACTTTTTGTGTCCCAGGTACATCTAGTATAACGAAATTTTTTGGAGGTACACCACAATTAAAAGTAATAATATAGAAATACTAAATAACAATACCTAAAAAAGTGGCCACTCATAAAAAAAATCAAGCCAATCTCCAAACAAATTTACCCAAACCCCTTTTACTAGTGGACCCAACAGATTTTGTCTTGCCCTGAAAACATAAAAATCTAGAACCTGACTGCAGTGCTATCTACCAAGTCCAATGTGTGAATCTAAACCATCTAGGGACCACAGACCACCACCACTCAAACACATTAAATTTCATCCAAATTGAATACCCGCCACGCTTATCTAAGGCGGCTTGGCAGGTTCGACACATGGGTTATCTCGATGTGAAAGTTTCATTACGATGTTTTCCTTCACCTTTGTTAGCACGTGGTAATTATAACAATATGCATATTATTAGGTCAGAAAACTGCCTAAGCGATGCTTGCATTCCGGCCAGGATTCCAACCCGCGCCCTTTTAGTTTGGGATGCGTGTGCTAGCCGTTACGCTACCACGAGTTAACAAGTATCCATCGCTATGCATAAATTATCTAAATATATTTTTACGTGTCGCATAGGTGTATGAATGACAAGGCGACATGCAAATGCACTGAAAATCAAAATGTGCCGGAATTATTCCAACACAGCACTTGTTGAAACTGCATCCATGTTGGTAATTGGACATTTTCTTTCCTAGATAAATAATGTTGTACGGGCCGTTCATTCCATTCACTCACTCACTCACTCCTTCCCGTTCCGTATACAAAATCTCCCCCCTCTACCCCGCTTCCGCACCAAAGAAAAAAAGACGTTGAAAAAACTCGCCCGCTACGCACGTAGACCTACTAAAAAGTTTCAACTCAAAATATTTAAAATAAGTTACCCAAAATCAATCCATCCGCGCCGCGACGTGTGTAAATCATTAATATATTAAACTAGAAGATGTGAGAGTGTTTAACTGGTGCCTGCTCATTAAGCTATCGAAGGACACGAACAATTTGTGCAAGGTGCGTACCCTTTTATCTCATAAATGTTATTGTTTATTTTGCAGGCTACTCTAAAGAAGATGTTGTAACTTTGGGAATAACAAATCAGAGGGAGACCACAATAGCATGGGACAAATTCACAGGCGAGCCTTTACATCCTGCGATAGGTAAGACCATGTACGAATGCACACAGCTGCAGTCAGGACAGTCATGTCAGGACCAAACTGACCCCAGGTTCGGATTCAACATTTTGATGGTGTATGGTCCAAACTGACCCCAGATAGGGATTTAGCGCATCGGAATACATAAGAATCTGATCAAAAGTGCAGACCAAATTTTATTTTTCGTGGGCCAGTGTTATCAATGTGTAAGACCCACCAATCCGTCTTGATTTGTCCGTTTTCCCTAAAATGGAAAGTACCGATTCCAGCTATAAGTTGTTATAATAAATTTATTGATGTTTACACACATACGTAATATATTTAACATTGTTAACACATACGAATATTCGTTGGACGTAGTTATGCAAAGTAGAAGCAGCTCACGATTTAGATAAAATTGATTTTAGTACACAGAGTGGTTTTTAATTTTCTGTTTCATAATTATGTGCTGTAAAGATCCATTTTTTTTATTTTTTTTATGGCAGTATATCAGCAGACAGGCAGACGGCCCACTTAATGGAAAGCGGTTACCATCGCCTATAGACATTTGCAACATCAAAAGTGCTACAAATGCGCTGCTTATCGTAATTAGTATCATTATGCCGAATATGAGTTTGTTTGTTACACTTTCACGCTTTAACTACGCAACTGTTCATTATGAAATGTTGCATACAGGTTGTCAGGGGTATATAAAATGACATACTGTACTTTTTACCTAATAAAAGGACTGTTCCCGAGCGATAGACGAATATAACCGAAAACATGGCTTAGCGATCACGTGTTATTGAAGCTGCCGTTGCAAGTCACTAACAAATCATAGTAACAAGGATGACTTTGTATGTCAAGTCTGATACCTATAAGTCTTCGTTACCTTTAGGTAGCGCAGTTGAATTGTAGGCTTCAACTAACGCCACACAACGGAGTTCTTGTCAAAACTCAAAAGGCCACATTTGATTACACACATTTTTCACAAAAACATGATTACAAATTAAAAACTACCTACAACTAATTTTCATTTTAGAGTAATTTTACACGTTTTAGAAAATAAAACTGCACAGTACAAGGCCCTCTTTCAGTTCCCACAGAAATACGGGTAATATTAAAATGATTACTTAGCCTACCGCCATCTTGTTAGTTGATTGTTTATGGTTATTATTTACACTAAAAGCGCTTGAATCCGTTAAAACGTAGTTTTAATTGTACATATCCATTTTTTTATAAATTTGCACAGTCTCCGAGCCCGGGCGGAAAATACGGAGGGCGTGTGGGACGCGGTCGAAACCGCGCAACATTTATTTGTATAAAGCAGGATTCCTTGTGAAATCTACATATCTTTTTATCAATCATTTATATAATTGCTTAAAAATATGGTACACATTTTACGACATTTTCACATGTTATTTACCTATTAGGCGTACAAATTCAAAAATAGTAAAATTAATACATATATTATATTTTTATGTCACAAGTGACTTAATTGTATAATAACATTTATTAATGAAACAAATGTGTAATTTGGTTTTAAATAAATTTATTGATAACATAGCTTCTGCCCGTGACTTCGTTTGCGTGGAAAAATAAAAAAACCCGCGATTTTGAAACATTCTTCATTGGTGCTCCGCTCCTATTGCTTTAGCGTGATGGTTTATAGCCTATAACCTTCCTCGATAAATGGGCTATGTAACACTGAAAAAAACATCAAATCAGACCAGTAGTTCCTGAGATTAGCGCGTTCAAGCAAACAAACAAATAAACAAACTTATCAGCTTTATATATTATATATATAAGATAACACTCTCTACCGACACCACACCCTGTCAAAATATCCGCTTCTATTGTGTTACCTTGCATAGAAATTACTTTGTCTGTTATAAGCTGTTTAAGTAATTAAAGCTTTTTAACTATCCCACGGGAACTCTTTAATTTTCCGGGATCAAAAGTATCCTATATGTTGACCAGGGATATAAGCTATCACCGTACAAAATTTCATGTAAATCAGTCCAGTCGTTTCGGAGATTAGCCGGTAGAAACAGACAGAGAAACAGAGAAACAAAACATTCTAAAAAAATCTAAATTAGTTCTATTTCACTTCTTACATCCCCCTGACTCGGTTTTTAGCATTTTTTTTCATTGTACAGAAATTCGACCTCTACAATTTTATTATATGTATAGATCTTTAATGTCTCAGGTAGGTTATTTTTTAAATAGAGAGCGACAAGAATCCAACAAATGTGCCTAAAAAGAAGTTATCGTAAAACTTATCTCGTGGGTTGGTCTCGGTTTGCATAACAACGTCCAATTCTTATTCATTATATTGTCATGACAGAATATCTGATTTTTCTATAATATTAGCAATATCGATGGAAATTTCCTTTAGTGTGGTAATTTAGACGCTGGCGATAATGTCATGTTTGAGAATATAGCACAAATATTGCGTTAGTAGCTTTTGTCCGCGGCTTCACTCGCGTTAAAAGGCATACGAAGAGGGCATGTATAAGGGCATACCTAAAATGTTGACCTTATTTTTTAATTCTAAATAGAGAGAGAGAGAGAGAGAAAGAGAGAGAGAGAGAGATAACACTTTATTGCACACCAAAATATACAATTACAAAAAGAGACCATATTTACAATATTTTCTAGGCGATACAATAGGCGGCCTTATCGCTCAAAGCGATCTCTTCAAGGCAACCTAAATGAAAGAAATTGAATCAGGCGAAATAGGTGATGCAGAAAAAAGGCAATAGATACATAAATACTCAAACTAATTTAAAAAATAAATGTACAAATACATACATATATACATAGTCATATATATACAATAATTCATAAGTTATTATAATAAAAATATTGGCATGATTGTATTCCGTTAATCAGACATGCTATTTGTGGACAAATAGTGTTTTTCTGAGCAAATTTCTAAATGTTGGTAAGGATTTGGCTAATGATGATGATATGATATGATAATGATAATGCTGATAAGATTTCGACACGTATCAGAGCGCAAATTGTGGGCAGTGGATAGGCGAAGGAGTTTAAAACGTTCCTTAAGGCACTGGGGACTATTAGGAGTAAATAATATGTTACAAAAAGAGTGAGAACGTATTCCGCTGAAAATATTTACGAAGCCACTCGAATCCTTTACGATATTCGGAAACATGGTCATATTATAAATACCTAATCATAAATACCCATGACGCCATCTAGCCACGGTAGAACTAACTAACCATGACCAAAATTTTCGCTGTAATTGTCGTTGCCCTTACGATGTATTTATTAGTGAATTGCAACAGTAACGCCAATAAAACAAGGCCGATGAGGAACGCCTTCTTTTCGGCTCTATGCATCTAAATGTCCATTGGCGATGGTAACTACTTTCCATCATGTGGACCGTCAGCTGTCTTCTATTATCCAACAATTAAAAAGTCGCTTTTGACTTGACCTTCCTTCAAAGGTAAGTAAAGTATTATAATCATTCGTAATTTTTCTAGCTTGGAATGATATAAGGACCGATAGTACAGTGGACGCGATCCTTGCCAAAGTTCCCGACAGGAATAAGAACTACCTGAAGAACATATGCGGTCTACCGATATCGCCGTACTTCAGCGCTTTGAAGATGCGCTGGCTGAAGGACAACATCAAGGCTGTGAGGAGAGCGAGTCGGGACCGAAGGTTGTTATTCGGGACTGTAGACTCTTGGATTATTTGGGTGAGTTTATTGTCTAAAAATGTTTGACCACTCGACGTCGAGTGAAAATCAAGAAAACACGCGACGTCGCGTGACGGATTGACTTAATCACCGGCGCTAACTCTCGACGTCGTATTGGGTATAAGTCGTAAATAACGTCATCTTTTTATTTAAATTTTGAACAATGTAAACTCCTTACGGTAATTCATATAATACAGGCTGAATTTTTGAAGTGGGCTTTCAGGGCTAAACCATAAATTGTACGAAATAGCATAAAACAAACATTCCAAGGAATCTCGGGGCTGATTCTGACGAAAATTGGTTGATTTTGAAAAAACCATACTGTATTATTATACCGAATCATAACAATGTAGCTTGTAAGGATCAATTTCTTTGAAGGAATGTTAAACGGCAAACCAAGGGAAAGTGCTGATTTTTTTTAATAAATCGGTTTACAAGTAAAAAAGTATTCTTGTAAAAAAATCCGTCTGAAACCTTGTTTGAATCAAAACTATTTTTTTTTGTAAAACATTCGTGATTTGTTAATCTTTGTGTAGTACGGAATTGTCGTAAGTAAAATCGGTTAATTTATATCTTCAAGAGCGAGATAGCGAACTTCTCCAAGTAGTTCCTTAAAACAATATTGTGGAAAATTTAAATTTAGTCGACAGTATTCTAAATTCGTGATTTAAATTTAAGCCACTTCTCGTGTTTTGAATTTAGAACACTTGTATGTTTTCGAATTTAGAACATTTCTTGTGCTTTGAATTTAGAACACTTCAGTGTTTTGAATTTATAATTTTTTTATGTTTTGATTGGAGAACACTTCTATGTTTTGAATTTAGAACATTTCTTGTGTTTTGAATTTAGAACACTTCAATGTTTTGAATTTTTTTATGTTTTGATTTGAGAACACTTCTATTTTTTGAATTTAGAACACTTCAATGTTTTAATTTTATATTATTATTATGTTTTGATTTGAGAACACTTCTATGTTTTCAATTGAGAATACTTCTAGTTTTTAGGACACTTCTTCTCTATACAACAAACTGACGAAAAATGTGCTTAAAATATTGCTTTTGACCATACTCAACCGGACATTTTTCAGAATTTAACCGGTGGATCCCAAGCCGGCTTGCACATAACTGACGTGACGAATGCTTCTAGGACATTATTAATGAATTTGGAAACACTCAATTGGGATCCAGTGCTTTGTAGGTGAGTTAAATTGAAGGACAACTTAGTTTATACTAATCCTGTGATTGCGCTGCAGAATAACAATAGTATGAATCAACTCATAATTATATATCAAATTATTAGAATCGAATCGCTTCTCGAGATGTTTTTCGATTGTACACTTGTTAGTCGGGGATACACCGTCCCTTTTTGCTATTGATAACTATCGAGCTAATTTTCCGTGAGTAGCTTCATTTTTATGAGACGCCCAACTTTTTCTCTTACAAATATGTCGATTTGATGATTCTCAAAAATTTATTACTAAGTGGGCTTTTCTCGTTAAATCTGATGATAATTATCTAAATTATTCGAAAAAATATTTGTCCTACAAAATGTATGGTTTGATCAGAGTCCCCCCCCCCCCTCCTTCCAACATATATCGATAATGAGGTCATCAAAAGTTCTTACTAACCAGCTGATTCTTTTTTTATATATGATAACTTCTTATGAAAGGGTGAACCGCTTCGTTACGTAACGCCTTATGGTGCCAGTCTGTCCGGCTTCCTTTTCTCTCACGCAAGTTATCACTTCTGTCGGGCGTCCCGAGACGCACACGTTGATTATTACTGAGTTAATATTTATATAATTTAACAATTATATTATCCTACAAATTGCGTGGTACGTTATACCAGTCCCCAGAGGCCGTCATAAATGCCGTGACAGACTTAAAAACGTCAAAGTAAAATAAATGGTTGGATAGATTATATTTGTTTGCGATTTTCGTCTGATATCAAAAATGTTTTTTTCAGGCTCTTTGGCATACACAGAGATTCCTTACCACAGATACGCAGTAGTTCAGAAGTATACGGAACAGTGAGTGACGGCTCGGTATTGGATGGGATCAGTATATCTGGTGTAAGTATATTCTCGGTTAGTGATGGAATGAGTGAGTGTGTAAGTGAGTGAGTGAATGATTAAGTAAAATAAAGGAAAAATATTAATTCAAAGAAATAGTGATGTACATTGCTTACATGTGTCCGAATAGTAAAAAGCATATTTCGAAAACGTAAGTCATTGAGTGAGTGAATGAATGATTGAGTGAGTGAGTGGGTGACTGAGCGAATGAGTGAGTGACTGAGTGAATTAGTAATTTCATATTTTTTTTCAAGTTTCCTCTGAAATACGTGCGTGTATTTGATGATTTTTTGGTTTCAGATACTAGGCAACCAACAGTCGGCGTTGGTTGGCCAGAATTGCTTGAGCGCTGGCCAAGCGAAGAACACATACAGGAGCGGATGTTTCTTGCTATACAACACTGGCACGAGACGAGTGCAGTCAACACATGGCCTTATAACTACTGTTGCATACAAGATGGGTCCCGATGCGCCCCCTGTGTATGCTCTGGAAGGTAAAAAAATATACTAAGTACTTTTTTTTTTTTTTCGGTTTTAACCGTTTTACGCGCGGCATTTTATCTTTCGGACATCTTCTATTTCCTAATATTTGATATCTATACTTATATACTAATACTAGCTGTACCCGGCAGACGTTGTCCTGCCTTTAAAAAATAAAAATCTAGAACCCGATTCCAGCGTCATCTACCGGGACCAAATGTTTTTTTTTTAATTTTTTTTTATTGAGACTTATCGTCACTAGTGACGATATCAGCCTCATAGGTGATGGCAAATTTACATTTTTTAATATATTAAATAAGCTTTAAGTATAACATTAAACTAAACTTTAACTCACTCTATTTTTAAATATTTTAATCATGAACTTAAATAATAATCCAGCCTCCTTGCTCAAGGGGTTGCTTAGAATAATATTTATTCCTCCACTATGCAGTGACGAGTCTGGCAAGAATGTCCTTCTAATTGATTGGGTTTGGACCAAATGTTAATTTAAACTATTCTCAAATCCACTTGAACAAACAAACAATTTCATCAAAATCAGGCCCAGCGTTTAGGAGTATCGCGGGCCCTTCTACTGGGTCCAATCGCTTATTTAAACCATTCCGGGACAAACTTCAACACATACAACAACAAAAAGAACACCTAAATTCTGGTACCCGATTGCAACGCCATCTACCTGGTTCAAATTAAAATCTAAATCATCCCAGTAGAAAATTATAAAAATATATCGCTATTAATAAATAGGGGTTAATCGTAGAGGGTAGAAAATTTAGGGTTGTATGTATTTTTTAATGCTGTATCATAAAAATAAAAAATTATCTAAAAATTTAAAAAAATAACTTTAACATTGAGGGGGATGAAAAATAGATGTCCGATTCTCAGACCTACCCAATATGCACACAAAATTTCATGAGAATCGGTCAAGTCGTTTCGGAGGAGTATGGGAAAGAACATTGTGACACGAGAATTTTATATATAAGATTTTAAAAGTTAGATGATAGGGTGTTATTTTAACGCCTATTCTTTTATATATTTTTTTTATCTTTTGCCTTATTTTACGTTTGTAGAAAAAACGACACTAACAATAGAAAAACTAAAATGTTGATTATATCTAACTTCAAAGTGTCGGTTGACTATGTTAGGCATTAGAACCTCTTTTGTATTATTTATATTTACTTCTAATATTGTCACTGACTTGACATTGCTGTAATAAAGAAACCATGAAAAGAGCACGCTTTGTTTAAATAGTTTATCCCAATAGTTTATCAAGTTTTCATAGGTTATGGGCCCAGACGCCCTATAGGTTGTAGGGAAATGAATAAGTAAAATGTAGAGAGTAATATTATTAGAAAACTATAATAATATATATAAAAATTCTGAAATACGAAAAAAAAAACAAAAGAAAATGTCGGAAGGAAAATTTCCCCTACTAAAAGAAAACTGTAATTTTGCCCATTGGAAATATCGAATAGACCTATTATTAGAGGAAAAAGGTATTAATTTAAAAGTGGAGATCAAAGATGATAAGCAAAAACGCATATTAGATACAAAAGCTCGTGCTATTATTGTTCAATGTTTAGAAGATAAATATCTCGATATCATATCAAAATGTCAGACATCGGAAGAAATGATAAACGTACTACAAGAAACTTTTCAAAGAAATAGTATACAAAATAAAATGCATCTAAAGAAGAAATTACTAACTATAAAATGTCAGCCGAACGAAAAATTACAAGATTTTTTTATGAGATTCGAACACATTATAAATGAGTTAGAGGCAGTAGGATGTAAATTTACGGAAATGGACAAAGTTTGTAATCTTTTAACCGCATTACCCAAAGAATATGAGAATGTGATAACGGCAATAGAAACTATGAATGATTTAAATATTTCAATGAACTTCGTGAAGGCGAGACTATTAGATACAGAATTAAAAATAAAGAACAATGATAAATATCATGAACCTGAAACAACATTTATTACGTGCTTTAAATGTCACAAGAAGGGACATATTGCGAGAAATTGTAACCGAGGAAGTGGCTCATCAGGACGAGGTCGAGCATTTCAAGGAAGAGGTAGGACTTACCCAAGAAGAGGTAGAGGAGCAGGACGACAGTATTTCAATGGTAGATATGAATACCAAAATCAGTATAAAAATACTGTAAATTACGCAGAAGATCCTAGTAGCTTTTTATTTTTAAGTACGGGCTATTGTAATAATGTAAACTATAAAATAAGCGAGAAAATTGAATGGGTCATAGATTCAGGATGTACGGAACATTTAATTAATTCAAATTTTGAACAATATATGACTAACGTAAATATTTTATCTGAACCAATAAAAATTTATATTGCTAATGGGGATTGTCTTATAGCTAAAAAGAAGGGTACCATAGATGTTATTTGCCAAGGTAGGAATATAAAATTAGAAGCGCTATTAATAGATAATATCAATTTTAATCTTTTGTCAGTAAAGAAAATTGTTCAAAACAACTTGAGGTCAATTTTAATAAAGATTATGTTAGAATATTCTGCTGTCGTACAAATAGATCAATAAAAGGCACTTGTGTAGGAAAGTTATATATTTTAAATACTAATGTCAATGCAAACGTGTGTAATGCAGCAAGCTCTGATGATCTGTGGCATAGACGATTGGGACATCTTAATAGAAGAAGCCTCCGCTTGATGAATTTGCCTACGAGTGAGAAACCATGTGGTCCATGTATGATGGGTAAGGCAACCAGACTTCCTTTTAATTCTGTTCCCAGGCCAAGATCTCGAAACATCGGCGAGATCATTTATTCTGACATAGCAGGTCCGATGAGAATTGCTGGAATAAATGGAGAAATTTATTACCAGGTAATAATTGATGATTTTTCACATTTTTGTAACACATATCTTTTAAAACATAAAAGTGAAGCTGCTACAAATTTGATTAATTATATTAAAAGATTAGAGAATAACAAACAGACCAGAGTAAATAAAGTTAGATGCGACAATGGTGGAGAATTTAAAAACAGATTTTTCTAAAATTTTTGTTATGAGAAAGGAATTGAAATTCAATATACACGACCGTATTCTCCTCAGCAAAATGGTGTGTCAGAGAGAATGAATAGAACCTTATACAATCGAGCGAGAACTTTGTTGATAGAAACTGGACTACCAAAGAACTTATGGACTGAAGCGATTACGTGTGCAACTTACCAGCTGAATAGATGCCCATCTTCAGCAATCCAATTTAAAACACCAGCAGAGATTATGTTTGGAGACAGAGATTTATCAAAACTGAAAACTTTCGGAAGTAAAGTGTGGGTATTAACAATGCCAAAAAGGGATAAGTTAGACGAAAGAGCTAAAGAAATGAGAATGACAGGATATGCTCCAAACGGGTACCGCTTGTGGGATCCGAGTAATAACAAAATAGTAATTTCAAGAGATTTAAAATTTGACGAAAATGATATAAAATACATAGAAAACAAACAAGAAGAAACTCAACGGAGATACTTTGAAGAGGAAGAAAAAGAAGAATATCAAAATAGAGAGACAGAACAACAGTTTGAAGAAAGGGAAGAAGTAACGAGAGAACAGAGAGAAACACATATGTATGAAAGACCAGTAAAAGAGAGAAGGTTACCTAATTATTTAAAAGATTATCAAATGGAGAATGAAGGTCAAGATAATTCTTATGATGCTAACATAGCATTTTGTCTATTTAACAATAGTGAAGATCCTGAAACATTTCAAGAAGCAATTAGCAAAGGTGAAGAGTGGAAAACAGCGATAGATAGCGAAATAAGCTCATTAGAAGAGATGAACACGTGGGAAGAAGCAAAATTACCAGATGACAAGAAGGCGATTGATACTAAATGGATATTCAGAACAAAGCAAAACGGTAAGAAGAAGGCTAGGTTGGTAGCGAAAGGTTTTCAGACAGATTCTAAATATAATGTTTACTCACCTGTTGCTAGAGTGTCAACTATCAGAATGATGCTAAGTCAAGCTGTACAAGAAAATTTACCTATTAGGCAACTAGATGTACCAACGGCATTTTTAAATGGTTATTTAAGCGAAGCAGTATATATAAAACCTCCTGAGGGTATAAGAGTTAAAGAAGGCCATGTATTGAAACTAAGGAGATCTTTATATGGTCTGCGTGAAGCTCCAAAGTGTTGGAACGAAAGATTTAATGATTTTATTGTCAAGCAAGGTTTTGAACAGTCGTATTACGATTACTGTTTATATGTCAATAAAGATGTATGGATTTTGATATGGGTAGAACACAGTTTTGTTAAAAGTTTGGGACTCGTGTAAATATTAATATATACTTTAATAATTAATTATAGAATAAATAATTACTTGAAATATGTTAAAAGAAAGTATAGAGTGTTATATTTTAAATATTACGTGTTACAAGGGAAAGCTATTATGTTATGTTTATAAGTGCAATATTAAAAGGAATTTAATATTGAAGGGGGGTGTTAGGCATTAGAACCTCTTTTGTATTATTTATATTTACTTCTAATATTGTCGCTGACTTGACATTGCTGTAATAAAGAAACCATGAAAAGAGCACGCTTTGTTTAAAATCGCTTATCCAATAATTTATCAAGTTTTCATAGACTATAGCTAACTCATGGTGTAGCTTTTTCGTGTGACGGTGTGCGCGCGCATCGTAAAAGTATAACTTCAAAAGTAAAATGTTGACTATAGCTAACTTCAGGGTGTCAGTTGACTATTGCTAACTTCATGGTGTAGCTTTTTCGTGTGACGGTGTGCGCGCGCATCGTAAAAATTTACTCTCATCATTTTGCCCTAACGCGCCTAAAGAAGTATAACTTCAAAAATATTAGAATTTCCTGTAACATGTGCCATGTGTTACAGGTTCGATAGCGGTAGCAGGCGGCGCGATGAAGTTCCTTCGGGATAATTTGAAATTGATAAAAGACGTGGCCCAGGACACGGAGCACATTGCGGGGCAAGTGTTTTCTACCGGCGACGTGTACTTTGTGCCGGCGTTCAGTGGATTGTACGCGCCCTACTGGAGAAAGGACGCCAGGGGGTGAGTACCCTAGTAATAAGGACAAGTTAAAAAAAAAATTATTGCAGGAGTTCAGCAGGCAGGCAGACGGCCCACTTGATGGAAAGCGGTTACCATCGCCTATGGACATTTGCAACACCGAAGGTGCTACAATGGCGCTGCTGCTCTCTTAAGGGAGACTGGAACCTGGTCACTAATGCCGGACAAGTATGGCCTTACTTATAATCGTTTGTTAAATTTCAAGAAACTCCTCAACAATTGATTAACAAAAATCTCACCCATAAACTCCTCTTAAGGATAAGAGGTGGTGGTAAAGTAACTCATAAATAACTGTCAAATTAACCAACATCGAGAGGTAGTTTTAAGTGACTGCTAAGAGACAAGATGGCAAGTTTTATTTGAAACAACCATTGATTAGGGGCTTAAGAGTCTCTTATTTAAGAGATGGCTAATCCTTTCTTAACAAGATTATTATAAGTAAGGCCCCAAATGTTTAACCATACCGCCTCCGCCATGTCCCGATCGAGGGCGAAGGCCCAAGAAATACTGGTTTGACGTTATGAAGGATAACATGCGCACTAATGGTTTCAAAACGGTAGAAAAAGTAAGAAAGCGAACCCTGGACGTCGGAATGAAAGCTTTGAACGCAACCGGGATTTAGCGCTCGGATGATAATAATGATGATGAGGCGAGTTTCGAGTGAGTAAATTCTAGCTTTTTTTTTATTGCATGAGTTCAGCAGTCAGGCAGACGGCCCACTTGATGGAAAGCGGTTACCATCGCCTATGGACATTTGCCACACCGAAGGTGCTACAAAGGCGCTGCTGCTCTCTTAAGGGAGACTGGAACGTGGTCACTAATGCCGGAACACAACTCGAGGCTGTTATGGTGACA
Organism: Dendrolimus pini; assembly: GCA_949752895.1. Lineage (NCBI taxonomy): Eukaryota > Metazoa > Arthropoda > Insecta > Lepidoptera > Lasiocampidae > Dendrolimus > Dendrolimus pini. The sequence goes on from OX457150.1 coordinate 7,620,726, forward strand.
TACTTTAGGCCAGGGGTGGTAGCCATCCAGTCGTACCCTACCATCAGCTAAAGCAATAAAATCGCCCTTTGTTTCTGCCGTTACATGAATGAATGCCCTACCAGCTGGCTGTGGGTTGTTTAGTCGCCTCTTAGGACAGGCAGCCCGGCTTGCTATTAACGCGACTTCGTCATTTCATAAAACCTCATTACATCAAAACATTATGGGCCTTACTTATAATAATCTCGTTAAGAAAGGATTAGCCATCTCTTAAATAAGAGACTCTTAAGCCCCTAATGCTGTTTCAAATAAACTTATACTACTTACTTGTACTTAAAAATGGACGTGACGATGGTGCCGTTAATAAATATTAATTAAATCGTTTTTTTACAGAATTATTTGCGGTTTAACAGCGTTCACAACTAAAAACCACATTATACGAGCTGCATTGGAGGCAGTATGCTTTCAAACAAGGTAATTAATTTCTAATATATAAACACGCACGCACACACGCACGCACGCACGTACGCGCGCACACGCACACACACACACACACATATATATATATATGTATACAAGCATATAAACTATTACAAATATGCCATAAGTACACATTTGTTTTGTTTACAAGCTTTGTTTAGCTTTCTATAGTCTAATCGGTGCTGGAAGTTTTTTATAACAAACAATATTTAATAAAACTACGTTTTACCGGTTTTAAGCGCGGAAATTTATTTGATTTTTGTCATTCCGGCGTTTCAATATTGTTCTTTTTCGTTCTTTAGTCCTATGTTCACCATTGAGAGTTCGTTTATATATATGTACGGCTCTTAGATAAGCAACAGCTAACTAAAGTTGATAAGTGGTAAAAAGATAAGCATTCATTAGGAAGAGCTACTTTAAAAGCTATAAGGCGACTTATGAAAACCTCGCTAAGCCACGTTTAACCACCTCTTAACTCTCTTAAGAAGCTCTTTAGATTCTGAATCAAAGTTCTTCGTTTTTCAGTTGTTTACCTTAAAATGAATAAAATACCAGTATATATAAACCTCAACCATTTACAGTTTCTAAATAATTTAGTACATATAATGCTGTGAAAGAATGTGTAGAGTTATTTAATTATTGAATTTTCAATTATAAAAAACGAAGCTGTCTTTCTGTCTTTGTTTATTTTTCTATCTCAATCTAATCACTACCACAGCATTACCCTTTTGATGGACACTCAAACACAGATGATACTCTTTATCTCTACCTTCCATGGTCAATGACTAAGTAGTCTCTTAGCCATTGCTTAAACTAGGTCTCGGCGTTGTTTAATTATAACCGATATTTAAGCATTACTTAGCCATCTCATACATAGAGGCGTCTATAAGTAAAACTGTTGCTAATCATTTGCTAAGCGATTGCTTAAAATTTAATAGGTGTTTATAATTAACACGAAAAGTGGTTAAGTACTGCTTAGAGAGATTTTTAAGAAAGGATTAGCCATCTCTTAAATAAGAGACTCTTAAGCCCCTAATCAATGACTGTTTCAAATAAAGCTTGCCATCTTGCCTCTTAGCAGTCACTTAAACTACCTCTCGATGTTGGTTATTTTTAACAGTTATTTATGAGTTACTTTACCACCACCTCTTATCCTTAAGAGGAGTTTATGGGTGAGATTTTTGTTAATCAATTGTTGAGGAGTTTCTTAAAATTTAACAAACGATTATAAGTAAATCCTTAAATGTTGGTTTATTTTGCAGAGATATTTTAGAAGCGATGAACAAAGACTGCGGTATGCCGTTGTCGAAACTTCACGTCGATGGCAAGATGACTTCCAATGACTTGTTGATGCAGTTGCAAGCCGACTTGACCGGAATACCAGTCTGTGAGTTAATAACTTAGTTCATATACTTACTTACTTGACACATTAATTATCTTGTTTTTTTCTTAGATATGCAATTTTGAATATAATTCCATTACAATTGTGTGTTAATTTAAAACATTTTCTACTTTAATATCTAAGGGCCTTACTTATAATCGTTTCTTAAATTTAAGGAAACAGCTCAGCAACTGATTAGTGAAAATCTTACCCATTGTTCGAAATAGCTCATATAATTATCACTATTTATTTATATTTTTGCAAACTATACAAAGGATTTATGATTTGAAATAAAACTCTTAACACAGCTGTGGCAGAACAAAGTCTATAATATAGAAATGTCATGTCGGAAGGATGAAATTTTAAATGTATGAGAATTAATCGATTTTATGCTGATTTCAAAACTGCTAACTAATGTGTAATGTGTAAAATGTAATGTGCATGAATTCAAAAGTATAGATGGACAGAAATCAGATAATGTGATTGAACACCAATACACTACTCTTTAGCCGAAAATTTTGGGTACAACCTACGTTAATCATTCAAATTTCGTTTATCTGTGCTCCTCTTAGTTAAACAACAGGTAATACACGTTTATAAGTGAAAAAAAAAGATATTAATGGATTAGGGTCTGATTCTGATTCTCTTAAGAGATGCCTAATCGTTTCTTAACGAGATTATTATAAGTAAGGCTGATTAAATTTAAAAGTTTTATACCATTTTAGATACATATTTTATGTTTTTACACGTTTCATATGTGGTTTTAGAGTTTATATAGCGATTATTATGTGTTGATGTTTAGACGTATGTATGTAAGGTGAGTGACACAAGTGATTTTCAACAATATTATGTAGTAATGAGATGAGGTTGTAATGAATGAATGAATGAATGAAAAAGTTCGTTTCATCGCAGACAGGGGGTAATCTCTGGATCTACTAAACCGATTTTGAAAACTCTTTCACCAGTGGAATGCTACATTATTCCTGAGTGATATAGGGTACATTTGATTGTGATTAATAATTTTTCTCTGATGCCCAGCGAAGTGGGCACAGGTCAGCTATTAATTAATATAGACACATATTAGCTTGTTTATTCTTGGAGATACAATTTTGAATATAATTTCATTAAAATTGTTTGTTAATTTAAAATATTTTCTACTTTCATATCTAAGTTTAGATGTTTATTAGGTGGACTAATAGCTGTTCATATATCTTATTGATGATTCACTTGCGTTGCCAATGGTTGAAATTTGACATTACTTATATAGAGCTTATGTCAAATTATAACCAGTAATACGGCAAATGAAACGTAGAGAAGGTTTAGGAACCGGCAATAAGTCATTTGTAGTATAATTAGATAGTGTAATTGATTGAAAAAATCATGTGAGTGATGTGCAAAAATGGTCTAAGGAAGAACAATGTATATACACTTACATTTAAACTAGGATAAGTGCGCGACTTCGTCCAAGCTTCACTTAGTGAGAATCGCAAAAAAAAAAAAAAGTGAGTCATCGTTTTAGTGGAAACTGTGTATAAGCTAATTTTTAGGCATCCGAAAAACCCAAAAAAAACCACTCCCGAGAAAATTCCCACGGGATCACCGGGAGAAAATGACATTTGAATTCGATTTGTTTTTAATTTGGCCATTTAAAATCATTTCCAGAAAAATGGCCGGGATAAAAAGTAGCGCAGATTTTAAGTCTAAGAATTTTCCGTCGATCGGCGAAAACCGGCCCACTAGTTTTTACGTAAATCCCGTACAAACATACAAGAGATCTAAAAAAAATTGCATCGTGTTTATGTAGTCTATTCCAGGTTTTTTTTATAGCTTTAATGTACAGACACCGCATGTGAAGCATTTGATAATATTCGTTGATGGTAAATTTTTGGAACGGTAATTTTTCGTTATTATCTATGGTCTAGGTGTGTTGGATAGGACCCAGAATGGTCCATTGTATAATTAAACTAGTCAACAAGTGAGTGCCTTTTGGACCAAATTTTTTCAGCAGTCTCCGAAAATTATAAATGAGGAGTTTATAATTTTCGGAGGAGTTTATAAATGAGGAGTTTATAGCATTCGATTCGGAATGGCATCTAGATGATTTAAAAAAAAAATTACGTTCCGCTTGCAAAAATTGTAAAAGTTATTAACAATTAACTAAAAAAAAGGGGGGTTAGATTTTTGCAAATATCTCAAAAAATAATAAAGAGTTTTCAAATTTGAAAAAAGATTCGAAAAGAGGAGGAAATTTCCTAAAAAAAGTCTCGACTCCCGAAACTGTAAGATCAATATTTATAATGTTCCCAGAGGGATGAAAATACGGCCGAAAACGGGTACTCTGGCTTACGCAAGCCACACCCACATCGGCCCTTTAATGAATAAATATTAAGAAATTTCCTCCTCTGTTCGAATCTTTTTTCAAATTTGAAAAATCTTTATTATTTTTTGAGATATTTGCAAAAATCTAATCTTTTTTAAGTTAATTGTTAATAACTTTTACAATTTTTGCAAGAGGAACTTCATTTTTTTTCAAAAATCATCTAGAAGCCATTCCGATTCGAATGACACCTTATTTATAATTTACGGAGACTGCTGAAAAAAGTTGGTCCAAAAGGCACTTGTTGACTAGTCTAAATACCCATAACACATGAGTAGCTTTCTTAATTTGAGGATAATGTGTGTTTTTCGTTTTTAATTTTATTTATGTTTATGTATTCAGTGCGCGCCCACTCGTGGGACATGTCCGCGCTGGGCGTGGCCATAGTGGCCGGCAACTCGGTGGGCGTGTGGAGTTGTGAGAAATGGAAGCGACACGCGACACCGACGGACACCTTCCTGCCGACCACCACTGACGATGGTGAGGTTTTTTATATATATATATAGATTGCTGGGAACATGCCCGCGACCTCGTCCACGCCTGACTTGAAATTTCCGCGAGATTCACGGAACACAAAATACTCAAACATTTGAAAAAGAATTGTGACAAATGTGTAGGAATAAGCTAATTTTCATACACCCAAACAACTACAAACCGGTCCCAGAAAAAAATCCCGCGCGATTCCCGGGATAGAAAATTAGCGCACATTTTAAGTCTAAAAATTTGCTGTTGATTAGAGAAATCCGCATCGAAATCGGCCCAGTAGTTTTTACGTGAATGCCGAACAAACAGATAAATAATCTGAAAAAAAATTGCATTGGCTCTCCGTCGTTTATACAGTGTATTCCAGTTGTTTTTTTTAAATAGCTTCAATGTACAGACACTATGTTTAGAATGTTATAATATTATAGATGTTTATAATGTTATGTATACTAATATTATAAACAGATTAAATTAAAAAGATTTGTCCTTTTGTTTGTTCGTAATGAATAAACTCAAAAACTACTGGACCAATTTGAAAAATTCTTTCATCATTATATTACTACATTATCCCTGAGTAACAGGCTATATTTATTAGATCTGACAGGTGGCGCTGGAATCGGGTTCGAGATTTTTATTTTTTTAGGCCAGGACAACGTGTCCCGGGACCTTATGGCCTCAGCGGAATCTCAGTGCAGTGATACTTCTTTATAACAAGTTCTGTCCTATTTTGACCAAGGGTGGTAGGTGGTGGGTTATTTTGCTGTCTCTTACGACAGGCGGCCCGTTCCCGCACGGTGTAAATAAAAAACAGAATATAAAAGGTAGACAGTTTTTACCAACCTCCAGAACCTTCACATGGTTCAACACGCACTTGACCGATTTTTGTTACCACTACGACTGAGCAATAATGTCGTTTGTTCCAGATCGCGACGCAAGATACACGAAATGGAAGATGGCCGTGCAACGTTCCCTCGGTTGGGCAACAACTAAAAAATCAATCACAATGACAGGTCAGACAAAAAGAAAAGCTAGCTTGATAGGAGCGAATTCCCCGCCAATAAGCCGAAAGAATTCCCACGATAACACAATAAACAACACTAGTGTCGATATCGATGAGGGCGTCAATAACTACGTCGAAGACCTACTTCGGTATTCCGCACGGAAATTTTCACTTATAATCCCTGCAAAAACGCAAAAACACGAACGGACGATATTGGATGATGTAGATTATTTTATGAGTAAGAAAGAATGCGATTACGGTATGTGCGAATGTTGCAAGAGTCCGGTGAAAGTATCGAGAAATTGGGAGTCGATCGAGGAGATTATCGAAAATGATCCTGAGATTATATTCGATAGTGACGACAACCCTATATACGTTGAGCCAAAAAGGCAGGTCGTTAGTCCGATGGTTATTAGTAATGGCGTTGGTTTAAGTAAGAAGATACATTTGGAGAAGTTGCCGGCGATTTTTAGGAACATCTGTAGGAAGTTCTCTAACACTACTTTGACGTAAATGTTACGGAATAACAGTTGTTTTTCGTTACAAGTTATCGACAAACTAATTTAGGATCAGTTTTATTTCAATCGATTTATTGGTTTTTATTAATTAGAACTGAGTGTTGTAAAAGTCCAGTAAAAATATCGAGAAATTGGGAGTCAATCGAGGAGATAATCGAAAATGATCCTGAGATTATTTTCGATGCTAAGGACACCTCTATTTATGTTGAGCCAAAAAGGCAGGTCGTTAATCCAATAGTTATTAGTAACGGTGTTGGTTTAAGTAAGAAGATACATATAGAAATTGCCAGCTATTTTTAGGAACATCTCTAACATAGGAAGTTCTCTAACACTACTTTGACGTAAATGTTACGGAATAATAATTATTTCTGGTTGTAAGTTCATCAAAATTTTTATTTCTTTCGGTTTATTAATTTTTTACTAATTGGAACTGAGTTTTGTAAAAGTTCCACTAAATGTGTCGAGAAATTAGGAGTCGATCGGGAAGATAATCGAAAATGATCCTGAGATTATTTTCGATATTGAGGACAAGTCTATTTACGATGAGCCAAAACGCAGGTCGTTAGGCCGATGGTTGTTAGTAATGTTGTTGGTTTAAGTAAAAAACACATTTGAAGAAATCGCCAGCGATTTTTAAGAATATTTGTAGGAAGAACACTACTTTGAGGTAAATGTTACGGAATTACCATTATTACCATTTGGCTACATATTATCGAAAAGCTTATTTAGGATCAGTTTTATATAATTTGATTGATTTAGATTGATTTTTTTACCAATTAGATCTTTACACATTTATCTATGTTCGAGTAGTATGGCCGTGTGTTTTAGAAGTCCAGTAAATGTGTCAAAAAATTCAAAGTCGATCGAGGAGATTATCGAAAATGATCTGGAGATTATTTTCGATAGTGACGACAACCCTATTTACGTTGAGCCGAAGAGGGAGTATGAATGTGGTAAATAAAGCATTTGCCCGTCTGGATGGCTACCACCCCTGGGGCCCGATTCTGCTATTTCAATATCTTGGCGGTGTGAAGATATGCAAAGTACGATACCATTGCGATAGTGTCGAAAATTCGTATTCTACTAAATCTATAATATCTTCTCTATAATGTCGCGGCGGAATAATAGTAGAAAAAAATGGTATTACCATAACCAGCAATGGCATACCAAAATTTTAAACATTTGTTTCGCGACATTTCACTTATAAATATTTATAAAAATGTCTTATCACGGGCATGCCATTAAAATTCTCAGAATTGAGATGAAAGCGTCTTAGCTAGCGAATTGGGCTTCTGATATGCCAGATTTCATATCTCTAACCTCATTAATGCCGGAGATAATTAATTGTGACACACAAAAAGATTATCAACAGAGCGAGATGAGGGTAGTTTTTTTGCGTTTAGGTACCTTAAAAAGACACCATGTTAATATTAAGTTTTCTTTTGGTTTTTATTATCAAGTTACTTATTAATCGTTTTGTTTATATGTATATAAATGAACTGTTATATTTTATGATTATACGACTTGGCATGTAAAGTACTTTATGATTTATGAGATCAAATACCAAGTACTTAGAAAATGTTATAAAAACGGTACAAAAAATATTTTTGAAATATATACTTAAAAATTACTACGTATAAAATACGAAGTAGTACATGTATAAAAAGAAGCTTAGCTTCGATTGTTATAACTAGAGATATTAGCTGTAAAGCTAGCTTTATTTACGTAGCACTCTTCATGCCCTACTGTTCTAATTCCTTATCTCCTAAAAAAATTAGCAACTTGACTATCGCCCTTCTCAGTCTCGCAATGTGATTGATATTAATGTGTAATGTGATGCCTAAGTTAATTTTAAGCTACATATATACTAACATCAGCGATATCAGTAGGAAAGTCACTGCAACATTGTTTCTCTAAAAAAATCTCTTTCCTTTCCAAAGCCAATCAATTAAAAATAATGTTCTGACATACGTGCTCTGCCACACCACATATCACCATGAGTGCGTTCTTTTAGTATCTCACAACACCCAAAATGCTCCGTCTACATGGCGACCACAGTCGTTATTGTCGTGGCGAAAACGTCACCAAAGACGTCATTATTTTCGATCACACGTAAGTCACAACTACCCTTGTCAAGAGGTGAGTCGAATTGGATGTTCACCAGAATTAATTCTCTCTATCGATTGACATTGAAAAAGGCGCTATTTTTAAATCAACCAATGACATTTGTGTATTTCGTTGTTAATGACATTAACGCTCCCTAATCCGTTCCACTTGAATTTATGATTCTAACGCCCGCAGGCAAGTGGTACGATTAAAATGGCGGTCATGAACGTGGTGGTTGTGAGTCTCTTGTGGAACGTAGCCCATGTTATTCTCTACATGATCCATTAATCTCTTTTGGCCTTATCTTTACCGATATTCGTCAAATAATTTTCAAACCGTTCTTAAGGTTGCAATGATGTAGGCATATAATCCATATCCCTTAAGAGAGCAGCAGCGCATTTGTAGCACCTTTGGTGTTGCAAATGTCCAGAGGCGATGGTAACCGCTTTCCATCAAGTGGGCCGTCTGCCTGTCTGCTGAACTCCTGCAATAAAAAAAATCACCTCAACCTTCTTTTGTCTGACGACGGGATAGATTCACAAATTGCCAATCGTTGACCGAGTTATTGAGTTGTCTCTGCAATCTCCTTGGATAATCCCAAATAAGAATATCCGTAAGAGAACCAAGGTAACTAATATATTTTCCAAAATTAGCAAGCTGTAGTAGTAGTGGATCAGTCGATCGTAGATCTGATGACTGATGGTGCAAACAGGATCCTGAATGAAAACCGTGTCTCGGGAAACGTAACGCTGCCTTTAGGTCTTAAACTTTAACAATTTCCCTGATGGATGAGGAAAACGGGGGACCGGGAAATGTGGCGCAAACTTGGACAGACCGACGTCCGGAAGTGGACTGCCATTAGATGTCGATGACTAAAAATGCCTTGATGCAGCAACAAATCACTATTTGCTAGAACATATTGTATATGCCTACTTTACAATTCTTAAGAACTGTTAGAATTGAAACTAGTCTCTGGTTTAGGTTTTGATGGTACGTTGGGATATGTTCTTTCTTCTCTTTTTATTTTTCGTCCTTTTCTATTGATTTAGTTTGGTAAACCTTCTTGAAATATTTCCTTTGACAGTACTCGCGATTATAATAATAGCTTTGGGTTATTATCTCGTTTATTGTATTGTTTAGAATAACTTCATCCTTCGGTGATTTCTTCATTTCTAAACAACATTCAATCACATTTTGTGCTATTTTATAATTGTTTATAGCATTTGAGAATTAATAAGGGGCACTTTTTTCTGCTGTCTTCTTTATTGTTTCAACTAAAGATGCGTGTTCAGTGAATATTTTTACTTCTATTTCATCTATAGCAAGTTGTAAATCTATTATACTTCTTATATCTTCGAATTTCTTTGTTGTGTTTAAATGTTTATAAAATTCTGTTGATGTCGTTATTATGTTGTCTCTTTTTTGTTATTTTCTTTTGTTCTTCCTCTTCTATATGCACTTCTTCTCCTTTTTCTTTGCCTTCTGCCTGAGACAGGGCTATCAAGTTTAAGTAAATGTATTAGATAGTGTTATGTACTGTATTATTGTCTTATTATTATATAAGTACATATGTTTGTATTATTATTTTGTTCTTGTGTTTTTATTTCTTAGGAATTTCGTGTTATGCTATACAAGTCGTTGGAAAATTTAACGGCGCATACATTTTATTTTTTCTATTAACTTAAATATGTGATATACAAGATTAGCGTATTGAAAATTGTTATATATAGTTATATTCTTATAATTAATAATGTATATATAATCGATTTAAGACTATATTCATTGCTAGTGCGAATTGTATTTTGGGTTATAATAATAATGTTAAATAAAATCGTATATAATTTTCTGCACGAAAAGAGTCGTGAATTAGCGCCTTTTTTATTAAAAATATTAACTTATTCATCCATGTCTAACAATTTGTCTCGCAAAGATTACTTTTCGTTAGAAATTACCTTCATTTTCATCACTGGAATTCTAGGTATGCAATCTTTGAATAGAAAATTCAGCTATACCTACATATTTTGCAGGAGAAATAACAAGTAATTAGATTTTTTGGGAGAATAATTAACAAATAATGCTCGAATATAAATAACGATTGTAATAAACTGAAAATGTAAAGGACTGATTAAAATTAATTTTGACACAAATACATTCATATTATAAATAATTTCATATATAATTAACAAATTTTCATTATATATAAATACTGTTCAATACTTTGGCCTTGATGTACATATATAGGCAGCTTATTTAGTATATAAATGTATGCGTTGTTAGTTTTTTTTGTAGCTGAAAATAAATTGTGTTGCCATATTTTTCTATATCACTGTAAATTTTCTACTAACTTATAATAAGACTGGTATTAACTCGATTATATAAAAAATAATAAATAATTTATTTTTTCTAACCGGGTGTTTGATTTTTCGTCCTCGCATGCCTGCATGGTACCCTTATTATTTCTTGAACTCAATTATAGACTGCAAATCCATTTTTTATCAAATGTACGTTTTGTTTTGTGAGCCCTTCATTTTGAGTTCATTTCTTCACCCGATGCCTAAATTCAATATTTAGTCACTGTAAATTATTTGTTACAAATAATATAACTTCACATAATTAAATTGCTCGAGTGGTAAAAAATATTATAAACCATTTTGCTCGAGTTTTTGTGAGCCTAATGTTGACGTGGCATGACATGACACATTTTTTGATACAAAACTATGTCTGCACCAAAGAATATTATAATCTATAATCTCTTATTTATTGATTGAGAATTTATTAACAAGTATCGCTAGTTGTATTCAATCATGCTATATTTAAGCACACTAACGCCTCATAAATGATGCAGATCTCGATTCTAATTAAAATTGAAAGTGCTCGAGATTTAAACAGCCAACAAGGAAGTATTTAACAACCAAAGTTGCCTGAGTTTCAATCAAACGAAAAGTCTCGAGACAACGAAATAAAATGGCTCTAGAATTTATAAAGTAATTTAAACGAAAATGATCTTAAGTTTTGGAATGGATTTAAGTTTATAATAGGAGACCACACTAATAAAGTAGTGAGCACATTATTACGTCTTTTATTTTATATTAATTAGCTTTCCTCAATTAATAAAAGGATAATAATACAATTTAGAGACTCGAATACTAAGTTTTTCTACAACATAGTAATGCATGTTTGGGCTTTCCTAGTTAAAGATGTTAGCACCACATAAGATCTTAAAAATATATTCTAATATCTTATAAAAATGAATTAATAAAAGAAACGATGAAAATATAAACTTCGTAAGTATAAGTTTACAAACCATAGCATAATTGACAATTACAAGTCAAATTAATGGATTGTGAGAGGAATCGGCCATTAGTAGAGATTATGCTACTCGTTACTTTCAAAATAGAACGAGTTAATAGTTTAGAAATGGCAACCCAGAGAACGGGTTCGCATACTGCCAATGGAAAGAGTTTTACTATAATTACAAATTTATTCTACATTTTACATTTGTAATATAATATTATAAAGATAAAAGATATTTATATTTGTAACGAATACATTTAAAAACTACTAGACCGATTTTAAAAATTCTTTCACCATTAGAATGCTACATTATTATTAATAGAGGCAATATTTATTGCTACAATTTTTTTTGGGATTTACTAAAACTTCAATAATGTACCCAAGGTGTAAAAAAATTAGTGTTTGTGGGTCTCGGGATGGTGTAGGTGGCGCTCGAATCGGGTTCTAGATTTTATTTTTTAGGGCAGGGCAACGTCTGCCGGAATCGTTAGTTTAAAATAGTTTTAGTTAACAAGACATCATACATAACTTTTATGAGCCCTCCACATTCTTGCAAGAACACAAGCCTTGTGTTCTTACAGTACTTGCGAGAATGTGGAAAGACCTTTTTCGTCGCCAACAAATCTCAATCCACTGCTGGATGAAGGCCTCACTAAGTTTGCGACATGCATCCCGGATCTCCGCTTTCTTAATTCACTATTGGTGACCTTATACACGTGATCAGGAGCCCAATCCGGCTATTAAGTACTATCTCGTGAAAATCGCTAGACACTACCTTCTAAACTGTAGGCTTGCCTGATTTCGGTATTATGTTAGCCGCTATATCATTATCGCCAAATGTTTAAAATTTTAGTAACGTTTCAATATTTATTTCGGGTAACATCATTTCTGCTAATGGTAATACCGTTTTTTTCTACTATTATTATTACAATTGACATTATCGCAATTGAATCTTACTTTGAATATCTTCGCAATATCAAGATGTTGAATAAACTGATTTTGATTAAGGTTTGCCTGCATACCATTCCTAAAACATATGCATATTTAATACAAACTCATAAAAATATTTCGCATATATATATATCTTATACGTTACAAAGTATTGACTCTATCAATCCATCCGTGATTACGAAAAGTATGATCGCAGTGTAACGTCATATTACACATTATAGTCGTATTTTTAATTAGACGACATCAACTGACGTTTACTGTGTTGTCAGTTTTTGATGAAATAAAAATAGTGTTGTGCAAAGTGAATGATTGAAAAAACTCTTGAATGAATGAAATTGCCTCGATTGTCTAGTGAATAGTTAATGTGCCGAACTGACGATATCGGGTACGGGGTTCGAATTATAGTCGTGTTTTGTACATACCAACGAGTTTTCGACGACTATGTTCCTATAATATCTACCTATACTAAATACCGAGTGTTTTAAACATTAAGGAAAACATTGCGAGGAAACTTGTAAGACTGTCCTATTTTCAATAGATCATGTAGTTGAAACTATAGATGTATAAAATATAACAATTATAGGTAGGTAATGAAAATAAAAAACATAGCTTATTACATAATTTATTTTTATTCATCATCAGATAAAAAATCATCACTATCGCTTTCGGTGACATTAATTATAAATCTGTCTGAAACAGACAGATTCGCAGCTACTCCATTTTTCAGGTGTGATATGTTGAAGTCCTTCTTCAAAAAGTTTTTTTACTTCTGTCATTTTGAAGGTTTTGTTATTTCTTGCAACATATCCTTTAGCTTGCGCCCATACCAACTCAATGGGATTGAGCTCACAGTGGTATGGGGGCAGACGTAAAACAATTATCCCATGCTGCGCTGCCATCTCGTCCACAACATACTTATCGCAATGTTCTTGTTTGTGCTGCCGTACAATGTCTATAAGAGTAGCTTTAACCATTGTTGCTTCGAATAAAATATTTTTATTCGTTAGCCACTCTTGTATTCTAGGTTTAGTCCAAGACATTTTAGGCAGCGATTCTAGTTTCCTGGAATGGTAGGGGGCGTTATCCATCACTACTACGGAATTTGGTTTTAGTTTTGGCAAGACCCCCCTAAACCACTTCTCAAAGGAATCGGCATTCATCTCTTGATGAAAATCTTCTTTATTTTTTTTGGCTTCAAATATTAATAAGCTGTCTTCTACAAATCCTTCTTCCCCGCCTATATGGCCGATAATTAATCGTTTGCCCTTTCCTGAAGGCTGTTTTAAGCCAGTGGTCAAGCCATCTAGGAAGGCCTGGCGGGACGATAACACTGTCTGGTCAATCCATGCCTTCTTTGGTGCATGACCTTCAAGATAGTGAAAAATATCAATTAATTATTGAAAGTACAATTTAATGTAAAGAAAACAGAAATTTTTTATTACCTTCGTTGATCCAGGTTTCATCTTGGTAATAAATATACCTTCCTTCCCTTCGATACTCTTTAATTTTTCGAAGGTAACGCTGGCGCCATAAAATAATGTCCTGTCTGTCAATTAAATGCTTTGTCTTGATTTTGTGACATATTTGAAATTTAAATGTTTCATAACATTTCTTAATGTACTCCAAGAAAAATTGGGTAAGTCTGGGTCTTCATTGACAACCTTAAGAATCTGTAAAGTAATAAAAAAAGTTTTTGAGTAAGGAAGTCTACGCAATCTAATACTTTGGTTTTTACAAAGAACATTATGGTGGACACAGAATATAATGCAGTAGAATGAATAAAGTTTAAGTTACCTTTATAATGGTGGGTGACTCATTAGCATTAAAAAAATGATGTACTTTTCGCCTTATAGCGGCAAAAGTAAAATCGTCTAATTTATCTTTAAAACTGTGTTTCGGTCCACGTTTCTCGGGAGATTTAAATTGTTCATTTTCTTTGTATTCTTTTAACACACTGTAAACTGAGGTCACACCAATTCCCAAAATGTCAGCTGTTTTCGAAACACATTCTTTTTTTTCGGGAGCCTCAATAGGTAATAGTGAAGCAGCTTTCTCCTCAAATACGTGTTTGTAGACGTTTTGTATCATAAGTTTTTCGGTAACGCTTAAAGCAATCCGTGGTCTCTTCTTCCTTGGAGACAAGCTTTGGCTTGACGTGCTTGGTTTAGGATCCATATCGTTTGTACGAAACAATATAGCAACAAATAAACACAACAATTACAACAAACACAACGTAACTTAAAACTTAACAAAAACAATAACTAAACAACGTGAGCGCAGAAAAAACATTCATGCTATCAGAGATGGACCAGAGGTTAGAAGCCGAATTACAAATAAAATGGCGACCGACGCGCGCGGCGATGATCGGGGTTGGCACTAGTCGCCGCGCCGCGCTTTGTAATAAGCCGTCAAAAAACTGATACATACTACTAGTAACTTATATCAGAGCACTTTTTTACAATTGTATTGTAAAATAGAAATAATATTCTTTTATAGTTTGAAATGATTAACTATTCACACTCATTGTTCATTCATCTGATTGAACAAGAACTGAACGCATCACTATTACTTTAAATATGGCAACATTATTTTACAAAGTGACATTAGTTACTGTCAGTTGGCTTCGTCTAATTAAAAATACGACTATAAATAGAATTACAAAAACATTTTCCTGAGAAAGAAAGAAAGAAAGAAAATAATTTTATTTAGGACAAATTATAACACACACAGTATAATTACTTAAAAATTAAAACGAAAATAATATAATTTTGTCCCAAAAGGGGCATCAGACTCAGCATAATGCCGGTCGGTTAAAACCAGCGCTGATCTTCCGCTGTGCCCTTAAGGTATCGTCACGGTAAACATTACATCATTGCAATGCATAAAACTAGAATACTAAACTATATATATACATACATACATACATAGTACATACACTTAAGGGAGAAATAGGGAAACTCATTATCAGGAATAAATATAAGAGTGTTAAATATACGTTCTTAAAAATAAAATAAAATAACAAACAAAATTAAAATACAATTAAACTAAATTAAATGAGAGCTGTGCGATAGATGTTTTGTTCAAATAATAATGAATATTTCTAGGCGTTGTTCATTTTAAACATTATAGATTATGTAATTTCACTAACACTCAGCGTAAGGCGTGGTTGAGAGCAGCAGCAGGCAGCGTAGAGGAGAGCGGCAATACTTCTGATACTTCCATTTTATTATATAATTATTTGTTGTAGGCATGTACGCAGTCAAAAGTGAACCAAGTCACAATAAAAATTGATCGAAAATAAAATTCAATGTTTTTATTACAGCTGTAATAATAGATAGATAGATAGAGAACACTTTATTGTACACCGAAGCATAGATAAACAGAAATAGAAAAATACAAGAAATAGTAAAACGGGCGGCTTTATCGCTAAAAAGTGATCTCTTTCAGGCAACCCTTGGCAGGGATTAATATTTTTTTAATACTGACGGTATATATATATATATATATATATTATATTACAGTATTAGGAATTATACACAATAGACAAGCAGTGCTTCTGAACCTGATTTTTAAAACACTTTAAGGATTTGGCTTGTCTTATAGGAATAAGTAGCTCATTCCAAAGACGCACAACCTGGATGGTAAAATAATTATTGTAAAAACAAGACGTGTGTACAGGTGCATTTAGCTGAGGGGCATAAATTGTGAGAGCTAGATACGTACCTACAGAAATTCAAGCGTTCCTTGAGGTAAAGAGAAGTAGTGGGTAGGAACAATATACTGTGAAGTATGAGAATAAGTATTCCGGTGAATGTAAATATTCATGACACTTGAGTTTTTACAGAATTCAGAAATGTCATATTTACATAACCCAAATATGACCTTATACTAAGTTTTGAAGGCTCTCAAGTTTAAAATACTAAAAACCGAGTCAGGGAGATGTAAGAAGTGAAATGAACTAATGTAGATTTTTTTCTAAATATTTTTGTTTGTCTGTTTGTACGGGCTATTCTCCGTAACGACTGGACCGATTTAAATGAAATTTTGTGTGGTGGCAGCTTATATCCCTGGTCAACATAAAGGATACTTTAGATCCAAAAAATTAAATCGATCCCGTGGGATAGTTAAAAAAACTTTAATTACTTAAACAGCTTATTATATAACTTATGCACCTAGTTAAGTATTGATATTGCCGGTCATACAATAAATCAATAATACAATTTATACATTAAAAGACGAGATTCAGCGCAAAAGTAAAACCTTACAAAAAACTGTCTAGCATAGAGTATTTCATCATCGTATTAAATAAACTAGATGGCGCTGATAGTATTCTATATCGCGATCGTGACGCGGACGAAGTCGCGGACATCAACTAGTATATAATAATTCTAACAGTAATGGGATCAAACAATAACGTCACAGCACTGTAAAACCTTTTGTTCGATTCGATACGTTTGTGTTACCCGCTTGCCGCTCCGCTACCCGCCAACACTCTGACCTGGGCCGTACATTAAAACCGCTTGCTTACCACGTTTATCTCTTGATTCCGTTCTTATATATTACTTTTTTCTTTTACAGAGGAAAGATACAAGCTTCTGGCGTCAATACCAGCTACAATATACCTCATAAGCAGCTTTGCGATGCTAGTCGTGTCAAATATACTCAAGGATAGGTGATAAGGGAAATTGAAATTTATTTATTATAGGTATAAGTGTCACATGTGTGTATGTTTTATATATATAAGCTTTAATTTTTTTACATTTATGAATGAATGTTTGCTCTATCGTATTGTAAAATAATATTTAGACTTGATTCATACTATGATGCCGTTCAGGGTTCAATCTAGGTTCCATCAAATCTCGTACATCTTAAGTAACGAGATGGCATAACAGACCTTTCTCTTACCTTTTGAAATTTTAATACCTATAATAATATAAAATTCTAAACATGCCGTATTTGTACATTAAAGCTATTTAAAAAAAAAGTGTGTGTCTCGAGACGCCCTACAGCAGTGATAACTTGCGTGAGAGAAAAGGAAGCCGGATAGACTGGCGCCGTAACGCGTTACGTAACGAAACGGTTTACCCTCCCATAAGAAGTTATCACTTCAAAAAAAAAACAACTGGTAGCACTATATACACGTGCATGTTTTTTTAAGATTTCTTGTCTGTTCGGGATTCTCGTAAAAACTACTCGTCCGATTTCGATGCGGTTTTCGCTGATCGACAGTTAATTCTCAGACTTACTCTCTGCGCTACTTTTTATCCTGGAAATGCCGCGAGAATTATTTTGAAAATAATTTAATGGCGTGATTTAAAAAAAGTGTGTCTCGGTACGCCCGACAAAAGTGATAACTTCAACTAATCTAAGTTGAACTACTTAATATTGAAATTGTTCAACTTGAGAAAAGCCTAGGTTATTACTTAAATTTTATGTATATTAATATGATAATGAAAGTTTTTCGTATGCTTATTCAATGGTTCTGGTTGTGTTTAAATCTAGTTCCTATAATTATTTCAATCCATATTAATTGATATAATTGTTTTAGCTATATCTCGCTATTTAAAAGATAGAACTGTTCCTACAAACATTAAATTGAGCAGTACAAAAGATAGAAATAATAATAAATTTTAAACACTTCTTTCGTGGGTTTTCGCTTACAAATATTAATAATTTATAGAGTGGCGCGCCACACCCATGCCATTGGTATTAACAGAATACCGAAATCGGGAAATTCTATAACTTTGACTAGATAGGCTACGTTCCATTAGAAACTCACAACGACCGCAATTTTTTGTAAACCCAAGTGGATCGTTTAGTCGACCCACCTCTTGACATGGGTCTTTGTGAGCGTTGTGTGATCGAAAATGATGACGTCATTAGTGACGTAACGACCGCGGTCGCCTTGTGGAACGGAGCTTTTTGGGCGTTGTGAGCTACGAATGGAACGCGCTCATAGTAATATCAGAATTGGGTACCTGCTGAGTTTTTTAATAGGCAATTTAGTCACACACACAATCACAACTAGCTGGATGGTGATGGCTCAGTGTTTGAAACTGCGTTTAATTACACATCGCTACCGTATACATGTGAAAACTTATCTACAACCCAATTTGCCACCATATTTTGCCATCGCGCTGTAGTTTGAATTCGCGCCACGAAAGAACTCCCAAGGAAAATTAGGCATTAAAAGTGGTAGCTCCGCTATTTGATAGAATTTTGTGCGTATCAGGAAATAAATTCACATAATAAAACTAAGTTTTAACGGTTTTAATCGCGGTGATTTATTTGATTTTTATTATTGCGACGTTTAGACCACTTTTCAGTATCTTGCTGAAAAGTTTATTTTACCTGCCACCCATTTTAATATTATATAAAATTATTAGAGCTAGGCATGTTCGCTGAAGAGTTTTTTCCGTCGCTTATTTTCTTCAAGCCACAACGCGAAGCGGTAGTAAATTAGATTAGACTCCCATAGAGTAAATAAAAAACATAAACAAAATTAAAACTAAATTATTGAAATGAACAAGTTGGCGGTAGGCTAAATAAATTCAGTTTTGATGCATATTATGGAATATTTTGTTTTATTCAGTAATTATCTACATTGATTTACGGACTAAGAAATAATTTCTGTGGCAAGTTTAAGTACGGCGATTGCAGCTCCGCGTCTGTGGGATTTTTTCGTGGTGCGAACTCTATCCATGAATTTAGTTTTATTTAAAATGTATAGTTATATTAGGGTATTGAGTTTTATACATTTTTATGTTTAATTTTTATGATCATTCCTTTTATATAAGACATTACTGTGCGGTTTGTTTTTTTACCATTTATTTAAACAGTTTACATACCTAACAGGACAAAGATATTTTGTACTTTTAGAAAGTACGTACTTGTAATGTCCCGACTACACCTGAGATAATGTTAGTGTTAGTGACTGCGGCCAAATGCATCTTATTTATAGCGTTAAAAAAATAACGCCATGGATGATTTGGTACATTAGTATATACATACGTTATCTGTCAATCTTTGACGTCACTGTGTATGTGCTATCTAATTTTTTTTATTATCTATGGTGGAATGATAATTTATGCCCGGTTCATATATCTTACCGACCGTTCATTTGCCGTAGTATCGGTTAAAATTTGACTAGCTCCATACAGATAATGCTACAATTCGACCGATGGTAGGGAAAGTGAAAGAATAGTAAGAGAAGTAAAACACAGGAACCGGCCATTAGAGTAATTACAGTACGTATGATTATTTAAAAAGAGAGAGTTCAATATATATTTTTCAAGTGAGACGTACGTGAATTTAGTTTAAATAAAACTCCCACGGTTCTAGTTTGAGCTTGTAATATTGATTAATGGAAGAAAACAATGAGTAACATGTAAACAGTCACTTAGTCACAGCGCATTAAACTCTTGGCTACATCTGCGTGGTCATATTTTAATACTAACATTATCGCGGGTATAGCAGAGACATAAAAAACTTGAGAGGTGTCAAGGGACACCCGGATGGAACGAAGTTCCTTTCGATTAATTAGTGAAGGAATTGTAATATTTTTTTTAAGTTATAATATTTTTTATTTATTTATTAATAAATATAAACTTAATCAGTAGGCTCAATTTTAGTAAAACACGCGCACGCCGCACGGCTTACAACTATAGCAAAAAGTGTCGTTACAACTTTTGGTCTTAATTTTTTCCGTCTAGCCCCCTTTCGCAACGCGCGATAAGGAACTTCGTTCCAATAAATAAGAAGTCTCAAGTTTTTGAATGTTAATTTGAACAATGAACAATACTGTTTATATAATTTTGTAAGTGGTGAATGTAATGAATTTTATTTTTAATTAAATTATTGCATTGTTTGGTTGTTTTTATAATTTTGTTTTATTTTTAATACCTCCATGAATAACCGCAGACACAAAGGACAATTACTTTTAGCAATATTTGTAAAAAGTGTATTACGTTTAATAACACAAAAAATTACAAAATACAGTGTGTAATTTGTTAGTTAGAGTGCGCGCCACTAAAGAAATCCCACAGACTCGGCGCTGCAAGCGCCGTATTTAGTCATGCCATAATAATTGTAGTAATGAGAATTGTGTTTGTTGATGAATTAATGGTACTTAAAAATACTCCAAAATTTCTCTCTACTTTATTTTCCCCTCCGAAAGTCCCCCCAAAGAATCTTTACCTTGAATCTCCCTCCCAAAGTCGTAAAAATCTCAGAATTTGCAGGGGATCCCCCATCTGGTAACAATGTTTACACAACTCTCGTTTATGAGATAGTAGTAGTTTTTTTGTTCTTCATTATTTGAAGAACAGGCAAAGATCCTAGACCAGGCAGCTTCGACATACGTGTATTTTTTCCTCATTGACACTCAACATGAATGAGCCATACTACAACACTGTGCTGAGTGCTCCAAGCTTGTGACATACTGCTACAGCTGACATTTTAGTCCAGATCATTAAAAATCAGAGTATACACTAGCTTTGGCGTTTTGCATGATGATAAAAAGTATTTTAGTTGATTTGACTCTCAAAGATACTGTAAAATTTATGGTTTATACGCATTAAAGAATATAATTATTATATTCATCACTACGTTTGACGCCGCGGTTAATTGAATAAAGCACTTTAACTCTGGAAAAATACTTTCCTACCAGCCAAAGAATATCTGTGCAAAAATAGCAACACTAAACTAAAACGTCAAAGTCACGAGATTTACGGAGATTTTTTCGCTAATTCGGGAAGGTTGAATAAAATATGTAAACAAGTAAGTTTTTCTGTGAAATTAATATAATTTACGTACTTTTCTCTTATCAAAAATTAAAAACAATCCATAGAAAAAACATGAACACATTTTAAATTGTTACTCAATCGTCTATTTTTGGTTACAGCCAAATAAAATGTGATTGCAAGTAAGCTTATTATAAATATAAAATATCCAGTATTTATGACAATGACCGATATAAATAGCCTACCATTGGAAGCTTTAGTCGAAATATTAATAAAAATAGATGGAAAAACTCTTGGAGCATGTCGTAGAGTTTGTAAAAAATGGAAAGAAGTAATCGACGATTCGGACTATATTTGGAAGAAAATATGTCTAAAAGAGTGCGAATATCAATCAAAAATTGCTAAAACCAAATCCGGGTGTGATATGAAGTGGTATAACGTCTATAAAAATTTACAAATGTGGTCCAAAGTAACTAATTACGAAGTAAAAGTTCGAGAGTTTTATAATTTTTCTCTCAATCAAAACAAATATGCATTAAGTATAAACTATGGAGTTTTACCTATAAAAGATACCAGAGGTATTGTTCTTTACGATATGAACATTCTACAATACATCCCATCTGCAGTACCCGAAATAAATTGTTTTAAAATATCTAATAATGATTTTGCCACAGTAATCCTTTTGAAATCTGGGATACTAGTCCAAAGAAATTTAGAAAATCCAGAAATCATGACTGAGGCTTTTTTCGAAGCTGACAACTTTGTACTAGAATGTGAAGAGATATTTTTTTATCATAATAGAGATGTGTACATATGTAATTTACATTTTACTAATTTGTCATCCAAATTAGTGCACCAGTGTAAATATGATATCAAAGATATACAATATGATAATGGCATAATTCATATATTCACCGATTCTGGGAAGATTTTGAATATTTATAAAAATGGTACAGTGCTTGAGAAATCTCTTAATTGTCCACAGCAGTGGCTTGCACAGATTAAACACATATGCCCTGTGAATGATAGAAACTTTGTATGTTATTCTAGAAACTTATTCAAAATAGAAACAGATAAATATACACATCTGTATTTAGATTTCCCGCCAATTACAGCTTTGTTTTTTTATGTTGATTTTGTTTTATTTGGGACAAAGGCCGGTGAGATCTTGTTATATAGACTTTCCAGTCAAAAAAGGGCAACCAGACCTGTTTTTGAGAAATTAGCCGAGTTGCCAGAGAGAAAGTTTGCTGTTCAACTTGATGTATGTGAAAGGAAATCAGGACCTGTAATTGTTGCATCGACATATGATAAAATAATACTTTTGGAAATAGATTTTTTCCCTGATGTAAGTAAATTTATAATTTGGTTCTTATGATCCACCACACATGCATAATCATAACCATTACCTTTATTTTCTATACATCTCTATACTCTATACATCTCTATACTCTATATTTTATTATTTTAATGGTGTGCAAAAATGACCAAAGCTAATTTTATATAAGTATATCCTTTACATTTTTTCAAAACTTTTGTCCAACTTATTTGATTATAATACATAGTGTTAAAGTCATAGGTTTTAAAGCCTAAAATATGTCTGCAAAGAGTCCTTGCATCTGCAATTGAAAACTATTCTATAAGTAGATGCTTTGGATGTTTAGTCATGTAAGAAGACATCCAATAATTATTTTCTTTAATTTAATTGGAGCTTTATTATATGTCCAGGTTGAAGATATAAACTCCTTTTAGCAATACAAATAATGTTAAAATAATTACAATTTATCTTGTGAGTATTTGTCTATTAAATATATTTATATACTGCATATAATTATATGCACATTATTATGATTATGATTTCAATATACAAGATAAATTGGCCAAGTTGACACTTTCAATGTAAAGTTTTCATTAAAATATTTCATCTACAATTATAACCATACATATTAAAAATGGGAGGAAGTATAGACGCTGCATTGATAGATAGATGGACAACAATTTATTGTACACCAATACAAACATGAACTTAAAGACTAAAATTATATCTAGTTAGTTTATTGTTTCAAATATCGCTAGCGGAGCAAAGATAGTGCTTGTCTGATAGTAACAGGAAGTGATGCATACACAAACACAGAATGAAGTGAAGCTTTTTTTACAAACACGTATGCATAAACTTATGTAGCATAAACATGTGTGTTTGTGTGGGTATGGTAAAAAGCAATGTATCCACTCAAAACTACTTCTTCAGCCAATCTCAGTCCACTGCTGGACGTAGGCCTCCCCAGTATGCACCACATATCCTGGTCTCCTTCATCAAAACTACTTATTTCACTTTAATACGTACTGTATTTGCTCTTTAAAAACGGCCATGATGCGCAAAAGTATCTACAGCCTATCATAATAAACTGCCAGAAATGTTACGAGTTCAGCCTATAAAATTTTTAAAAAGTCTCTTAAGAAAATTTTATTCAATTAAGTTTGTTTTTTTTACTGCAGAAGTTCAGCAGACAGGCAGACGGCCCACTTGATGGAAAGCTGTTACCATCGCCTATGGACATTTGCAACACCAAAGGTGCTACAAATGCGCTGCTGCTCTCTTAAGGGAGACTGGAACTTGGCCAGAAGGTTGTTATGGCGACATATTTTAGACCAGGGCTACCACCATCCAGTGGGGCAAATGCCCTACCACCTGGCTGTGGGTTGTTTTGTCGCCTCTTACGACAGGCCGCCCGGCCGCAGGAAATTGTATTCTTTCTACGTTCCTGTACTTGTTGTGTGGTCTTCAGAATTCATTTACAGGGTGGCGCAATAGAACGTGCATATTTAAAATATTGATTAAAAAATAAATACAAAAGGTATAGTTAAAATAAAACTGAGGTATTATTAAGAAATAACTGAAGTTTATTTTTTAAAAATAACATCGTCTAAATGATGACCCTCTCTAGGACGACACTCCTCTAATCGCAAACGGAAGTTATTGAAAACTTTCTTCAGTAATGCTGGTGTAATTGCTGCCATTTCACCACGGATATTCTCCTTGAGCTGATCGATGTTTTTCGGATTATTGCTGTAGACTTTGTTCTTGAGGTATCCCCACAAAAAAAAGTCAGGAGGCGTCACGTCTGGACTACGTGGGGGCCATGGGATATCACCTCTTTTCGAAATCAGTCTGCCAGGGAACATCTGTTTCACAACCGCCATGGAGTCATTTGATGTGTGACAGGTAGCTCCGTCTTGTTGAAACGAAGTCCTAGAATTCACTATTTTTGAATTTTCAAGCTCTGGAGCCAAAAAACCTTCCAACATCGCAACATAGCGTTCGGTATTAAGTGACGTTTTGCCCCCGCGCATTTTCAAAGAAAAACGGTCCAATTATTCCTCTACCAGAGATTGCCCTGCCCATACTGTCACTTTAGGACTATGCAGTGGTTTCTGGTGCTTGAGTTTGGGATTCTCACTGTTCCAGTAACGACAATTTTGACGGTTTACGAACCCATTGATATGGAAGTGGGCCTCATCTGAGAAAAGGATATTGTCAAAATTGGAAAATCGATTAAGCATTTCATTAGCAAATGCGAGCCTTGCTCCGAAGTCAGATTCTTTCAATTCTTGTGTTAACCTGCAGCTTGTAAGGATGCAGTTTAAGATCCAAGTTTAAAATTCGTTGCAAACTTCGTCGCGATAAGTGTAAGACAGACGATCTCTTGCGAGTAGACATTTGTGGATCTCCTCGTACAGACTGCATAACTCTCTCAATATTGTCGTCGGTCCTAGATGTTCTTGGACGACCTTTTGCTTGTGGTTTAAACGTTGAACCAGTCTCTTCAAAACGCTGTACCCATATTTTAATTAAATTAGCACTCGGAGCTTCACTAATTTGCCGTAGTCCATATTCAGAACAATATAAACGCCTAGTATCGATGTATGAACGAGAGTTCTCGTAAAATGCGCGCACGCAAAATGCGCGACGCTTCCCGTCGAAGTGACTCATAGTGACTAAAACTCCATGAGCCCGCCTACGCAACGATGCAGGCTGCCCCCGCCCGCGCACTTTCTACCCCGCGAAAAAAGATGATGCAATATGCACGTTCTATTGCGCCACCCTGTACTTTGAAGGTTTGGACAGTGTGCTAGCGAGATGTAAATGGAGTCAACACAATTTCAATCCTAATTCTTTATCTGTACAATTAAGTAATTTAAATTATTATTTCATTTCTTTTTCAGGAAAAAGACATAAGTAAATCATTTACAACTAACAAACTGCGTATGTTTAAGAGACTGGTTACTCTAAAAGATAGATTGCGACTTGGAGTGCCATCAGTTAAATCTATTGCTTGAATACTTAAGTTAGTTGTGTCATGGAGGAATACTGTTTAAAAAATTAATAAAATGGAACTAGTATTATTAATGCCTATTAAATTATTTAGAATATTCAACAGATTTTTATTTCCTCACTACTTAAAAAAAGGGCATAAGTAGACGATGAGAAGTATTTATTACAATCAGCGTGAAATGGGCGACACACGTTATAAGCCGCGCGCAGATTTGCCGATGATTACTTATAGCAGGGAAGGCCAAGCGGGGATTTTGAGATTTACTCAAGCGTGGCAGAATAATATAAGGGGAGAACCTTGCACCCTATTATGTAGCCCCATCATATATTAACCCTTCATACGGGGTGGGGGTATTTTTAAAGTAAAACTTTTATTATATCGTCTCAAACTTTTTGGTCTGTGTGTTGCATGTCGCGTGACGGTCGGCCGCGGCCAAGGTCAATATGGCGGCGCCTATAGTTCGCAGCAACTGACCGTGTAGTAATATGAAAAAAGTTTCACTTTTACCGTGGTTTCATAAAACCACACAATCGGTTTTTTATGACTCAAATTGTTTTTCAAACCGTCAGATTAAGGAAACTCCTGCACTGTCAGATTATGGGTCAGCACGACAAGGACAACAAGCTGAACCGTCTGTACATGAATCTGACGCGCTCAAGTACTTCAATGTAACTTTTTCGCATTTTCAAAAATCGGCCATGGCTTTTGGTCCCGTTCAAATCGTGTCTTTTGAATAGGACTTCCTTTAGGGTTTACTTAACATCCCATTTGAATATCTGACGCGCTTGAGTATTTCTGTGCGACAATTTAAAAAAAACCTGTACACGTTCCCCCACCAGTGAAAGGGCATACATACATCATATAACATTGTTTCTTTTTAGGATCGAATCTTCAGCTCGAGTAACTCCACATTTAGCATTTTGGGCTCCTCTACTATTACTATTATTGTATTGTATTACTTAATTATTGTATATACTTATTTCAAGTATATAAAATAATAAATTTAGTGCAACAACTATTTATGTAACCTTTTTTGTCAACTCTGACCATCGACGCGTGACATCACGAGGCTATCGGAAAAGGCACGAGTAATAAATACACTGTTTATTCTTAGACCATTTTTATACATAACAAACAGGATTTTTGCTATGAATTACACTATTTAACGACGTTTAAATGTCTCAGGGATAATTTTTCGATCACCAGATAAAGTTATTCAATGGGAAAAATTAAAAAATATTTTTTTCCAAATTTTCTAAAGCCAGATTATAATCTATTCGACTGATAATTTTTATTTGATGATTGAAAAATCGGCCCTTAGGCTACTTAAGCCACTTCTAAAGTTAGATACAGTAGAAAATGTTTTACATTAATCATCTCACATTAATCTTTAATCTCACACAATTTCACTAAATCTCCAAAATTTATTTTATAATAAAAAACAAGGTAGAAAATAATACGACGAAAGATTTCTATTACATTTTCTGACCGTACCGAATGGGAATAATGCGATCGCTATTTTTTTTTTTTTTTTTTTTTTTTTTTTGAGGCGAGGGAAAATGCTAACCGATTTACGCACTCTCTGGGCCGTCACTAGGAAACGGCACGCATCCATCGGGGGCGATAACGCTAGCAATAGTATGCTTTATTTGCGCTCCGCCCGCGATGGATTACACAGAGGAGTGTGGCGACTCCGAGCGATGTTACACGAGCGAACAACCTCAATACCCACTAAAAAACCTCTCCTCCCGTCGACCCTGCGCTTTGTTGTGAAGGAAAGACTGAGATATAGAACATAGTTACGCAACAGTCGATCCAGCGCAATAAAGTGCCTGGAGTGTGCCCTGGGAGAACACACCCCACTTCGAAACGGGGGCTGAATCCCTTGCGTTGCCTAGTAGCAAGGGGCCCCTCGTACCGGAACCTAACTCAGGGAGGGAAGTAACGCGCGTACCTGCCTCGTCGAGTGCCAGCTGAAGGCCGGCGGCCTCGGGTGACATTAGCGGCACGCGCTGAAGGGCTTCGCTCCCTATCCCTTTCTGCGGCCTCTTTTAGAGACATTACAGCCTCACAGAAAGAAACCGCAGACTCCCAGCGGTCGTCGCTGTGCAACATGGCCGTTACCAAGTCGCCAAGCGATCGGACGGCTCCTACGTGTGTCTCGAGCTCGAAACGCTGAGGCGTCCATGCAGCGCACTCAACAAGCGTGTGTAACGCCGTATCGGGTGCGCCGCATTGGCGGCAGTCCGGGGAAGGCAAGCAGCCCACAATGCGAAACAGATACTGGTCGAAACAACCGTGTCCGGTCAGTATCTGAGTCGTCCTGAAGGTCAGGGTTCCGCTGGTGCGGGTCACCCATCTCTCCAGCTGCGGCCTGATTGCATCCACCGTATAGCCGCCGGCCACAGGGTGTTCGAGGTCACGAGACCAGGCGACGAGGCAGGAATGGGTTTCCCGCTTCCTGACCGTC
This sequence comes from Dendrolimus pini, assembly GCA_949752895.1. Taxonomy (NCBI): domain Eukaryota; kingdom Metazoa; phylum Arthropoda; class Insecta; order Lepidoptera; family Lasiocampidae; genus Dendrolimus; species Dendrolimus pini. Next base: position 7,648,840 of record OX457150.1, read on the forward strand.
TCTAATTCGACTTGACAGAAGGTCAGTCCTCTAGCTAGGGCATCCTGCTGGGCGCGACGAACTCTGGACAGGACGTCTGCCTGGAGAGGCCAGGGCAGCTCGCCTGCCAAGAGAGTCGCCGCCGACCACGACACTGTGCGGTACCCCCGTATGGTCCTCACGGCCAGAACCCGCTGCGCGCGGTGCAGTAGGGTTCGGTTGTGGCGGTGAAGCGCATCGGACCAGACGGGCGCACCGTAGAGTGCCATACTCCTCAGGATGCCGGAATAAAGCTTCCGCGTCGCACCCCCCGGCCCCCCCACGTTAGGAAGAAGCCTGGAGAGTGCGCCCGCGGAATTCAGAAGTTTGGGAACTAGCTGCTCAAAGTGCGCTTTGAACAGCCATTTCCCGTCTAGGACTAGCCCAAGATATTTCATCGTGGGCCCTACTCTAATCGCCACCCCCTGAACTGTAACGGACAAGTCCGGGGGAGGATTCCGGAATTTCCTATGGAACATGACGGCCTCCGTTTTCGCGGGGGAGACCTTCAAGCCCAGCCTAGCTATTCGATCTACGACGATCGCCAGCCCGTCGTTGGCGACGTCCACGGATTCCGCAAAAGACGCGGCGCGTGCCGTGAGTAGGGTGTCGTCCGCAAAGCAGATCAGCCCTACTCCGGGCCGGACCGTCACCCGAAGGATCCAGTCATAGCCTACGTTCCAAAGGATAGGCCCGAGGACCGATCCCTGTGGAACGCCGCACGCGACACGTCGCCGACCTAGCACGTGGTTGGCGGACTCACCACCCTCCCAAAGGATGTGCCGATCTCGCAGGTACTCGCCCAACAGCCTCGTGAGGTACGGGGGGACTCCGTGCGCGCGGAGCCCTTCCCTGATCGTCTCATGAGGGAGGCTGTTAAAGGCGTTCGCTATGTCTAGCGACACTGCAAGAACGACGTCCTTTGCTTGGACGGCTTCGTCCGTCAACGTTCGCAGCGTCTCGAAGGCGTCCATCGTGGAGCGCCTCCGCCGAAACCCGAACTGCGTATCTGATAGCCCCGGCTCCACAGTGTCTAGATGCTTCACAAGCCGCTCCGCCAAGATCTTCTCGAAGACCTTGGCGACCTCGTTCAGCAGCACTATGGGCCTGTAGGCGGACGGATCGTTGGGAGGCCGACCTCCCTTTGGAAGTAGGCACAAACGACCCTCTTTCCATTGCGACGGGAACCTACCTGCGCGAATACAGGCTTCGAAGAGGTCCCGCAGCTGGCTGCGTAGGTGTTTTGCAGCCAGGAAGAGGAGTCGACCTGGAACCCCGTCGGGTCCCGGTGCCGTCTTCCTGCCCCGGAGCCGGTCCAGGGCGACGTCTAGCTCCCCCTCGGAGATGGAGTGAGGCTCCTCGTCCGTGGGGGTGTCGGGAATGGGTGGACCCATACTGGGGGGAGTGAAGTTCCCCGGATCCGGGAAGAGCCCATCGATAACCGACCGGAGCACCTCGGGTTCGAGCGTTTCCGTGACCGTGGATGTGCAAGGCCGCAACTTGTTGCGGGCCCCACGGTACGGGCGCCCCCAAGGGTCCCGATCGAGCGTCTCGAGGAGCTCGGCCCGAGCCCGGGCTTTCGATCGCAATATTGCAATCGAAAGGGCCTTTCTGGCCTCTCTAAACTCGCCCACGAGTCCATTTTCCGCGACGAAGTCCGGAGGACGGCGCGCCCTGCAGCGTTTGAGCCTGTGGCTGATGATGCGAACTGCCTTTCGCATCTCGCCCAGCTCCTCGGTCCACCAGTGGACCGATTGCTTGCACGGAGGCTGCCGCTTGGAGACGCGTGGCATCGCAGCGTCGCAAACCCTCGTCAGGGTCTTGCGCATGTGCTCTGCCTGCGTATCCAGATTCGCGAAGTCGGCTGGGTAGGCCCAGCTTTCCGAGAGTGCCCGCTCCTCGGCCTGCTCCGGATCGAGCTTGGTAAGGGCCCAACGCGGGAGGAGAGGGGGGCGACGGTGAACAGGGCTCGGACCGGAGGAGGGGGTCGTGAGCTCAAATCTGATGTACCGATGATCAGAGAGCGACTCCACCTCCTCCAGCACCCTCCATCCGGTCACTCTGCGGGCGGCCGCATGAGTGACGAATGACAGGTCGATGATCGATCCACCCCGCGCGCGCACGCAGGTCTGGACCGACCCCTGGTTCAGTATGGTCAGGCCGGCTTGAAGAGCCCAATCCTCGACCGCCCGACCCCTAGCGTCCGTGATTACGTTTCCCCAGGAGAGGTGCTTTGCATTAAAGTCGCCCATCACGAAGATCGTTTTGGGCGACAGTCTGCGTACGGCAGCCCCGACGGCGTCCAAGTGAAGCTCGAACTCCGCCAGGGGGCGGTTGCGCGAAAAGTAAACGCCTATGACGACGATACTTCCGCTCTTCGCCACAGCATAGCCCTTTCCTCTTTCGAGACATGTAAGCGGTGTGCCGGACCCGGCTCTGGCCACCACCGCTACCATGTCATCGAGATCGCCCACCCAGTTCCCTGAAGGAGGGACGTAATAAGGTTCACTTATTACGGCTAAATTCGCTTGCCACTCCGCCATCGCCTGCAGGCACAAGTCCTGAGCGGTGGGGGAGTGGTTTACGTTAGCTTGAAAGAACGTCGTTACGGGTGTACTAGGCATTGGAGGTGTCCATTGTCTGTACTCCCGATTTGCCGGTACGTGGTCTCGCCCGCGAGTGGACGAATTGGCCCCTCACGTAGGGAGGTTGGCAGAACCTCGCCAACGTGGGGTGGGCCGCGTTCAGTCCCCCCGCCGCGCACGCCGCGCAGTGGGGTTTCCGTGCCGTGCAGTCCGGCATCTTGTGTCCGCTTTTACCGCAGCGGAGACACAAGTTAGTCCGGTCCGGGCACGTGTCCGGACAAGTTTGGGTGCCATGACCGACGTTGAAACATCTGTAACAACGTATCGGTCTGGCTTCCAGTGCTTCGACCTTCGCCGAGGTGAAGCCGACCAGAAGGTAGCCCAACCCGACGATGGTCTTGGCGGCAGCGACGGGGCACAGCACGTATGATGCGCCCAATCCGCCCGGTCCTGCACCGATGTGCTTTGTGAGCACGTCGTCGCGCCGGCAGTTGCCTGCGCGCGCGATCGCGTCACGAAGCCCATCGACCGTGACTGAGTCGTCCAGCCCTGAGACGTAAAGCTCCCCACGCTTTACGGGGCGGACGACCTCAGCCATCCCTTCTAGGGCCCCGCGCAGGGCTTCGGCGACGCGGTCCGCCTTGGCCGCGCTCTCGGGTCCCGGCTGGAACTCGAGGAGACGCGCGTCCCTGGCGGTCCGCACCACCTTCAGCCCCTCGCGGAGGCCCATGGCGGTGATGTCGACCACCGTCGAGGCCTTTGCGAAGACCTCGCGATAGCCGACACCCTTCGCGGCCGCTGCCGGCAGCAGTCTAATAATGACTGCGGCCGACTTCGGCTCGCGGAGAACGACGGCAGGCCTCGCGGCCTGCTTCCGCGGTTGCTGCCTCCACCCCGTCGGTGGGGCAGCAGCTTGCGCCTGGGGGGGGGGAGGGGGCCCGTTGGCCCTCGCCCCCTTACCCTTTTTCCGCCCTACGACCGTGGACCACGCCCCCCCCTCGGGTACGGGGGCGGGGGCGGGGGCCACGGGCGCCGGCGGCGGCGCGACGTACGGGGCGACGTGAGGGGCGCGCGCCACGGGCGCTGGCGACGGTGCCACACACGGGGTGGCACGTCGGGCGCGCGGGACGGGCGCCACCGATGGCGCGGACGCGGGGGCCATTTGTTGCCCAGAGGCCGAAACAACTAGGGCGGGCGCCGAAGCGAAGGCCGCCGAGGCAGCGGCGGCGGCGCGGGCCGCCTTTCTCCGCTTTCGGAGCGTTCGCTTCACGCCCCCCCTGTGCTTTTTCCTCGCGGGGGGGGTCGGTGGCAGTGGGGAGTCTGCCACCCCGGCGGCCGGGGCCGCCACTACCTCCATCGGGACCGGGGTACTCGCTTCCCCCAGACCCCGGCGGACTGCAGCGGCAGCCGTGGCCGGTTTGGGCCCTCCGGTGGGCTTCGCGACGGACGCGCGAGGAGTCGGCCTGGGCGCCGGCGCCTTGCCTCCGTCGGCCGCAAGTGGTGGACGGAGGGTCGGCGCGGGGCCCAGCCTGTCCTCGATGGCGGCGAACCTCGCGTTGATGAGTGGCGCCACGGCATCGAGCACGACGCGCACGAACGCATCGTACTCAACGCCGCCGCGCCCGAGTGGGACGGACGACGGCGCCGCCCCGTCGGCGGGCGCCGCGGCCGGTTCCGCCCCGTCGGCGGGAACCGGTATCGACCCCGCCACCGCGGCGGGGGTCGGACGCGATTTTTTAGTCGCGACGGGCGCAGCGGGCGATTCCGGAATCGCCGCCACCTCCACCGCGACCGCCCGTGTCTTCCGCTTGATGGGCACGGGGGGCGGCGCCGCCACGACGGCAGGCGCCGGCTCCACGGCCGGAGCAGAGGCCTTAAGGGCCTTGCGCATCTCTTCAAACTCTTTGCGGTAGGAGAGATTTTCCTCCCGCAAAGAGTTTACTTCCATGCGCAAACGCGCATTCTCGTTGCCGAGCTTCCACGCCTCGGTTTCCGGATTCCGCGTGACCAGAGTGTCGACAATGTCCGACACTCTGTTCGCGGCATCCTTCAGCCGACGCACGTAGCCCCCCTTCAGATTGCCCGACGTCTGGGCGATCTGGAGGATTTCGGCCACCTGGGCGCTCGCCGCGAGGCGCAGCTCCCCGGGGCCGAGGGCAGTGATGTCCCCTACTAGGGCGGCGCACTGGCTAGCCGCGACCAATTTGGCGTTGGTTGCCTTGCGCGCCTTGCGCCCCTTTTCCCCCCCCTCTGTGCGGAGGAAGGCCTCCGCACCCGCGAGTACGGACGCGGCCGACGCGGTTGATTCGGTTGCGCCCCACGCGGGGCGCAAAGGCGAGCGCGCGCGCGCTGGGGTGGAGGCACCCGACGTGGCGGTCGAATCGGCGCCACTGCTCTGAGATCGGTCCCAGAACCGTGACCTCGATCCGGCGACAAATACCGGGGCACACGAAACAGGGGGCACAAACGTCCCCGAAGACGTAGCTCGCGTCGCTGGACCCGCCGCCGAAGACGACGAACCTGTGGACGCGAACGCGGACGAAGTTGCAGCCGCCGAAGACGAGGACGTGGACGCCGCCGCCGTCGCCGTCGCCGCCGCAACCGCTGCACACGCAGGCACCGACGTCGCGACAGCGACTCCCATCCCAGTAGGGAAGGAAGACGAAGGGGTCGCCGCTGCCGCGCCTACAAATTCCCTATTCGCGACCTCGGTCGATAGCGCGAGTGAAGCTCGCGCGACAACCGGGGTCGTGGGACGGCCGTCCCCGACGTTGCGAACCGATAGGTCGCAAGCCAGTGGCATTGGCGCAGGTGAGGCCTGCGCGCTATAGGCCACCGTCGTCGTGGGGCGACCGCCCCCCACCGTCGCTGTTCCGGCCGCCGTGTAGACCACTTGTCCACAGGCGGGCGAATCAGAGCGGGGATAATTAAATGCGTGGACGACACCGTCAAGCGCACTATCCAGTGACTCTGGAATGCTGCCTGATAACGGTGTACGAAATCCATCTTCGTACCCGTCGCTCCCCTGCACAGGTGAGGCCCATGCAGAGGACGACGGTGTTACGAAGGCACCAGCATCTGTGGTGCTCGCGTCGCTCACGGCCAGGCAAACGGCCGAGTGTGACCCGAGCAGCGTGTTCCTACCTATAGCCAGGCGTGCCGCACTGCTGCGTGCCGCACGGCTGGATGGGGGCCTACGCGTCACGGGACCTTCCGGGGGCCCCATAACGTTATGCCTACTGTCGGGGGCATCCGCAGTGAGGTCCACCACAGACGCCGCCCTCCCTAGCAAGACAGGCGCCGCGGGTGCCGCCGTGATAACGGCAGCAGCCTGGCAGCCTGGACGTGGCCCGGCGGCAGATTTGCTACGCCGGGCGACCGAAGCAGACGGGATTTTTTTCCGCCGCGTCTCGCCGATCTCGGCTGCTAGCCAGCCATCCTTGGCCTCGAGGTGGCCCCTTTTGCAGGGCGCACCTGAAAGCCCAGGTAGCGGCTTAGGATCCTGGGCATCCATTGCTGGATGCCCTCACCTTGAGCGAGACCAACGGTTCGCGTCGGTGTACTTAGTGTACAAAATGAACGTTATATATTGCGTAATGCGCCAAAGGCGCGCGAAAAGCCCGTGGAAAGAGTAAAACGACTTACCCAAGCCAAAACACTGCGATTCGCGCCGGAATCGAACTAAATATCACTTTACACTATAACTACACAACTATACTCGCAATTTATCGCCTTTTTGGAAAGAAAAGGCACGACAGAAACTGCAATATTCAGGAGAACAGGGCATCTGCGACTGCCTCGCACCAATGCCTGGCCGGAACTGAATGCGATCGCTATCAACCAAGTCGTGGTAGCGTAATGGCTAACGCACACGTCCCACACTCAAAAGGGCGCGGGTTCGATCCTGGCCGGAACGCATGCACCACTTAGGCAGTTTTCTGTTCTAATGTGCATATTGTTACAATTACCACGTGCTAACAACGTCGAAGGAAAACATTGTGATGCAACCTTGCACATCGAGATGATCAAACCTGCCAAGCGTGTGGGGGTGGGTATATTGTCCGTTCCCCCTATAATGGGAGGCCCGAGCCCAGCAGTGGACTATTTATGGGCTGATATTATTATTTATTTATATATAAGAAGTTCTTTCAGTAATTATTATTCATACAATATAGTTTGTTAAACCTTTTTTTTTGGCCAGGTTAAATCCGTTTGAGGACTAAGCCGCGACAGGCACAGAAGCCTGGGGGGATGATCGCGACCCGTGTGAGTGTGGGATTCGCCAGATCGGGGGTGGCAATAGCGTGCCCAGTCAGAACTGGTGCCATGCCATTGCCACTTCCAGTTAGGGATACCCACTAAAGCCCCTCGGTGTTCCGTCCTGCGCCTTATGCCAGGACTACGGGTATACGGGAATGGGCTGCCCGTCGCCGCGTGCCCTGGCAGGCGTGGGCCACCCTCACGAGACCTCTTTCAATGCCGGGGGACTACACCCCCAGCGACGTCTTGGTCAAATGCGACGTCGGGCGGTTTGTAACGCGCCCCACGGGAGGAGAGATGAGCACGCGCGGTAGACTCGCGCTCTCATCTCGACGGCATGTGCGGGTGAGTGACCACCATAAACTTAAATCTAGACAAATATGGATACATTTGCATTAGAACAATGGGCGGCCTTATCGCTTATAGCGACCTCTTCCAGGCAACCCAGCGTCTAAGGAGATTTTAAACGAAATTTAAGTATAAGATTTTTGGTGGTGTATCATAAAAAATAAAATAAAATTTAAATAAAGTGCTATATACTTATACTACTTATATATACATATAGATAATCATATATACACATACAATTAGATATATGATGATATTATAAATATATATACATTCAAACAATACATACATTAATTTAATGAAACGATTTTTTATTTAATGGACCAATAATGGTAAGTGACCATACTTTTAAATGTAGATATTGATTTAGCTTGTCTGATTGGTAAAGGGAGGGAGTTCCATAGGCGAACAGCCTGTTCGGCAAAAGAATTTCCTACGAAGGAAGAAGTATGCGCAGGTATTTTTAACGTTAACACCCTGAACGTCAGGGTGCCGTAACATCTATTAAGCCAGTCTTGCAGGACGGGCCTCACCGCCTCAATGGTAGCGGGGCCCGCTCTGGGGCGTCGTAGGCGTTCTTCCCAGACCCCCACGGCGACCTGGCGGAGCTCCGACTGGCACGCCTCGATTTCGCGAAGCGCGGGTCTGGTGCCCCTGGTCAGGGCCTCTTTGCGCCACGTATACAGCGACGCTAGGACCCTGGCTTCCAGGTCCCATGGGGGGATCCGATTAGCGAGGCCACTTCGAAGGACACCGTACGGTATCCTCTTATTGCCCTGACGGCCAATACACGCTGCGCCTGGCGAAGTAGCGCAGTTTCGGGCCGTCAGGCGGTCCGCCCAAAGTGGGGCACCCCATACAGGGCCATCGACTGTACGATGCCTGTAGTTTGTTAAACCCAGTTTAACTTACGTAGTAACTATTAATTAATCTGTGGCTTAACTAAGTAATTTGTAGTAATGTAGTTTGGTATTAATTCAAAATACATTAAAAAACATCTAAAATGTATTTCAGTAACTAAATTTTTTTGGAAGTGGTGGTAGACCCATGCCTTTCAAGTAAGCAATCGCATATATAAAACATATACTATATGATACATACATACATTTTCATTTGATTGTATAGAATTGTTTTGAGTTTGACGTGAAGGGGTGAACATCATACATACCTTGCGGTAAGCCTATAATACTTGAGAAATGTGTGGCACCCCACAAGATTGCTATCGTAAACAAGTTATTAAATGTTTGCATGCGGTAGAACGTTTTATTGCTGAATTGGTAAAATTAATAATAATAATCGACAGATAAATAAATATACACATTATACATAGCTAAGCAAGTTAAACTTGTGTTGTTGGCAACTAGCTGCGTCTGCGGCGTAACCCGCGTGGCGATCGAAAAATCTTTATATTTTGGTTATTTCTTACTATCTATATATATAAAAATCAATGCCACTTTTCGTTGTAATTATAACTTGAGAACGACTTTACCGATTTTGATGAAATTTTGTGTGTGTGTTTGAGTGGGTTCCGGGATGGTTTAGATCCACAATTGGAACCGGTAGGTGGCGCTGAGATCGGGTTTTAGAATCCTCCTAATCACTGGGAGCGATTTTGTTTTTGTGTGTTTGAGTGGGTTCCCGGATGGTTTAGATTCGCAATTAGAACCGGTAGGTGTGTTATAAATACTGGTTTGTAATATTTGTTCTTTTTAACCGACTTCGAAAAAAGGAGGAGGTTCTCAATTCGTCGGAATCTTTTTTTTTTTTTTTTTTTTTTTTTGTTGCTTTTTTTATGTATGTTCGCCGATAACTCCGTGATTTATGATCCGATTTACGTGATTCTTTTTTTGTTCGACGCGGAATAGCTTCCAATTGGTCCCCTAAAAATTTTACATAGTTTGGCCCAGTAGTTTTTATTTTATGGACATTTTTCATGGAAATAATTTTCACTCCGTTCCATATGTTCGCCGATTACTCCGTCATTTATGATCCGATTTACGTGATTCTTTTTTTGTTCGACGCAGAATAGCTGCCATGTGGTCCCCTAAAAATTTGACATAGTTTGGCCTAGTAGTTTTCATTTTATGAACATTTTTCATGAAAATAATTTTCACTCCGTTCCATATGTACACCAATTACTCTGAGATTTATGATTCGATTTACGTGATTCTTTTTTGTTCGACGCGGAATAGCTGCCATGTGGTCCCCTAAAAATTTGACATAGTTTGGCCCAGTAGTTTTCATTTTACGAAAAATTTTTTGTTCCGGGTTCTTAGGACCTATATTTTTTAAGAAGCGCGGCACCATTTGTAGGTCCACCCATACATAGCTAGACACTAAAAAGTAACAAATAAAATTTAAAAACTTCGTTTAAAAAAACCGACTTCAAAAACTAAAAAACTAAAATGTATAAAATAACTTATTTCTAAAGCTATTATTATTAATATATATTATCTAACACATCTTGAAGTCGGTGCAAAGCAAAACATAAAAATTACTATATTTTGAAAATTACTAAGCACCGACTTTAAGATGTTTTAGATAATATATATTAATAATAATAGCTTTAGAAATAAGTTATTTTATACATTTTAGTTTTTTAGTTTTTGAAGTCGGTTTTTTTAAACGAAGTTTTTATATATTTAAATATTTTTTATAGTATCTTAGCAACGTTTGTTACCTGTTCTTTACAAAATAACTCCTTAATAAAAACGTACATGAAGAAGACTATTTTTTAATTTCAACAAGGTGGCGCTGAGATCGGGTTCTAGAATCCTCCTAATCACCTGGAGCGATTATGGTGATTTTGTTTTTGTGTCATGAAACAAAGTCTTTTGGATTTCTGAAATTATGGCGGTACGATGTTCGCCGGGTCAGCTAGTATCTTTATAAATTATAGCCTAAGTATGTGTTATTTTGATGTGTAAGCTGTACTGTAAAGTTTTAACATAATCCCTAAGTAGTTTTTACGTGAAAGAGTAACATACATCCTTACAAACTTTCACGTTTATAATATTTATAGAATAGGATAAACCACGGGCTACTCTGGGGCCCGTCCCAGACACCCAGACCATAATAAACAATGAAAAGTTGGTTTAGGAAATTTACTATTTCAGGAATGGCTTTTTTCAGTTAAAACACTTATAATGAATAGTAGGTATCAGGGGCGTAGGTCTTGTCTGTTGGAATTCGTTTTTCCACTTGTCCGTTGCGATTCGTTTTTCACTTGTCGGTTTTTTACGCTACAACGCCACTGCTACATGCTATGATAATGTTAGGGATTATGTCAGGTAGATGCAACCAAGGCTTTATTTGTGATGCGACATGATTAATGATAAATATTGACAGATAACTCTTGCATATACATTCTGTAGGTAATTGTTAACACTAACGCAGATGAAGCAGGTGCATTAGACACTCGAATTAAAGGCTTTCAGAGCTGAAACCCGTTGCAAAAATATAGGAATAGCGCCATGCAATAAAAAGCATTCACGTAGAAGCGAAACCCGTGCAATGTTTGACCGCAACATTGCATGTTTTATGTGGACGCGCGGGACTGCATCCCGCATATGCGTCGCTCTGCCAAACGTGGCGGTTTTATTACGTGTTTCGGTCTGAATGTGAATTTTCATGTATTATTTAACTTATTATTCTTTAACCTGGTTACGTCACGTACATGAAATTATTTATTCTTGCATAATTAGCAAGGTCAAAACTTTGAGCGACCCATGCACGTGCTGAAATTTGCCAATAATATAGGAAACCTACAAAACCTTCCGAAATGCATCTTACGAGCATGTTTAGGATATATGTATTTTTATGTATTACAATTTATTTTACATTTTTTGGATGACTATCAGCTATTCTTTTTTTATTGCAGGAGTTCAGCAGACAGGCAGACGGCCCACTTGATGGAAAGAGGTTACTATCGCCTATGGGCATTTGCAACACTAAAGGTGCTACAAATGCGCTGCTGCTCTCTTAAGGGATACTGGAACCTGGTCCCTAATGCTGGAACACAACTCAAAGTTGTTATGGCGACATACTTTAGACCAGGGGTGGTAACCATCCAGTCGGGCAAATGACCTACCACCTGGCAAATTCACATTATAATGATAACACATTAGTGGCAGTGAGCCATTAACAAGTCAACCACAGATATAATCAATACATTTTCCAGTTAATATTTTTTTTCTGTCGTATTATTTTTATTAATATTTCTCCGTTTATCAGAAACATGGGGCGCATAAATTATTAATATCTGACGCGCTTGAGTATTTCTGTGTGACTCTTTTTTACATTTTTGACAACCTGTACACGCTCCCCTCACCAGTGAAAGGGCATACATCATATAACGTTTTTTTTCTTTTAAGCATCTAGTCTTCACAATCCAAAAGGTCCCGCGACGCTCTAGTAACTCCACATTTAGCCTCTTGGGCTATGAGTAGGTACATTTAACTGAGAATTGAATTAAGTAATAAACGTGTAATGTAAATATTCATAGTCATTTGGAGTGTCGTTAGTTGATTTTGAAAAGCCATGTCGATGTTCTTTAATTACTTTTTTTATCAAGTCAATCGGCTTGCGCTCGGGTGCCTCGCACTCCGCACACTCCTGGGTAAAGACGGCCCTGCTTACAATGGTTCATAATTCCCGCCCTTATGCAATACGAATAAAATAAACTAACTACAGTAGAATTATTTTCTCAGTGCAGTTTGGGTCATAAATCAAACTCGGCCTCAGCCCGGCTAAGGCGGTGAGCATGTTGCGCGGGCGCAACGCCATTATCGATAAAAACTCATTCTTATCAAAGAAAGATTATCATTCTTATAAAAATCATTATTATCTTTTTTGCTGTTAATTTTAAACTTAGATATAAGTATTTATATTTATTTTTAATATAACTTGATACATTCTAAGCTTTTGTACGTATAGTTTTTTAATACATAGATACCTAATTAATAATTTATTTTAAATCATTATTATTCTTATTTTAATAAATACGTTGTTTTATCTATTTTTTTTCTTTCATTTATATCACTAGCCCACAAAATGACTAAATTAAATACATTATCAATAACGCTTATCGATAACAATAATGCGTATCACTATGCCTGCCCATAAGGCCCGTGAGTGGAAGAGAGAGCGAAATACTCGCTTCACCACTCCGATTATTTATAACCCAAACTGCACGAAGAAAATAATTCCACTATAGTGTGCTCAACCCACGAACAATGAAAGGTTCTGTAAAAATGTCAACATCTACTGTTTTGTCATTTGGTTACAGAACATTGAAAAAGAATTTTTTTATTCCAAAAGTTGGCAAACAGGCAAACTTCGCCCACCTAATGGAAAATTACCACCGCAAGTATTTTTATGTTGAAACTTACCATTTGGTTGAAGAAGTAAAGAATCCAAAAAACCCATATTCCTGAACTTTGGTTTGAATAAAAAAAAACTCATATAGTGGTGCGGGTGGCATATGTAGATATTGTTGGTGGTGGAAACTGGAATGGAAATATCTACAGGCGGCTTGAATTAAAGAGACAGTCCCCTGCGGATCCCCAGTCCTCGTCCTTTGGATTCCTCGGCACGTTTTCAGATTAAGCGTCGGTCACAGAGTCCACATACCACCAACAAGATTTTTAGATTAAAAATGCGTTACAGCGTTGCACTAATTCAGGTTCGCGTGCGATATTCGCGTGTCGTCCGAATCTTGGTTGGCCGACAGGTGGCACCGCCTGCCTCTATCTAGGGGGAGCACCCACACAGGAGGGGAAAGAAGGAATACAAGGTGCCTAACCATACATGGGGTCAATAGGGACTTTCACATTTTTTTATATCCTTACCCCTATTTTCCGATCTAACTAGACCGGACTTTGCGAAGCTGTTTTTTAACCGACTTCGAAAAAAGGAGGAGGTTCTCAATTCGTCGGGATCTTTTTTTATTTTTTTTGTTGCTTTTTTTATGTATGTTCGCCGATAACTCCGTGATTTATGATCCGATTTACGTGATAATTTTTTTGTTCGACGCGGAGTAGCTTCCAATTGGTCCCCTAAAAATTTTACATAGTTTGGCCCAGTAGTTTTCATTTTATGAACATTTTTCATGGAAATAATTTTCACTCCGTTCCATATGTACACCGATTACTCTGAGATTTATGATTCGATTTACGTGATTCTTTTTTGTTCGACGCGGAATAGCTGCCATGTAGTCCCCTAAAAATTTGACATAGTTTGGCCCAGTAGTTTTCATTTTACGAACATTTTTTTGTTCCCGGTTCTTGGGACCTATATTTTTTAAAGAAGCGTGGCACCATTCGTAGGTCCACCCATACATAGCTAGACACTAAAGAGTAACAAATAAAATTTAAAAATTTCGTTTAAAAAAACCGACTTCAAAAACGAAAAAACTAAAATGTATAAAATAACTTATTTCTTAAGCTATTATTATTAATATATATTATCTAAAACATCTTGAAGTCGGTGCAAAGTAAAACATAAAAATTACTATATTTTGAAAATTACTAAGCACCGACTTTAAGATGTTTTAGATAATATATATTAATATTTAATAGCTTTACAAATAAGTTATTTTATACATTTTAGTTTTTTCGTTTTTGAAGTCGGTTTTTTTAAACGAAGTTTTTAAATTTTATACAGATTCCTCGTCATCAAGACGCTTCCCTTTTAGATTTTTCTTTATTCTCGAAAGCTGAAAAATATCACCATGTTAGATCTGACCAATGCGTAAGATAGGGAACGACTTTCACAAGCTCAAAATCAGTCAAATATTTTTTGGTGTTTACTCTTTCAGAATCGATTTCGAAATAATACAAGCGTTAACTCAAGAGCGTAATGTTCTTTAAAATTATTTTTTACAATTTTGATCTTTAACGCAATGAAATAACATCTAAAATAATATCCATCAGTGTAAGATATGGTGTTTTGAAATTAGAAGGTCTTGTAACCGCTCTTACTCGGCTGCACTCAAGACAATCAAACATGATGAGTTAACTCCAGTCGTGCCTCAGAGGTGACACTCATTTTTTTTTAAATAACGTGTCAGAAGGTCCCTTTATCAAACTTGTCCATATAGACTCTATAAAGTATGAGAAAAATGTCTCTGACATACATATGTCGAGAGAATGACAGGCGTACAGACAAATATGATTATATCTGTAAGAATTTTTCATGAATATGCGTAATACGCAACCCTAATAAATCTAAGCAACTACCCCGAGAGATATTATGTTCCCCTAGGATTGATTTGAACGTAAAATAATATTATTTCCGTAGAAATTGTTTGCCGTACATGTTTCCTTTTCCTGTTATTGTAATATTGAAAATCAGAAACATGTAACCTGTTATACGAAGTACCTTAAGGAGGGATATGTCAACATACAAACTATATTTATATACATAGTTTGAAATTGAATTGGTGAAATACATCCCAGGGCTTGGAAAACAGAAAAAAGTAGAGTTGGTTACAGCCTAAGTATACAAGGAGCTTCTCTTTTAGGTTTTGTTCTTTTTTTTACGAGTGGAAACCTAATTGAGAGCCATCAGCCGCGCGAAGGGGGATGTTCGCGGCCGGCGTGTGGAATTCGCCTGGTCGGGATGCCACTAGTACTCCTAGTCAGAAATAATAGTGCTATTGCCATGACACAGTAAGGGATACCACTCGGTGCTCCTTAATGGGCCTAATGCCAGGATTACGGGAAAGCGGAAGCTCGACCAAATCCGCGTGCCCTGGCAGAGCCCTCTCAGGTCATGTCCACTATCGGGGAACTACTTAAAATCCCACGCTATCTGCCATCTTCTTTTACTGCGTGGGGCGGTTTGTAGCGCACCCCACGGGAGAAGAGGTGAGCGCGCGGAACACGACCTACTCCCATCTCGACGGCACAACGACGGATGAGAACCCTATCCTCAAGGGAAAGCTCACGGCGCCTCCTCCTTTGGTCGGAATGGAGCAAGTACGTCCGTTCACGCTCCCGCTCCGCATCCTCCTTTGCAAGCATAACATGCTTGCAAACCGAGGAGACGGTATCCAATCCGGTAGATTTCCTGACCATGGTGCGCCGTACCTCAGCCGCGAGTGACAGGTCAAACCCAGTGAAGGCAATGAGTTCTCAGCGCTGCCCTGTCCAAGCAGGTCACTCCTGGAGGGTATACAGCGCCGCATCCTCGTCATCTGTGTCGCAATATGGCACCCTAACGGTGACTCACGGTTTAGGCGACACGGGTACCTTCCGAAGCAGTTGGTTTTGACTTTAGACACCGTGCTTGGGCCGAAATGCAGGCATAAGGCCTACATTGAGGGTGCGTGGGACACTCAGCGACCGATTCTCCACGCTCGCTTCTAAAACGAACCTGTCGAACAAAAAGGCCGCCATTACTACCCACTAAACCTATACCTGTGTCTCATTTATTGCATTTTTACGGTGTGACACGGGATCTTGTCTAGAGTTACTGCACCGTGACGCCCCTGTGGCGCACCCGACACGGCGTTTCACACGCTAGTCGAATGTGCAGCTTGGGCGCCGCAGAGGTTCGAACTCGAGACACTCGTAGGACCGATCGATTCGCTCACCAGTCTGGTGCTAGCCATGCTGCAGCGTAGCGACCGGTGGGAGGGTGCGGTCAACTTCTGTGAGGCAGTCATGTCTTTCAAGGAGTCCGCTGAACGAGATAGGGAGGGGAATATAATTGCGCGTATTCATACGCCTCCACGTGGACGCCGGCGTTTAACTGGCATCTGGAGGCGTAGGTATGCGCATGATTTCCCACCCTGATTAATACCGCTTCAGGGGGCCTCTAGCTATCAAGGGAGCAGAGGATTCGTCACCCCTGTCGTCGAAGTAGATATGTTCTGATTCCCGGGGCATATTCAGGCACTTTTTGCGCTAGGATCGGTCTAGGCGTAACTACGTTCTAAGTCTCAGCCTTACCTACTCAAAAGCGCGGGGCACATGGGAGGAGGGTGGTATTAGTGGGTATTGGTTGCTGGCCGTCCAGCTTCTCTGAGTCACCACACATGCTGGTCAAGTACGGGTGGATTACCAAGGTAATCCCCTCGTATGCGACACCGGTCTAATCCCTTGCAAAGGACCCACTATTGTGCGTAAACAGCATTTCCCCCGCCTTAAAAAAAACAACAACACACACGCGCACATACATACACACGTACACATATCCATATGCATCCACACCACAGGCACATGCTCATATTTATATATAACTTAAACTACGTGCATACTTTATAAACATTAGTGTTAGCTACGACATATATACTCGTATTTTTAAGCTAGAGGTGAGGGGTCAGGAGTGCCATAATGACAGGATATTTTTCCTAGTTTGGGCTCCCGGCTTTTTCACCCATAGTTAAGATTTTTTTCCCGCTTTATTGTTATGTTTGGTGGAAAGGAAATAAATAAATGTATGTCACTTATTCCTTGGAAGATGGGACGGCCGCTTGTTTGGGACGCGACATGTGTAGACACTCTAGCGCCCTCAGATCTTCCAATGACTGAGTTAGAGGCTGGCAATGCTGCTTCAAAAGCTGAAGGTCTCAAACGGCGCAAATATGGAACCTTAGAAAGGGGTTACATATTTGTGCCGTTTGCAGTTGAAATATTAGGTCCGTGGGGTTCATCGGCAAAGAGTTTCTTCAAAGAGATTTGCAAGAAATTCTTTGATGCCACTCGTGATCAGAAGGCTGGCTCATATTTTGCCCAACAAATAAGTATCGCCATACAGCGCGGCAATGCAGCCAGCCTTCTGGGCACGCTCCCATCTGGCAGCGATTTGTTACACAGTCTATAATAGCTTGTAATATTTATAACTTAGATTATTTTTAGTTTTTAATTTTTAAAGTTATTATAATTGACAATGTCTTGTCCTCTTATAAAAATAAATACATTGCATAAGTGCAGCAGGTGACCCACCTGATGGTCGGCGGTTACCATCGCCTATGGACATTTGTAACACCAAAGGTGCTATCAATGTGCTGGCACTCTCTAAAAGGAGACTGGAACCAGGCAACTATTGCCGGAATATAACTCAAGGTCATGGCGACATACTCTAGACTAGTCTAGACCAAGGGTGGTAGCCATCCACTCGTGCAAATAACCTACCACCTGATACAGGGTTGTTATGTCGCCTCTTACGACAGACTACCCGGCCGCAGGAATTTGTATTCTTTCTCCATCTCTGCAGGGATGAAAATACAGTAAATTCTATTAATAAACCTCCTATTTTGGTTCTGGGCTATTTTGTGATTCGTGTCACGCGTATTCAAACCTCATTACGCGAAAATTAGGGAACATTAAGTAAAATTAACTGAAGGTAGCTCCAGCTACAGTACAAAAGTCGAAAATCTACTTTTTACCGTTCAAATATTCTCTGGGATACGTACATAAATGCCAAATTAAAAACAATTTTGTTGCGAATGTAGATAAAGTACAGATGAAGGTTTTAAGCCTATATTATATGGTTCATTTCTGTCTTTCAATTTGTGTCAATCAACCAAAGTGATCCATGTAAACATAAATTGGAAAAATTCAATGTTATTAAATATCGTCATGTCCTTTCAATCTATTCCCTTAAATTAAAGTTATTCAATTTGGTTGATATGCATCTAATAACAGTTTATCGTAATATTGATATTAGGCGAATCAACCAAATTGAATTTCAACATACGGAATAATGTTAGTTTGTGACCGTAGCCATGCGTCTTATTATTAATGCCGTTATGATTAGCTACATTAGTATATATATATATATATATATATATATATATATATATATATATATATATATATATATATACATCCATTATTTTTCAATGTTTAATTTAATTAAGTATTACTATACAGTTTTCTTTCGTGTTGCAATTAAAAAAAGAACTAAAAAAATACGCTTTTATAGAAAATCCAACTAAAAAATAGAAAATAAATTGTAATATATTTGAATTAAAAATAGTGTAAGAAAAAATGATTTTATTGTAAAAAAAGCGTCGGGTGCTGTCCCCCTGTCTCCCCTGTCTATGTAGAAGTTTCATTTCAAATAAGCATACGTGGCTTGAAATCAACTAAGATTATTATCAAGAAACACAGACCAAAACAGGTATACGATATGTATACGTATCAGACCGGCAACGACCTCTTGAATACCCACAACTCCGTCTAGACGTAATCACTCCCGAGTTTTATGATCATCAAGTTTGCAAACTGCTGTTCAGGTAGACTGCAATCAAATATTTGAATATTTCGCACCTTCAGTCAAACGCACTCGGCGACCAAGACGCTGCGGCGAGGCCGTTCTTGGCGGGCAGTTTTGTTACTTATTAATAAGGGCCGTGACCTTCACTACGCCACACTGGGGAGTTTTTGATGATTTTGATTCTTAAAACAGCAATATCGTGTTGCGAAGCGTTTTACATAAATATAACAGGAAGTAGGTAGTAGAATCTGTCAATACAGAATACAGACAAGACCTTGGGAGATGCATTCCTAGATGCATCTCCGAAGGTCTTCTCTGTAGTCATGTTCAGAATATACTTACATAGGTTACAAATATTACCTTAAGTAAAATAAATTCAGCAATAAATAATCACATCTAGAGTACAGGGCGCGCGAACCTATAACCTATATGTTCGTAAACAGAAAAAATAAACAGTATAGATCTCGCTGACCGCTTCGACCTGACCGCCGCGACTTGGCCGCCTAGTGCGTTTGTAGACTTATACGTGTACAAAAAATTCGATTCAAGTATTGAAAAAATTATTATCCCCGCAAATTGCTAATGCGCTGGAACCTTGTCAAATTAACATTCACGTGACGTCATCAGGAACTCGATATGTACGCGTACTCGCCGCCCAGTGATGATAACGGTACTGAGTGTTCGGCTACGATTACGTCACCAAAATAGCGGCCAGGCGCATTACCAATTTGCGGGGATAATATTAATGCTATATTTAAATAATTGCATTATTTCTTATTAATTCAATTACGTTACAATTTTCCATTACCAAATAAGATGAGATAAGATTGTATCTGTACCAGTTGGGGCTCACTCAACTTGGGACTTGCTTACTTACTGTCAGCCTTTTTATACTTAGTTATAGATATATACAAAAGAATTATTCAAATGGGCCTCCAAGATCAAATCCGACATTGTAAGAAATAGCATTATTATTATTAATAATAGAAATATTAATAATAAAATACCCGCAGAGGGGCATTGTGGGGAAGCCTTAGTTGAGTAGCGACACCTCGTATCCGACTCCGGGGTCTAAAGCAAGGCCCCCCACCTCCGTGCTTGCCTTAACCAGCCGGCATGGAGTGGAGATCGCTAGAGCTAAGACTCAAGCTCCAGGGGTGGAAGTGATAAATGGCATCACGTCAGAAGTAGCTTCGGTGAACCTGCAGTCCATCTCTCTACACTCCTTAGCCATTCACATCCATGTTGCCTCTGTCTTTTATGGTATTTTTTGGGGCCCATGCAGGGAGTGGCGAGTCACCGTCTGCCTATTTTTCCATGTTCCCTGAACATTGCGACCGGCAGACGCCATAGTCCACATATTCCGAGACTCCTAGTACCTACCACTAACAGTTCACCCCAATAGCCCGGTACTTTTTGTCCTCATTTCCCACAATAGTCCTACACTGGCCGAGACTTGTCCTTGGGTGCATTATTATATGGTGTAAATAGGGATAATTACCGGTCAGTGTCACGCCACATTTACATTAAATTTGTCAAGAGCTCTCTATGAGTTGGCCTTCCTATGGCCCCACGCAAGCCCTCCAAATGTAGGGGATATTTTTATGACCCTTGGTCTTACAAGACATACAATAATAATAGAACCCAAGAACAACTAGATAAGCTTGAACGCCTTTAAAATGTTTGTATCCGGTATTTTTCTTGTTATGTTTCCTTTGACACCGGGATTGCCTAGAAGAGGTCGCTATAAGCGATAAGGCCGCACGTTGTTCTAATGGAAATGTATTTATATCGTTACACGCCGACAAAGGGAATGCACATCTGGTTTATTATCTTTCCCTCGTTTGGACTTTTTTTGTTTACTTTGTATTTAAAATTTGCAATTAGACAATAGCCTATTGTTATTGTACTTGTTTATGGCCACAAGTGTGCAGATTATGTTTTCACGGAAACTTTAGTCCGCGCCGTCGATTGTTGTAATGTACAGTTGAGTATAAAACGATGCCCGAACATGGGGGGGAGGCAGCCAAGTGACGATTACGATACGAGCAAGACGTGTGTAATACTTTCGATAGGCGATATAGTGACGGAGTTTGCGCGTGTTATTGGATCGTGCAGTTTGTACTGGTTGTGTCCAGTTATATTTGTACCTGTGTTATAAGTGTTTGTATAGTTGTAATAAATACTATAGTAAGTAATTCTAACGGCATTTTAATTCGAGTCCTGTAGCTCGTAACAATATTAAAAAGGTTAAAAGGGTAATAGGTTTTAAATTATGGTGAACAATAAAGTGTTTTCATTAATTAATTCGTTCAATAGAAATATAATTAGAAGAAATCAAGATACAGCTTTAATTATCATCAAAATCGTCTCTGCGACTCGTTCGCGTAGTTATGGTTACGGATTTCATGTTAGAGATCTATTTCAAAAAAATACCTGGTGTGGCGACATTAATAGTCCATTGAAATCTTACATGAGCTTTGCATTTGTTAGAGGACGCAATTACAAAAAAACGCGCCTACGGACTCTACCTCATAGGTGGCGGGGAAAACGGGGGACCTTTTGTACCTGCTTAACATTCGATAAGTTAAATTTGGTAAGTTCTATGGTAAAGAAAAGAGTTAGGAATGAATAAAAAAATCTCACTTTTTTGCTTATAAATTCTTTAATTTTTAATTTAGGGCAAAAAGTTATATAAACATATTTGTAGGCAAAACAATTTGCTACAATTACGACTTTACAATTTTTTTGTAAGACGCATAGTTTCCGAGATATCGCGAAAAAAGTGTTTTCACCCCTTTTTCCAAGATGGCGGCCGGGGGACAAGGGGGCGACCCCAAAAACTTGAGGTTAAGCTTCTATTGACCCCCCACACATGCCCCAAAAATAAAATCGCGTCCTCTAAAAAATGCAATATTCTGTCCTTAAATTGTAAGATTTCAATGAATATAATGCCAACATCAGAAGCACGTAAGCGCGAATCTAAATTAAATCTAAATTTAATCTGTAGCAAGTAAAATAGCGTGCGGTTTTGTGACAGCACGGGGCTCGCAACGTTTGCGCCGATTCTCTTGGCGCGTAAACAACATTTCAACGGGAACCGAACGCCAGTTCGGGACATTTCGGCACCCAGTCCGACACACGCCTTCAATGCGGGGCGCACGACATTCGTGCTCGAGTACTAAAGCCAGTTTTCGCGTTTACTGCTGGCCTTCACCTAAATCCTTCTGAACTCTATAAAACATGAGAGTCTGTGATTACAAGTGTAAGACAAGAGTTATCTTTCATTAACCCGTACACCGCTCAACCGCTGCAACAACCATCATACATCATCCCACATCCCCATCACTGTATTTACATACACATACATATGCATTTTACACTTTTATCATTTTCAAACATAGAAATAATATACGATTTAAAAAAGTATGATAATATATGTAGGTACTTTAGATAAAAGTCTTTTTGGTGAAATAACATTTGTAGCAAGTAACAACACGTCGCTGTCAGCGACAAACTGATTCATGACTCTTAATAAAATGCCAGAGACATGTAACAAGAAAAGCGGGCTATATAGTAGAACTAAAAATGACTTACGGTTGGACTGACATGAGTAATGTCAAGCAGATATAAGATAGTTTGTTAATCTAAGCGTTAAAATACAAGTTTTTTTGTCAGGACTTATGTAAAAAGTCAAGGTTGCATTTAATCTGTTTATTATAAAGAATACTGAAACAAAAGGTTATATCACATCAGTACAGACGCCATAACATAGAGAACACAGAGTACATCATAGACTAAGAGCCATAGATGAATGTAGCCAGTGTAAAATATTTTATTGTCTCTTACATTTTTAAATAATACTCTCTTTTTTAGATCCTATGTACTTTACGGCCGGTTCCTATATCTTACAATTTCTTGAAAGTTTTTTTTAAATGGATTTATAGGATTGCGTTTGATGGAGCACGTTTACCTAGAAGATTGCATTTGTCAGGAAAGACAGACTCCGGCAAATTATTCCACTCTTCGGCAGTGCGCACCAGAAAGATGAAGCGAAACGCTTGGTTCTGGCTGGTGGTGTTTCCACCATGTAATGGTGGCGCAAGCCTTTGCGTCTGGTACTCCGATGGTAATTGCCATGCTATGAGATGTCAAGATGTTTTGCAAACTGAATGATTGTATATTTAATTTAAATTTATTAGGCCCACTTACACGCATAGTCAGGTTAAATAAATTAATGTAGAGGTTATCAACTCGCAGTTAGTTAAATAAAAAATTAACTCTCATTGTCCACTCGGACATTATCTGCGTGGATTTTTTTTGCTACTATATACTATCGAAAAAAAAAAAACACACACACACACACACACACGCACCCGCACACGCACACGCACACGCACACGCACTCGCACTCGCACACGCACACGCACTCGCACACGCACACGCACACGCACACGCACACGCACACGCACCCGCACACGCACCCGCACACGCACACGCACTCGCACACGCACACGCACTCGCACACGCACTCGCACACGCACACGCACACGCACACGCACCCGCACACGCACCCGCACACACACACGCACACGCACACGCACCCGCACACGCACACGCACACGCACACGCACTCGCACACACACACGCACTCGCACACGCACTCGCACACGCACCCGCACACGCACACGCACACGCACCCGCACACGCACACGCACCCGCACACGCACCCGCACCCGCACACGCACACGCACACGCACTCGCACACGCACACGCACACGCACTCGCACACGCACACGCACCCGCACACGCACCCGCACACGCACACGCACACGCACCCGCACCCGCACACGCACACGCACACGCACACGCACTCGCACACGCACACGCACTCGCACACGCACACGCACACGCACACGCACACGCACACGCACACGCACCCGCACACGCACCCGCACACGCACACGCACACGCACTCGCACACGCACACGCACTCGCACACGCACTCGCACACGCACACGCACACGCACACGCACACGCACACGCACACGCACACGCACACGCACACGCACCCGCACACGCACACGCACCCGCACACGCACACGCACACGCACCCGCACCCGCACACGCACACGCACACGCACTCGCACACGCACTCGCACACGCACTCGCACACGCACACGCACACGCACTCGCACACACACACGCACTCGCACACGCACTCGCACACGCACCCGCACACGCACACGCACACGCACACGCACACGCACTCGCACACGCACACGCACTCGCACACGCACTCGCACACGCACTCGCACACGCACTCGCACACGCACACGCACACGCACTCGCACACACACACGCACTCGCACACGCACTCGCACACGCACCCGCACACGCACACGCACACGCACACGCACTCGCACACGCACTCGCACACGCACACGCACACGCACACGCACACGCACACGCACACGCACTCGCACACGCACACGCACTCGCACACGCACTCGCACACGCACTCGCACACGCACTCGCACACGCACACGCACTCGCACACACACACGCACTCGCACACGCACTCGCACACGCACCCGCACACGCACACGCACACGCACACGCACACGCACTCGCACACGCACACGCACTCGCACACGCACTCGCACACGCACTCGCACACGCACACGCACACGCACACGCACACGCACACGCACCCGCACACGCACCCGCACACGCACACGCACACGCACCCGCACCCGCACACGCACACGCACACGCACTCGCACACGCACTCGCACACGCACACGCACTCGCACACGCACACGCACACGCACACGCACGCATATATATATATATATATATATATATATATATATATATATATATATATATATATAGATATATATATTCAGTTCAAAATTTGAATTTTTAAAGGTCGCTCATAATTATTAAAAATTTAGTAGTGCATTACTCGCTCGAAAAAATTTAAAGTAATGCGTAAGGAGAAACAAATTGAATTAAAAAAATGAATTTTTGACATAAAGATATATTATAACACAATAAAAAATATGTATCTAAAAATAAATAAGGTCTAGAATGAAGAATTGTTGTTATTAAGAGGGCGAGACGGTGGATTTTGTGGCCTATTTCTCAAAGATACGCTGTCGTCCAGTAATTCGTGGTGATAGGCCTTTTTGTTAGGCGACACGTGTAACAAAATGTCTTGATTTATAGCCCGCAATAAAACGGCGGAACTGGTAAAAGAAATACGGGTATGAAGCATTATTATATCTCACGGTTTTACTTAAGCGAATTTGGTAAAGCTTCCCCATAATGTCTACAACATGAGCCAATTTTTTGCCTTCTGGCAATATTCTACCTTCTCTGTGGTCAGTGTCAGTGAATTTAATGAATTAATGAATCTTTGCTTGTAGAAATACAGGTAATAGTTGTACATGAGATGGTAACAAAGTCAAATGGCCTCACTGTATTTGACATACAAACGTGGTAACGTGGGACATTCAGTACATTTTGCGAAAATAAAATAAATGTTCTATAGGTTTCAAATCGAACAATTTTTTTTAATATAATTTGTATTTAAAAATAGAATGTTTCAAGTACTTTTATGTCTAACTTTAAAAATAAAACTAATAAACTAAACCATCTTAAAAATTAAACTACACTACAAAAAAAACTTACAAATTAAATACAATTAGTTGTTAAGGAGCTAAAAAATAAACTAAATTACAAATAAATTAATATAAAGTAATAAAACTACGTTTTAACGGTTTTAAGCGCGGTAATTTATTTGATTTTTGGTTTATCCGACGTTTCGGCCGCTTTTCAGTGGCCGTGGTCACGGAAGACAAAGATGACATCCTTCCACTCATTTTTGTATTATATAAAAAAAAATTAGAACTAGGCATGTTTGCTGAAGAGTTTCTTGCGCCGCTTCTTCTCTTCAAGCCACAACATGTTGTGAAGCGGTGGTAAATTAGATTAGGCTCCCATAGAGTAAATAATATCCATAAACAAAATTTAAAACTAAATAATTAAAAATGAACAAGTTGGCGGTAGGCTGAATAAAAACTTTGACAATACACGTTTGACAAATGTCATCTTTGTCTTCCGTGACCACGGCCACTGAAAAGCGGCCGAAACGTCGGATAAACCAAAAATCAAATAAATTACCGCGCTTAAAACCGTTAAAACGTAGTTTTATTATGTGTACAAGTCGCGAAAACTTAAGAAAATATAATATAAAGTATGTAACAAATCGCTGCCAGAGGGGAGCGTGCCCAGAAGGGCTGCATTGCCACGCTGTATAGCAATGCCGATTCGTTGCGCGAAATACGAACCAGCCTGATCACGGGTGGTATCAAAGAGTTTGTTACAAATTTCTTTGAAGAATTCCTTTGCCGATGGACCCCACGGACCTAAGGTTTCAACTCCAAACGGCACAAATATGTAACCCCTTTCTAGGGTTATATTTACCCTTCTATAGGTAATATTTTTTATTAAATATTTTCAAAGTACTCTCCACCAGCCTCTATAGAAAGTTTCATTTGAAACAGTTTTCGGTACTCTTTTTCCAGTCCGCCGCAGACACCTCGTTTACAGCTTGCTCGAACGCTGACAGCGCATCTTCTGGCGACGAAAATTGTATCCCTCTGAGCTGATTTTTTATTTACGGGAATAAAAAGAAGTCACACGGTGCTAGGTCTGGCTGTAAGGAGGGTGACCCAGGAGTTTGACCGGCATGCTGTCCAGGAAGTCCCTCGTTTTGAGCGCGGTATGGGCGGGCGCGTTATCGTGATGGAGCAGTAGCCCGCGGAGCCCTGTGTTTGGTCGCTTGTTGCTCACAAGAAAGAAAACTTCTGCGAAGCATTTGGAAGTATACCATGATTAATAGAAGTATACATTGATGCTTCTTTGGTACCGTAAAGGAATTGACACCAAGTAGCCAGTCAAATTGAAAACATTCGCGATCAAAACATTCCCCTCGCTTTTAGATTGCTTCACTTTGGTAGGCGTTGATTCGTTTTGAAACACCCAAACCGTCGACTGGCGCTTCGTTTCTGGATCCTATTGATAAATCCAGGACTAACCTCCCATCATCACCTGTAATGATGTCGTAAACACGCCAAGGCGAGCCTGCTTTTGAGCATCGGTGAGGTTGTGCACCCAGCGTGAAACTATCCTCCTCACGCGAAGATGCATCTGTAGAATCTCGTGAAGGCTTCCTGATCCAATCTGCAGTACGTGCTGAATCTGATGCGTAACTCGCCTATTGTCTTGGATTAAATTTTTCACTGCTAGCACATTTTTTTCGTAACAGCCATCAAAGGGCGACCACTTCTTTCTTCATCCTCCAAAGTTAGTCGACCGCGCTTGAATTCGTTGTACCAACTGTTACGACTGAGGTGCTGACAAAGGCATTTGGACTTCTTTTGTTTGCTTTGTGTTTAAAATTTGTGATTAGGAAAACAGCCCATTATGTATTGTAATCTTTTATGGCAGTCATTAGCCAGGTGTGATTCTAGGAAATTCAGTCACACGGCCAAGCAGACATATTGTATCCGTACAGTATAAAGCAATGCCTCGATTGATGGACAAGGCAGTCGTGCGATAATCACAAGCGGAGCAAGACTTGTGTACATTTAGTAATCTATTTAGTGACGGATTTTGCGCGTGTTATTGCTTATTACATTATGTTCTTTTTTATAGATTCGCTTAGCTTAGCTTGCATTAGTTTTTATATCAGTTTTTTTATATATTAATGAGATAGCTTATTTTTTTATATTTGTTGCAATAGTACTCTTCATATTATTTTGTTTTTGTTTTGTTTTGTGTTTGTTTCGTTATGTCTATCCGTGAGTCACTTGAATGGCCCTAGCGGAAGACCAGCGCTGGTTGAGGAGGCAACTAGCATCTTGCTGAGTTAGGACCGATTCAGAACTTCATTTGAATTGTATTATCTTATTTATAAGTACGTATTGGTGTGAATGTGGTTCTGAATAAATAGTTTTCTTTCTTTCTTTCTGTTATTGAATCGTGCTTAACGTTTGGACTGGTTGTGTTAAGTTATATTTGTACCTGTGTTATATGTGTTTTTTGAGTTCTAATAAACTTTATAATAATTCCAACGGCACTTTAATTCGAGTCCTGCAACTCGAAACACAACTATACACGGTTGCCTTAGAAGGGCCTTCATCCATGAATGCCTTTTGAAGTCTATATTTGAGTGAATTCCGAAAAGTAGGTAATGTTTTGACCTCTCTGACAGTAATACGATTTATGAGACATCATACAAGGAATAATTCCCTTGACGCCAACATTGTTATAGTCCTAAGCAAGTTTTTAGTAAAAATTAAAAAGTTTATATTGCGTTGGGTACCAACTCCCTTCGTTCATAAATTATAAAGTTGCAATATCAAAACTTTAATGTGAAATCTCTGGTTTGATGTTGCCATGTTTTATTTTTACATAACTTACTAAAGATTTTCTTAGAGCTTTGTCCACATTCTGCCGTATTGTATTTAATTTTATATACTAATTAATAAAACTTAGAATTCGGCTTTAAAGAGAGTGGACACTTGAATTATGCACCGTTTTTACATGGCAATACTAATACAAATCGTGTCAATGTCATTTTATAAAAACGTTGTTATTTGTGTAATTGGTATAATTGTAGTTTAGCATTTGGGAAATTCCGCTGGTTGGCGGGCGATTGTCCAACGCTCGTCATTGGTCGCAACCAGGTTTTTAAAACTAGTGCTAGGTCATTCACGTTAATATAATTAACTGATCAGCGCTCATTGTTAGTATCAATAAAGCAGTTGAAATGGAAATATTGTTAAAGCAAACGACGAATATTGTTAAAAGACGCGCACGGTTGCACGAGGAGATTCACCCATTATCGAGCTTCAAATTTGAATAAAACCAATCGAAATCGGATCGATAGAAAAAGCAAACGGAAAAAAACGGTGAATTGAAAAAAAACAGATATACTCTATGATAATTTGGATTTGCCATATTGATATTCTTTTAATTTTCCGCGCTTATCCAGACTCTACTGTCATTAGCCAAACTATATAAATTTAATTTACCTCTGATTTTGTCTAAAAAATACGTTTAAAATAATAATATAATAAATCATACTACTGGAACGATTTCAAAAATTCTTTCACCATTCGTATCACATTATCCCTGATTAATATAAGGTATATAAGTATTAGAGGTCCCTACTGAAACTTTAATAGTGTAACTCTTCAATCTAAGCAAAATATTTGATGCTGGAATCGGATTTAAATTTTTTATTTTTTCAGGGTAGGACAACGTCTCCCGAGACGTTTATAAAATAAGCAATATTTAATAGTTTTTTTCTTAAGTTTTCATGACTAAAACGTACAATAAAACTACGTTTTAAAGTATTGGTTTTCAGTGACCACGGCTACAGAAAAGTGGCGGAAACGTCAGAATACAAAAACCTCGCTAGAAATCGTTAAAACGTAGTTTTATAAAGTATAGAATAGAATCCGGTACCGTAATGTATCAGTAAGTTGTTTTGACTGTCAACTAATATTTAAAATTCTTGCTTAATTTAACACATTTTTAACAACTTGCAACACTGTTTCACACAGAGAATAAAACGTGAAAATCGTCCTGCGGTTTAAGTTTAAAACTGACGGCATATGATTTATTGCTGACAGTTTTATATAAAACACTAGTCTGGGAAGTTAAAAAGTTTTAATTTTATAGTGAAATTTTTAATCTAACATCTGTTTTCGTATAACGTGGAGACAGGAGTTTTTGGCGGGAACTGAAAGGATGTTATATTGTGCAGTTTTATTTTCTAAAAATGTGTAAAATTACTCTAAAATGAACAATAGCTGTAGGATATTGATAATTTTTGAGTAGTAATTATGTGTTTTGTGAGAAATGTGAACTGAATAGTCAAATGTGGCCTTTTGAGTTGTCACAAGAACTCTGTTGAATGGCACTAGCTGATTACCTACAGTTCAGCTGTGCTACGCATAGCCTTAAGAAAATGAAGAAACTATATTGTAAACTAAGGCCCAGCTGCCGAGCCATAAAAATAAGTGGAAACATTACATTTGACCCATTTTGGCAAAAATAGAAAGCTTACAAACCAGGCTGATTTTTAGCCACTTTTCTTGAAAACTATCTTATCTTCAATGGATAAAATGTAATTAATGGTGTAAGTATACGTATGTAAGTAACGGTAATATAACGGTGTGGTAAATCTACATGTGCAGCCTGTTCTGTGTTACGGTTTTTATAGTATCAATGCATTCGGCCCATAATTGGGCGTGCAAAATTATCATTACATTATTGACTAACATAATAAACATTTTATACAATCAACCAATCAATACAATTAAAAATAAAAATTACTGTGGGGCGCTGTAGCCCACGGATAAAATGCTAGTTCGATTTCTATGGACTGTATAGCGAAGATATGCCCTAGATCCTTGCACTAGGAAAGCAGAAGCTCCACCAACCTTGAGATCCGCCCCCTCCCGGCTCGGTTCAGGTTGCACACAGGAACAGCACACGGCACTATATTCCATTTTATAGCTAGCACTTGTGCAAAGCAAAAGCAAAAGTTCTTGGCACGGCCAGTATGGTCACAAGTTGCAGTTTTGAAAAGTATCAGCGCACGGCGCAATGTTGTTCTCGTCAAACGTTGACTCGAAGATCCAAAATGGCTGCCCCTACCCTGCTCTGCATTGGCCGTCACCTTACACAGAAAGAGGGTAGACAGCAAAATTCATGGAGCGGTATTCTACCTACTTCACTAGGCAAGGACCAAACAATTACATTTGTTAATTACTAAAATAATAATAATCTCTCTTCCTACACTGGCCGGGGCTTGTCCTTGGATGCCTTATTATATGATGGAGTCAGGGATAAACGCCACATTAAACTTGTTAAAGGGCCTCTACGTGTTGGTTTGGCCATTTTTATGGTGGTCTTCAAAGACATATGGCCTTCCCATGGCCCCACGCAAGCCTTCCAAATGGCCGGGCCATTTTTATGGCTCGTGGTCTTCAAAGAATCTGTAATTACATTACCTTAGATGGTATTCCTGAAGAGAAAAATGGGCTACCGAGATTCACACACAGTGCGGAACGCGAGTAACTCAATGCTTAACCGTTTAATGCTTACATTCTGTGAGAGCGTGGTAACACACCCACCGAGGCGTCTCTACAATCTTAATATATATAAATTACGTGTCACGTTGTTTGTCTGCGATGGACTCCTAAACTACTTACCGATTTTAATCAAATCTGCAACGTGTGCAGTTTGATCCAACATGAAAGATAGGATACTTTTTATACCGTTGGAACCGGTAGGTGGCGCTGAGATCGGGTTCTAGAATCCTCCTAATCACCGGGAGCGATTTTGGTGATTTTGTTTTTGTGTATTTGAGTGGGTCCCCGGATGGTTTAAATCCACAATTGGAACCGGTAGGTGGCGCTGGGATCGGGTTCTAGATTTTTATTTTTTCAAAGCAGGACAACGTCTGCCGGGGCCGCTAGTAAAATGATAAAAACTAAACAGTTCACGCGCGTCTTTCATATAGGAGTATATCTATGTAACCCTTGAAGTTGGTGGGCTCCACGTATTTACTCGATTTTTACGTAAATACATCATAAACTTAATATTATAATATGATATAGGCTAAGTGACGAGGGTTCAAGTTGACGGAAGCCGTACCCCATCCAGCGATTGGCAGGTTTACCCTACTTAATCGTTAATACATCGGAAGGGTGTTTGTGAGAGATTAAGCAGAATGGTGTGTAAACATGCCCATAATGGACGCTTATAAGTTTGTATATGGAAAATCCTTGTGTGGATTAATGAATATGTGATTATTGGTCAAAACTTAACACATTGGAAATCTATATATTAAAACGTGAAGCAAAAACTTTGTACACCTTTTTAAGAAAATTGCGCCAACGGGCCAAGGTCTGTGTACATGGCCGACATGTATACCTAATATAGTTCTAGCTTTAATTTTAATATTTAATTTGGGCCACCTGCATATCTGCAAACAAAGCACATTTATTACCCGTCGGCGTTTGAGCTAATAACATTGAAACTCTTTTATAACTGTCTTATTTTGTTTACTTTGTGTTTAAAATTTGTGATTAGAAAATAGTCCATTGTAATTGTCCTCTTTTATGGCAGTTTGCGGCCGAGTCATTAGCCAGGTGTGGCGCATTAAGCCGACTTAGATACAACAGACATATTGCATTAGTGCAGTATAAAACAATGACCTGATGGAGGGGGGAGTCAGTCTAGCGATAACCACAAGCGAAACAAGACGTGTGTACATTCGGTAATCTATTTAAGTGACGGACTTTGCGCGTGTTATTGAATCGTGCATTACGTTTGGGCTGGTTGTGTACAGTTATATTTGTACCTGTGTTATACGTGTTTGTATAATTCTAGTAAATTTTATAGTAATTCCAACAGCATTTTAATACGAGTCCTGCAACTCGTAATAAAAATTTAATATGTCAGTTCACACATTATGATGAGGATGCCTTTTCGAGAAAATTCCATGCTAGGTGCATGGAATTTTCTCGAAAAGGCTTCTTTATAGAAACACTCGAGAAACGTCGCCTTGAGTACAAGCAGGCAGTACATAAATAAAGTGTATAATACATTAGCTACACATCAAGGATCCTGGATAGTTCATGCACACCACTCCTTATAGTCTGACAGGGTTAGAAATGTGGTCCAAGTCATAAGACAGATGTATATACCAAGTCGACTTGGCAAGTTTGACACATCGGTCATCTCGATGTGCAGGTTTCAACACGATGTTTTCCTTCACCGTTGTTAGCACGTGGTAATTGTATCAATATACACGTTAGGTCAGAAAACTGTCTAAGTGGTGCATGCGTTCCGGCCAGGATTCGAACCCACGTCCTTCGAGTTTGTGACGCGTGCGTTACCATTATGCTACCAAGGCGTATTGATAATTTTAATTGTATATAATACTGATATTTTAAAAAGCAATTACTTCGTGACTCTTTAGGATTTTGTAAAATGCTTTTTGGCTTGTTATTGTTCTTCCGTAACGTACCGTTCAGATAGGAAATGAAAGACTAGAGAAAGTTAAAGACTTTGTTTACCTAGGGTGCATGTTTACCAGAGACGGAAAGCATGAAAGTGATATTGAAAGGAGAGTAATGGCAGGTGAATGGAGCGCTGAACTCTTTTATGAACAGCCGGAAAGTGTTTTTAAAGGCACGTCTGGCTGTCCATCAAGGGGTATTAGTACCAACGCTAATGTACGGCAGTGAAAGTTGGGTATGGCAGAAGAAAAAGTAGGATAAATGCAGTTGAAATGAGAGCTTTAAGAAGTATAATATTAGGTTAATGTAAGTGATATGATAAGAAACAGTGTGTTATGGGAGCATTGTGGATTGAAAGAAGATGTACTAAAAAGAGTTCAAAAAGGAATGTTAAGATGCTTTGGGCATCTAGAGAGAATGCATGAAAGCAGAATCACAAAACGAGTATATGACAGCAATGTTACTGGTGGAGTCGGTGCCGGTTGTCCGAGACGTACTCGCCATGATCAAATTGAGGATATTTTCAAAAAGCTCATATAAAAAATGTGTGCGTGTTAGTGTACACACGTAAGAAGTGAAACTTCTTTATGACCTTATTTTTCGAAAAATGATCTACTAATGCAACTTAACAGAAATTGGTTAAATAAAGTTAAGTTAGATAAAGTTTAAAGAAAAGTCTTTTATTATCATAGACATGAATACAAATAATATAAATATTTAATTTTACCTTATTGCTACTAAGATTATTACAGCATTTCATTAATTGTAATTACTCTCCGTTCGAATCGACCGTGGTAGGGCAAGAAAAAGATGGCGCGTAACGGAAAAAATGTGACGCGTAACCGAAAAATGTGGCGGTAATTTTTTCTCCAACGCCGATAAAGAAGTTTCACTTCAAAAGTAATTTACATATAAGCGTGTTATGTATGAAAAGGTTAATGAAAGTTGATGAAGCGAAAAGTGTTTATCAGGAGCGTAGGATCCATCGTCTCCGCCTAGACCAATAGGAAATAGACGTGACGATGTGTGTGTATGTATGTATCGTTCTTCCTTTACGGTATACGGTGTAAAATTGCATTAAATAGTGTACTTGCGAAATATAATGGAACCTAAAGAACCTCACGTCTCTTGTAACTTAACTCTTAATCTCTTATGTAAAGGCCGACACACTATGACGCAAACATGACCGCGTGAGTGCACTAGGCGCGAACACTCCGACGCTTTTCTGGTGTGTTTTACCTGTTTTCTACTCAAAGGCACATTGGTGTTCTCCATATGGCAGCTCACCGTCGACACGTTTAAACGTTTATGTATGTTTTGGTCGATCTAATTTATCAATGCATGAAATCATAGCTTTTCTAAAAATATACCGGACTAACGATGTCTGCGAAACTTCTCTCGCGTTGCCAAGACAACGTGTTTGTTACTGATTTACAATGACGGTACGAAATACGCAATTGCAGCGCTAATTTTTCGGCTATACTCGTCGATCCTCCTAAATGTTGAACTGTGTTATAAGCTAGAGTTTCAATGGCCCACTTCTCCCTCGCCCTATTCCAATCCAATGTCACATCCTTTCTATCTGATCCCTCTATTCCATCATCTTTATCCCACCATAACAACACGTTGTCTTTGCCCCTGGTATTGAAAATGTCTATGAGCGGAGCTGGG
Source organism: Dendrolimus pini (assembly GCA_949752895.1). Taxonomy (NCBI): domain Eukaryota; kingdom Metazoa; phylum Arthropoda; class Insecta; order Lepidoptera; family Lasiocampidae; genus Dendrolimus; species Dendrolimus pini. The sequence goes on from OX457150.1 coordinate 7,683,062, forward strand.
CCATCTGCCTGCTTGCTACATTCGCAATAAAAACGGAACACACAAAACTACGTTTATTTTTAGTATTTAATTATTAATTTTTAGTTATTTTAGTGTTTAATTGTATTTTTCAAGTTAGATTAATGTCATTTGTGTATTTTTTTTAATTGCAGGCGTTCAGCAGACAGGCAGACGGCCCACTTGATGGAAAGCGGTTACCATCGCCTATGGACATTTGCAACGCCAAAGGTGCTACAGATGCGCTGCTGCTCTCTTATAGAAGACTGGAACCTGGCCACTGATGCCGGAACACAACTCAAGGTTGTTATGGTGGCATACTCTAGACCAGGGGTGGTAGTCAATCAGTCGGGAAAATGCCCTACCACCTGGCTGTGGGTTGTTTTGTCGCCTCTTACGATAGACCGCCCGGCCGCAGGAAGTTGTATTCTTTCTCCGTTCCTGCACGGATAAAATATACGTATGTACCTATGTAATAAATAAATTATATTATAGTATAAAAAAGCGTGTGTCAGCTCCGACACACGACTGGAGTTTACTCTGTAGGCACAAGTGGCACCGCAAAGTACGTTGGGAAGAGAAACCTTCGAGTCAACGGTTGTATTAATTTCACTTCTCTTACAATTTCTGAACAAGTACAGAGAAGATTAGATACAAGTATCCTTATATGAAAATCGATTCTTAAAGAGTAAAGTCGAAAACCTAATTTCTATAGGTGTATTAAGTTTTATATACCATAGTAATTACAATCGAAAAAGTTTGCAACAAAAAAGTTTTTAACAAAAATGTCGCAACAATTGTAAATCCCCTCCGCGCAATTAGTCAGGGTAACTCAGGTGCGTCGTTACGCCCGCAAGTGTAGTGCCAGGCAGACACTATTGTGCACGACTGTACCAGCTCAATGTACAGTTGTGTACGTTTCAGGCGAAAACGCACTACACAACTGACAGTGTAAGTACATTCACTGGCTCGAATCGAGACTTGTTGTTTTACTTGTACTTGCAAAGCTACAATGAGTCCGAAAATAATAGCTTAGCATACAAGACCCGTTTCTTTATTAACCCTAAAAGACCTTTCTACGTCGAGGCATAGAAAAATAATTTATTGCTAGAAATGTATGTGTACGTACATAGAGAGAGAGAGAGAGAGAGAGAGAGAGATAACACTTTATAGCACACCAAAATAAACAATTACAAAACAGACCATATTTACAATATTTGTACATCTTTTGTGGTAATTGTCTTAACACTTATTCTGCGGAGTTGGACCCTTCTTATCTTGCAGACCACTTTTTAGAAATAGGTACACACTAGTTTATATATATTTCAAATAGGAAGTATTGTGAAGACAATCCATTAATGTTTGATAAATATTCTGATAGTGTTAGTTCTAGAGTAAAATTTAGAGATCCCACTAGATTAGTAATACCAAACTGCAACACTACGTTAAGACAAAAAACTGCCAAGTGATGATCATAAAACAATACCCATATCAATAAGAGAGTTGCCAAAAAAAATATTTAAACTAAAATTACATTCATGGCTGATGGAAAAGTGTTCTTATGACATTAGGGATTTTATTAGGTAAATGATTATATTTAATTTATATTTTTAGCTCTGACATCTGATTTTTTTATTTTTATTGACGTTCTTTAATCTCTGTATTTAATATATTATCAATCAAACTACGTTTATAAATTTAGAATTGTTATAATTTTTTTAATTGTCATGTATGTACCCAAATATTTGTATGACCATATTTCGGTCAAATACAGTGAGACCAACTCGATATGTAAACCATCTTTTGTACTATTACCTGTATTTCTACAAATAAAGATTCATTTATTCATTCATACATTTTGTCTTAATTAGCGTGCAATTTTCAGTTTAAGATCTGAAAATTAAGGCAAATTGACTAAAACTAACTACAAAAAACTAATTTACAATAATAGTTAAATGTCAAGCAAAGCATTAATTAAATAAGAATAAAAATCCTGTGGCTTTAGTTTGTAAAATATTAATTACTAGTTGTGCCCGAGATGTCGTCCGCGTGGAATTTGTTTTCAAAATCCCCGATTTTAAAACATTATTCATTGATGTTCTGCTCCTATCGGTCATAGCGTGATGATATATAGCCTTCCTCGGTAAATGGGCTATCTAAAACTGAAATAATTTTTGAAATCAGACCAGTAGTTCTTGACATTAGCGCGTTCAAGCAAACAAATAAAGTCTTCAGCTTTATATATTAGTATAAGATTCGACGGCCGGCCATATATACAAACGATTGACAATAGATAGTTACATTTAGAAAATTTGCACAAACAAGTGGCAGTGAACAATTAAGATAACCATTGAAAGAATTATTGAAATACAAAGTGTTGCGGACAGAGAGCACCCTCCTGACCCGCTCGCCGGAGCACACAGCTCTGTGAAGTTGGCACCTCGAGTTGCGAATTTTTAAAAGAACAATACCTCATTCGTTTGTCCATCGTTAGTCCACGTTTGCCCAGGCAAAAGTTTCGTTTGTCCACCCCCAGATCAAAAGTTATTGAACAAAAACTTTGTTCTGGAAAAAGTAATTTTGGTTCTTTACATATTTTCGCGAGGTTTATTGTTTATTACACTCGAATGGACTCTATCGATAGCTGATCCAGTGAACTCGATTGTTCAGGCAAAAGTTTCGTTTTTCCACCCTCAGATCGAAAGTTATTGAACAAAAACTTTGTTCTGGAAAAAGTAATTTTGGTTCTTTCCATATTTTCGCGAGGTTTAATGTTTATGACACATGAATGGACTTTATCGTTAGCTGATCCAGTGAACTCGATTGTCCAGGCAAAAGTTTCGTTTGTCCACCCGCAGATCAAAAGTTATTATTGAACAAAACTTTGTTTTGGAAAAAGTAATTTTTGTTCTTTCCATATTTTAGCGAGGTTTGTTCTTTAAAAAATTCGCAACTCGAGATGCCAACTTCACAGAGCTGGAGCACACCTACTCTCCGTGCCCCGCATACCGCCGGCGCCCATAGCTCGCATAATTAGCAGCTAGGCGTCGGACGGTACGCGGGAAATAGGAGCGGCCTTAAGGCAAAAATTATTAATTATTCACAATTCTGTCACAAGTCTCATTGAGGACTTAGCACTCTCTCTCTCTCTCGTCTTTTTAATTACTTACTTCTTTAATGTATGTTTCTAACTTAATAATAATATTCATACAGTTGTAGCGAGCTGAATTTCCAAACAAGAAGCAACTGCCACCAATACAAAGAATAATAAAACATTTGGTAGGTTACGGATTATAGAGATTTTAACTTCTCAGAACACTTCACTTGTTGCAGTAAGTTGTTGTTGCAAACTCGGCATTAATCAATGGATTAAACGAACCGTAACTTGTTTTTTTCATTGTAAATAAAAGATATTTTTTAATTAACAAAAATAAGTTCGACGTCATACAGTAATGAGAATAAAAATGATAAAATCTAATTTAATAAACACAAAAAATGTAGTGTTAAAAACACTCAAGTGCTTGTCGGACTATGAAGGGTTCTGTAGAAGTGGTAAATGTCCATTGATTTCATTAGCGCTTGTGTAGACGGCACTACTGACGCGCTATCACCACCTCGCTACCGCGCCGCTGCAGCAGCGCGACCACGCTGCTATTTTGTAAACTTTATGGATATGCAAAAGTTATCCACCCTCGCGAAAATTTTACATTTTATATAATTATTTACATTTTAAAATAATTATTTTGAGATTTATGTACGTAATTGTTACGACCTACACGCCGACAAAAACAAATTCACACCTGCATACCTGTAAAAACACATTTTATTACCTTTCGGCGTTTGGACTTATTTTGTTTACTTTTGTTTTTAAAATTTGTGATTAGAAAACAGACCATTGTTGTATTGTAATCTTTTATGACAGTCATTAGCCAGGTGTTACTGATTTAAAGTACAAAGTGACTTTTATGGCGTTTTATGGAATTACGACTGTATTACGTTTCGACTTGTTGTGTTCGGTTATATTTGTACCTGTGTTATACATGTTTGTATAGTTCTAATAAACTGTAGTATTTCTAACGGCATTTTAATTCGAGTCCCGCGACTCGTAACGATATTCATAGGAACGTAGTCAAGCGCCATTTGTCTGCATGTGACATCGTAAATGACAGTTGAGAAGATATATATATATATAAATATTTATACTAATGAATGAATATAAATAAATAAATAAAAACTGCCACCCCGCTGCTGATGTCCAACCTGTATGTAAACCAGTCAACAACATATGCAGGTAAGTATATTTTTTACTGCAAATGGTATTTTAATTTGTTTTAAGATTTTCACTTTTAGTTAGAGTCTGTTGAACGAAAAACTGAAAGTCTTAAAACAAAATAATAGTTTAAAATACCTTTTTGCAACAAAAAATATACTTACCTCCATATGTTGCTGATTGGTTTGATATTTTGGCGGTGGATGGCGGTGTTCTGTACACACTCCCTTGCTTGTCTACGAATCCATAGACTACATTTCAAAAGCTTATTGACTAGTTCCGATGTAAATCAATATTAATTGCAAGGTTTTCTATCAATTTCTACCATTTTCACTTATTAAATTTTTTTCTCCTTGATCTTTTCGCTATATTTGTTGGGATAAAAATATCCTATGTGTTCCATCAGGATATAAGCCACTGCTTATGTCCTATTTTATTTAAATTGGGTCAGTAGTTTTGATGTGAAGCTCTAACAATCACATAGACAGAGAGACAAAAATGATAAAAATTGCTTTTTCGGATATGTTGGTCCGGTCTCTATTTTTCTTTTTTAATTTTTTAAACTGAATCGTAAATTTTCTGCGATAAAAAGTAGCTTATTTGCCATTTTAGACTGTTGTATATCTGTGTGCTAAATTTCATCTAGATCTATTCAGCCGTTCTGGCGTTGATTAAGCAACAAACACCTATCCAAACCTTCACATTTATAACAATTCTAGCTGTTACCCGCTACTTCGCCAACGTGGAGCTTTTCCCGGGACCCTCATTTTAAAAGTAGCCTACGTTACTTATAACATCAGCTATCTGCCAGTGAAATTTCCGTCAAAATCGGTCCAGCCGTTTCATAGATTAGGTGGAAGATCCAGACAGAAAAAAATAAAATAAGATTTTTTGATGTAAGGACCGTATATGCTTTCATATGCATTTAATATAAAGCTGTATTTTGACGATACAAACAGACACTTCATTTTTATGTATAGATTTATAGTATTACTAGGATATACCCGCGACTTCGTCGACGCTTGATTCGAAATTTCCGCGGGATTCCCGAGACACAAAGTTCAGCAGCATTTAAAAAAAACATGTAAGCTAGTTTTAGTGAAAACTGTATCGAAATAAGCTAGTTTTTATGCACCCGAACAACTTCAAGCCGCTCCCGGAAAATTTCTGGGATAAAAAATCACACAATCGATTTTTTTTAATCACGCCATTAAATTATTTTCAAAATAATTCTCGCGGGATTCCCAGGATAGAAAGTAGCGCAAATAAGTCTGAGAATTAACTATTGATCCGCGAAAACCGCATCAAAATCGGCGCCGTAGTTTTTACGTGATTCCCGAAGGAACAGACAAGAAAACTAAAAAAATGCATCGTGTTCTTTTCGTTTATATAGTCTATTCTAGTTGTTTTCTTTTAATATATTCAAAATACAGACACAGCATGTTTAGGCATTCAGTTTTTTTTACACTGTACTTAATCAAATTGATTAATTATTATTTTTTTGCACTCCACGGTAAGACCCCATTCATCAGAAACCAAATTTATTAAATTTTATTTTCTGTTTTTAGTTGGATTTTTTTAGTTGGATTTTTTATGAAAGAGTGTTTTTTTTAGTTTTTTTTAAACTATTATTTTTTGTTTTAACCGAATATTCGCCCGAGGTCCGTATTCGGTTCAAATCACATTCGGCCCATCCCCAATATATACTGTAGATTATTTTTATAATTTTTAATGTTCTTCCATTTTAATACCTACCTTGTACAAACAATGAAAAGTTTTCCGTCGTGACGTTCATTTGTATTCATTATTTACAACAAAACAGATGAATAGATTTTAAAAATAAATGAATTAAATTAAACAATATAACAAAATTTAATGGTTGTTGGTGTTTATTAATACTGTATCGGTTATAATATAAAAATTAAGATGATTTCACCAATTATACGACAGGTAAGACAAATAATAATGCATCTGAATAACGACTGCGTATATATCCCTTTGGCGTTGCTGCCTTAACAGTACTACAATAAAATCCATTTTCATCAGGTGTGATGATGAAAAGTGTTTATCATCGCCTATGGACACTTTGTAACACCAAAAGTGCTACCGATGTGCTGGCACTCTCGTAATGGAGACTGGAACCTGGCCACTAATGCCGGAACACAACTCAAGGTTGTCATGGCGACACCGTTGCAATTCACTAACAAATACATCTTAGTGGCAACGACAATGACTGACAATGTTTTTTTAATAGCCTGAAGCAGGCATGCAGGCATACGGTCCACCTGATGGAAAGTGGTTACCGTCGCCTATGGACGTTTGCAACATCAGGGGTGTCGCCAACCCATTGCCGACCTCTATGAAGTTTTATAACGCCCTTCTTAAAGAACCCCATGTCATAGCGCAAAGGAAAACCGCGGCGGGTAGTTTCCTGCAGATCATTGTTGCACGCGGAATAAATGTTCTAGAGAACCGTTGCGTTGTTCGTTAACGTGTTGCTTTCGTAGTTAACCTGCGCTAGATGTTGTTACGCATTTTTTAAATTCGACATTATTAAGAATTTTAACATGCCCACTTCATGACATACATATCCTTTTTATCCCAACAGCTTGTCATTTATAAGAGCACAATTACATTTCAGCTCCTGGTAGCCATATCTTCACAATTGGCAGCCGTGTCGGTAGGTGGCTCAATAGGCTATCCAAACGTCTTGATACATCAGCTGAATTCAAATGATACTATGGAGTTAGATTTGGTCACGTTATCATGGATTGGTAATAATAGTAATAAAACGGACAAGTGGAAAAACGAATGGCAACGGATAAGCGGAAAAATGAATCGCAACGGACAAGTGGAAAAAAACGAATCGCAACGTACAAGTGGGAAAACTTCAACTGACAAGTGACAAAATGAATCGCTACAAAATTTTAACTTGAAGTTTTACGGGCAGGTTTTTAAATTGGACTAGTACATTAACAATCTACCCGTAAAACTTCAAGTTAAAATTTTGTTGCGATTCATTTTGTCACTTGTCAGTTGAAGTTTTTCCACTTGTACGTTGCGATTCGTTTTTCCACTTGTCCGTTGCGATTCATTTTTCCGCTTATCCGTTGCCATTCGTTTTTCCACACTTGTCCGTTGAAGTTTCACTTTTTAATTAATGTAAATGTCTTTATAAATTTAGAATTGTTATAATTTTTTAGATTGACGTTTACCTAGACATTTGTAGGAAACATAGTGAGACCAACTGACTTTGTTCGCATCTTTTGTACAACTATTACCTGTATCTCTGCAAATAAAGATTTGTTCATTCATAACTGTAGGTCCGTTTATAAAAAAATCTTCAGCAACGACGGAACATGTAATAGGGAATTACTTATTTTCAGGTTCGGTAGATGGTTTAGCCGGAATTCCATCGATTTTGATGCCCACATTCATGCAGTGGAAGGGAAGAAAGCTGGCATTTCTCGTTAGCTGCTCGTTTGTTGCAGTCGGCTGGATATTAGCTTATGCAGCAAAAACGATATCAGTTATTATCATGAGTGAATGTTTTCATGGTTTGGGCAGTCATAGTGTGTTAATCGTCAGCTCTTGCAGTATGAGCGAATTCATCGAGCCAAAATATCGAAACTCTTTAATGGGGTCTTATTTTATATTACAAAGCTTAGGCATATCATCTGTCGTGATTATGGGACAATACATCCACTGGAAGACTATCAGTTTGATAATGTTAGTACCAGTGGTTATAGCTTTGTTAAATTTTTTGTTCCTTTGGCCAGAATCCCCATCTTGGTTAGCTTTTAAAGGTCGATATGCTGAATGCGAGAAAAACTTCATATGGTTAAGAGGGAATGGCAAAGAGGCTAATGATGAACTAATGCAGTTACTCTCTGCTAACAAAGAAGTGAAAGTAAAAGAAACTTTACGCAAACGATTGTTTCGCAGAGATTTTTATATCCCAGCTATATTAATGTTTGTTTTACTTAACATGATGTATTGGAGCGGTTTAGAAGTGATATTGATATACTCAAATGATCTTTTAAGGAAAACGACCGATGATGATGCTTCCGTGTCGTATGGTATAATAACAATTAATGCTGCTATGTTTGTAAGTTATAACGCATGTGCAATATTAATCCGTCGATACAATAACAAAACGATTCTCTTAATCAGTGCATTAGGTACTATAGCATGTACTACATTCTGTTGTGTAGTAACATACTTACAAAGTTCTGGTGTGTTAGGTAAATCTTTACTATGTATGTATGGTTTGATTGCTTATATTATTACATTTGGCATAGGTATTCCTTCAATAGTGTTCAATATAGCTTCTGAATTAATGCCTGTAAAGCATAGAGATATCGGTGGAGCGTTGTATATTATATATGCTTGTATATTGCATTTATCATTATTGAAATCTGCTCCTTATATGTTCGTATCTATAGATATATGGGGAACATTTTTAGTCTTTACTTTGAATGCGATTATTTGTATCTCAATTATATGGATATATGTACCTGAGACTAAAAACAAAACATTACAAGAACTTGAGGATTATTTTAATTATGGCAAGTTTATTAAACGCCGCAATGATGGTTCTAATGAACCCATTGTGCAGTGAAACTATTTACAGTAAATTGCGCGCATTATTAATATTTATCATGTAAATACAGTGAAACTTGGTTAAGTTGGACCTGGATAAGTGAGTAACCTCCATAACTAGAACTCATGCTCAGGTCAAGACTTTGGCGCTGAATTACCCCTGTTAGTGGGACGAAGCAAACCTCTATATCTGGGATTTGTTATTTCGATTTATCATCATAGTTACCTCTATAACTGAGACAGAGAATGAATTTTATATGCATAGACCTCTGTAACTGAGATAACAACTTTTTGTTTGTTTACTTACTTATTCTTATTCTACCCGCAAATTCCGCACTTAACTACGTAAGTAATTTATAATGTGTACATAACACGTTATTTTATTTAATAATATCACCTCTATAACTGAAATAAACTGTATTCTGACCTCTATTAATGGAACCCTCTGTAAATGAGTCACCAGTCATGATATTTATTTATACCTGGGTATCTGAGACACTGGGTAAGTGGAATACCTCTATAAGTGAAACCACGTTGCAGGTCCCTTGATGTCTCACTTAACCAGGTTTCACTGTATTACAATTACAAATTAAATATTAATTTTAAATGATTATTTCATAATTGTGAAATGAAATGAATGAATTGCAATGAATATTTATTCACATAACAGAGTTACATTATGTTTGAAAATCTTTTGAAGAAAAAATTTTACTCTCAGTTCAAGATATTTATTGACGTCATTAATTCATATTGTCTTATTTATGGTAGGGCTTCATCTGAGTTAGTGTTAAAGATTTAGACTATGACGAAGGCGTCTTATTTAAAACGTTAATAAATACTAATTATATGTGTTATAATCTTTATATATAAAAATGATATTTTGTCTGTATGCCCTTTATAGAATCGTAAACTATACATTTGATCCTATGATGATCTTTAGCAAAGTTGTTGTGCATGAGCCAAAGAAGGTTTCTGAATTGGTTCACAATTGGACCTGGTAGGTGGCGCTGATGTCGGTACGTCGATTGAAGCTTTTCCGGGCAGGATGATGTCTGCCGGGACAGGTAATTTATTATTTTATTAACAAAATTGGGTCGTTTTCGTCTTATGCCAAAAGGAAGGTTTGCTCTGAAAATCAGCGTTGTGTCGGATATAATTCCGGCACAGCAATATGCGGCGTACAAATTTTTAAAATATGCTCTGTGTATAATAATATATAAGGAATGTAATTACGTCGCTATTTTTGCAAATAAAGTTTTTCTTTCTTCCTTTCTAATGAATAATTAATAAAATAAGAATTACATGACTGAAGCGAATCCTACTCTGGCCGGTCACACAGGCTCTAAGGAGACCTAGCGCGGGTAACAGAGTTCCCTTGGTACACCATTTGTACTGTTCTCTGTATTTTGTTCATTTTATATGTACCCTGTACTACTGTATAATATATATAGGTATAGACATAAGGCACACACTGCACATGCACTCTCTTACAACACCAGCATCAAATCAATACACTCAAATCAATGTACTCAAAACTCAAATTAGAAAAAATTATATAAGTTATTTCTAAGATACACAACACCACATAAAAACAACAATATCAATGTCACACACTATAGCAAATAAGCGTGTTTAAACTCAAAAAATCAATATCAGTAATCAAGTTGTAATAAATAATAGTTTAAAAAAACTAAAAAAAACACGCTTTTATAAAAAATCCAACTAAAAAAACAAAAAATAAAATTTAATATAATATAAAAAAGCGTGGGGTGTATTCAATTAATAATATAATATCTTAAAAAGCGCTTTGAATACACCCCACGCTTTTTTATATTATATTAAATTTTATTTTTTGTTTTTTTAGTTGGATTTTTTATAAAAGCGTGTTTTTTTAAGTTTTTTTAAACTATTATTTATTTTTCATTTTTTAGTTGATTTTTGTTTAAATGTTTTTAAATACAAGCTTTTGAGATCCTGCATATCATGTAGCAGCAGAGTGCTAGCCAAGACAAGTAAAACGAGCCCAAACACGACGGGTCTATCTTGTTTAGTACAGGAGTTCCTATGGCCACCTTCCGACTCCATCATCAGATCAGCTCCATGGTACCATATTATTGCATTGTCACGCGATATAAACATACGAGCCCAAACACGAAGGGTCTATCTTGTTTAGTACAGGAGTTCCTATGGCCACCTTCCGACTCCATCATCAGATCAGCTCCATTGTACCATATTATTGCATTTTGACGCGATATAAACATACGAGCCCAAACACGACGGGTCTATCTTGTTTAGTACAGGAGTTCCTATGGCCACCTTCCGACTCCATCATCAGATCAGGTCCATGGTACCATATTATTGCATTGTCACGCGATATAAACATACGGGCCCAAACACGAAGGGTCTATCTTGTTTAGTACAGGAGTTCCTATGGCCACCTTCCGACTCCATCATCAGATCAGCTCCATGGTACCATATTATTGCATTGTCACGCGATATAAACATACGGGCCCAAACACAAAGGGTCTATCTTGTTTAGTACAGGAGTTCCTATGGCCACCTTCCGACTCCATCATCAGATCAGCTCCATGGTACCATATTATTGCATTGTAACGCGATATAAACATACGGGCCCAAACACGAAGGGTCTATCTTGTTTAGTACAGGAGTTCCTATGGCCACCTTCCGACTCCATCATCAGATCAGCTCCATGGTACCATATTATTGCATTGTCACGCGATATAAACATACGGGCCCAAACACGAAGGGTCTATCTTGTTTAGTACAGGAGTTCCTATGGCCACCTTCCGTCTCCATCATCAGATCAGCTCCATGGTACCATATTATTGCATTGTCACGCGATATAAACATACGGGCCCAAACACGAAGGGTCTATCTTGTTTAGTACAGGAGTTCCTATGGCCACCTTCCCACTCCATCATCAGATCAGCTCCATGATACTATATTATTGCATTGTCATCGACCTTTGACAGGTGTGCAAAGTATGAATTAAATCTGATCGTTCAAAGTAGGACAAAATCGAGCTCAAAGGGGTCGGTTACAGACATACTGACATACAAGTGAAGCTAATATAAAGCGTGTAAAAAGGGTACGGACGTCCAATCCGTAGTATTGTTATTAAAAAAAAAACCCTGTACTACTTACTAACATGTTAATAAATTTCATTTGATTTCATTTCATAGCGCAGTTAACGCATTGTCACAATAGTGTCTGTATATACATACGACAGCTGTCAATATTTAGGGTTAACAATGTTGCATCTCAAATAACGCATCAAACACTGTAACACTATCAAATCAACTATAGCAGATGAATCCGCACTTATACAATAAATAGGCTATTTGGTCTGTGACATTATAAAACTATAATAATAATAATAAGAGATCGCTAGAGCTAAGACTCAAGCTCCAGGGGTGGAAGTGATAAATGGCATTACTTCAGAAGTAGCTTCGGTGAACATGCAGCCCGGCTCTCGACACCCCTTAGCTACTCACACATGTATTGACAAGACAGGGGGTCTTCTATGGCATTTGTTGGGGCCCGTGCAGGGAGTGACGAGTCACCGTCTGCCCATTTTCCAACATTGCGACGGGTAGACGCCATAGTCCCCATATTCCCAGACCTCTAGTACCACTAGCAGTTCACCCCAATAGCCCGGTACTTCTTGTCCTCATTTCCCACAATAGTCCTACACTGACTGGGGCTTGTTCTTGGGTGCATTATTATACGGTGTAGACAGGGATAATCACCGGTCAGTGCCACGCCACATTTACATTAATTTTGTCAAGGGGCCACTACGTGTTGGCCTTCGCATGGTCCCATGCAAGCCCTCCAAATGTCCGGGCCATTTTTGTCGCCCGTAGTCTTGAAAGACAAAATAATAATAATAAATGTAAATATTTGTGACCTAATGCTCCTTTTTAACATTTATAATTAGTTATTCATAATTATTTTTTAGAATTTATTCATGCATTATTATGTACTTAAAAAATATTTTATTATAAAATATCAATTTCTTAGTCTAATATTAATGTGCAATGTCATTTATAAAAAATTATATAAACCTATAGTAGAATTATTTTGTCCGTGCAGTTTGAGTCATAAATAATCGGAGTATTTCGCTCTCTCTTCCACTCACGGGCCTTATGGGCGGGCATAGTGATTGCGCATTATTGTTGTCGATAAGCGTTATCGATAGTGTATTTGGTTTTGTCATTTTGTGGGTTAGTGATAAAAATAAAAGAAAAAAAATAGATAAAACAATCTATGTATTAAAATAAGAATAATAATGATTTAAAATAAATTATTAATTAGGTATCTATGTATTAAAAACCTATAAGTACTAAAGTTTAGAATGTAACAAGTTATATTAAAAATAAATATAAATATTTATATCTAAGTTTAAAATTAACAGCAAATAAGATAATAATGATTTTTATAAGAATGATAATCTTTCTTTGATAAGAATGAGTTTTTATCGATAATGGCGTTGCGCCCGCGCAACATGCTCACCGCCCTAACCGGGCTGAGACCGAGTTTGATTTATGACCGAAACTGCACGCACAAAATAATTCTACTATAGCTGACTCGACAAAATTCGTACCGCCTCAGAAACAATAAAAAAAACGTTGATTTCAGAACGACGGGACGAAAATCGAACGTTTGTCATTCAAAACCAAACAAATTAATAAAAAAACTTCACTTTTAAATTATATTGATTTCAGAACGACTTATAAAATTAATTTATTTCTAAACGATGGGACGAACATCAAATGTTTGTATAGTTTCTAAGGGAAAACGAAATTGTTGTTTTTACTTATATTCCAAGCATTTTTTTCATATTGTTACGAGCTACAGGACTCGAATTAAAATAAATCCCGTTGGGATTACTATAGAGTTCATTAGAACTGTACAAACACGTATAAAACGAGTACACATAAAACTGGATGCAACCAGTTCACACTGCACGATTCAATGCAATTCAACACGCGCAATGTCCGTCACTATATAGGTAGTCGAAAGTCGTCACGTCACACGTCTTACTCATATCGTAGTCTTCGCTTGACTGCCCCACCCCTCCGTCGGGCATTGTTTTATACTAAATTACAGTTTAGCCGAACAAAGGGGCCGCGTTATGAGTTAATTCACCATCTGGCAAGCTTCGACGCAATGCAATAAAAATAAAAGGATTAGTTCGACTCTTATTACAGCCATAAAATAAGAACGATAACAAGATGATTTTAAAGTTTAAACACGAAGTAAACAAAAGAACTCCGAATGCAGGATAAGCAATAAACGGCGTTTTACGACGTGTGCGTGCGTACTTTGTCGGTATGTAACAATATTTATCATCTTTTAAACCTTCCCTGGACCAAAATTAGCCAAATCAGCACATCCGTTCTCGAGTTTTAGCGAGACGAACAGTAATTGATTTATATAGATTAAAACTTTTATTGTTCGTCCTGTAAAGTTAGGAAATGCATAACGTTGACGTTATATAGGTTCACTTCAACTTTAATTATTTTCTATACGAAACAAAATCTTAACTTAGACTTGTTAACTACTGCGCTTTGATACTCGGCCCCAACTTACGTCGTTAAAATATAAACTTGGCTAACTTTAATAATGTTTTTTAGGTTTTGTTAACGTAGTTGAATTACCTAGTTACAGTTTTTTCATTGTTAGCTAAATTTTGCAGGGTTATAAAAATGAAATATATATATATATATATATATATATATATATATCTCTCTATATATATATATATATATATATATATATATATATATCTCTCTCTCTATATATATATATATAAATATATATATATATATATATAAATATATATATATATATATATATATATATATAGAGAGAGAGAGAGAGAGAGAGAGAGAGAGAGAGAGAACAACACAACAAATTATATCATGACAAAACAGATCATATTTACAATAATTTCTAGGCAATACAATAGGCGGGCTTATCGCTCAGTGATCTCTTTCAGGTAACTTAACTCAAAGAAATTTGAATCGGACGATGTAGGTGGCGCAAGAAAAAGACAATAGATACATAATACACAAACTAATATATAGATAGATAACACTTTATTGTACACCATTACAGAAAAACTTACGAAGTACTATTATTCTAGTAGGGTACAAAGGGCGGTCTAATCGTTAAAAAGCGATCTCTTCCAGACGACCCGTGGCAATAATATTCTGATTAGGAGTGGCGTTGGTGTTATACATAATTATTGTAGGATTACTTACATTTTAATAATAAATATATAACTTTACTATATATACAAATATACACATAAGTTATTCTAGTACTTAATAACAAATATACAAACATATCCTTATTATTTATACACATAAAGCTTAAACGAAATTCACACGTTGATTCTTATCAGAATAAAGGATTTTCTTTGCGGAATCATAAAGAACAACAATGGTACAGCCCCACGAAGGCGACATGAAGATTTTTCGAGAATAAAATTTAATGGGGTCTCGTATACACGTGTGCCGAAGTGCAGTTTGTTCCCAAAGCGCATTGTCGGCTGCAGACGTGATATACTGCTCGAAAGATTGGCGTGCATCTGTTAAAACACCGAAGTGCATTTATTAACTTATTCAGTCCCAGTTCCTACATTGTAGCGACCGTTCATTTGCTGTAATATCGATTAAATTTGACACAAGCTCCATACAAGTAATGTCAAATGTCTCGTAAGGTACGCCACAACACAAAAATCACTAAATTAATGTCACACATAAGAACCAAAATAACCAATAAGAGTGTTTATAGTCTAAAAATTAAGTTGTAAAAAAGGGTACGGAACTCTAGTTCGTAGAGTTCTTAAAGAAATACGTGTGCGTCTCGGGACGCCCAATATAAGTGATAACTTAGCCTGCCTACCACTACCGTATGCGTGAGAAAAAGGGAAGCTAGACAGACTGTCGCCGTAACGCATTACGTAACCAAGCAGTTTACCCTCCCATAAGAAGTTATCACCTCCAAAAGGACAAATGTCAACCGATATTAAAAAAAAGAAAGAAAACAAATAAAGAAAGCTTTATTTGAAGAAATAGCGACGTAATTACATTCCTTATACATTATTATACACAGAGCACACTTTGAAAAATTATGCCTATAAACCTCATATAAACACTTCCAATAAGGACGTGTGTGTTCATCAGTCGATATATTACAAAAGAAAAACAATTAAAGTAGATAGACTACGACGTAACAATTGTGATAAGTCCCGGTCACTTTGAATAATGACCGGTCTGTATACATAATGTCCGTATCAAGTGGGCAATATAAATAAAATAGGATGATCAATTACTTTTCCGGTCAATTTGAATAATGACAACTTTATCTTGAGCAATATAATAACATACATATAAACTGTAGTTTTTGTTTATTAAATGAGGTTCGGGTATATGGAACTTTTATTTATTATTTGAGACATAAAGTGAAATTTGGAGTTAGAATAAAATAGCCACGAAGAATAAGACGGAAGCTCCAATTCGCTTCTGGTATTTTTTTAATACAACATGTATTAGGCTAAGCCTTCAAAAATACCCGAACCTCATTTAATAAACAAAAACTACAGTTTACTTGATTTTATTATATTATTACTAGCTGTACCCGGCAGACGTTGTCCTGCCTTTAAAAAATAAAAATCTAAAACCCGATTCCAGCTTCATCTACCGGGACCAAATGTTAATCTTAACTATTCGCAAATTCACTTGAACAAACAAATTTTTTTATCAAAATGAAAATTTCATAAAAAAAATATATTTTTTATATCAAAAAATTAAAAAAAATTATTAACGGGTGGACTACCCTTAACATTCAGGGGGGTGAAAGATAGATGTTGTTCGATTCTCAGACCTACCCAATATGCACACAAAATTTCATGAGAATCGTTTAAATTAAAATCTAAATCATCCCAGTAGAAAATTATAAAAATACTAATATCGCTATTAAAAAATAGGGGTTGATCGTAAAGGGTTGACAATTTAGGGTTTTATGTATTTTTTAATGCTGTATCATAAAAAAATAAAAAGTATCTAAAAATTTAAAAAAATATTTAGGGGTGGACTACCCTTAACATTCAGGGGGGTGAAAAATAGATGTTGTCCGATTCTCAGACCTACCCAATATGCACACATAATTTCATGAGAATTGTTCAAATTAAAATCTAAATCATCCCAGTAGAAAATTATTAACATACTAATATTACTATTAAAAAATAGGGGTTGATCATAGAGGGTTGAAAATTTAGGGTTGTATGTATTTTTAATGCTTTATCATAAAAATAATAATATCTAAAACGTAAAATAAAATATTTAGGAGTGGACTACCCTTAACATTCAAGGGGGTGAAAAATAGATGTTGTCCGATTCTCAGACCTACCCAATATGCACACAAAATTTCATGAGAATCGTTCAAATTAAAATCTAAATCATCCCAGTGGAAAATTATAAAAATACTAATATCACTAATAAAAAATAGGGGTTGATCGTAGAGAGTTGAAAATTTAGGGTTGTATGTATTTTTTAATGCTGTATCATAAAAAAATAAAAAATATCTAAAAAAAATTAAAAATATTTAGGGGTGGACTACCCTTAACATTTAGGGGGATGAAAAATAGATGTTGTCCGATTCTCAAACTTACCCAATATGCACACAAAATTTCATGAGAATCGGTCAAGCCGTTTCGGAGGAGTATGGTAACTAACACTGTGACACGAGAATTGTATATATAAGATATACCCTTAAATTAATTAAACTTAAACAATTCCTGTGGAGACACCTGAATTTATTACATTGTCCGACTAGATGTAGGAAAGTATTCATATTGCCCGGTCGAAGTGATAAAATCAAGTTATAATATGGACCGGCCAAAGTAATAAATTTATCAAATTGACCGACGCTCTTGGTCTTTATTATCGGTCCATATTAATACTGCCCGATTAATCAAATTAATAGCAAAGTGTTAAAGGAGGCTAGGTAAAAATGACCTAAGTACCCTTGTATGTATGAAGAGATTCATGAAAGTAGATGAAGCGAAAGTTGTTAGATCCATCGCCGTTGCCTACAGGAAACAGGCATGATAATGTATATATGCAATATTAATGTATTTAAATTGTTGCTAAAAACTCCAGACATGTATTCTAAATATTTTATCTGTGCAGGAATAAAGAAAGAATATAAAATTTCCTGCGGCCGGGCGGCCTGTCGGCTGTAAGGTATTTGCCCTAGATAGCTACCACCCCTGGTCTAGAGTATGCCACCATAATAAGCTTGAGTTGTGTTCCGGTCATTAGTGGCCAGGTTGCATTCTCCCTTTAGAACGCAGCAGCACATTGGTAGAACCTTTGGTCTTACAAATGTCTATAGCCAAAGGTAACTGCTTTCCATCAGGTGGGTCGAGTGCCTGTCTATTGAACTCAAGCAATAGAAAAAAGATTTCCGAATGGGATGTAGTTGTGTATCATGATAATACGCTGTTACGTTTATGTTCAAAAGCAGTTCAACAACTCATCGGATTGCCGAGAGATGTGCTTGTGGTCCTCACACGTTCAACGTTTGCATTGAAATTAGGTCTCTTTCGGATTTTTATTTATTTATCGTAATTTATTTTATTAATTTATTACATACCCAACAGCTATAATATTACAATTTGAACAGTAAACGCTGTTTAATATTATTTTCTCCAATTATAAGATATATACTTTACAATATTTTTGTAAAAAAATACTATAACTTATTTTTGTTAACGACGGGAAATCCATTTGGGAATTATTCACCGTGGGGAAAACTCAATGGAGAGTGTGGGATTCGTCTAGTTGTGATGGCATTAGCACACAAGACACCGCAATTAAGTAATGCTATTGCCACGCCACGGACCGGGATATCTACTAAAACGTGAACCGGAATACAGAAGCTGGACCATCTCCGCATGTCTTGGCCTCTAGGCTGACATCCACTACTAGGGGGAAGAAAACTCCAGGCATCGTCAGACTGTATCCGCGTGGGGCAATTAGGTCCCACGGGAGTAGAGATGAGTGCGCTCGGAACACGACACGGCACACTTGATGGCATTATTGGCGGGTGGGAACTCTTCTCCAGGAACCTATCCACGTCGCCCGCTCACGATGGTCGAAGGTTGAAATCCGCTCTCAGACGCTGGCGCATCCATCGTTGGCAGGAGCGGAGCAAGATGGTGCGCTCCCGCTCTACCTCCTCCTCAGCCCTTGGCGAGCATTACGCGGTCACAACAGGAGGAGACGGAGTGCCATCCGGCGTCCACCCGGTCCCAAACCGTAAAAACGTAGTTTCGATTTCGCCATTTGGTTGAGTATCAGAGAAAGATAGATAGATAACACTTTATTGTACACCATTGCAGAAAGCACAGAAAAACTTATAGCCTAAAAATATTCTAAATGTGCACAATGGACCGCCCATTGTGCTCATCGCTAATAAGCGATCTCTTCCAGACAACCCCTGGCAGGAATAAAACAGATTATATTGGTCAAAAGTAAAAAAAGTTAAATGAAATTATTATTAATTAATAAATATATAAAATCTATATACATAAAAGTTATAAGTCGTGTTAGTTACACTATTTATAACTCGAGAACGGCTGTACCGATTTGGCCGAAAATTAGTGGGGAGGTAGCTTAGAACCAGGAGACGGACATAGAATACTTTTTATCCCGTTGTAACCGGTAGATGGCGCTAAGATCGGGTTCTAGAATCCTCCTAATCACCTGGACCGATTTTGATGATTTTGTTTTTGTGTGTTTGTGTGGGTCCCCGGATGGCTTAAATCCACAATTGGAACCGGTAGGTGGCGCTGGGATCGAGTCCTAGATTTTAATGTTTTCAGAGCAGGACAACGTCTGCGGTGCCGCTAGTATTATATGAATAAGAATTATACTTAATAGAGATATAAATACACCTATTATATGCGCTACCACTAGTACAAATATTTAATCGATGTGTAGATAAAGGAGTATTTCCTGACTTAATGAAAGTTAGCAAAGTTATTCCTATATTTAAAAGTGGAAACAAAAACGACCCCTCCAACTTTAGGCCAATTTCTATTTTACCAACCTTAAGCAAGGTTTTCGAAAAAATAATTTTAAATCAACTGCTCTCACATTTTAATATTAATAAATTAATTCATACTAAACAGTTCGGGTTCACCAAAGGTCGTTCCACTACCGATGCAGGTGTTGAGCTTCTAAAACACATTTATGGTGCTTGGGAAGGGTCACAGAATGCCATTGGTGTATTCTGTGACCTGTCCAAGGCATTCGATTGCGTTGAACACGTGACCCTCCTGAAAAAGCTCAATTATTACGGTATTTATGGCGATTCTCTCAATCTTCTGTCGTCTTACTTAAACAATAGATCCCAAAGCGTTGAAATTAACAATATCAAATCTCGTGAGACTGGCATATCTATGGGTGTGCCCCAGGGCTCTATTCTAGGTCCCTTCTTGTTTTTGATATATATTAATGATTTGCCATATTTTATTAATGATATGTGTGAGGTAGTGTTGTTTGCTGATGACACGTCACTTATATTTAAAGTAGACAGAAATAAACAGAACTTTGACGACGTAAACAACGCCTTAACCCAAATATCTAAGTGGTTTACCGTAAATAACTTATCACTCAATCCGAATAAAACTAAATGTGTTAAGTTTGTTATGCCCAATGTAAAAGAATACGATGTTAATATTTCCCTTAACGACACTAGACTTAACCTAGTAGATTCAACTGTATTCTTAGGCATTAACCTAGATCAGAAACTCCAGTGGGGCGCTCATATATCTAGTCTCTTAGGAAAGCTTAGTTCTGCTGCATATGCGGTCAGAAGAGTTAGGCAGTTCACTGACGAAGAGACTGCTAGACTAGTTTATTTTAGTTATTTTCATAGTGTCATGTCCTATGGTATTTTACTTTGGGGCAACGCTGCTGACTTGGAGACTATATTTGTTTTACAAAAAAGAGCCAGATGTTAGATCTGCCCTTCACTAAATTCAAATTTAAAATAAAAAGTATCTTGCTTAAAAAGGGATACTACACTATTGAAGAATATTTAAATGACAAAACTTCATTTACATAACAGCTCGCTCCAACCTCTTATACTGTGTTTTGTACGAGTATAACGTTTTTATCTTGCCGTACTTGTAAGGAATATATGGAGATATGTTGCAAAAAAAAATAATACGTTACGTCTTTATATTTATAACTATAATTATTTTCTATCCTTTTATTGCGCTTTTGTCTTATTGAATATGCACTGTTTGCTACAACTCCATTAATTCTTCAAAAGTTATTCTGTAACATAATTCTGTATAAAATCTTTTTTAAAAAAAGTACTTAAATATAAAAAATAGAACAACAAATATAAAGAAAAATTTTTTTTAGCTAGACGTGTTGCTGGGGAGTTTCTTGCCGCTTCTTCTCCTTAACAGCAATAACACGTTGCGAAGCGGTGTACATAGACTAGGAAGTAAAATTAAATTTTAACTTATATGTATGACCTTCAAAAAGTGTTCTCCAGTGGAACTTATTTTGAATAAAAACTTTTGAATTTGAATTTGAATTTATTGATATTACATACATTAATATAATACATATATAAAATATACGTAAAAATATCAAACATCACTCACTATGTTGCAGGTAGTGCTTTTTTATCATGTTAGATGATTAGATTTTGTGAACACCCTGGTTTTATTCTACTCGCTCGACTAGAGACGTCTACATGTTCACAAACTAATCAAGCTTCCTGATCAGAATATGTATATACCCACCACCGTTTGCCGACAAATATTTAATAATTTTAACAATAATAATATTCAGCCATACAAGAAATTACAAAGGAATATTATTAAAATAGTCTAATAAATGTCTATCACAGCTGTCATTGTCAAACGGGGCGGAAATTGTTGACTATTTTAACCTAAAATTGAGGAAAATATCATTTTGAAAGCTAGGGTTGACGGGTCTAACATCTTTGGCATGTCATTTGATAATAATGATTAAACTAATTGCTATTTCTTCAAAGAAACTTTTTCAAAGAAACAAATAATTTCAATACGAGGATGTAGAAATAATGTATACATACATTTTTATGATTAAATTCGATATGTTGTACACCGCATATCCTACAAATGAGGTCGGCAACTCAGCATAAAGCTGTGTTGGAGGTTGCTCCAGCACAGCGCTGATTTTCAGTGTTGACCCCGCCTAATTAATTTATAATAATTAGACCATCACCACAGTAAATGTCATAAGACAGTAACACAGTATATGAAACGTAAAACATATATGACAAACATATACAATATAGTATTAAATTGGTTTATGTGGGTTGTTTCGCGTTTGTGGGTGGCTATTATTGGTATCGTTTTAAAGTATATTATAATTTCCATATACTGCAATACAGTAGGTATATTGTTTGCAAACAGCCTTTGGTTTAGTTTGACAACCCTATGGTGTTTCTAAGTAAGCTCTTAGTTTTCGTTGTAGAACTAACTATGAATAAACGCCTAGAGACGGTGCTGTATGTACGAATAGAACAAACACAACAGACGAACGTTTGTTTATGATATAGAAAGACTGGATATACTAGCTTAAATCGTCGAAAATAACTTTAAAATTGATGGATCAAATTCAAAAATATTTATTTAAAATATTTTAAACTAATTAAATGTTTAACCATTTATAGTATCTGTATATATAAAACTAGCGGTCTCAGCAGACGTTGTCCTGCTTTTAAAAATATTTAAAACCCGATTATTGAAATTAAATATAGTCTATGTTACTCAAAGATAATTTAGCATTCTAAAGGTGAAACAAGTTTTGAAATCGGTTTATTAGTTTTGAGTTTATTCGTCATAATCACATAAAAATACATCTTTCCCTTTATAATAATAGTACAAACTACAGGTAACACCCGATACAACACCGCGGATAAAATACTAGGGTAGCTGGATGCTGGATCTCACGTGAGTGGTGACTAAGAGATTCGCGAAATAAAACAATTTTTTGTAGTTTACAAAACAGCAATGTGTTTGCGAATATAACGAAGGTACAACCCGCAATAGTTAACCTGAGACTAGATAACTTATTTTAATTGTGACCTTATTTTTAGGATTTCACATCTTCCAAATAGAATTTACGGCTGATGTTTTCCATTTTGTAATGGAAATATATAATGCTTTTTTAAGACATATCGCAACTCATTAGATTTCTTTGGTTCAAGAGTCCCCGTCTCCTTTAATTAATTTATTATACTGGAAGTAACAAAACATCCAAATCATCGCAATTATTAGATACATTGTAAAGCTTGGCTTGAATTTTTACAACTCACATACCGGCTGATTTGCGTCGAGCCATAGTTTAAAAATACAGATTATACATTTAATACACATATTCGTACAGTGTTTACATTTTGCGCAATTTAGTGTCTTTATATACTTGTTTTCTAGTTTCTCGCTTTTCTACGCACAAAGCTGTCTATATTAGACAAAGCTCAAGCTGAGTCACGGCGTGTCTACAGCGCTTAATGACAGCAAACACAGGTCGCTTGCCGTCTTTTATAAAGATTGCTATAATATTGTTACGACTTGCGAGACTCGAATTAAAATGCCGTTGGAACTATTACAGAGTTTATTAGAACGATACAAACACGTATAAAACAGGTACAACTATAAGCGAACACAACAAATCCAAACGTAATGCAGAAGGTCGTAATTCAATAAAACGCGGAAAGTCAATATAGTCAAGTCAATATCAAATAGTTGTCGCTGAAATGCCCCCCTCCTTCAATCAGGGCATCGTTTTATACTACACAAATGCAATGTGCCCATATCGTAGTCGACTTAATCCTCAACACCTGGCTAATGATCGGCCATAAACGAGTACAATGAAACAATGGGCTGTTTTCTAGAGACGTATGCCAAACAATAAGTAAACAAAAGAAGACGATCATAAAAGAATTACAATTAGTTAAAATGCCGACTAGCTAAATGTGCTGTACCTGGAATTTGTCTTTGTCAGCGCCTAGGTTGTAACAATATCTTTATAAATATTCTGAAATGTGTTATTCACAACTATAAGCCGGGTGATAGATAATAAAACTACGTTTTAACGGTTTTAAGCGCGGTAATTTAAAACGCAGTTTTATTATGTGTACAAGTCGCGAAAACTTAAGAAAATATCGGGTGATAGATTTTAGACTCGAGTGGAGTCGAATCATACGTACACGTACTTGTGAGTCAACGACTTTTGTCGCCTGTGCACCGAAGCTTGCTTTTCATTTTACTTCGTGAAATCTGGAGGCCTCAATAAAAACTCAAGTATTAAAATGATACATTAGGCTAGTAGATAATCAAATGTTTTGTATTGTTTTTATCTCGAATAAAATACTTTCTGCTTTATAGACAGTGAAATCATATCATATCCTGAGGCCTTAACAAAAACTCAGGTATCAAAAAATAAAAACTTCGTTTAAAAAAACCGACTTCAAAAACTAAAAAACTAAAATGTATAAAATAACTTATTTCTAAAGCTATTATTATTAATATATATTATCTAAAACATCTTAAAGTCGGTGCTTAGTAATTTTCAAAATATAGTAATTTTTATGTTTTACTTTGCACCGACTTCAAGATGTTTTAGATAATATATATTAATAATAATTAATAGCTTTAGAAATAAGTTATTTTATACATTTTAGTTTTTTAGTTTTTGGAAGTCGGTTTTTATAAACGAAGTTTTTATTTTTTATTTGTTACTTTTTAGTGTCTAGCTATGTATGGGTGGACCTACGAATGGTGCCGCGCTTCTTAATAAATATAGGTCCCAAGAAACGGGAACAAAAAAATGTTCGTAAAATCAAAACTACTGGGCCAAATTTTTAGGGGACCAATTGGAAGCTATTCCGCGTCGAAAAAAAAAAGAATCACGTAAATTGGATCATAAATCACGGAGTAATCGACGAAAAAAAGCAAAAAAAAATCCCGACGAATTGAGAACCTCCTCCTTTTTTCGAAGTCGGTTAAAAATGATACATTAGGTTAGCAGGTAGTGAAATCTTTTGCATTGTTTTTGTCTCCAATAAAATATTTTTCTTCTTTCTAGACAATCAAATCATATCGCATCCTAAGGCCTCAAGAAAAATTCAAGTATTAAAATGATACATTAAGCTAGTAGATAGTGAACTCTTTTGTATTGTTTTAGCAACTATTCTGTAGCTCGATCTGTGAGCCGGGTGAGTTGTGTTGGCGTAAGCAACTCGCATTTCCATCTCCCCAAGCATTGGCTGCTCTACCCCCCTCCTGGCCTCGTTTAAGGAAGCAACTTCCTTAATATGGAGATCAACAGGGAGCAGACCAGTCAACACTATTGCTGAGTTCAGGGAGACGGTCTTATATGCTCGACACATTTTTAGAGCGATTCCTCATTGGACCGTGATGAGTTGCTTACGCATACCCTACTTTGTGGCTGAAGGCGTCCAGACGCTCGCTGGATACACTTACTTTATTACAGGCTCCAGCATCGCTGTATATATAATCCGGACGATCTCAGGGTTAAGACCCCAGGTGACTTTTGCGGCCCGTTAAAGTTGTTGGAAAAACTTAAAAGTTGAACGTAAGTTTGCTGTCTATAGTAACACCTAGGAACTTAACCTCTGAGGCTATACCGCAATGCTGACCACTCCCATGTTCAAACTTGGGGTGTCGTACTTCAATTTGCGTGTGAAGGTCACAGCTTCAATTAAGGGTTAAAGACTATCAACGCATTGACTTCTGTAATTGTTTACTTATTCCCCTTTGATGTAAAACCACAATGATGGAAAATATAGCTGCATAGAACACAGGGAAATACAGGCAGTTATTTGCAGGAAGGATTGCACAGTACCTATTATGTAGTGAATCGATGATTTCTCCTTCTTTCTTAGTACGTAGTTAGTACGACACACACAAATGTTCAATTTGCATGAATTCAACTAATTTGATATTCAACTAATTTGATAGACGAAAAACTGTTAACAATATTCCAACGATGCGTACGCGTTGTAGCTCGTTAGCAAAAGGTGAACCTTTTAAAATAACCACTATTGCGATGCTGTTGACGTCGCACGCCGTCTCCTTTCTTCCGCTCGCTAAGGTATGTACAGGAGAGGAAAACAGATAGGAGGTGGTTTTACATGATTTAAGCGTATTGGTTTTGTATTCGTACCATTTGATCCGTTCCTTTACGAATTTTCAATATAATTTACGCGCAACCACATAAAATAAAAAAATATCGCCTGCTCTTTTTTAACCGACTTCAAAAGAAGGAGGAGTTTCTCAATTCATCGGAATCTTTTTATTTTTTTATGTATGTTCACCGATTACTCCGAGATTTATGATCCGATTTACGTGATTCTTCGACGCGGAATAGCTGCCATTTGGTCCCCTAAAAATTTGACCCAGTATTTTTCATTTTAAGAACATTTTTTATGAAAAAAAAAATCCATTCCGCGCCGCACCTTTCGTAGGCGTACCCATAGCCTAGACACTAAAAAGTAACAAATAAATAAAAAAACTTCGTTTAAAAAAACCTTTCTAAAACTAAAGCACCGATTTTAAGATGTTTAAGATAATATATATTAATAATAATATCTTTAGAAATAAGTTATTTTATACTTTTTCGTTTTTGAAGTCGGTTTTTATTAACAAAATTGTTTCAGAATTTATTGCAAAAGTATCATCTTGTTAAAATACCCAATTGTTTACACGTCGACGCAATTTCGAAATCATTTAAATGGCAAACGAACCAAATATTGCACCTTTGTTTTAGAATTCATGGTCTGGTGTCACTGTAATCCTAGGTTTCGGGGCTGTCTGACCTGGATTACCTAAATAAGGATCGCGCTAAGCCTTGAAAGCCAAATTCTTAAGACCTAAGGGCCGTTTGCATAAGGTTGCTTAAATTTATTTAAGAAACGCTAAACGTATTTAACACCCTTAAATACAATTAGCGTCTTGCACAGCGTAAAATTTGCCGCTAAATATGTTTAAAGAACTGTCAATACGTTTTGAGTAAAACGTATTTAGGCAGCTTAATATTGTAACGAGCGTGAGACTCGAATTGAAATGCCATTGGAATTACTATAGAGTTTATTAGAACTATACAAACACGGATGACATAGGTACAAATATAAATGGACGCAACCAGAACAAACTGCACGATTCAATAACACGCGCAAAATCCGTCACTATATCGAATATCGAATGTACCTACGTCTTGCTCGTATCGTAATTCTCGCTTGACTGCCTTACCCCTCCGTTCGGGCATTGTTTTATACTAACTATACAATACAACACTCGACCGCGTGGACTGGACTTTCCAAGAAAACGTAATCTGCACACGTGCGGTCATAAACGAGTAAAATAACAATAGGCTATTGTCTAATTGCAAATTTTAAACACAATTTAAATAAAAGAAGTCCAAATGTGGGAAAGGTAATAAACCAGGTGTGCATCCACTTTGTCGGCATGTAACAATATGATTAACTAATTTTATTTAAAGGCGATCGTTATGCAAGCGCCCCTAAATGTATGTTATATCCCACGTGTTCTATTTGAGGATTTTGAGGTTTGAAAGTATACTTTCCTATAAAGGTTATGTATATTATTTTTGAACTGAAATTAAAAACTAAGTTAAATTATTTTTTTAAGACATGGTTATAAAGTTGCTATTTTTAATTGTGCTATGGCAAATTCATTTCATTCATTTTCGCGGAACCCTAAAAATAGTAAGAAAAAATAGCCCAAGTTACTTCACATAACATCAGCTATGTGCCAGTGAGTCTCGTCAAAATCTGTTCTGCCGTTTCATTTTTTTTTTAATGTTTGCTAGTAGGCAAGCTGGCAAACGGACCACCTGGTGATAGGTGGCTACCGTCGCCCATGGACATCTGCAACTCAAGGGGAGCCGATGCGTTGCCTACCTCGTTGATACTTTAAGTATCTGTTCACGCACTTTTTAAAGAGCCCCATATTGTAGCGCTCTGGGAAAACCGCGGGAGGGAGTTCATTCCATAATCCGGACACATATGGCATGAAGGAGCGTCCGCCACATACCGTGGACGACTTCCAAGTGTCCAGGAAGTGTAGATGAACTCCCAATCGCCGGCGAGCGGTACTATGGTAGAAGGCGACGTAGGCACCAAATCAAATAGCTCATCAGAGCACTCCCCGTTGTACAGACGGTAGAACACGCTTAGAGCGCCATCGTCTCTTCTGTGGCTGAGAGACTCTAAGCCGTCTGTAATTTTGGGATCGTCGATAATCCGGACCGCTCGGCGCTGCAAGGAGTCAAGTGGGAGCAGCTGGTACTGGGGTGCACCAACCCAAAGATGGGAGCAGTACTCCACATGGGGACGGACTTGAGCTTTATATAGTAAAAGCCTATGTCCCGGTGTGAAGTACCGCTTAGCCCTGTTGAGCACCCCGAGCTTTTTTGAAGCGATTTTCGCTTTGCTCTCCAAGTGACCCCTTAATTGCACCTCGCTCGAAATGTCGACGCCCAGGATCCCTATGGTGTTCGAGATCTTAAGGGGAGTGCCCTGGAACTGCGGCGCTAAAAAAATGGGGTTTTCTTAGCGGTAAACGCGCAGACTTGCGTCTTCTTGGGATTAAAATGACAAGATTTCGTCTTCCCCATTCCGAAACCTGCTCCAGGGAGGTCTCGATTTCAGACACAAGTCGTATTCTGTTTTCTTCAACTTCTGCACGAGGGATGTTTGCGCGGCCAGTATAAAACGCATCACCCGTGCTGTCATCTGCATAACAATGAATGTTACCAGTTTGCAACATATCATTGATGTGCAGAATAAACAGCGTGGGTGACAACACTGACCCTTGGGGTACGCCAGCATTTATAGGCTTCGTCTCCGAGCATACACCGATGGCCACCCATCCGCACAATCTCTCGGGGAGTCCATAACTGGGGAGCTTCGACAGAAGTGCCTTATGCCAGACCCGATCAAAGGCCTTTGCAATATCTAGGCTTACTGCCAATACTTCCCCCTTACTCTCAATGGCGGCTGCCCATTGGTGAGTCAGGTACACTAAAAGATCACAAGCACTCCGTCCGTAACGGAAACCGTATTGGCGGTCATTTAAAAGCTGGTTCTTCTCTAAGTACCCGAGAAGACGCGTGTTTATAACGCGCTCCATCACCTTGGAGAGTAAGGAGGTTATTGCAATAGGCCTGAAATTGGACGGGTCTGTGCGGTCCCCTTCTTGGGGATGGGGTGGACATGGGCTACCTTCCATGAAGCTGGAACTACACCCGCAGAATAAGAAAGTGAGAATAGGCGCGTTAGTAGGTATTGAAGCCAACTCGGGAGCACACGTCTTGAGCACAATTTCTGGAATACCGTCAGGTCCACTAGACTTGTTGACGTCGAGGGATTGGAGGGCCCGGCGCACCTCACGTTGCGTGAAGCGCACTTCGGGCATTCTCTCCGCGCACCACGGAATAGTTGGCGGTACCGTTCCCCCGTCGTCAAGAGTAGAATTCGACGCAAAAAGAGAGCACAAAAGATCGGCTTTCTCTTTTGCGGAATTGGCTAGTGAACCGTCAGGTCCGTGCAGAGACGGTAGGGAAGACTTGCAGAAATTGCCTTCCACAGCCTTGGCGAGAGACCAAAAAAAAGCCCGACTCCCAGAAGGGAAGCTAATTAGCTTCTCACCGATTTTTCGAATGTGCCGAAACTTAGCCTCCGCTACACACTTCTTGCAGAATCTGGCCGCAGTGTTGAACTGCTTTTTCAAATTTGGTGTATTTGGATCCATCCCATTACGCGCTGCGACCCAGGCTCGATAAGCATATTGCTTGCGCTTCAAAGCTTCAGCGCAAGACGCATCAAACCAGGGTCGTGCTGGGCCACCTGTACGGACAACAGTGTTGGGAATGAAGCAATGCATTCCCGATATAAGCGTGTCCGCTACGGCATCTGCGCAGGTAGAAGGATCATCCGAAGAGAAGCAGATCTGCAGGCATGGGAAGGAAGCGTAAAATTGTCGCAGTCCGTCCCAATCCGCTGACTTGTAGTGCCATACACGGCGAGTCCCAATCGGCCGTGGACGGTCTTTTCTTTTCAGATTAGCTGGAACATCCAGACAGATAGACAAAAATTTTAAAAATTGTTTTTTGATATATTAACGAATACTAGTACTTTCATATGCATTTATTAAAAAGCTGTTATTTTGTATTATCATAATTTTATTTCACTTTCTCAATTATTTATCATTATCATAGTTTTTCATATGTGTAGCATTAATTATTGACCAATTGCTGTTGGAATTACTATAGAATTTATAAGAACTGTACAAACATGTATAAAACAAGTACAAATATAACTGGATACAACCAGTACAAACTGCACGATTCAATAACACGCGAAAAGTCCGTTACTATACCTCTTTTCGAATTTACACCATTGATCGTGGTTCTCGCTAAACTGGCTCACCTCCCCCCGTTCGGGCATCTTTTTATACTAAACTGTAAAATTAAACAAAGGAACGCGTGGATTGAAGTTTCCGAGAAACCGTAATCTGCACACCTGTGACGGGTAACATGTACAATAACAATACGCTACTGTCTCATTGCAAATTTTAAACAAACAAGTAAACAAAAGAAGTCCAAATGCAGGAAAGATAATAAACCAGGTTTATGGCAGGCAGATGTGCATCTACTTTTTGTCGGCATGTAACAATATATTCGAACAAGCTTATTAAAGAATTATATAGAGACTAATAACTTATTTAATTTTAATCTAATATTCTACAAAACAAATTTAACTAAGAATGTATCCATTGGCACTTTATTTAGCCATTCTCTGTGTTAACGCGACTACCCAGTATTAGGGACAGAACGGATATCCAAATGGCGGGGGTAGGATTGCTGGTATGGAAATGGGGGAGACTAACCTGCGTGCCTCTGGGCTGCATTAACTATGCGTGTTGATCACCAAGTCGTGAGCCTTGCAGAAAATCTTCTGGCTTGTCTCCTTCTTGCGGCCTTTCGATTATTATTTGTCCACACGCGGCGCGGTATGAGTGCCCTTATAGGCAAGTTGGGGTGGAAAAGATGTGGTCGTACGAGGGTCGACAGCAGACTGACTCGTAAAGACGAGGAGTATAAGTATAGTACTAACTCAGCAATTCTAGTTGATAACAACCAACAATGGTCTTCTGTTAATTACAACAAATTTTATACATTGCTATTATAAAATGAAATGAAATTAAACCTTAAAAAATAAATAAATGTTCATTGTTTAGTCAGTCGGTCAGTCCTTTATGGAGCATTTTGTTCACATATTCAATTTTTAGGCACTGTTAGTTTATAAAAACAATTATAACATTTAGTGTAACTGTTAATATAAGTTGAAATGTATATCTTATCTTATCTCTGTTTGATGCCAAAATACATAAATTATTCTATGCAGCAATCTTAAACCAGTCCCAATACATTTTTGTTCGGTGTAGCCTGCTATGGCCGCAATTATACAGTTTCTACACCTTTAAACCCTGGTCAAGAAATTTGTAATACGACTTCTCTGAATAGCACTAAACGTGTTCAATCTAGCTATTAGTCATCTAGCAATAAAAATGTCAATGTAGGGAAACCAAAGTTCTCTTTTGGCCCATTTCCCTTAAATAATATCTACGCGTATACTCAATCCGGGTTTAATATAACCCATCCATATCTTGTTGAGTAGGGTGTTGGCACGCGAGGTCTGATTACAGAGATACCCTACATTTTCAGATTTATTGCTTTTATTTCAACCATTTCTTTACCATTTAAATAAAACAAGTGGTCGTGTACTGTACGAACAAAACTAAATTGCGTCCTTGAAATGCCTATAAGTTGTTGCACAGAACACAATCATAAAGTTCACGAGGTTGTAACGCAAAGTTTTTAACCGATTTAAAATCGTGTTTTAACCGGTTGGAATAGATTTTATTGTAGATTGAACATAATCTTGATTACACGCACCCTTATTATATACATACACTTTTACTTGAATTTTAATTATACATACATACATACACAAATAGTGTGGTAAGCCGTGGTAGCTCAGTGGCCAGCGCACGCGACACAAACTCAAAGGGCACAGGTTCGAATCCTGGCTGGAAAGCATGCAACACTTAGGTAGTTTTCTGAGCTAATGTGCATATTATTACAATTAACACGTACTAAATCACATCGAGATAATCGATCTGTCAATTTCGCCAATACGCCTTAGTCAAGTGTGGCGGGTATAATGTCCACTCCCCTATAAACGGGAGGCTCAAACCCAACAGTGGGACGTTTAAAAACTTATTATTATATATTATATACTAGGGGTCGCGGCATACGTTGTCTGCCTTGGAAAAAAATTAGAAATCGATTGTTTAAATTAATTATAGTTTTGTCACTCGGGGATAATGTAACATTCTAATGGTGAAAGAATTTTTGAAATCGGTTCAGTAGTTCTTGAGTTTGTTAGTTACAAACTTACAAAAATACAAATCTTTTCTCTTTAAAATATTAGTATAGATAAGTTTAGATAGTATAAATATTAGTGTAGACTTATATAGACACACATTTCTGTTTTTTTCTTTTAATATAATGTGTAATGTTGGTGGTTATTATAGAAATATGTAGACCATGGCCAGGGGTAACATCACACAGGGTTTAATCTACTTTGTGCTCCTGTCTTTCTAATTTAATCGAATTTCTCTAATTTTGTATTGTATTTCTTTTGTTTTTGTGGAAAGTTGTAAAGAATTATACTGAAACTTCAATCAGCCAGTTTGTTTCGCAAGAATTGTTTTCTCTAAATGACCTTTATTTGTAATAACGTGTGATTGTATGAGACAGAATTTCCATATAGTTGCGCTTTGAAGGTGAGTGAGTACAACATTTCGAAACGTTTTCATTCTAAAAAAAAAATTTACTAACTCCGTTGGCTCAGTGTCCCAAATGTGTCTTGCCTCTGAAACGAGAACATGCCACTTGTTTCTCTCCTTTAAGATTTCTTGCCAGTTATGGGCTTGAAGCTCAGACAGGTCAGCCTCCACTCTTTCCCTCCACCGGTAGTTGGGGCGACCGACCGGACTGGACGGGACGTCGCCCATCCAGTCGTCCCAAATAGGCCCTCTTCACGCTTCGATCCTTTCCCATCCGTTCCACGTGACCGAGCCTACGGTTGCGGTGAGATTTTATTTCTCCGATTATTTTAGGCTCTGCCACGAGATTTCAATTTCAAAGTTGGTTCGGACCCTCCAGCTACCATCGTATCTCCTTGTTGGGCAGAAAATCTTACGAAGAACCTTTCTTTCAGCTACTAACAGCTGGTTCTCTTCCTTTAGGGTAAGCCTCCAGGCTTTGCAAACGTACATCAGGATGGATTATGTCCGTTAAAAAATTAACGAGTTTGGTTATAACCGGTTTTAGTCAACTACGTCGTTGGGAGTGTGAACATTCAAAAGATTGTTATGCATACTTTTGTTTTGATGACGCAGGGGGCTGGTGGGAAGGCTTTAAACCGAGGAATGTGTGGTACTCTTGATCGCCCGTATTCCCAACGTGGCCTCCGAGTGGGAGGACCGGGGGATGTCAAACGTCAAACTATCCACTAAACCTAACCTGTGCCCCTCTTTTATGCACTTTTATGGGGTGTCACACATAAAAGCACATGTCGTCGATGTAGTCGGTGAAGTCGACGTGGTCGATGTGGTCGGTGTGATCAATGTGGTCGATTTGGGTGTTTGATGTGGTCGATTTGATCGATGCCGTCGTTATGGTCGATGTGGTCGACTGGACAATAGGTAGGTACTACATTTCTGTATTAACCGGTTGCAATTCGTTCTAATTTTAAAACACTGTATGTTACATTGATGGATAGCTTATAGATCTTATATCGTTGCATTAAAGTTTTAAATTATATATAAAAATTACGCTAAAAGTCGTCTAGAGGGGGCATAATGCTTTTCCTTACGTGACGATCTCTGCCAAATCACTCTTGTAAGCCGCGTAAAAAACTTAATTACAAAACAACAAAAAATAAACTTATTATTGAAGTCCTTTAAAAGTATATTCAGTCTTCGAATTGGAACCATTTTAAAACGGGACTCCACAAGGAAATATCCAATATTTTCACAGTTGGTTTTTATTTCTGAACTCAATACAACTTTTCACATTTCAACTGAGAGAAAGGTGGTGTTTATTGATATAAGAAAATCGAGTGCGCTTTTCTCCATAGCTGAACATTCTGTTTTTTCTCCTTTACGGATATTTTTATCCGTGCAGGAACGGAGAAGGAATACTTGTTCCTGCGGCCAGGTGGCCTGTCGTAAGAGGCGAAAAAAAATCCACAGCCAGGTGGTAAGGCATT
Organism: Dendrolimus pini; assembly: GCA_949752895.1. Taxonomy (NCBI): domain Eukaryota; kingdom Metazoa; phylum Arthropoda; class Insecta; order Lepidoptera; family Lasiocampidae; genus Dendrolimus; species Dendrolimus pini. Next base: position 7,717,422 of record OX457150.1, read on the forward strand.
TGCCCATTTGGATGGCTACCACACCTGGCCTAGAGTATGCCTCTATAACATCCCTGAATTGTGTTCCGGCTTTAGTGGTCAGGTTCCAGCACCACAGGGTAGCACCTTTAGTGATGCAAATGTTTATAGGCGACGTAACCACTTTCCATCACAGTTGGACATTGGGGAAACGTCACTTGGAAGGCGGCGAACACGTTTGCACTGCTGGGATTTTCTTAACTATTTGATTAATTAAATTATGAAGCCATAATTGGACTTATGCAAAACAGAACCAATCCACAAACATGCCAAAATTGGGTTAAGGATGCAGAAGGCTTTCAAAATGCACCTTTTATCGACTCAATAAGAATCATAACGATCTGACAACATTTTTACAGAATAAAACATTTTTATCACAAAGTAGCTAAACCACAAAACACCAAGAGTATAATAAACTAACAACATCCATGACCCATGGCAATCCAAAAACCTAAAAGGTTTACTTGAATATATAGGACAAAATATAATATACAATATTCAACATTTTTTTTCCAAAATACAGACTCATTTTTTGTATGCAAATTTTTTCTAAAAACGGCTTTTTCTCTGAAAACTGTTAGTATGTGGGTTGGTTCCATTTTGCATAAGTAGGTCTAATTTACTACACTTTTACAAGACTAAGGACGTAACGTTCTGTAGTTGACGATATTAATTAAAAATATCCAAGTTTTGAAAAACTACTTTACAAATTTTGTTCAAACTAATTTTATTTAAAGGTATATTTTAAGTACAACTTGACATCTATGTCATCCGTGATCACAGCTACTAAAAAGTGGTCGAAACGTAATAAAAAGAAAAATAAAATAAAACAAAAGCTTACAAGCGTTATAATGTATTTTTCGACTCTTCTACGTATTCGTTTTTGAACAATTTGTTTTTCTACCTTCTCCTAATCATTTAACACACAATATAAAAAAATACCCTTATTTAGTTTAAATTGTCCTTTTGACTGTACAGTTATGTAGTATGTGTTTTTACTTATTCGACTTTACTGACTTAACAAGATTACCTTACGTGACGTATTTGATAGAACCTGCAAGATATGTTCAAATTACGAGAAGCATAATGCTTTTGTAACTGCCAAAAAGCTTTAATAAATGTCTGTTAAAGCACATACAAAGCAAACGTGAGATATTCCGAAAAATAAACAAAAATATTATCTGTGTTTTAGTAAAATAAGTTTCGAACGTGTACCAAAGTTCTATTGTACCAAAAATATTTAAATGCCTGCATTTCACGCTGAAAAATGCGTTTGATGGTAACAATATATTTACAGTTTCCGCGGTGTAGTATTTAAATAGCTTTAGGGTATGTATTTTAATGCTTCTTAAGCCGATAGACTTAATTGTTGTTCACCAAAACAAAAATGCACAAGACAATAGTTACTTGATAAAACAAAAGGCGGGCCTTATTGCTAAAAGCGATCTCTCCAGGCAAACTGACTCAAGGGAAATTCTTAAATTATCTGTAATTATTATGCAACAAAAAATATATATATAGAAATAAAAATTACATACCTACATGGACAGCAGACTACTGTCTAAAGTATTGTAAACGCATGTAATGTGCTAGACTTACATTATTGCGTAAGACGAACATAATGACTTCTGAGTGAATGTGAAGTATGACTTAGCTTTCCTGACATCAGTGGGCAAAGAGTTCTAAAGTCAGACAGCCTGGATGGCGAAGGAGTTGGATTAAAAATTTGAAGAGTGTGCAGCTCTATATTAAAGAGTTCATTTCTTTCTATCAATTTGGATGAATCAACCAAAGTGATCTGTATAAACAAACATAAACGTTTGACTGTTAACTAAAGCTGTGAAAGGCCTCTGTGGTTTTCGCCCCCGGTGGATGCGCGCCGTTTCCTAGTGACAGCCCTGAGAGTGCGTAAATCGGTTAGCATTTTCCCTCGCCTCAAAAAAAAAAAAAAAAAGGCCTCTGTGGTTGAGTGAGTTTAACCTTTACACGGGTCAACCTCATTACAACGAAGATGGTCCGGGCTCCATTTCTGCATGGGAAATGTCATAACAAAATCTTCTGTAATTTACTAAGCGTTACTTGCTTAGCTTCGGGATATACAATGTGTGATTGTCTGCCTATTAAGATGAACTTGAGTCTTCAAAGTAATTGAGTACGTCGCAGGTATTTACAGTATTTGGTTACAAAGTAGGTACTGAAACCAATGTGCGGTGCAGTAGTTTGGTTCAATATCGACCATTTCAAATTGGTATTAAGTTTGGACGCAAAGTTGAGTCCAATGTGTGGCCGCGCCTTTATGTTACGTCCACACTCGCCCAGGTTTAACATGGTTAATATTTTCTTCGACCAACCACCGAAAAAGGTGTAATAAGGATTTAAAAGGGCAACACTATCGTCCAATAGCTATCCATTGTTTGGGTAATTAAGCTAAAAGGTTTAGCCGGAACATAAATACCGTTGTATTTACGAGCTCAGAGTCCGCCATTACGTTTGATAATAATAAATCCTGATCCTAACAATGTTTTGATTTTAATTTATTTTGCCTTTATTCGCGGTGTTTTGTTATATAAAATCTATGGCAATACCTGCTTTTGTTGTATTTTTTTATAAAGTTATTTTAAAACAAGAATGACTTTGCCGTTAGAGCTTTCGGCGGGACCTGTTCGTCAATCGTGGTTCCAAAGGAACGATCCTTTTCGTAGGGATATATATATTTTTTAACAATAAAAAACCGAATGCAAAGTAAAAATGACTATTTTCTACAACATCTTCAAGTCGGTGCATGTTGGAGATAGCGCCATACTTAGTCCAATAGTTCAGTCAGTGCAAAACTAGATGGCGCTATCTCCTAATTAAACACACTATTGTTTATAATATGTATCTTCTCAAGCTCTTTTGTACTTCACTTATATTTTAGTTAAGTTTAAAAAAACAGTGCAAACTAGTGAGAAAGTGTATCATTTTACAGTGCAACTTAGGTTATCTAGGGCTGTGCGTTTTGTTGTGGTTTTTGCATTGCATGAGTTCAGCGGATAGCCGGATAGGCAGACGGCCCACTTGATGGAAAACGGTTACCACCGCCTAAGGACAGCGCTGCTGCTTTCTTAAGGGAGACTCGAACCTGGTTACTAATGCCGGTCACACGCACACAAAACTCAAGGTTATCATGGCGGCTCACTCTAGACCAGGGGTGGTAGCCATCTGTAGTCGGGCAAATACCCTACCACCTGGCTGTAGGATTTTTGTCGCCTCTTACGACAGGCCGCCCGGTTCATCATCATCTTCAGCCAAATTCAGTCCACTGCTGGACGTAGGCCTCCCCAAGTACGCGCCACACATCCCGGTCTCCTGTCTTCCTCATCCAGCCCCTGCCAACGATCTTGCGCTGGTCGTCAGTCCACCGGGCTGTCGGGCATCCTACTCTACGTTTACCGAGACGCGGTCTCCACTCCAGGACTCGTTTGCTCCATCGGCTGCCGGTCCTGCGGCCGACGTGACCGGCCCACTGCCACTTCAACTTGTTAATTTTGCGAGCTATGTCGGTTACCTTCGTTCTCTTACGGATGTCCTCATTTCTAATTTTATTCATAAGAGAAACACCTAACACAGCGCGGTTGCAGGAAATTGTATTATTTCTCCGTTTCTGCACGGATAAAAAAAAGATTATTTTAAGAGTGACGTATTAAATGCAAGCCGCTAATATTTAGACCAGTGCCTTACCAATACCGTCTTAACATTTTGTTGATTGGTATTAAATATATCATCATCATCATATCATGTGAAACAGCTAAAAGATTATAGTTAAACTAATTGATACACGATTTAAATAAGATTTTGCTCTATAATTACTAAATAATATCCGAGGAACAAATAATCATATTCCGGAATAGTCTTGTTGGCACTTTTAAATATGTATTTAATAATGAGTAAGGTGAGTCTATTTTACACTGTGCAATTTTAATAAGCATTACTATATCTGCTTTTTGTATCCTTTTAGATTATAGATAAATGAATTTGAATATAAAAACGCTTTCTCAAATTTGCTCGAAATATTATTAAATAGAATAATACTTCAAGTATAATTAATGCGAAGAGTACGTTACAAACATGACGAAAGTAAATAATTTAAGCTACTTAAGTTCTTATCGTTTGAAACAAAAGCCTTTGAGCCTGTTATCTTAAAGGGTTTATTTTGTTATTTGTTCCTGAGAGTTCGTTCCAATTAAATTCGTTTATAGGGTTCCTAAGAAATGGTATATATAAGGTAAATGGAACCCGTCTACAAACCTCCTTTACGTCTTTTTTGCTTTTCTTTTGTGGGCCGCACCACCTTTTTTTTAATGCTTGAGATCAACAGACAGGCAGAGGGTCCACTTGATGGAAAGCGGTTACCATCGCCTATGGACATTTGCAACATCAAAGGTGCTACAAATGCGCTACTGCTCTCTTAAGGAGAATTAGAACCTGGTCACTAATGCTGGAACACAAATCAAGGTTGTTATGGCGACATAATTTAGACCAGGGGTGGTAGCCATCCAGTGGGGCGAATGCCCTACCAACTGGCTGTGGGTTGTTTTGTCGCCTCTTACTACTGGCCGCAGCAAATTGTATTCCTTCTACGTTCCTGCACGGATGGTGATGAAAAGCCAAACTCCACCTGATGGAAAGCGGATACCATCGCCTATGGAATAAAGAAAGAAAGAAAAATATTTTTTTCTAATAGCCATACAAGACAAATAGTAATAGCGCCCCCTCTCACTTGGTACTTAAAATGGAGACACGGTAGTTGTAATAACTCAAACTACCTCATATAAAAAAAAACCATTTATATCATAATTGCAATTAAAGCACAGACTTAGCATCTGCTTCAAACCCTTTCGGGTTTTAAGATGTAGATATATAAAAAATATGTATGTTTTTGTTGTAATAAAAAATAATAATAATCACTTGCTTACTAATTAATCCGCCTTACGTGGAGGTTCTACTTCATGCTTTTTTGTCATTTTTATATTTTACTGTTATTAGTTATTGTTTTATTAATTTAATGCAAATTCATTAACGATTTATTATATGTAAATTTCTACTGTTAATACATCTGTATGAAGTTAAATTATTACTTTTGTTTGATCATTGTTTTATTTGGATAAAGGCCGGAGCTGAAAACCAGCGCTGCGTCAGCCCTTGTCGCAGCATAATGCTGAGTTCTAGCCTCATTGGCGTAAATGTTATGTACTTACATATACAACGTTTTATTAAGCATATTCTATTTCTGTGTGTGCATACATTTACGACAATAAATCTTATTTTCTTCCTTTCCTACATAAAAAATACAAAAATATTACATACATACAATAAATTATATGCTACAAATTGGAAATGAGGTCGGCACTAAGCATTTCGCTGCGTCGGATCGTAGTACAACACAGCGCTGATTTTCATTGCCCACCTAAATCACATATGTCATGTGACTGTAATAAACACAAGACAATTTAATTATAAACAACAATGTACAGTGGGCTATGGAAGGAGCTATAACCAAAATAACAGATATATAAAATAATATATATTATGTTATAATATGCACATAAATCTCCCACTCCTGGACTCGGGCCTCCCATTATTGGAGGAACGGACAGTATACCCGCCACGCTTGTCCAAAGCGGCTTGGCAGGTTTGATACACGGTTATCTCGATGTCCAGGTTGCATCACGATGTTTTCCTTCACCGTTGTTAGCACGTGGTAATTGTAACAATATGTACATTAGATCAGAAAACTGACTAAGAGGTGCATGCGTTCCGGCCAGGATAAAACCTGCACCCTTTGAGTTAGGGACGCGTGCGCTAGCCATTACGCTACCATGAATATTAACTGTAAATTATGAATTTTGAAAATTCGAAATGAAGTGAATATTACTACCTATTTAAAGAATTGTTTTCAACAAGATTTACTAAATGGTTTTTGTGATGTTAGTTAAATTTGACGAATTGATTTTCTAAAAAAGAAAAAGCATCACACCACACACGTCATAATCGTTATTCCCATAAAATCCAAAAAAAACTTCCTTTTTTAACCCTATAATAGAACTAGTGGACACCCGTGCTCAAAATTCGACCCGCGCCTTTTGACTTAGCGACGCGTGCGATAGCCATTACGCTACGACGACTTAAAGTAATAGATATAGCTGGCAATGGCAAGTTGAAGTGACAGTGGGCCGGTCACGTCTGCCGCAGAACCGAAGGCCGATGGAGTAGTGGAGTCCTGGAGTGGAGACTGCGTTGGATCTCCAGCCTAATGGACTGACGCCCTGTACAAGGTCGTCGGTAAGCGCTGGATGAGGCCTACGTCCAGCAGTGAACTGTGACTGTCTGACGACAACGATGTATGTGGCCAGACGTACTTTTTGCCTATTTTTTTGTATGAAATACACATGCACGATTATGGCTGGATGAACCATATTAATGTATGTATAATGTATATCCATATAATGTATATGAACAGTAAATAATGTTGGAGGCCCCTCGCTGCGAAATTCAAACATTCCGCCCGGTTGCCCGGATTGAATTAGATCTCCTGCTGCTATTTGTTTGCCTATTGTCATAGTTAATACTTGAACAGTAGGTTACTTACTCTAAACAGTTTTTAAATCTCTTACTCTAACTGGATTGTCAGAGGTAAGCTACCATCATTACCATTATTTATGCTATCTTAAAAAAATTAACTTTCTAGCTTTTTATTAGAAATTTTATTTTATTTGTTATTTTTTCTTTTCATACAGGCAGAGCCTATAAATAATATTGTCTTAATTACTTATTATAATTATGTATTTTCTGGCTCATCATTATATGTTTGTTACGTTTATTAATTTTTTCATTTTACCAGAACTTGTTAGTATTATTTCCTATAGTAATTAGTATACTAAATAGTTTATTAGGGCAGCTTAATGGGTAAGTCATCTGCATCTCATTTTGATGTCGTAGATCCTGACTGGAGATACGAGACATTTAGGTAGTTTTTTCGGTTAAGATGTATATTGTTTCAATGTGGATAGGAAGAGCTAACTAGGGGTATTCTATGTCTAGTACTGGACTATGACTAGCTGACAATGGACATGTCACATGTTACACGCGTTTTATATTTGTACACTGTGAAAAAATATGCAAATAAACATACAAAAATAATTACACTTGCGTAGTTTGTTTGGAACTACGCTTGTATTATGTATAATTTACAAGATATAATTCCAGGGCAGATGCCACACACCAGATTAAACTATGGAAAGTACGTTGTCGTTTACCCTACTGCACATAGAGCATGAAGTTTTTACGTTCTATTCATTTGGGAGAACCAATATTTAGGCCATAAAGAGCGTGTAGAAAAGAACATAGGAAACAGGATCTCCAGATTGAGTGTTGGAATTTCGTCGTTTTGATAAATTTATTTTGCCTAAAGTAACATGAAATGCAGACTGTCGTCATTATTAGATATATTTTAGTGACTCTTTTTGGTTTCCAGAGACAAAGTTTTATACGTACCCTAAAATTATGTGACCCCAAGACAAAAAATTTTTGGAGACAAAATTCGCCAATATAGACCCCGAATGCAGAGCTGATATACTGGTATTAACTTTAACCTTGTAATTATACTACTTTTACCTTTATTATAAGGATGTCGCATTAATCTTCCTTACCATTGTTTATCATAACAAAACCCTGCATTTCCTTTACAGATGATATTAAGTACCATTCATAAATGGTAGTCCTGATTTATTTATTACTTGTTTCACAACCTACTAGAAGTCTTACACGTTATTCGTTATAGTGGTTATACTAGCTTCTGCCCGCGACTTCGTCCACGTGGTGGGATTTTTTATCTATCCCACGGGAACTCTTTAACTTTTCGAGATCTAAAGTATCCTACATGTTGACCAAGGATATAAGCTACCACCACACAAAATTTCATTTAAATCGGTCCCGTTGTTTCGGAGATTAGTCCGTGCAAACAGAGAAACAAAAATATAGAAAAAATTTAAATTAGTTCTATTTCACTTCTTACATCGCCCTGACTTTTTAGCATTTTTTTCATTGTATCGAAATTTGACCTTTACAATTTTATCATATGTATAGATTTAACCACTTTCCATCAGGTGGGCCGTCTGCCAGTTTGCCTGCTTCAGGCTATAAAATAGAAGTAGCTGACTGGCTATCGGAATTACATGTGGATACTATCATTTGCTGGATAAAATGTGTTTCATAGCATTTAAAGCAAAAATGAATACGTTTTATATGTCAAAAGTGGTCGGTAGTCACTTCCAATCTTGTTTTGCCTAGAATTATACTTTTTGTTTATTGCATGAGTTCAGCAGACAGGCAGACGGCCCACTTGATGGAAAGCGGTTACCATCGCCTGTGGTCATTTGCAACACCAAAGCTGCTACAAATGCGCTGCTAATTTCAAAGGAGACTGGAACCTGGTCACTAATGGTAGAACACAACTCAAGGTTGTTATGGTGGCGTACTCTAGACCAGGGGTGGTAGCCATCCAGTCGGGCAAATACCCTACCATCTAGCTGTGAGTTGTTTTGTCGACCCTTGCCACAGGCCGCCTCAACGCAGGAAATTGGATTTTTACTCCGTTCCTGCATTTATGGAAGGATACGGTTACTATGGTTTTTTTGCTTCATAGTTCTTGTAAAGAAAACTTTATTGAATAAATCTATATACATACAAATCACTTGCTGTTCGTTAGTCTCGCTAAAACTCGAGAACGGCTGGACTGATTTTGGTATTGAATTATTTGTGGAAGTAAAAACAATAATTACGCCTTCCCTTAGAAACTATACTTACCTGTCAAACATTTAATGTTCGTCCCGTCGTTTAGAAATCAATTTAAAAGTCGTTCGGAAATCGAATTAAATTTATAAGTGGAGTTTTTTTTCATATTGACCATATTTTTTACTAAATTTGAGACTGCAATTATCATTCAGCTTTTTTATTTAGTGATGATTTATTGATTCTGAAGTGGTACGAAGTTTATCGGGTCAGCTAGTAACTAATAATATGAACCAAGATCCTGCTTCTATATCTTGCCGATGGCCTCTGTGGTTGATCAGAAGCCTTTGCCGGCCTACCTCACTGCAAAGCAGAGACTTCGGGTGCGATTCTTGGCATGGCAAATTTACCTATAAATCGAGATAACCGAAGTGTCAAACTTGCCTTGGACAAACGTGGTGGGTGTACTGTCCGTTCCCCCTATAATGGGATCCCCGAGCCCAGCAGTGGGACATTTATGGGCTTATTACTATTATAATAAAAAAAAAACGGCCAATTTTTAGTACCACGGAGGATAATGATTTCAAGGTCAATGAGGAGTGTTAAAGACTTTTTTAGTCTTAAATTAAAGAATTTAAATGATCAAGTTGACGGTAACTTGATCATTTTCATTCTTTAAATCTAATCTAAATTTATTACCTGGCAAATAATATTTAAAAATTTGCTATCTTGAACAAATTAACAAGGTGCTAGAAGAATACGATCCGAGATAGCTCATCGGAGAGCAGTTTCAAAAAAAGTCAAAGAGCACTATCTATCCCAAATTATCCTTATATATCTATGTTTTACATTATATATGTATGTATGTATGTTGTATGAGTATGTTGTATATAATTTACTAACTTCTGCCGGCGACTTCGTCCGCGTGAAATAGTAAAAAAAAAAGTAAGTTAGAAAAACCTCCCGATTTTGAAACATTCTTAATTGGCGCTCCGCTCCTATTAGTCTTAGCGGTAAATAACTTTAGCCTACACAACCCTGCCTTTTGCTTCTCCCCTTCTCGCTACACTCATGGGTTTGATGGAAGAAAACTCTTAGGGTTAAGCTCGTCTTTGTACATCACCACTGTTCTGTAATTTTGTGTGTAACTTTTTGTGTACGATAAAAAAGGTGCTTTACACTTAAGTGGTTGCCAATGATACAGACACCGGAGTAAGACCAGAAAAGTTTACTTTACATAGCAGAACCATAAATGAATCTTATTTATAATTTTGAGTTAATAAACAGCGAGCAATAGTCAAGTTTCCACACTAAATACTCCGAAATAGCCGTAGTGAAATAATTACTATTGATAGCTACTGCTAAATACTCGATGAATTAAATGTTTACGTTTCTAATGAGAACTGTACAAATACTTGTGGTGATAAGGAAACTAAAATTCTATTTTAAACCGAATTACATATTGGAGCAGGGTAGGGCAGGGCTAGTAGAGCATTTGTTAACTTAATCAGTCAGAACAGTTTATAACGCATAGGTATAGGTATATAGCTTGATAAATAGGTATTTTAATCCTGCTTAAAAGTATCCGTAGAAATTAATTTCCAATAATTGGGATTGTTCACTTTTTTCAATTTGGCTTTTTGAAAAACCATTTCGAGGAATAGTGTCCCTAATCATTTCTGTCTAGTTAAAATTCCAAAAAACGTACGGTCTTCTTGTATTTTGTAAGAAATGCGTTTGACCTTTATTTGACCTTACTAGATCCAATCAGGTGGGCCGTCTGCCTGTTTGTATGTAAATGTAAAAAAAATTGTGTAAAAAATTTCTAGCTGTTACATTATTTGATTTAAGTTCTGTAACACGGATTTTGCCTAACGACCACTTTAAAAAATTTAACGATAACTATAGAAAATATTAATGGTTGAATACGAAAAATTATAAGCGTAGCGACAAAAAACAATAAAATGATCACGTATACGTAATGATTAATGACAGTGACATTTAAATAGTAATATATTTAAATAGTAATAATAAACATTTAAATAGTAATATATTTAAATAGTAATAATAAACATTTAAATAGTAATAATAATATACATTTAAATAGTAATAATAAACCCTTATGACGTCATCGGAGAAATAATTTTAAAATCGAATATTAAAAAAACTAAAACTTAAAACACAAAAATATTCAAATTAGTATCTTAAAATACCCTATTTTGCGTAATAAAAATATAAAATCAGAGGGTATTTTTTTGTAAACAATCCCCATTAAGCTACAGCCGTACATGTGAAGAATGTTAGAGATGATCAACATGCCTCATTGGTTGGGTAAGTCGAGCTTTGCAATAAACCAACCACTTTAGTATCATCTTAGCTCATCTTGACTACGTTCATTACTTGACAGAAGAACTCTTCTAGAACACTTTCCTATTTTTTTCATATATTCAAATATGATTGTTACAGAATTCCTTGGCGGTAGAATTTATACTGTTCTTCGTTCATGACAGCCTTTAATGTATTATTTAACTGGGGAACAAAAACAAAACCACCCATATGATTTTCTTTTTATGTTTATATCTTAAAATTAAAGAATAATATAATAAGATACATAAATCTTTCCCATTATCCAGGTTGCGAAGTATCCCCTGTCCACCCTTGGTATTAAAATGATATATACCAAATTTCAGCCAAATCGGTCCAATAGTTTGCGTACCAAAATAAAACGGTCTTGACTCAAAATAGGGATACCGAAGACCGCACGAAGTGGAAGAGACAAAACTGACCCTGGGTCACACGGAGGCACTGGAGATTCTTTTTTAAAAAGAACTTGAACCGCTCGTGACGAAGGATGGGATGAAACTGATCTGTTTTTGGCAATCTAAAGATAGGAAATGCTGAAAGGGATGGGGTGAGCGGGTTCTAGGTACTGGAGACCGGTGTAATAGAATGCAAGCGGTATTTAATGCTCGCAAGATGCCGGAGAAACAGATGGACAAACATGAGGATCTTATAAAGATATTTTTTCAAAAAATGGCTAAAAACCTTAAAATGTGTTCCGTTAAAAAAAGGTAAGAACTTAATGCGTGAACAGTGAATAAAAATACTTCAACTTTTTGAAATCATGAAAAGTTGAATGGAGGTCCTTATAAGTGTTGGTGCAAGTCAAAAGTAAAAGCGATTTTAATATACTTGAAGTAATTCAATTAATTCGTATTACTGTTCTACTCAGATGAATTAGTAACAATTTAATTAAAGAGTAATTAATATATAGACACAAACAACATATTGCCTTGGAATTTAGTCTTAAAAACTATATATTGTAGAAATTCACTTATTATTTTAAAAGTACAGTATATGCGGCCTGTCGTAAGAGAAAACCACTCTTAACTAGGTGGTAGGGTATCTGTTCGTCGGGATAGCTACTATCCTTGGTCTAGAGTGTGCCGCTTTAATAACTTTACGTTCTTTAATAACTCAAGGTTGTTATAGCGACCTAGTCTAGAAATGGCGCTAGGTGAAATTAACGTTGAAAAGCTACCAAAATTTAAATATTTATTTCACGCGCTTTCGCTTCCATTGGAATTAACAGAATATCGAAACCAGACGAACCTACGATTGAGACGACAGTGTGCAGATATTTTGACGAGATAGCAATAGCAGAATTGGGCCCCCCGGCTATAAAAGAAAAAAAAAAGAAAGAAAGAACAATTTTATTTGAAGAAATAGCGACGTAATTACATTCTTTATACATTATTATACACAGAGCATATTTTGAGAATTTGTATGCCACATTTTCAGCATACAAGGTTGCACTCAGCATATTGCTGTGCCGGAATTATATTCGACACAACGCTGATTTTCAGTGCAGACCTTCCTTTTGGCATAAGACCAAAACGACAGAATTTTGTTAAATAAAATAATAATAATAATTATCGCGAGCGGGCGCTTTGTGGTGGAGCCTTTGTTGAGTAGCGACACCTCGTACCTGACTCTGCGGGCCAAGGCAAGACCCTCGCCTCCGAGCTTGTTTTAACTATCCGGCCCCTAGTGGAGATCGCTAGAGCTAAGACTCAAGCTCCAGGGGTGGAAGTGATAAATAGCTTCGAATCAGAAGTAGATTCGGTGAACCTGCAGCCCTAGAGGTGGGCACCCCTTAGCCAGTCACATAAAACAGGGGGTCTTTTATGGCAATTTTTGGGGCCCATGCAGGGAGTGGCGAGTCACTGTCTGCCCATTTTTCCATGTTCCCCGAACATTGCGACGGGCAGACGCCATAGTCTCCATATTCCCAGACCACTAATACCACTAGCAGTTCACCCCAATAGCCTGGTACTTTTTGTCCTCATTCCCCACAATAGTCCTACACTGGCCGGGACCTGTCCTTGGGTCCATTATTATGTGGTGTAGACAGGGATAATCGCCGGTCAGTGTCACACCACATTTACATTAAATTTGTCATGGGGCCTCTACGTGTTGGCCTTCCCATGGCCCCACGCATACCCTCCAAATATCCGGGCAATTTTTATAGCCCGTGGTCGTCAAATACATACATATAATTAATTAATTAAACTAATTCTACTTGTGTTATTTTTAATTTGGAAAACAAATAAATAAATTGAATTTCTTAAATTTAATTTTGAACATGCTATGAGAAGGAATTACTATTCGTTCTCCGTTCCCGCACTGATAAAATATGAGAACAAAGTTACTAACTTGGTCCAAAGTCGGAATGAAAAATTTGCTAATTAAAAGTTCCGAGGGTCGTTTCTTAAGTGAAATGTTGGAAATGACAAATTGGCCTGCGGACGTGTTCTTACATTTTATCGATTACACTCCTGTTTTAATATAGGACTTGTTCAAGCATATTTTAAAAGTTACATTTTTGTCTGAAAGGTTCTTCTCAGATCTTACAAATAGTGCTGTTTTTGCAGGTATTTATTACAAGCTGTTGCTCGCGGGTTTTACTCGCGTAGATTGAAATATTTGTCATACGACTAGTCATGCTATACGAGTCCGAATGTTGGGCCATTAAAGAGATAAACCACAACCGTCTCCACTCAGCTGAGATGAGAATGTTGAGATGGATATGTAGTGCTACAAGAATGGATAAGGTGAGAAATGAGTTCATAAGGGGATCTTTGAACGTTGCACCCGTCACTGAAAAATTGAGTGGAAGAAGATTAAGTTGGTATGGACATATAATGAGGAGGGATGAAAGTCACGTGACAAAATGAATGTTAAATTACAAGATAGATGGGTACAAATGTAGAGGTAGACCAAAAAAAGATGGATAGATTGCGTGAAAGATGATATGTGGTGGGACAGAAAATGTATGTCAGAGTAGGAGTGTGGAAGGAAAATACATATTGTGCTGACCCCAAGTAATTGGGATATGGTGAGAGAAAAAGAGTTTCAGGAAACTTTCATCCCCTTTTCACACCCTTAGAAGTTGAATTTCCAAGAGAGGAAGAAGATTAAAGTGGTATGATCATGTAATGAGGAACGATGAAAGTCAAATTATCGGCGAATGGATGGTATACCCGCCAAACTTGTCCAATGCGGCCGGGCAGGTTTGACACATGAGTTATCTCGACGTTTTAATTTCATCATTCATTTCATTCTTTATTCGTGCAAGAACGGAGAAAGAATACAATTTCCTGCGGCCGGGCAGGCTGTCGTAAGAGGTGACAAAACAACCCACAGCCAGGTGTTAGGTTATTTGCCCGTCTGGGAGACTACCACTCCTGGTCTAGAGTATGCCGCCATAACAACCTTGAGTTGTGTTCCGGCATTAGAGGCCAGGTTTCAGTCTCCCTTAAGAGAGCCGCAGCGCATTTATAACGCCTTTGTTGTTGCAAATGTCCATAGGCGATGGTAACCGCTCTCCCTCAGGTGGGCCATCTGCGTGTCTGCTGAATTCACGCAATCAAAAGTTATAAAAATTAGTACGTGGTGATTGTAACAAAATAGGTCAGAATACTGACTAACACGGTGCATGCGTTCCGGCCTGGATTCAAATCCGAACCCTTTGAGTCGAGACCGCGTGCGCTGCCATTACGCTACCACAACTCTCATACATACATAATAGACATAGCTTATATTGACTTGTTTCTAACTTAGTTTATTACAAGGTTTTATTTTTACTTGTAATGGATGTACTTATGTATGTATGTATGTATGCAAGTTTGGGTGTAATCTTGTAAGTTAAATTTGACCAACTTCCCGTTTTCCGATTGAGCTGAAATTTTTGAAGCATATGTATATCGCATAATAATGCAATAATATAGTACCATGGAGCTGATCTGATGATGGAGTCCGAAGGTGGCCATAAGAACTCCTGTACTAAACAAGATAAACCTGTCGTGTTTGAGCTCGTTTTACTTGTCTTGGCTAGCAGCTAGGCTGCTGCTACATTATATCCAGGATCTCAAAAGCTTGTATTTAAAAAAAAGTTTATTTTAATATTGCGATTGTTTATTCAGATGGACATTAAAGTATTATCTTATAAATGGAAACCTAAGCGTCTTTAAAGCGGAATTTCGTCTGAAATTAAGAAACATTTCCCTTTTTCCACATGACGTAGTCATTTTCCTCATACTGCCTAATAAAGGCGGTCGTAACAGGAAACAATTTCCCGGCTCGCTTCTATTAAGGAGTTCTTGTATTTATCGAGTCAAGGAAAATATGTACTGAGGTACGTTTTTGTTTTCAAGACCTAACATATTTTTGGGAATCGAAGAATGCTTTCGTCCAGAAATAATTTAACAGATTTAATGACGAACTAAATCTATATAGTCAAGGTTTTTTTTTGCAGGTTCAGCAGACAGGTTGACGGTCCATCTGATGGAAAGCGGTTATCATCACCTATGGACATCAACACCAAAGGTGCTACAAATGCGCTGCTGCTCTCTTAAAACACAAATTGGTCTTAGAACACAACACAAATTGGTTATGGCGGCATATTCTGGAGCAGGGGTGGTCACTATGCAGTCGAGTAACTAGTCTACCACCCGGCTATGGGTTGTTTGTCGCCTCTTATGACAGGCCGCCCGGCCGCAAGAAATTTTATTCTGGCTCCATTCCTGCACGGATAAGGTGGGGAAGTCCGTCATTTCGGGACTCCGTACAACTTCCGTGTCTAAATAGCTACGTCGACAACAGATCGGCCAGTAAAGTTAAGACACCATTGAACTTGACAATGGTGACTTGACTGGAAATGATGGAAAGCGGTTACCATCGCCTATTTACATTTGTCCATAGGCGGTGGTAACCGCTTTCCATCAAGGGGGCTGTCTGTGTGTCTGCTGAACATCTGCAATAAAAAAAGAATAGTCGCGTCTCTGGCAGCCGACAGAAGTGATAACTTGCGTGAGAGAAAGAGAAGCCAAACAGACCGGCGCTGTAAAGCGTTACGTAACGAACCAGGTTACCCTCCCTTAGGAAGTTATCACTTCAAAAACATTGTTACGAGCTACACAGGACTCGAATTAAATGCCGTTGGAATAACTATAGATTTATTGTAACTGTACAAACACGTGTTAAACAGGTACAAATATAACTGGATACAACCAGTATAAACTGCACGATCTAATAACACGCACAAAGTCCGTTACTATATCGCTTATCGAATGTACTACACTCGTATCGTAATCCTCGCTTGACTACCCCACCCCTCCGTTCTGGCATTGTGTTATAGTAAACTGTATATTTGAACAAAGGACCGCGTACACTGGGTTAATCCGCACGCCTGGCAAGCTTTGACGCAATGCAATAACAACAAGGATTAGTTCGACACATGACGGCCATAAAACAAGTACGATAATAATAGCATGTTTTTCTAAATTACAAATTCTAAACACAAAGTAAACAAAATAATATCTAAATACGGTAAAACAATAAACTGTGCCCGTCGTAAGGGCAGCTGTGCGTTTATCTTTAACGGCATGTAACACTGTCTCCCTGTTAGTTATGCACGGCATGTAACAATATCATTGTGTTATGTACAAAAAAATGTCGATATCGATCTGGTACGTGATTTAACATCACTAGAAAATTGCCATCTCGACCTTTCGCGAACTATATATAGTATATAGTAAATGTCACTGGTGAATTCAAAGCTTAATATCTACGGTAGGCAATGTAAACACGTCCTTAACTGGTGTTTTCCCTACACCCCATTCAGCCGCCATAGTCGACGATAAATAAGTATCTTTATCATTATTTCACCCATTAAAACCCGGCCATTCGCCGGTTTATCTGTTCTTAGCGAAATCTCAAACCGCCTATTAACATTAAATTTATATAACATAGTTAAAGCCAATATATATAAATAACGGATTTTACTTGTGTTCGATTAGTAAACGGTTGAGTCTAATGTTAATGGAAATGATATTACCACCACCACTAAGTATAAGATACTTAAAAAATAATTAGTACGGTATGTCTTTAGAATAGAATATTCTTTATTGCACACAAGAAAATAATACATACGAATAAACAATCATATAACTAGTACAATCTACTGTCTTATCGCTAACAGCGATTTCTTCCAGACAGCCTTCTGTAGATAATTTTATATTTCAGACAATGGGTTGGTATTCAGTGCGCATAGTTCAAAATATATACATATATTACAGTAAATAGAAAAAATAATACATATACATATTTATATACAAATATATGTACATAGAGTTACATATCATTATTATAACTCTAATAATATATTTTGTTCCAATATTGTGTAACATGCTTCTGAACAAAAAAGAAATTGAGATATAAACAAAATAACAAATATAAAGATAAACAATTGTTAGCTAGACGTGTTGCTGGGAAGTTTCTTGCCGCTTCTTCTTCTTAATAGCAATAACACGTTGCGAAGCGGTGTACATAGACTAGGAAGTAAAATTAAATTTTAAATAATACTCGTATGTATGACCTTCAAAAAGTGTTCTCTAGTAGAACTTCTTTTCAATAAAAACTTTAGAATTTGAATTTAAGTTAAAAGGCAGGGATAATTTTTATATAAGACCCAAGGTATAGAAATTTTTGAGCGTTAACTCAAAAACGTTACGTTTTCTTCCTTTCAAATCACGCCTGTATTTGAGTGAACAAAACAAAACAAAAATTATTTAAATCGGCCATGCCGTTTCTGTTAATGAAAGTGATTTGTTAATCCTCCTATAACAGCTTGCTTATCAAGATGAGTTTTAGCGAAACTACTATATTTCTGTCAGGAGCTGTGTATTACTTATAAGATTTTAATCTTTATTTGCCTGTAGGTATGTTTTGTCTAATATTATTGTTAACTTCCTTTATCTGATGAAACGATTTAATCTAGCCAGTTTATTGTTTTTATTTTAGATATATTTACAAGAACAAATAATATAGATAGATAGATAACTCTTTATTGTACACCAATACAAACATGAACTTAAGACTAAAATTATATCTAGTTATGTACAAAGGGCGGTCTTACCGCTAAAAAGCCATCTCTTCCAGACAACCCCAGAAATGAAATTATATGATAATGGCGATGGTGGTATACGTAACATCTCGTACAAACTACTTACATTTTAATAATAAATACATAAATTATACAGTCAGCGGCACGGAATATGGCCCAAACATAAACAGACCTATAACAGGCGATTTTTGTACCGCGTATGAGAATTTCGAGTGGCAGTTTGTCAGAACCATTTTTTTTGTTAATTTAAGAGGGTAAGCACTCAAAAATGTTCATTTGTTTAATTTCTGTGACATTTAACGTTAGTTCGTTAGTGAAACGCACAAAAGACGGGTGAGTTAAAATTAGATATTCCAATAGTCGTGCATTTAATCTTTTATGTTTATTTTTTTTATTAATCGGTAGTAATTTACGCTTCCAGAATTGAAAAACAATGACCCTAACACCTGCTCAAGTTGCTCAGGCTGTGTTACTTCGAAGTCAGGGGCGAACGCAGCGAGAAATTGCTGAAACTTTAAATGTACCCCGTACAACTTTCAGGTACGCCTTAACAAGGTACGACCAGACCGGTCTATACACAAGGAGACCAGGTAGTGGCGGTATTAGGTGTACATCAGTGCGAGATGACCGATTTATCACTCTCGTAATTTTGCGAAATCGGTTCCTTACTGCGGTGGAAATTCGGCAGCGGCTACAAATTGCAAGAGGAATCAACGTAAGTGAGCGAACAGTAAGAAGAAGAATAGAGGAACGAAATCTGCGTGCTCGAAGACCAGCACGTGGTCCAGAATTGCTCCGACACCATCGCGTAGCTCGACTACGGTTCGCTCGCGAACACGCAAATTGGACTCACGAGCAGTGGAGTAAAGTTCTGTGGACTGACGAATGCCGAGTATCTTTAAGAGCTCCAGACGGACGCGAACGTGTGTGGAGAAGGCATGGGGAGAGGTTTCTGCCAATCACTACCAGGCAAACCGTCAGTTTCCACGGTGGGTCCGTTATGGTATGGGGAGGTATCTGTTCAGACGCACGCACAGAGTTGGTAGTTGTTGAAGGTCGTCTAACAGCAGTGCGATACATTGAAGAGATCCTCCAGGAACATGTTTTACCATTCGTGGGATTCATCGGCGGCGAAGACTTCATCCTCATGCAAGATAATGCCCGACCGCACATAGCACGTTGCGTCGATGATTATCTGTAGGAGGTGAGCATTAGAAAATTGGTGTGGCCAGCACGAAGTCCAGATATGAATCCCATAGAACATGTCTGGGATATGCTTAAAAGGCGAATTCGATCCAGTCCCAACCCTCCAGAGACCGTCAATTGAAAACCACCTTGGTGGCCGCCTGGGAAGAAATACCCCAGGTGGTCATTAAAAACATTATCCATAGCATGTCTGATCGTATGCAGGCGGTTATCAGGGCCAGAGGTGGAAATACCCGTTATTAATTTTAAATAACACAACCTAATTTTGTAAAAAAAAACAAAAAGATTTTTTAAACATAGAGCTGTAATGACCTTTTTGTAATTTTCACAAATTTTAACAAATTTAACTCGCTTTTTGTTAATTAAACATTTGCATTTAAGTTCCAAATAAAGATTTAATTTTTACAAAATAAAAGTTTAAAAAAACTAAAAAAAACACGCTTTTATAAAAAATCCAACTAAAAAAACAAAAAATAAAATTTAATATAATATAAAAAAGCGTGGGGTGTATTCAAAGCGCTTTTTAAGATATTATATTATTAATTGAATACACCCCACGCTTTTTTATATTATATTAAATTTTATTTTTTGTTTTTTTAGTTGGATTTTTTATAAAAGCGTGTTTTTTTTAGTTTTTTTAAACTATTATTTATTTTTCATTTTTTAGTTGATTTTTGTTTAAATGTTTTTAAATACAAGCTTTTGAGATCCTGCATATCATGTAGCAGCAGAGTGCTAGCCAAGACAAGTAAAACGAGCCCAAACACGACGGGTCTATCTTGTTTAGTACAGGAGTTCCTATGGCCACCTTCCGACTCCATCATCAGATCAGCTCCATGGTACCATATTATTGCATTGTCACGCGATATAAACATACGAGCCCAAACACGAAGGGTCTATCTTGTTTAGTACAGGAGTTCCTATGGCCACCTTCCGACTCCATCATCAGATCAGCTCCATTGTACCATATTATTGCATTTTGACGCGATATAAACATACGAGCCCAAACACGACGGGTCTATCTTGTTTAGTACAGGAGTTCCTATGGCCACCTTCCGACTCCATCATCAGATCAGGTCCATGGTACCATATTATTGCATTGTCACGCGATATAAACATACGGGCCCAAACACGAAGGGTCTATCTTGTTTAGTACAGGAGTTCCTATGGCCACCTTCCGACTCCATCATCAGATCAGCTCCATGGTACCATATTATTGCATTGTCACGCGATATAAACATACGGGCCCAAACACGAAGGGTCTATCTTGTTTAGTACAGGAGTTCCTATGGCCACCTTCCGTCTCCATCATCAGATCAGCTCCATGGTACCATATTATTGCATTGTCACGCGATATAAACATACGGGCCCAAACACGAAGGGTCTATCTTGTTTAGTACAGGAGTTCCTATGGCCACCTTCCCACTCCATCATCAGATCAGCTCCATGATACTATATTATTGCATTGTCATCGACCTTTGACAGGTGTGCAAAGTATGAATTAAATCTGATCGTTCAAAGTAGGACAAAATCGAGCTCAAAGGGGTCGGTTACAGACATACTGACATACTGACATACAAGTGAAGCTAATATAAAGCGTGTAAAAAAGAACCTTGTGTCGCGTTTAATTTTGATAATAATCCACATAACGCGCTTGGGCCATATTCCGTGCCGCTTAGTTTATATATATATATATATATATATATATATATATATATATATATATATATATATATATATGGATAAATTTTATATATTACAAAGATATATACTTAATATACATACCATACAAATACATATCTACAAAATATATAAATAAGTGAATTTAAATATCATATTCCAAAGACAGATGGTATTTTTTAATCAAAGTTTTAAATATCGCTAGCGATTTTGCTTGTCTGATTGTAACAGGATAAATAAAACCAAATAATATAAAAAAATAAAACCAAAACTTTGAAACTAAAGGAAAGCGTTTCGGAATATTATTTCCATATATCGCATCTATCAAAAGTTGGTAAAACTTTCTGACGTAGGTTTACCAAATATTACGCTGTCTGCAAAAGTTCATGACCGGCACCGCGCTGTTAGAAATTGAACTTTGACCTTCAAAGACAGTCTTTCTTAATTCCAATTTAGCAATTAATCGACATAATTTAAATTGGACTCACTGGTCATAAGATAACTCGTGTTCATTTACTGGGTAATGTGTTGCCTTGTGGTTCATACGCCACTGAAGAAAAAGGCAACGAGAATGTTTCTAATGTCACCTGCACGCAAGAACAATACAGCCGTTTAAACTTGTATGTAAGTGGTTTAATAGTGTTAGGGTATTGCAAAGAGATTTATTATTGGAATTACATTTGAAATTAGCTTTTGCGCTCTTCGATACAGCAATATTTGACAATGTAGACTATAGGGGTAGTATTGAAGATAGTTCAGTGATTGAAGGAACTTGAATTTTATTGCGAAATTTTTATTGATTTTGTGGTGTACGGTTGACATAACACAATATTTTTATTTTACAAGCTTTTATTTAACTTGCAATGGATGTCTGTATGTAGGTAAGTTCGGGTGGAATCTTGCAAGTTTAATTTGACTGACTTCTAGTTTTCCGATTGAGCTGAAATTTTGCACACATATGTATATCGCGTGACAATGCAATAATATGGTACCATGGAGTTGATCTGATGATGGAGTCGGAAGGTGGCTATAGGAACTCCTATACTAAAATAAATAGACCCGTCGTGTTTGGGCTCGTTTTACTTGTCTTGGCTAGCACTCTGCTGCTACATGATATTTAGGATCTCAAAAAAAGCTTATTAACATGATATTGCGGATTTGTCTTTGGTCGGGTATGGTTATTTGCTAAATGGCTATGGTTCTCTGTACCATAAATGATGATTGGAGGTCGAAAAGAATGCACTCAGGACCATTGATGTAGCATCAATGCTCAGGACTCTAAGAACTCCCATATTACTTGACTGATAATAAATCAAATATTACGCAATTAAATAAATCTTCTTTTGTCTAAAGTCGAAAGACTGAATAAATATCAGAATTTTAAGTTTGTAGAAAATCTCTTATTACTCAGTGTTATTGTAATAAGGGCATAGTATTTTGAACTTTAATGCATACACTTAAGGTTTAAGTGGGATAAGCAAAGAATAAGTAAAAATACCATCTATTTTTCATCTCCTATATTTAATACATCAAGTGAATTTATACACACGGTTGAAAAGTCCGCGTAACAAACGCTTTAACAATTTTTTTTTGTATTTTTTTAATTACTGAGATAAAGTTGAATATTAAATCTCCACAAGTATTTAAATATTGATTAATCAATTGAGTGGACATGGGTTAATGTAACTTTAAACTTTTTAATCTAGGGTATTTTGATCCTTGATATTTATTGAATTATACATTAAATCATAAATTAGTAAAATAAAGGAAAATTAACTTATATTTTATTCTACCTATAATTATATAAATTCTACATATCTTGCACCATTAAAAAAAACAGACATAGCTAGTGACAGTACTAATGTCAATCTATGTCACTGTCAAGAGAGTTTTAAAAATAAAAAGCTGTGACGGCGGTTAATTTGAGACTCGCTTGAATTAAAAAAATATCAGCTGCTACAAATCTTTTACAAATATTACTCCACACTATTAAAAACTTCTTTTAACTTTTCATTACATCTTCCTTATTTCACTTGCTTCTAGGCAGTAACTCAATCTTTGGATATAATTTTTCCATGACATATCGAATTCATTGAATTTTATACCCAGGATGTATTCAATTATTTTAATTGTATACAATATCACTTATTTTCACAATTTCACTAATTTTCCTCGTCGCCACTGTTATATATTACGAATTAAAAAGCACTCACTGTTATCTTGTGGGTGACTTGACCCAGACTGCTTAATTATGAACTACCTTCATTATACATAACAGGAAGCAAAAAATCTTATCGCGAGAAATGAAGATTCCCGCTAGGACTCTGTCGCGTATTATAAAACAAGACCTGAAGCTCGGTGCTTATCGTTAATATACAGGACATTTCCTAAATCAATCTTTACAATTAAAGAGAGTGGATCGATCAAAACGCGTTTTGTCGCGATACGCAGGTGAAAGGCACAGAAATATCCTCTTTACTAATGAAAAAATTTTCACGATTGAAGAACACTACAATATGCAAAATGATAAAGTGTACGCTCACATTTCTAAAGAAGCTGCTCCACTTAAGCAGCAGTCAGAAAGGTACAACGTGGTCATCATCCTGCGTCAGTGATGGTTTGGTGGGGCGTGTCTTATCAAGGAGTCATAAAACTACATTTTTGTGAAAAAGGAGTGAAAACTTCATCCAAAGTGTATCAAGATACAGTCGTGGATCATGTTGTGAAACCTCTCAGCAATACACTTTTTAAAAATATACCGTGGACTTTCTAACAGGACTCTGCACCTGGTCACAAGGTACGAACTACCCAAGCCTTACTAACGTTTCGTACTTCATAAAATCTGAAGACTGGCCCTCATCTAGCCCAGACCTCAAACCTTTTGACTTCAAATTATGGTCAGTTTTAGAGGACATGTCCTGCCCTAAACGACACGGCGACATAGTCTCTTAAAAAATCTTTGGACCAAGCAGTGGCGAAATTTCCCTTGGAAACAGTGTGTAAATCCATAGATTCGTGGCCAAACCGATTAAAGGCCCGTATAAAAGCCAAAGGTGGCCATTTCGAATAGAATTTTTTTTTTTGCTGAGACTTTAATAAATATGTAGGTATAAATTTTAAAAATATTACATTACTTCATTTAAAAAAAAATGCATTTTCATTTGTAACAGAACTTATGGCTGGACTAGGTAGATAGCTATATATTTGTTCCTAGTTGGGTTATATTTTATTGACTTATTTTCGACTTGTAGGTGACATTGGATTAATTCATTAATTATTAAAAGGTTTTTTTACCTACATAGAGGCTTGCGTTTGACCGTTGTATTACCTGACGTTCGTGAATTTCATTTTTTGTAATAATCATACTAATACTATAAAACTAACATAAAAAAACACATTAACTATTAAAAATAAACTAAGTTCTAAATAAATTTATATAAACTAATAATAAACTATACTATAAATATATATACCTCTGTTTTTTAATTAAATATATCATCTATCATTAAATCTTTTTCAGGAATCCGTGGAGTTGCATGAACGGTACATAAAGTAAAAATGGCGTATAAACGTGAAAATAACGTTAATAAAGTCCAGGAGTTCCATACTAACAGGCAGTGTGTCACAAAACAAACATCGCGCGAAGTTTCTTTGAAAGAAAAACCGATACACGTTGTGTATAAAGTTTCACCTTACAATCTCTCTGCGGTCTGATGTTTTTTGCCACTGACACCAGCAGTTTGGTACGTGATATTGTATTTATGACCCTGATGCGCTTGAGTGCTATACCGATTTGTTGATTTAAGCGATTTAGGCTCAACTCACACTGGCGTAGAGACGAAGCAACGCGACGCGTCATATTTTTCCGCCTAAAACATATTCATCTCTATTGTTCTATTATTTAAGTACAAATTTGTGCTATGTAAGTATGGAAGCGCGCGTCGACGCGCGTTGACGCGCGCATGCGCGCTTCGACGCTCGGCTAGAATCAAGTGGATTCGCGAGTCGCCGCGCGTACTGGGCGCAGTGACTCGTGAACCCTAAATTTTAGTTTCATTTTTCTATTCTCAGCTTTTGATATAAATTCACTTTCTGCCTCTTCAGCTTCTGATATTAGCGCAATCATGATAAGATCACCACTCCAAGAGCACCATTCACGAATGTTCTCAAGTCTCTGAACTGGTTCCGGCGACTCGCCGTCGCGCACAGATGCTCGTCGCCGCGCGAATGAGCGCGTCGCCTCGCATCGCTTCGACTCTGCGCCAGTGCGAGTTGAGCATTCGCGGTGAGCTGTCACGACATACCCTGTGGTGCCTCACAAAGACACAAAAGGACGCTGGTAGTCTGGCGGCCGGCATTTCACAACTCCTTCCTGACAGAAGATGTGTGCGGAGCACAACGTTGCCAGACGTCCCGATTTTTACATCTAAATTAAATATCACACGCGGGACAGTCTAAGTCCCGCTTTCGGGGATAACTCCATCATGCGTGCAGCGTGCTGACGAAGCGGAATTACTCAACCAGCTATTCTGTGCAGAGTTCTTTATTATATCTTTATTAAAGAGAAAAGGATACCTCAAAAGAAGTTAAATCTTTACAGAAATATCATAAATAAGAAATTCTTAAAAATAAAACTATTCTTTTATTGTTAGTTGCAATTTGTAACACTCGCTTTCCAGACTATTGTTTGAAAGGCCATATTTTCTAATGGATAAGACTTTTTCGATTTTGACTTTTGTTTATACAGAAGACGAATAAGACTCCACTATTTAGCGATATTGTAAATCTATATCTCTATCTAGTAAATATTGTTACGAGCTACAGGACTCGAATTAAAATAAATGCCGTCGGAATTACTATAGTTTTTTAGAACTATACAAACACGTAGAAAACAAGTAGTTCACACTGCACGATTCAGTGCAATTTAACACGCGCAAAATCCGTCACTATGTCGCTGATCGAAAGTACTACACGTCTTATTCGTATCGCGGTCGTCGAATGACTGCCGATCTCTCCGCTCGGGCATCCCTTTATACTCAGCTTACAATGGGTCACGACTGGATTGACACAATGATTTCCACGACTCACACCTGCGCCGCTTTTCCCGGAAAACTAAATTCTGCACACCTGCAGGATTATTATGCGAACGGCCAAGTACAATAACAATAGGCTATTGTTTAATTGCAAATTTTAATTACGACGACCACAAAAGAACTCCGAATGCGAGGAGGGGCAATAAACCCGGTGCGGCAATATTTCTTTGCCGGTATATAACAATAGGTGCAGGTGGCCCAATTTGTAACAATATCATATTTTTATTAAAATATATTTTCAATGCCTATTTTTGCTATTTATTGTCACGTAAACGTAATTTGAACTCAAATAAAAAGATAAATATTCAAAAACTTTTTTTACTACGTCCCGCTTTCAACGAAAGAATCCCGTTTTTTTCACTCAAAATGTTCCAAAATCCCGACATAGCAAAAAAAAAAACTGGCAACGCTGGTTGTGGGCTACTAACGGAACGCGTCCTATGTGGCACAGAACGCGCGATTCAAAATTGTCAGCTTCTTTAGATTCCGAGAGATCCGTCGTCTTCAAAAAATCTCTGTCTTCGAGACATCACATGTAATTAGGGGTATCAAGTATTTCATTTCAAATATTACCTACGAGTATTACTATTACATTCAGCGCCTTGATGTGCATTGGTCGTCACTTCACAGAGAAAGAGGGTAGACAAGGAAATCTGCAGAGCGACGTTTTACCTACTCATTCTAGGCAAGGTCCGAATAATGTTGATATACGGATCAACTAAATTTGGTTGAAAGGAAACGAAGCACTGAAAGGACACAATTCATCCATTCATTGACTCAAATTTATGTTGATGTTTTTACGAGTTGCAGGACTGGAATTAAAATGCCGTTAGAATTACTATACAATTTATTAGAACTATACAAACACGTATAACACAGGTACAGATATAATTACACGCGCAAAGTCCGTCACTAATTAGATTACCGAATGTAGTACACACGTCTTGCTTCGCTAGTGGTTATTGCTTGACTGCCTCACCCCTCCGTTGGTACATTGATTTATACTGTACAGATACAATATGTCTGCTCGACAGCGTGGACTGAATTTTCCAAGACTCACACCTGGCTACTAACTACTATAAAGGTTACAATACACAATGAGCTGTTTTCCAATCAAAAATTTTAAACACAAAGTAAACAAAAAAAGAGAGTCATAAAACAGTTTCAATGTTATTAGCTCAAACACCGGCGGTTAATAAATGTGCTTTGTTTACAGATATGCAGGTGGTCCAAATTGTAACAATTTATTTGGGATGATTCGTCCAAATTGAAAGACAGAAATGAACAACAAATGAATAAAATTGAAGTGCCTGTTTGTAATATAAAATAACAGCTTTTTATCAAATGCATATGAAATTACACATAGTACTTATTTAAAAAAATCTCTCTGTCTGTTTGCACCGGCTAATCTCTGAAACGGCCGGACCGATTTTGACGGGATTTTGACTGGCTAATAGCTGATATTATAAAGACACCCAAAAAAGGCCCCTCGCCGACGACGACTTTTTGTAGCGATGCTGTCGCGTGTCCGCATCGATACAGTCGCGAAGCGGTCGCTAGCTGTGTGCCCTCGCCCACGGGGTCGCGATGCTGTCGCGCTTCTGTCGTCAGCAAGCGCAACTCTCGACATGTCTGTGTTGCACTGATGCTCGGTTCTCCACTCACGCTCCACCCTTCCTCCGTTCTCTCCCCGATGTCGCCCGACACTGTTGCATCGATACAGTCGCAATGCAGTAGCGCGTTCGCATTGCTACTGTAGCGCAAATGCGACTAATACGCATTACTAGCGTTGTTTAGTAAACGCGCGACAGCATCGCTACAAAAAGTCGCCGTGGGCGAGGGGCCTTAGGCTACTTTTAAGAACATAATTGAAAGACCCACGTACACGCCGCCGCCGTCACCGAACCGAATTAAATTTCTCGCAGAAGATGTCCCGGGTAACAACAAGTAAAAAATATGGATAGGCAAACGAAGAGAAAAAAATATATAACGTGTATGTTAATGAAATTATAATATTGCTAATATTAGCCCAGTTTCCAGATAATAGAGTAATATAGCAAATATTCATTAGCGAGAAACGTAGCCGCAGGCTAACGTATGTTACTGGTCATATATCTGATTTTGCCATTTTGTATAATTACCATTTTTCTAAGACATTTAGAAATATTAGAATACTGAATAGGATTTCTAATAAAATTACTTCGACCTGTAAAATCTATATTTTTTATTGCTGGAGTTCAGCAGACAGGCAGACGGCCCACTTGAAGGAAAGCGGTTACCATCGCCAATGGACCTTTGCAACACCAAAGGTGCTACAAATGCGCTGCTGGTCTCTTAAGGAACTGGAACCTGGTCACTAATGCCGTAACACAACTCAAGGTTGTTATGGCGGCATACTCTAGACCAGGGGTGGTAGCCATCCAGTCGGGCAAATACCCTACCACCAGCTAAAGCGATATACAATACTTGACCGCGTGGACTGAATTTTCTAAGAATCACACCTGGCTAACGACCATCATAAAGGATTACAATACACAAAAGGCTACTTCTAATTACAAATTTTTAACATAAAGTAAACAAAAGAAGTCTAAATGCCGAAAGGTAATAAATTGCAGGTGTGCATTTACTTTTGTCGGCGTGTAACACTATGCTATACGAGTCAATTAGGCTCAGACTTATTAATATGTTTTAATATTGACCGCGTATCATGTTTGCGAGCAATTAACTAGACTAACATATATTTGCTTAGCAATTATTTCCCGACGTAAATAATTCACGAATTCTATTAATATTTCACGAACATGGTAACTCATGTTCGTGTTATGTTCAAAGCGAAATTGGTACAAATTTCAGATATTTTGCATTGTACAAATGTCAATGTTTTATGATAGTCAAATATTCAAAAATAGAACAAATGAATTCGGTACTCTTGTACGTGTTGCCATTTGAAATATATGTCTAGCTAATATGTAAACTGACGGACTCATAAACTGCATCAAAGTTCAGGATTACTTTGAAATGATTTTTTTTAATAAGTATGCAAACATTCTAGATTAAATTATATAAATATGGAGAGACTGGCTCTTAATCTCAAAAAAAAAGGAAAATTTAAAAATAGAACTGAGTAAAACAAATGAATATAGCTGGGAAAAGAAAATTTACTCGTAGTATCAGATTTGCGTGTTATTTATAGCAAAGTTTTAAATTGATTCTCATTGATTTTTTATTCTTTTGTCTATTAAATTATTGTTACCAGCAGAATTGTTGGGTTAGTTTTTTAACTCATCGAGAGTTTTTGAACCATAATATGGATACTTCGTCCGAACAAGCGGCTCAAATTGTAGCATTGGTGCGGGAGGGCTTGGATCAACGAACGATTGGTAGAAATTTAAATTTAAACCAGTCTACGGTTTCTAGAATATACAGAAGGTTTGTGGAGACAGGTTCTTACAGAAGGAGACGTGGTACAGGCAGGACTCGAGCAACCACCGGTCGTGATGACCGATTTATTGTTACAACTTCCCTGCGAAATCGTTTCCTCACGTCTGTTAACATCAAAACAGAGCTTAATGAAGTGCGTGGAGTAAACGTGAGTGCACGAACAATAAGAAGAAGGTTAAAGGAAGCGGATATCACCCCTTTTAGACCAGCAAATGGTCCAAAGTTGTCTGTAGCTCACAGACAAGCTCGCTTAAGATTTGCGCGTGATCACCTGAATTGGACAGAAGAGCAATGGACCTCCGTATTGTTCACGGACAAGTGTAGGACATGTTTATATGGTGCAGATGGTCGCAGAAGAGTCTATCGTCGACGTGGGGAGCGATATGCTCAAAGTTGCATTGAGGAGCGTGTTCCTTTTGGAGGCGGTTCGTGTATGGTCTGGGGTGGCATATCGATGAACGGGCGAACAGAACTTGTGTTCATAGACATGGTCCGTCAAACGGTAATAGAGGGGGTTTGACTGCACATCGCTACATAACAGAGATTTTAGAAGATCACGTGGTGCCTTACATGGGATTCATACGCGAAAATTTTACTTTAATGCAGGATAATGCCCGGCCGCACGCTGCTGCACAAGTTCGACAATATTGCGAAGAGGTTGGGATACGTACAATGAATTGGCCAGCACGCAGCCCGGATCTTAATCCCATTGAGCATGTTTGGGACAATTTAAAAAGAGCTGTATATGCGAGAAACCCTTTGCCCACGACAGTGGCAGCACTAAGAACAGCACTTTCAGAAGAATGGGACAATATTTCGCAAGATCTTTTAATAACCCTAATAAAATCTATGCGGAACCGATTAGAATCTATAATAAGGGCACGTGGAGGTAATACACCTTATTAAAACATAAATAAACCCTTGCATAAAGTTTGTGTATATTGTTAAAACCAATTTTTTAATTAAACCAATTTTCCTTTATTTCTGTTTTTTCTTCAAAAAAAGTCTTAAGGTCCTTTCCAGTACACAAACTTAAACTTAAGGATATGACCCTACGCTGTTTTAAAGTTCACGAACCAATCTAGGGGTTTCAATTTAAATCTGTATAGAAAGTTTGCATACTTGGTTAAAATATTTATTTCAAAGTCGTCTATTACTTTGATGCAGTTTATGAGTCCGTCAGTGTATTTATATGAGATGTCATAAAACTATAGTTTACTCATATAGTATTGCCATAATTTAAAAGATTATATGAAAAGATGAAAATTATTGTATACGATGTATATAATTTTGACAATTGTTAAAATTATTATCCCCGCAAATTGCTAATGCGCCGGAACCTTGTCAAATTAACATTCACGTGACGTCATCCGCAATTCGATATGTACGCGTACTCGCCGGCCAGTGCTGCTTACAGCACTGAGTGTCCGACTACGGTTACGTCACCAAAATGGCGGCCAGGCGCAATAGTAATTTGTAGGGATAATACTTATTTTTACCTATTTTACCGCACGTTCCATTGTGTGGTGTGTAATTTTTATCTTTCGAACAATGTATACAGAATTTTTAAATGCATTTGTTTAGCAAATGTGTTGAAAAGGAATGTTAAGGTTGTTTGGATCAATTTTAACATTGCAATAGTAAGAAGAAGCACTTGTCAATAATACCTATTACTGCCTATATTTTTATGATATGATTGATGAAACCGCATGGGATTCTTGCTAATTGGTATTACATTCGGGACTCGAATTAAAATTCCGTTGGAATTATTATAGAGTTTTTTAGAGCTATACAAACACGTATAAAACAGGTACAAATATAACCGAACACAACAAATCCAAACGTAATGCAGAAGGTCGTAATTCATTAAAACGCGCAAAGTCCGTCACTATTAGTTCCCGAATGTACACACATCACGCCCGTATCGTAGCTGTAGCTCGACTGCCCCCTCTGGAGAGAGGGGATGAGATCAGGCCGTCGTTTTATACCTCACAAATACAAATGTGCCCGCCCCGCAACGTCAACACAATTAGCTCATAATCGTAATCCAAAACACCTGGCTAATGATGCAGCCGCAAGCGGCCGTAAGGGAGTACTATAGCTAGAAACGTATGCCAATAAATAAGTGAACAAAAGAAGACGATCATAAAAGGATTACAATTAGTTCAAATTCCGACAGGTAATAAAATGTGCTTCTACAGGTCTGTACGTAAAATTTGTCTTTGTAAGGGCCTAAGTTGTAACAATATCTTGAGAATCTTATGGTAATTTAATTGGGAGAGGTTTAAAGAGGCTAGGTTTAAAAAAAAAACCGATGTGTAAATTTTCACTGATCGATAAAATCTTTAGTAAAACACTTGTAGTTAGTTGTCTATGCATATAGTAACTTACTTAGCTCGAATTTTTACAGGAATTTCCGGGTTCCATATGTTTTCATACTAAAAATCTAAATACCCTATTGCATCTTACCCATATTATGCTTAATAACTGTAATCTTTGTTGCCGGTCCATGTGGACCAAGTCGCAGGCAAATGGTTTTTTTTTTATAATATCCAAATTCGACATTCCTCCAAAACTTACACTTTAAACTTTACAAGTGACACGATACTTATTACTTCCAGATGAGCCTACAAGATAAGATGCTGCGCATATCACAAGATATCTTATATAATAATGAAATCGTTCTGTGCCATGGGAATATTAAAACGTTTTTCAGTTCTTACCGTCATTACACAACTAGAAAGAGAGTGGCCATTTGTAAGCTGTTCTGTCAGTTTTATTAGACCATATTTATGCAGAGACCGAAACCGATTGCAACGCCATCAACCTGGACCAATTGTTAATCTAAACCATTCTCGAATCTATTTGAAAAAACACAAAGGATTTCATCAAAATCGGTTCCACCGTTAAAGAGGTGTTCAGTGGCGCCACCTACCAGCTCCAGTCGTCAATCCATCCCCTTGAACACGCACAAAAATAATTCACCTAAATTAGACAAATGAAAATGAGTTTAAATGCAGTCACCATTACCGAAATCAGCCGGGATATATCAAAGCAAATTAATGACTGGATTGATGTTGTGACTGATGTTTTTTTAGTGTTTTTTTTACGAGTATTGATGAATATCAATAATTATATAATAATAATATTTTAATGATTATTTATTCCGGACGAAGACAATTCCAAAAACACAAAAATCATAAAATTCTTGAATCATAAAGTTTTTGAGTTATAAATGGTGTAACTAACACGACTTTGTTTTATATATTTAGATATAGCACACTTCACGAAGTCACTTGACATGAAATTAAGTCCTTTACGTCTAAAATTTTACACTTAAATCATCAAGCAAGCATGTCCCAAGCAAGAGTATGAAAACTCAGACATACATACATCTCTCTCTCTTCCTCACATTAGCGTTTCCCATAAACGACTTGGATAGGCGAGTAGGTTATACTCTATATACAACTTAGTGACTGTTCAGATTCGAAAGAAACAACGAATTGAATAAATAAAAACACCTGTGAAAACAATGTGTTTTTTTTTCTTCTTAATTTATTTCAAAGTAGAAAATAATTTGAGACTTCTCATTCTTGACTGATTTCATAAAACACAAAATATTTTCGTGCTGAATATTTATATTTTTTGACAAGGTTTTCAAATCTAAAGCCGCGCATCCCGTAGGAGCCATTGAATTCATATTGGAAAAAAATTACATACATTTATGTCGAGTATACAAAAAATCTCTATATAAAGATTTAACTTAAAAAAACAGAACTGATGTTGTATATTGATGGATTTTGATTAAAGGGTGGAAGCAAGTACCTAATATGCTAACAAATAAAATACGGTTCTTTTAGCACTGTAATTTTAACTAAAATAGATTTATAACAAATTAAAATTAGACATAAAGACATGCCGCGAATTTGAGACATAAATATAAGCTATTTACATACTTAACCGACAAGACATTTTAATCGATACAGGACAGTAACAATAAATAACTAAAATATTAGATAAAGGTTGTATATATATAATTCTGACTAAAGATAAATAAACACACTGACATCAACATATTTAGAAATCAATAAACACATGCATTAGTGTTGTTTTAACATTTAATTTTTTGTTTTCTAATCTATGTTAAGTATATTTTGTTTCAATTATTTTTAATTATTGTAAAGGTGGTCTAGAAGATGTCGGCGGCTCCTATTCTATATGTAACTTATATATGCAATAAAGAACATTCATTCATTCATTTACTATAATATGTATAAAAAAACTAAAGGTACATAAATTTCAAGAAAAAATCCTTTTAAAATCCTAACAAAAATAAAGTAATTTTACACTTTTGATGTGTGCATTATTTTATTTAGTAAATCATCTGGCAACTCCCCTCAAAAAGATACAGCGGATGCGTTGCTCTTTGTAGAATGCTTATAAGAGGACATAATGGCCTTTAAGAACTTAATTTGTGACGTTATTATATCATTTACATACATAATTGCTCCACGTCAGAGATTAAGATCAAATTGATGGAAAACGTAGAAAATTGTGTTGTTTCCGTGCAGGAACGGAGAAAGAATACTAATTCCTGCGGCCGGGCGACCTGTCGTAAGAGGGGACAAAGCAACCCACAGCACAGTAGGGCATTTGCCTATCTAGATGGCTACCACCCCTGGTCTAGAGTATGCCGCCATAACAACCTTGAGTTGTGTTCTGGCATTAGTGGCCAGGTTCCAGTCCCATTTACGAGTCTGGCAGGTCATTGGTAGAACCTTTAGCTCTGCAAATGTACTTAGGCGACGGTCACCACTTTCCATCACAATTGGGCCGTCAGCATGTCCGAAGTACTCCAGCAAAAAATTAAAAAAAAATCTTTTCAAAGTTTTATCTTTCGCTTTATTCTACGTTTGTAGAAAAAACGACACTAACAGAAAAACTAAAATGTTGACTATAGCTAACTTCAGGGTGTCGGTTTTCGTGACGGTGTGCGCGCACATCGTAAAAATTTACTCTCATCATTTTTCCCTAACGTACCAAAAGAAGTATAACTTCAAAAATAATTATATCGGAAAAATGAATTAATGAATGAATTTCGGATATTTTACAAAGTATAAATAAGTACATTAGAATATACTTCAACTTCTTAATATCGACCCATAGATACTTAGGGTCTTATTTATAACGAGTAACAGTAAGCTTGTAGGTTCTTAAAGAAGTCTACAAACTTACTCTAACTTAATATGAATAAGACCGTTACTCTTTACGGTCTGTCTTGGGTTTTTCTTTAAAGGAGCAATAGCTCTGTGAAGTTGGCACCTCGAGTTGCGAATTTTTAAAAGAACAATATCTCATTCGTTTGTCCATCGTTAGTCCACGTTTGCCCAGGAAAAATTTTCGTTTGCCCACCCTTGGTTCAAAAGTTATTGAACAAAAACTTTTTTTGAAAAAAGAAATTCCGGTTCTTCCCATATTTTCGCAAGGTTTCATGTTTTTTGCACTCGAATGGACTTTATCGTTAGCTGATCCAATGCACTCGATTGTCCAGGCAAAAGTTTCGTTTGCCCACCCTTGGTTCAAAAGTTATTGAAGAAAAACTTTTTTTGAAAAAAGAAATTCCGGTTCTTCTCATATTTTCGCAAGGTTTCATGTTTTTTGCACTTGAATGGACATTATCGTTAGCTGATCCAATGAACTCGATTGTGCAGGCAAAAGTTTCGTTTGTCCACCCTCAGATCAAAAGTTATTATTGAACAAACACTTTGTTTTGGAAAAAGTAATTTTTGTTCTTTCCATATTTTCGCGAGGTTTAATGTTTATGACACATGAATGGACTATATCGTTAGCTGATCCAATGAACTCGATTGTCCAGGCAAAAGTTTCGTTTGTCCACCCCTAGATCAAAAGTTATTATTGAACAAACACTTTGTTTTGGAAAAAGTAATTTTTGTTCTTTCCATATTTTCGTGAGGTTTAAAGTTCATGACACTCGAATGGGCTTTATCGTTAGCTGATCCAGTGAACTCGATTGTCCAGGCAAAAGTTTCGTTTGTCCACCCTCAGATCGAAAGTTATTATTGAACAAACACTTTGTTTTGGAAAAAGTAATTTTTGTTCTTTCCATATTTTCGTGAGGTTTAAAGTTCATGACACTCGAATGGGCTTTATCGTTAGCTGATCCAGTGAACTCGATTGTCCAGGCAAAAGTTTCGTTTGTCCACCCTCAGATCGAAAGTTATTATTGAACAAACACTTTGTTTTGGAAAAAGTAATTTTTGTTCTTTCCATATTTTCGTGAGGTTTAAAGTTCATGACACTCGAATGGGCTTTATCGTTAGCTGATCCAGTGAACTCGATTGTCCAGGCAAAAGTTTCGTTTGTCCACCCTCAGATCGAAAGTTATTATTGAACAAACACTTTGTTTTGGAAAAAGTAAATTTTGTTCTTTCCATATTTTCGTGAGGTTTAAAGTTCATGACACTCGAATGGGCTTTATCGTTAGCTGATCCAGTGAACTCGATTGTCCAGGCAAAAGTTTCGTTTGTCCACCCTCAGATCGAAAGTTATTATTGAACAAACACTTTGTTTTGGAAAAAGTAATTTTTGTTCTTTCTATATTTTCGCGAGGTTTAATGTTTATGACACATGAATGGACTTTATCGTTAGCTGATCTAGTGAACTCGATTGTCCAGGGAAAAGTTTCGTTTGTCCACCCACAGATCGAAAGTTATTATTGAACAAATACTTTGTTTTGGGAAAAGTAATTTTTGTTCTTTCCATATTTTCGCGAGGTTTAATGTTTATGACACATGAATAGACTTTGTCGTTAGCTGATCCAGTGAACTCGATTGTCCAGGCAAAAGTTTCGTTTGTCCACCCTCAGATCGAAAGTTATTATTGAACAAACACTTTGTTTTGGAAAAAGTAAATTTTGTTCTTTCCATATTTTCGTGAGGTTTAAAGTTCATGACACTCGAATGGGCTTTATCGTTAGCTGATCCAGTGAACTCGATTGTCCAGGCAAAAGTTTTGTTTGTCCACCCTCAGATCAAAAGTTATTATTGAACAAACACTTTGTTTTGGGAAAAGTAATTTTTGTTCTTTCCATATTTTCGCGAGGTTTAATGTTTATGACACATGAATAGACTTTGTCGTTAGCTGATCCAGTGAACTCGATTGTCCAGGCAAAAGTTTCGTTTGTCCACCCTTAGATCGAAAGTTATTATTGAACAAACACTTTGTTTTGGAAAAAGTAAATTTTGTTCTTTCCATATTTTCGTGAGGTTTAAAGTTCATGACACTCGAATGGGCTTTATCGTTAGCTGATCCAGTGAACTCGATTGTCCAGCAAAAGTTTCGTTTGTCCACCCTCAGATCGAAAGTTATTATTGAACAAACACTTTGTTTTGGAAAAAGTAAATTTTGTTCTTTCCATATTTTCGTGAGGTTTAAAGTTCATGACACTCGAATGGGCTTTATCGTTAGCTGATCCAGTGAACTCGATTGTCCAGGCAAAAGTTTCGTTTGTCCACCCTCAGATCGAAAGTTATTATTGAACAAACACTTTGTTTTGGAAAAAGTAAATTTTGTTCTTTCCATATTTTCGTGAGGTATAATGTTTATTACACTCGAATGGACTCGATCGATAGCTGATCCAGTGATCTCGATTGTCCAGGCAAAAGTTTCGTTTGTCCACCCTCAGATCAAAAGGTATTATTGAACAAAGACTTTGTTTTGGAAAAAGTAATTTTTGTTCTTTCCATATTTTCGTGAGGTTTAAAGTTCATGACACTCGAATGGGCTTTATCGTTAGCTGATCCAGTGAACTCGATTGTCCAGGCAAAAGTTTCGTTTGTCCACCCTCAGATCGAAAGTTATTATTGAACAAACACTTTGTTTTGGAAAAAGTAATTTTTGTTCTTTCCATATTTTCGCGAGGTTTAATGTTTAAGACACATGAATAGACTTTATCGTTAGCTGATCCAATGAACTCGATTGTTCAGGCAAAGGTTCGTTTGTCCACCCTCAGATCAAAAGTTATTATTGAACAAACACTTTGTTTTGGAAAAAGTAATTTTTGTTCTTTCTATATTTTCGCGAGGTTTAATGTTTATGACACATGAATGGACTTTATCGTTAGCTGATCTAGTGAACTCGATTGTCCAGGCAAAAGTTTCGTTTGTCCACCCTCAGATCAAAAGTTATTATTGAACAAACACTTTGTTTTGGAAAAAGTAATTTTTGTTCTTTCCATATTTTCGCGAGGTTTAATGTTTAAGACACATGAATAGACTTTATCGTTAGCTGATCCAATGAACTCGATTGTTCAGGCAAAGGTTCGTTTGTCCACCCTCAGATCAAAAGTTATTATTGAACAAACACTTTGTTTTGGAAAAAGTAAATTTTGTTCTTTCCATATTTTCGTGAGGTATAATGTTTATTACACTCGAATGGACTCGATCGATAGCTGATCCAGTGATCTCGATTGTCCAGGCAAAAGTTTCGTTTGTCCACCCTCAGATCAAAAGGTATTATTGAACAAAGACTTTGTTTTGGAAAAAGTAATTTTTGTTCTTTCCATATTTTCGCGAGGTTTAATGTTCATGACACTCGAATGGACTTTATCGTTAGCTGATCCAGTGAACTCAATTGTCCAGGTAAAAGTTTCGTTTGTCCACCCTCAGATCAAAAGTTATTATTGAACAAACACTTTGTTTTGGAAAAAGTAATTTTTGTTCTTTCCATATTTTCGCGAGGTTTAATGTTTAAGACACATGAATAGACTTTATCGTTAGCTGATCCAATGAACTCGATTGTTCAGGCAAAGGTTCGTTTGTCCACCCTCAGATCAAAAGTTATTATTGAACAAACACTTTGTTTTGGAAAAAGTAATTTTTGTTCTTTCTATATTTTCGCGAGGTTTAATGTTTATGACACATGAATGGACTTTATCGTTAGCTGATCTAGTGAACTCGATTGTCCAGGCAAAAGTTTCGTTTGTCCACCCTCAGATCAAAAGTTATTATTGAACAAACACTTTGTTTTGGAAAAAGTAATTTTTGTTCTTTCCATATTTTCGCGAGGTTTAATGTTTAAGACACATGAATGGACTCTATCGATAGCTGATCCAGTGATCTCGATTGTCCAGGCAAAAGTTTCGTTTGTCCACCCTCAGATCAAAAGTTATTATTGAACAAACACTTTGTTTTGGAAAAAGTAATTTTTGTTCTTTCCATATTTTCGCGAGGTTTAATGTTTAAGACACATGAATAGACTTTATCGTTAGCTGATCCAATGAACTCGATTGTTCAGGCAAAGGTTCGTTTGTCCACCCTCAGATCAAAAGTTATTATTGAACAAACACTTTGTTTTGGAAAAAGTAAATTTTGTTCTTTCCATATTTTCGTGAGGTTTAAAGTTCATGACACTCGAATGGGCTTTATCGTTAGCTGATTCAGTGAACTCGATTGTCCAGGCAAAAGTTTCGTTTGTCCACCCTCAGATCAAAAGTTATTATTTAACAAACACTTTGTTTTGGAAAAAGTAAATTTTGTCCTTTCCATATTTTCGTGAGGTTTAAAGTTCATGACACTCGAATGGGCTTTATCGTTAGCTGATCCAGTGAACTCGATTGTCCAGGCAAAAGTTTCGTTTGTCCACCCTCAGATCGAAAGTTATTATTGAACAAACACTTTGTTTTGGAAAAAGTAAATTTTGTTCTTTCCATATTTTCGTGAGGTTTAAAGTTCATGACACTCGAATGAGCTTTATCGTTAGCTGATCCAGTGAACTCGATTGTCCAGGCAAAAGTTTCGTTTGTCCACACTCAGATCGAAAGTTATTATTGAACAAACACTTTGTTTTGGAAAAAGTAAATTTTGTTCTTTCCATATTTTCGTGAGGTTTAAAGTTCATGACACTCGAATGGGCTTTATCGTTAGCTGATCCAGTGAACTCGATTGTCCAGGCAAAAGTTTCGTTTGTCCACCCTCAGATCGAAAGTTATTATTGAACAAACACTTTGTTTTGGAAAAAGTAAATTTTGTTCTTTCCATATTTTCGTGAGGTTTAAAGTTCATGACACTCGAATAGGCTTTATCGTTAGCTGATCCAGTGAACTCGATTGTCCAGGCAAAAGTTTCGTTTGTCCACCCACAGATCGAAAGTTATTATTGAACAAACACTTTGTTTTGGAAAAAGTAATTTTTGTTCTTTCCATATTTTCGTGAGGTTTAAAGTTCATGACACTCGAATGAGCTTTATCGTTAGCTGATCCAGTGAACTCGATTGTCCAGGAGAAAGTTTTGTTTGTCCACCCACAGATCGAAAGTTATTATTGAACAAATACTTTGTTTTGGAAAAAGTAATTTTTGCTCTTTCCATATTTTCGCGAGGTTTAATGTTTAAGACACATGAATGGACTTTATCGTTAGCTGATCCAGAGAACTCGATTGTCCAGGCAAAAGTTTCGTTTGTCCACCCTCAGATCAAAAGTTATTATTGAACAAACACTTTGTTTTGGAAAAAGTAATTTTTGTTCTTTCCATATTTTCGCGAGGTTTAATGTTTATGACACATGAATGGACTTTATCGTTAGCTGATCCTATGAACTCGATTGTCCAGGCAAAAGTTTCGTTTGTCCACCCTCAGATCGAGAGTTATTATTGAACAAACACTTTGTTTTGGAAAAAGTAAATTTTTTTCTTTCCATATTTTCGTGAGGTTTAAAGTTCATGACACTCGAATGGGCTTTATCGTTAGCTGATCCAGTGAACTCGATTGTCCATGCAAAAGTTTTGTTTGTCCACCCTCAGATCAAAAGTCATTATTGAACAAACACTTTGTTTTGGAAAAAGTGATTTTTGTTCTTTCCATATTTTCGCGAGGTTTAATGTTTATGACACATGAATGGACTTTATCGTTAGCTGATCTAGTGAACTCGATTGTCCAGGCAAAAGTTTCGTTTGTCCACCCACAGATCGAAAGTTATTATTGAACAAATACTTTGTTTTGGGAAAAGTAATTTTTGTTCTTTCCATATTTTCGCGAGGTTTAATGTTTATGACACATGAATAGACTTTGTCGTTAGCTGATCCAGTGAACTCGATTGTCCAGGCAAAAGTTTCGTTTGTCCACCCTCAGATCGAAAGTTATTATTGAACAAACACTTTGTTTTGGAAAAAGTAATTTTTGTTCTTTCCATATTTTCGTGAGGTTTAAAGTTCATGACACTCGAATGGGCTTTATCGTTATCTGATCCAGTGAACTCGATTGTCCAGGCAAAAGTTTCGTTTGTCCACCCTCAGATCAAAAGTTATTATTGAACAAAGACTTTGTTTTGGAAAAAGTAATTTTTGTTTTTTCCATTTTTTCGTGAGGTTTAAAGTTCATGACACTCGAATGGATTTTATCGTTAGCTGATCCAATGAACTCGATTGTCCAGGCAAAAGTTTCGTTTGTCCACCCTCAGATCAAAAGGTATTATTGAACAAAGACTTTGTTTTGGAAAAAGTAATTTTTGTTCTTTCCATATTTTCGCGAGGTTTAATGTTTATAACATATGAATGGACTTTATCGTTAGCTGATCTAGTAGACTCGATTCTCCAGGCAACAGTTTCGTTTGTCCACCCTCAGATCGAAAGTTATTATTGAACAAACACTTTGTTTTGGAAAAAGTAATTTTTGTTCTTTCTATATTTTCGTGAGGTTTAATGTTCGTGACACTCGAATGGACTTTATCGTTAGTTGATCCAATGAACTCGATTGTCCAGGTAAAAGTTTCGTTTGTCCACCCTCAGATAAAAAGTTATTATTGAACAAACACTTTGTTATAGAAAAAGTGATTTTTGTTCTTTCCATATTTTCGCGAGGTTTAATGTTTAAGACACATGAATGGACTTTATCGTTAGCTGATCCAATGAACTCGATTGTCCAGGTAAAGTTTCGTTTGTCCACCCTCAGATCGAAAGTTATTATTGAACAAACACTTTGTTTTGGAAAAAGTAATTTTTGTTCTTTCTATATTTTCGTGAGGTTTAATGTTCATGACACTCGAATGGACTTTATCGTTAGCTGATCCAGTGAACTCAATTGTCCAGGTAAAAGTTTCGTTTGTCCACCCCCAGATCAAAAGTTTTTGAACAAACACTTTGTTTTGGAAAAAGTAATTTTTGTTCTTTCCATATTTTCGCGAGGTTTAAAGGACAATCGAGTCTACTGGATCAGCTAACGATAAAGTCCATTCGAGTGTCATGAACTTTAAACCTCACGAAAATATGGAAAGAACAAAAATTACTTTTTCCAAAACAAAGTGTTTGTTCAATAATAACTTTCGATCTGTGGGTGGACAAACGAAACTTTTGGCTGGACAATCGAGTTCACTGGATCAGCTAACGATAAAGCCCATTCGAGTGTCATGAACTTTAAACCTCACGAAAATATGGAAAGAACAAAATTTACTTTTTCCAAAACAAAGTGTTTGTTCAATAATAACTTTCGATCTGAAGGTGGAGAAACGAAACTTTTGCCTGGACAATCGATTTCATAGGATCAGCTAACGATAAAGTCCATTCATGTGTCATAAACATTAAACCTCGCTAAAATATGGAAAGAACAAAAATTACTTTTTCCAAAACAAAGTGTTTGTTCAATAAAAACTTTTGATCTGGGGGTGGACAAACAAAACTTTTGCCTGGACAATCGAGTTCACTGGATCAGCTATCGATAGAGTCCATTCA
This sequence comes from Dendrolimus pini, assembly GCA_949752895.1. Lineage (NCBI taxonomy): Eukaryota > Metazoa > Arthropoda > Insecta > Lepidoptera > Lasiocampidae > Dendrolimus > Dendrolimus pini. The sequence goes on from OX457150.1 coordinate 7,759,835, forward strand.
TGTGTCTTAAACATTAAACCTCGCGAAAATATGGAAAGAACAAAAATTACTTTTTCCAAAACAAAGTGTTTGTTCAAAAATAACTTTTGATCTGAGGGTGGACAAACGAAACTTTTGCCTGGACAATCGAGATCATTAGATCAGCTAACGATAAAGTCCATTCATGTGTCATAAACATTATACCTCACGAAAATATGGAAAGAACAAAATTTACTTTTTCCAAAACAAAGTGTTTGTTCAATAATAACTTTCGATCTGAGGGTGGACAAACGAAACTTTTGCCTGGACAATCGAGTTCATTGGATCAGCTAACGATAAAGTCCATTCATGTGTCTTAAACATTAAACCTCGCGAAAATATGGAAAGAACAAAAATTACTTTTTCCAAAACAAAGTGTTTGTTCAATAATAACTTTCGATCTGAGGGTGGACAAACGAAACTTTTGGCTGGACAATCGAGTTCACTGGATCAGCTAACGATAAAGCCCATTCGAGTGTCATGAACTTTAAACCTCACGAAAATATGGAAAGAACAAAATTTACTTTTTCCAAAACAAAGTGTTTGTTCAATAATAACTTTCGATTTGAGGGTGGACAAACGAAACTTTTGCCTGGACAATCGAGTTCACTGGATCAGCTAACGATAAAGCCCATTCGAGTGTCATGAACTTTAAACCTCACGAAAATATGGAAAGAACAAAATTTACTTTTTCCAAAACAAAGTGTTTGTTCAATAATAACTTTCGATCTGAGGGTGGACAAACGAAACTTTTGCCTGGACAATCGAGTTCATTGGATCAGCTAACGATAAAGTCCATTCATGTGTCATAAACATTAAACCTTGCGAAAATATGGAAAGAACAAAATTTACTTTTTCCAAAACAAAGTGTTTGTTCAATAATAACTTTCGATCTGAGGGTGGACAAACGAAACTTTTGCCTGGACAATCGAGTTCACTGGATCAGCTAAAACGATAAAGCCCATTCGAGTGTCATGAACTTTAAACCTCACGAAAATATGGAAAGAACAAAAATTACTTTTTCCAAAACAAAGTGTTTGTTCAATAATAACTTTTGATCTGAGGGTGGACAAACGAAACTTTTGCCTGGACAATCGAGTTCACTGGATCAGCTAACGATAAAGCCCATTCGAGTGTCATGAACTTTAAACCTCACGAAAATATGGAAAGAACAAAATTTACTTTTTCCAAAACAAAGTGTTTGTTCAATAATAACTTTTGATCTGAGGGTGGACAAACAAAACTTTTGCCTGGACAATCGAGTTCACTGGATCAGCTAACGATAAAGCTCATTCGAGTGTCATGAACTTTAAACCTCACGAAAATATGGAAAGAACAAAATTTACTTTTTCCAAAACAAAGTGTTTGTTCAATAATAACTTTCGATCTGAGGGTGGACAAACGAAACTTTTGCCTGGACAATCGAGTTCACTGGATCAGCTAACGATAAAGCCCATTCGAGTGTCATGAACTTTAAACCTCACGAAAATATGGAAAGAACAAAATTTACTTTTTCCAAAACAAAGTGTTTGTTCAATAATAACTTTCGATCTGAGGGTGGACAAACGAAACTTTTGCTTGGACAATCGAGTTCACTGGATCAGCTAACGATAAAGCCCATTCGAGTGTCATGAACTTTAAACCTCACGAAAATATGGAAAGAACAAAATTTACTTTTTCCAAAACAAAGTGTTTGTTCAATAATAACTTTCGATCTGAGTGTGGACAAACGAAACTTTTGCCTGGACAATCGAGTTCACTGGATCAGCTAACGATAAAGCCCATTCGAGTGTCATGAACTTTAAACCTCACGAAAATATGGAAAGAACAAAATTTACGTTTTCCAAAACAAAGTGTTTGTTCAATAATAACTTTCGATCTGAGGGTGGACAAACGAAACTTTTGCCTGGACAATCGAGTTCACTGGATCAGCTAACGATAAAGCCCATTCGAGTGTCATGAACTTTAAACCTCACGAAAATATGGAAAGAACAAAATTTACTTTTTCCAAAACAAAGTGTTTGTTCAATAATAACTTTCGATCTGAGTGTGGACAAACGAAACTTTTGCCTGGACAATCGAGTTCACTGGATCAGCTAACGATAAAGCCCATTCGAGTGTCATGAACTTTAAACCTCACGAAAATATGGAAAGAACAAAATTTACTTTTTCCAAAACAAAGTGTTTGTTCAATAATAACTTTCGATCTGTGGGTGGACAAACGAAAGTTTTGCCTGGACAATCGAGTTCACTGGATCAGCTAACGATGAAGCCCATTCGAGTGTCATGAACTTTAAACCTCACGAAAATATGGAAAGAACAAAATTTACTTTTTCCAAATCAAAGTGTTTGTTCAATAATAACTTTCGATCTGTGGGTGGACAAACGAAACTTTTGCCTGGACAATCGAGTTCACTGGATCAGCTAACGATAAAGCCCATTCGATTGTCATGAACTTTAAACCTCACGAAAATATGGAAAGAACAAAATTTACTTTTTCCAAAACAAAGTGTTTGTTCAATAATAACTTTTGATCTGAGGGTGGACAAACGAAACTTTTGCCTGGACAATCGAGTTCATTGGATCAGCTAACGATAAAGTCCATTCAAGTGCAAAAAACATGAAACCTTGCGAAAATATGAGAAGAACCGGAATTTCTTTTTTCAAAAAAGTTTTTGTTCCATAACTTTTGAACCAAGGGTGGGCAAACGAAACTTTTGCCTGGACAATCGAGTGCATTGGATCAGCTAACGATAAAGTCCATTGGAGTGCAAAAAACATGAAACCTTGCGAAAATATGGGAAGAACCGGAATTTCTTTTTTCAAAAAAAGTTTTTGTTCAATAACTTTTGAACCAAGGGTGGGCAAACGAAAACTTTTCCTGGGCAAACGTGGACTAACGATGGACAAACGAATGAGATATTGTTCTTTTAAAAATTCGCAACTCGAGGTGCTAACTTCACAGAGCTAGGAGCAATGCATTTATCTACAATGCTTTTTGGTTTTACACGTACTTTAGAACTGAACTAAATTGTATGGTTAAAACTACATTTTAACGGTTTTAAGCGCGGCGTTAAAACCTATTTATAAATATGTTTACTAGTCTCGAAAACATAATAATAAAATAACAATATGATATATTTTAATATTAAAACTACGTCCAGAGAAAATTAATTTGAAAGAGCTATGTGGATAGGGTACCACTTCTTTTTGAAGCTTACATAATATTTTTCTAAGCTGTAAAATATAGTTCTTTTGATGGTAGGCCCGACTGGATGGCTACCACCCCTGGTCTAGAGTATGCCGCCGTAACAACTTTGAGTTGTGTTCGATCAGTGGCCAGATTTCAGTTTCTCCTCCTCCTTTCTCTCACCTCTGGTATTGTTAATGTCTATAGCCAATGGTATAATCATCACATCACAGATGGGCGGTTAGCCTGCTGTGCTTTATTAATAAATAAAAAACCTTTGGGAAATAAATAGTACACATTTGTTTTTCATTATTTATTTTATATTTTACTAATGGTTCCGTCGGGCGTTATTCTGCCCTGAACAAAAGAAAATTTACAACCTGATTTCAGCACCATCGACCGGGTCTAATTATGAATCTAAACTCCATTTTTACACCATGGGTAGTTTTAGTAGGGGTACCTATTTTTTTAAAGTAATAAATATAACCCATTGTTACGTACGAGCGGGGGTACGCACTTATGGATTGGAAGAAAACACCAGTTGTAAATTTAAAAGCTTTTATTGACTTACACAGCCGCACGTAGTACCTCTCTGCAGGGTTGCCCCTATACGCACGACCAACGATGCACAGTCCCGACGATAAGTTGTCACACCCTCAATACCGTCGCCGATATTGCGCGGACCACCTCCAATATTATCGCGCGTAGCTCGCTTCTGCTTTCCCTCCTTCGCGTATCTGTCCACCAAACTTCTCACTAAATTCACCACTTAGTTCGTCTCTGTCCTCTATTAACCTTCTCTAATATCGCACTTGTCGTTTCACCGTCTTGGACTGAACTCAACTTTAAACTGCCCGGTAGGCGCGCCTTACGCTGTTTATATACCTGGAAGAATTTTCTAGAACCCGTCTATCTATCTCTGTCTTTTCTTTCCCGAACCTTCTGTTCGGGAACTTTCGTTTATACATCTATCCCTTTCTAACATCTATCTATCTGTTTCTCTCTTTTGTCGTCTATCTCTTTCTAACATCTATCTATCTCTTTCTTTCGTTTATCGTCTATCTTTTTCTAAATATATCCGTCCTTGTCTTTTCGTTCTAGATTTTTCTAGAGTTTTCCAAAAGTTCTAAAACTAGCTAGATGGTTCCACCATCGTTCGCCACACTATATTAATCTGGGATAATGTAGCATTATAACAGTGAAAGTATTTTTGAAATTAGTCTAGTAGTTTTTGAGCTTATTCCTTACAAACATACAAAAAATCAAAATGTTATGTAGAAGTGAACATGTCATTGTGTATTTATTACTACCTTTTCCTAAGTCAGCGAAGATCTATAATTTTTCAAAATAATCATAAGAATCCGAACAAAAGGTGCGATAGTTGATCTAGTGATGAAAATATAGTACATTTTGTACTATACTATCTTCTATATAAATAAAAGTGAATCGTAGAAATGTATGTACGCTAACTTGAGAACGACTTTACCGATTTTGATGATTTTTTATATGTGTTAGAGTGGGTCTCCGGATGGCTTTGATTCAGAATTGGAACCTGTAGGGGGCACTAGAATCGGGTCTACCGCGACCGCTAGTTTTTCTATAATACAGAGTATACATTAGAATTGGCTAAAATATAGTACGATACTTTATATTATAATATCTGTGGGAACCCTATATTTATTTATTTTGTCGCTAAATAATATAGCCAAGTACCGGAAACAGTGGACTTTTTTCACCTATATGGAAACATTAATTTCTTGTGCGTGAATCAATACGCAATTGGTCGGTTATTAATAAACTTTATTTTAGTTTGAATATTTGAATTTATAAATATGCAATGAATTTTAAATAGAACATTTATTTTGTTATTTTAAACAAAACAAATGCCGCGATCGCGTCCATCGATAACTGCTTATAAATTATTCTGTGATATTTTAGCGCTATTTCAGAATTCAAATAGAAATGATGTATCTCTGGTTGGGACATTATTGTTAAGTTAAATAATTTATCGATATTTAAATTGTCTTTATTTATTCTAGTTATATGTACTTGTAATATTTATGTATCCTATTTACATGTATTAATTTGCACACCACCGCTATAAACGTTCGATTCCTTTGACACAATCTACAGCCCGGGTTGTCCGGAAGAGATTTCTCTAAAACGTCTTGAAATGACTGTTTTATTATATGTGTATTGTGGCGGCCAGTGGCTCCGAGTTGACCGGGATCTTCAATAAAGTAGACTGGTTCAGAGGATATATTCTTTATATTATCAATCAAGAGACTTTACATGTGTTCCGTGCGCGGCCCGATACAATTCTGATATCGATTGTTTTACGAGGCGTTTGATGTGCTAAATTCGAATTATTATATTTTTCAACTAGCTGACCCGGCGAACTTCGTACCGCCATATTTTCTGAATTCCCAAAGGACTTTGTTTCATGACACAAAAACAAAATCACCATAATCGGTCCAGGTGATTAGGAGGATTCTAGAACCCGATCTCGGCGCCACTTACCGATTCTAATTGCGAATCTAAACCATCCGGGAACCCACTCAAACACACAAAAACAAAATCACCAGAATCGCTCCCGGTGATTAGGAGGATTCTAGAACCCGATCTCAGCGCCATCTACGGGTTTTAATTGCGAATCTAAACCATCCGGGAACCCACTTAAACACAGAAAAACAAAATCACCAAAATCGCTCCCGGTGATTAGAAGAATTGTAGAACCCGATCTCATCGCCGCCTACCGGTTCCAATTGTGGATCTAAACCATCCCGGGACCCACTCAAATACACACACAAAATTTCATCAATATCGGTAAAGTCGTTCTCAAGTTATAAAATTACAACGAAAAGTGGCATTGATTTATATATATATATATATATATATATATATATATATATATATATATATATATATAGATGATAGCTTCTGCCCACGTCTTCGTTCGCGTGGAATAGTTTAAAAAAGTAAGCTAAAATATCCCGCGAATTTGAAACATTCTTCATTGGTGCTCCGCTCCTATTACCCTTAGCGTGATGGTATATAGCCTATAACCTTCCTTGATCTATCTTATACAGAAAATCAAAATCAGAGCAGTAGTTCCTAAGATTAGCGCGTTCAAGCAAACAAACAAAGAATCAAACTTATCAGCTTTATATATTAATATATATGTCGCAGAACGGCCTCGTTCTCACGACATCTTTAGTTATTTCAGGTTTAGTGGGCGTCATCAGGATGAAATGCGAGCATAAAACACAATAGCCACGGTTTATACACTTTTAATTTAGATTTGATCAACATTATAACATAGTAGACCGAGCAGCGGGTTCAGGGCACCCGCTCATACTTCTAACTTAAAACACTTTCTTTAAAATACTCTAAGGTCCAACTCGACCTGCTGCCATCAACTCAATGTGCCACAAAAACTCCTCAGTCTACCGAAGTAGATACTACTCAAAGTATAGAGGGCGTCCGACCCCGCTCCGCCATAAGCTCTGCTCTGATTGGTCGTTTATTAAATTACAATATTCATAACTTTTATTAGGTTAGAACGATCTTGAAGTTATACAAACATTAACAAATCTAATTAAATTACATTAAGAATTTTAGAAGTGATTATAATGTAAACAAATGATATTGTGCGTTATACATCCTGTCAACAATACATCGTCATGTCGTATGAAGTCATAGCTTCCCTCCGACATATATATATATATATATAAGATAAGACTCTCTCACCGACACCGCACCCTGTCAAAATATCCGCTTCTATTATGTTACGTTGCAGAGAAATTACATTCAGTCTGTTATAAGCTGTTCAAGAAATTAAAGGTTTTTAATTATCCCACGGGAACTCTTTAATTTTTCGGGATCAAAAGTATCCTATATGTTGACCAGGGATATAAGCTATCACCATACAAAATTTCATGTAAATCGGTCAAGTCGTTTCGGAGATTAGCCGGTACAAACAGACAGACAAACAGAGAAACAAAAAATTCGAAAAAAAATTAAATTAGTTTAATTTCCTTTCTTACATCCCCCTGACTCGGTTTTTAGCATTTTTTTTCATTGTACAGAAATTCGACCTCTACAATTTTATTATATATATAAATAATAAATATAAACGACGACTAAAAAGGTTTTAGGGTGGTGTGCATACACATTTAACCGACGGTTAACCAAAAATAATCCCTTTTTCCATAAATTTTTGGCGATTATTTTATTTTAACCATCGATTAAAAGATGGTGCACACCAGCCTTTGTCGTTACAGTATGTCCGAGCAGGAACGGAGAAAGAATACTAATAACTGCGGCCCGGCGGCCTGTCGTAAGAGGCGACAAAACAACCCGCACCTAGGTGGGAGGGCATTTGCCCGACTGGATGGCTACTACCTCTCGTCCAGAGTATGACGTCATAACAACTTTGAGTTGTGTTCCGGCAGTTCGGCATCAGTGGCCAGGTTTCAGTTGCTCCTTCAAGGCTGGCAGCACATTGGCAGGACCTCTGGCATTGCTAATGTCCATAGGCAACGGTAACCACTTTCCATCACAGTTGGGCCGTCAGCCTGTCTGCTGTGCTTCAGCAATAAAAAAAACAACTTTTCGGAAAAAAAAGTACCTACACGTTTGTTTTTCATTATTTATTGTATATTTTGTTAGCGGTTCCGGCAGACTTCGTTCTGCCCAGAAAAAAATAATAAGAACCCGATTCCAGCGCCATCTGCCGGGTGTATTAGTGAATCTAAACCACTCCGGATCCACTCAAACACTATATTTTTTACACCTTGGGTTAGAAAGAAAGAAAGAAAGAAAAGACGTTTATTTAGTAAACACACAACGAGACAGAGATGGAATGAATTACACGGTACGGTAATAAGATTTAGAAAGTCTCGCGGTGGTACCAAATAGGTGCAGTTCAGCATGTGCCAGGCAACTGCGGATGCCTGACGCTGGTTTTCAACTGCACCCTAGGACGAACGGATGTTGTACTGTTATTTATATGTATATATATACATATAGTGTGAATAATAATAAATAAATATAAACTCATAGAATTCAAACAAATATTTGGGGGATACCGATAAAATAAATATTCATTATATATGATACACATGATATAAAGTTGAAAGACATTGAAAGTTGATTTTAATAATATTGACTGGTCTCCTGTCATCAATTCGGACGTTGTTGATGACAAGGTAGCCGCCTTTAATCATATTATAACTTCCCTTTATGATATTCACGCACCTCTAAAACTTGTTAAGGTCAAACATGCTCCTGCGCCTTGGCTTACACAGCCTTTAAAGAAGGCTATGTTGAAGCGTGATAAGGCTAAGCGTTTATATAAGCGCTTCCCCACAGATGTAAATTTAATCGGCTATAAAAAACTTCGTAATCGTTGCACTAAGCTCTGCAGAGATGCTAAGAGATCTTATATACATCAAAATTTATGCAACTCCAAATCTTCTTCTAATATGTGGAAATTTCTAAATACCCTTGGATTGGGCAAATCTCCTTCTGATAATAATATCTCTTTCGATTTAAATGCTCTCAATGCACACTTTTCTAAATCGCCGATTTCTCTTAGCGATCAACTTAAGCATTCCACTGTAGAAAGACTGTCTAACCTTGCCATACCTTCTTGTCCATCTTTTATATTCAAAGAAGTTACTGAGAAAGAAGTCATTCTTATTCTAAAATCCATTTCCACCAAAGCTGCAGGTGCAGATGGTATTCATGTTCAGATGATTCAGCTACTCTCTTCCGAGTTAGCTCCTTTTATAACCCATATCATGAACCATTCTTTATCCTCGAGCTCCTTTCCCTCATCCTGGAAAAAAGCTTATGTGCTGCCTCTTCCTAAAATCAGTAATCCTACAAATCCTTCACATTTTCGTCCAATTTCCATTTTACCAGTTTTATCTAAAATTTTAGAAAATATTGTTCATAAACAACTTTCTTACTTTCTCACTCAATACCAACTGCTGAGTCCGCATCAATCAGGGTTTCGTACTGGACACAGTACAGTTAGTGCACTAATAAAAGTATCTGATGACATCCGTTTTGCCATAGACGATAAGTGCCTTACTATATTGGTACTTTTAGACTTCAGCAGTGCGTTCAATTCTGTCAATTTTGATATTCTTCTTTCTATTCTATCTTCTCTCAACATCTCCACTCCTGTCATTTCCTGGTTCAATTCGTATTTGTCTGGTCGCGTGCAGTGTGTCCGGTCGGATGAGATTTTCTCTGAATGGTGCGACATAACTGCAGGCGTGCCGCAAGGTGGAGTTCTTTCTCCACTTCTATTCTCTGTTTTCATTGACTCTATTACTCAATTAATTTCTTCTCACTGTCATCTATACGCTGATGATCTGCAACTTTATCACCATTTCAAAGCAAATGACGTACAAAATGCTATAATTAAAATTAATAAAGATCTGGACAATATCAGTATATGGGCAAACAATTTTGGTCTTCTAGTAAATCCATCTAAATCTCAGGCTTTGATTATTGGTAGTCACTACATGTTAAATATTGTGCATCAGTCGGTAATACCCTCTATTATTTTAAATGGCGAGTTGATACCTTATTCCAGTAGAGCGAAAAACCTAGGCGTCATTTTTGATTGTAAGTTGTCGTGGGCCAATCATGTAAATGAAATTAGCAAAAGAATTCACCTTTCTTTCCAATCTCTAAAACGCCTGCAAAATTTTCTTCCCTTTGTCACCAAAATTATTCTTGCTCAATCCTTAATGCTACCTCTTTTAGATTACGCCGATGTATGTTTTCTGGACGCTTCTGAAGAACTTCTAAATAAACTCGAACGTCTTCAAAATTTGTGTATTCGCTTCATTTTTGGTCTGCGAAAGTTCGATCATGTTTCTGCATTTAGATCGCAACTTAAGTGGCTGCCAATTCGTCGTCGTCGCGACCTTCACGTACTTACATTTTTGTATAAAATCTTACATAACCCCCTTTCTCCTCCCTATCTTCGTCAACGTTTTGAATTTCTTGTTCCTTCTGACAAGCATTGTAGAACTTCTAAATCCCTTCTTCTCAAAGCTCCCACTCACTCTTCGGCATGTTATAGTGGTTCTTTCTCCGTCCACGCAGTTAGATTATGGAACGCCCTGCCACATACGATCCGAGATAGCTCATCGGAGAGCAGTTTCAAAAAAAAAGTCAAAGAACACTATCTATGTTAAATTATCCTTATATGTCTATATTTTACATTATATATGTATGTATGTATGTATATATCTTATGAGTATCTTGTATATAATTTAGTTTTGTTAATTTATTTATATTATATGTTATAACGTAAAATATCTTTCGCGTACACAACCCTGCCTTTTGCTTCTCCCCTTCTCGCTAGACTCATAGGTTTGCTGGAAGAAAACTCTTTTAGGGTTAAGCTCGCCTTTGTACATCACCACTTTTTATAATTGTGTATGTAACTTTTTGTGTACAATAAAGAATAAAGGATATATATTACATATTATTACATTATTGAAGTTTTAGTAGGAATCCCCAATTTTTTCTAGTACTAAATAATATAGCTTGTATTAATCTGGGATAATGTAGCATTCTAATGGCAAAAGAAATTTTGAAATCGGTCTAGTAGGTTTTGAGTTTATTCCTTACAAATCTATAACAATACAAATCTTTTCTCTTTATGATATAAGTATAGTGTAAGTGCTTGTTGTGAATTTGTGAGAGATTTTAGTAGCCTAAATGATAAAATATAATTGCTTGCAAAAGACGATACCGACAGACAAACACATCGTCTTTAGTTAAGTAAATAATATTATATGTTCAACGTTATCTATTGGTAAAGGTCTTGGCAGCTTCTAATAAAGCGTCAAAAAGCACGAGAAGAATGTCACCTGTGTTGACATTTACTCACTAATTATTTTAAACTTTTCTAATAAAAAATTTCTTAGCTAAAAATAGGTTACGTTCTAGTGTAGAAAATGTATACATATTTATAAATAATTAAGTTAGATCTACTTCTAATAAGAAAAGAAGAAAGAAAGAAAAAATTAAACTAAATACTTAAAGATAAACTAAATGTAATTATATTATTAAATTATAACATTACATACTATTGAATACAATGTAAGAAAACTTAACTTATTTCTATTGTATTCTACCCATTGTCCCTCAAGACTATAAGTAGCATACTGAGCCCAGATCACCGTCTTCTATGGGTAAGGTGCCCAGAAGGCTGGCTACGTTTCCTCGCTGGATCGCCATACTGATCCGTTGGCCGAGGTAAGCACCAGCCCTCTGATAGGTTAACAATATTGGGGCGCATTGGTCTCACGCCAAAAGGAAGGTTTGCACTGAAAATCAGCGTTGTGTCGGATATAATTCCAGCACAGTAATATGCTGAGTGTAAAACTTGTTTGCTGAAAATGCTGCGTAAAAATTGTTAAAATATACAAGGAATGTAATTACGTCACTATTTCTGCTACTACTATACCACTAATATAAATAAATGAATAATTCAAAAGAAAAAGATAAAAGACAAAATGCGAATTATCAAAATATGCAATAAAACCTGGTCGGCATTATGCAAATCTAATATTGGTGTTTCTTTTCTTTTTGAACGCAACTGTTTGTAAAATACGCCCGTAAATATATCGGCATGTGTAAATCGACAGGTGATCATTTTCGTGTTAGGGAGGCGAGATGTGGATGGGCTTATGCATAGCAATACCAGCAAAATTAAAAGGTTCAAAGTACTATTATTTTATATCGAAGTTGCTTGATTGTTAAAGTAAAGAAAGAAAGAAGAAATAAAATGTTTATTTGAGGAAATAGCTACTTACTTTGCTTACATGCTATTTTAATCACTTTTTTTTAAGCTGGAGTACAGCAGACAGGCTGACGGCCCACCTGATGGAAAGCGGTTACCGTCGCCTATGGAAGTTTGCAACAACAGAGATGTTATCAACGCACTGCCGGACTCGAAGAAATTTTATGACACCCTTTTTGAAAAACTCCATATCGTAGCGCTGTGGGAAAACCTCGGCTGGGAGCTCATTACAAATCCCCACGGTACGCAAGAGAAACGTTCTACAGTTTGTTCAACTGTTGTGCACATGAGCGAAGCGGCTCAAGGAAGTGGGGATGAACACCCAACTCGAGCGGTGCTATGGTAGAAAGAAGACAAAGGCACTATTCTAAACAGTTCCTCGGAACACTCCCCGTTATACAGTAGGTAGAATACGCAGAGAGACTAGAATAGCATGTTACAAGAAATTCTCCACTTCCACTTTTATCATATGTACCGTTGAAGAATGGAACTATTTAACGTCGTTTATTTTTCCTGAAAAATACAATTTAGGCGTCGTCAAGTCCCGTGTCAACAGTCCACCTTAAGCTGCATTTCCACCACACGTCAGGCGAAATATCGGTCAAACGCGTACCTATTCAATATAAAAAATGCGCTGCAAATTCAGCAATTATGGCTTTCGCTCAGCTTAATGCCGTGCCGTAATTATATGGGCCACAAAGCTGGTTAATGTTAAAGTAGCAAATTAACTAGCTTCTCACTAAGTACAACAATTACACGTACGGATAAAAGCAATTGTACTTCTACTTTAAACCATCGCAGTATATCCTATTGTCAACTGAAATGCTGACATTAGACGGATCAACTAAATTGAATTAATTTGGTTGAAAGAACTGAAAGGACTTGATAATATTTAATGACATTGAATGATCCAAGTGTATGTTTATATGGATTCCCATTTGGTTGAATCATTCAAATTAAAATTGTCTAATAATCTGAAGATGTTATCATTCAACGAGATGAGCGAGAGTGAATAAATATTGACAGCTTAAATTATTATTATCTATTTATTATTAGTCAAACTTAGCCAGGTTTTCGGAAGTACTCTAGCTACCTATAGACCAAAATTAAAAAGTCATTATGTTATTATATTGATGTTATAAGCTCTGACAAAAAATCCATCCCAACTTCATCTATCCATGCAGTTTCCGAGAAAAATAACTGTGACATACAAACTGACATGACGATTTCATAACACTTTGTTGTTGCCAAAACGATTAGGAAACCCTAAAAACTGTTTCAGTGGATTTAAATAACTCTCTTTAATGCTCGACTTTAGAATTTAAGGCATAGATGCAAATTTGCTAGACTGTCGGTCTTTAATAGGATTACAGTTCAGGGAGTGTTCTTTAGAACTGTATGATGTCTTCTCATCCCCATTTTATCATCTACCAACAAGATGCACTGGCTTGCACCACCGTTACTTAGTGGAAACCAGTCAGGACAAAGCATTTTATTTTATCTTTTCGAGTGTGCACTTGGAATAATTTTCTTGAGTTTGTTTTTCCTGAAAAATACAATTTAGGAGTGTTCAGGTTACGAGTGAGTAGGTATCTTGTAGGTGCGAGTAAGTATGCTCCTCCTGTGCTAAACCCAGTGCCTCTGGATGTGTTGGTCCCACTCTTAGTCGGCTTGCATCTAGGCGTCACCGTAAATCATAAATGTTACGGACCAGTGGTGTCTCTTACGATGCGGGGGGATCCTAGAAGGTTTATTAGATAGTTTGGCAATCGGGAGATTCACATACCCCTTGATAGCAGAGATGGGCCAACAAATTCCCTCAGCGTTAACAATAAAACACGGTAGCCGTATTCCATTCTAGACCGCGTTATCAGTAAACATCAGATGAGGCAGTGGACCATTTTTTGATGACCCAAGGGGAATGATTTTCGACACTATTCTCGTGCCTGGGGGAAGACTCGAGGAGAGTGTGAGACTCCCGAACAACCGGATCCCTACATGACCTTCGACCAGAGGCCACAGAGAACTTGGCAGACTACCCTAAGGCTAAGTTAGTTAGCCTGTGCCCCTTTCCCACGCTTTTATGGGTCGCCACAGAAACTTGTTCATAGACACTACATCTGTGACACCCCGACGTATGGTTACTACCTTAGGGTGATCGGGGAAGGTCTACTTCACCAATAGAGGGGGGATGTCCGCGAGCTCCCTCGTTTCCTACAGCCTCCTATGGGATCTACGCGAACCTGTACAAACAAAAAAAATGTCAGCCATTTTATTGAAATAAAAATAGTGTCTTTAATGCATTACATCATCCCAATCATAACCTCGGTACATGAAATATCCCGAGGAGCAAACTACCGTACATAAATTCAATATTATTGCTAAAAAAAAACCGCGTGTAATTTACGTCTGAGCCTCTTTACAGCGCCTGTTTGGTTTTTATTTATTACTTAATTTGCATATGAATTTTTAAAGTAAAAATATCGTCCAATTAGCAAAAATAGCATCTGATGGTAAGTGGCTATCGGTTTTCTGTACCTATATCTTTTTCGCCAACGTAATGAGTTATGCTAAACCGTCGGCCATGATTGGAAGCAACCCGGATGGGACGCCGTCTCCTCCTTTTGCGAGCACGTAATGCTCGCCAAGGAGTATCCAGAGGGGGGGGGGGCATGAGCGTTGTCTCTGCACCGCTCCCGCCAAGAAGGACGCGCCGGTGCTGGAGGGGGTGGCGAGGGGACCCTGGGTAAGGGTTACCCACCAGCTTGTAATGCCGTCGATAGGCAAGCGGTTGTGCTCCACGTGCGCTGGATATTAGATTAACAACGCCGGGAGCTATGCTTCTCCCCGGCAGTGAATATGACCCTTGGGGTCCCCGTCTGCCAGGGCACGTGGAGTTGGTAAAGCCCTGCTTTTCCTGTAGTCCTGGCATAAGGCACAGGAAGAAACATCAAGTGGTTTTAGTATCCCGACCGTGGTGTGGCAATATTATTTCTTGCTTGCGGTGTTAGTGCCATCCTAACGTGGTGAATACCACACTCCCCACGTGTCTCCTGTCGATAGTCCTGGTGGATAGTCCTCAAACGGATTACTCGTCGTTTAAAAAAGGCGAAATTGGATGTGAAAACCAGGGCTGATTTATGACATAAAATACGACGTACATCACTCTCTCTCTCTCTCTCTCTCTCTCTTCTCTCTCTGTATGCTCAATATAGGCGGGAAGGAAAGATCAAGTTGATAATTGTTAAAATATTCCCTTCGAATATCATAGAAAGTCTTCTACGGTAAATTTTGAAAAAAGTAGAAAATTATTATAAAAATTTAAGTGGTAAGTGAAGCCCACCGCGGCCTTAGAAATAGCTCTTAACATACCTGCACTGCACCTGTTCGTACAACAAGAGGCAGCAATGGCGGCCCTAAGATTAAAGCACCTGAAAACCCTTAAGTTTGACAAGGTAAGACATTTCAGCATTCTCTCGGAAGCCTGGTTCAACTCACCTCTGGTGGAAGCAGTCAGTGACAGAATAGAGAAAGCTTTTATTTTCGATAAAAAATACAAGGTTGAACTCGAGGAAGGTAACGACAGTTTTCTTTCCCATCATGAGCTTAACCTTTATACTGATGGGTCAAAGACTAACTCGGGCTCAGGCACGGGAGTCTTCTCGGAAGACCTAAATATTAACATATCCGAGCCCCTGGGTCAGTTTAATACAGTATATCAAGCAGAGAGCATGGGAATCCTGCTTGCAGCTAAAGCAATCGTAGCTAGAGATGTCAATGATCATTGTATCAGAATACTCTCTGATAGCAGATCGGTACTACAAGCCCTTAGTAGCAGGGTTATTTACTCAAATTTAATTTACGAATGCCACTCGGCTCTAAATTAGGCGGCAGGTAAGAACAATACCTTGACCCTTCAATGGATCAAGGGACACAGTGGTGCCCGAGGCAACGATGTGGCAGATCAACTGGCAAGGAGAGGTTCCGAAACCCAACCGGTTGGACCGGAACCTTTCCTGCCTTTGTCGCACAGTTGGTTTAGAAATCACATAAATCAAAGGACAAGGGCACTACATCAACAACTTTGAGAATTGCAGGCAAGCTAAGCTGGCAATGCCTCGAGTAGACCTGCGTTTCTCCAGGAACATCTTAAAGCTCAGTCGGTCCAGGCTGAGACTAGTTATTAGCGCAGCCACTGGACATGGCAATTTTAACAGACATCTTTTCAATATAGGTGTCACCGACAGCCCCCTGTGCAGAGCATGCCTGGAGGCAGAAGAAACAGCCGCCCATGTCCTGCTTGAATGCGGAGGTGTGGCCCAATACCGGGCGAAGTATCTGGACGCCCCAGATAGCCTCCGAGAAGTCTTCAGCAACGTCAAGAAGCTGGTCGACTTCCTGGAGGAGCTAGACTGGATGGAGTAAACCTTCATCCACCCTCCCACGCAAAATAGGCGCTTTGTCGTCGAGTTGCGGAAACCGCCCGCTCGCAGAAGAAGAAGTGGTAAGTGAAGCTCCAAAATACTTTTGAAATTTTAAAATTTCTAATATACGAGATATTTTATTTTAACTGTTGGAACGATGTGTTTTTACGCGGGTTGCAGAAGAGTGTACTGGCAGAAATCACCACGTAAGAAATAATCGTTATGCTACCCAGACGACCTTCCTCTCACTCTTTCTCTTTCTATAATATAGAATGAGTTTTTTCCACGTTTTTTCATTCGTACTTCAGTGTTTTCTTTAACAATGAGGCTTATATGATGATATGTCAACGAAATTTATCTCTATAAATATAAAAATCGATTGCTGTGCGTTACTCTCGCTAACACTCGAGAACGGCTGGACTGATTCGGTTTATATTGGTTTTGAATTATTTGTCTAAGTCCTGAGATGGTTTAAAGTTTAAAAGGTGAGTAAATGTGAAAAAAAAGCTTGGAATATAGTAAAAACAATCTCGCTTTCCCTTAGAAACTATTCCTACTAGTTTTTATTTTTTATTTTATTGCAGGAGTTCAGCAGACAGAGGCAGACGGCCCACTTGATGGAAAGCGGTTACCATCGCCTATGGACACCTGCAACACCAAAGGTGCTACAAATGCGCTGCTGTTCTCTTAAAGGAACCTGGTCACCAATGCCGGAACACAACACAAGGTTGTTATGGCGGCATGCTCTAGACCAGGGGTGGTCGCCATCCAGTGGGGCAAATGCCCTACCACCTGGCTGTGGGTTGTTTTGTCGCCTCTTACGATAGGCCGCCCGGCCGCAGGAAATTGTATTCTTTCTCCGTTCCTGCACGGAGGATAAAAATTTGTGGCCTTACTTATAATCATTTGTTAGATTTTAAGAAACTGCTCAGTCACTGATTAGTGAAAATATTACCTATAAACTCCTCTTAAGGATAAGAGGTAGTAAAGTAACGGAAAAAGGCATTAAATTGGTGGCGCTACCGTAGCAAATTTTTAAAGGAAATGCTAAAAGTTTTATAAAATCAAACAATATAAAATCACTAGTAGACTGGTAAACAAGTGCCTTTTGGTCCAACTTTTTTCAGCAGTCTCCGAAAATTATAAATGAGGTGTCATTCGATTCGGAATGGCATCTTGATGATTTTTGACAAAAATGAAGTTCCGCTTGCAAAAATTGTAAAAGTTATTAACAATTAACTTTAAAAAAAGGGCGTTTGCGTTGTTTTAAACTTTTAATTTTGTAACAACGAAAATTATTAATAAAAAAATGAAAATAAACATTTTCTAATTTTTCCAACGGGGTTCTATTCTAAAACCTTTAAAAAATTGCTCCAAGAAAGGAAAAACATCTTAAATTTATAGTTTAACAATTATCACACTTGCAATGTTCATGTTCAAGCAAAAAAAATATATTAATTAACTATTGAATAACTAAATGAAAAATTGTTATAAAAAAATTTTTCAAGCAGATTATTGTTCATTCATCTATTCAGTTAGTGCCTGAATTTTTTCAATTTTTTATTTTCATATTTAGTATGTATAAATAATATTTATTCATTAAAGGGCCGATGTGGGTGTGGCTTGCGTAAGCCAGAGTACCCGTTTTCGGCCGTATTTTCATCCCTCTGGGAAAATTATAAATATTGATCTTACAGTTTCGGGAGTTGAGACTTTTTTTTAGAAAATTTCCTCTTCTTTTCGAATCTTTTTTCAAATTTGAAAAATCTTTATTACTTTTTGAGATATTTGCAAAAAACTAACCCCCCCCCCCTTTTTTTAAAGTTAATTGTTAATAACTTTTACAATTTTTGCAAGCGGAACTTCATTTTTTTCAAAAATCATCTAGATGCCATTCCGAATCGAATGACACCTCATTTATAATTTTCGGAGACTGCTGAAAAAAGTTGGTCCAAAAGGCACTTGTTTACTAGTCTATAGGGTATTATTAAATTACTTACTTAAGAGATGGCTAATCCCTTCTCAAAGAGATTATTATAAGTAAGGCCATTAATGTGCGTCCCGTCATTTAGAAATCAATTAAATTTAAAAGTCGTTCAGAAATAAAATTAAATTTAAAAGAGAATTATTTTTTTTGGTTTTAAAAGTCAAACGTTTAATATTCGTCCCGTCGTTCAAAAATCAATGGTTTTTATTTATTGATTCTTAGACGGTACGAAGTTTACCGGGTCAGCTAATATGATATAAAAAAATGACAAAAATATTTATCTAAGTGCATGCTCATTTTAAATAGCAAAATCGTGTTCAATGGTCGTTAAGTCTGATGGGTCAGGTCAGAGCTTAAGTCAAAGACTACCTATATGTAAACATAGATACGTACACCCGTAGCGCCTACGAACTAAAGTTTGTACTGTCACTTCATTAACTACGGCTTAAAAAGATGTTTTTTTTTATATGGGATTGTAATGTCTTTATTTTTTATATAATTTATTATTTTATATTTAACTAATGCCCGCAACAATATAAACAATGGATTTTTTGGAGTGATAGATTTCTTGTCTGTTTGTCCGTTTGTTCGGGACCCCTATAAAAACTACTGGGCCGATTTCGATGCCGTTTTCGTTAACCGACAGCAAATTCATAGACTTAATATCTTCACTACTTTTTATCCTGGATCTCCCACGGGAATTATTTAAAATGCCTAGATAAAAAATATCGATTTCCAACGTAATTTTTTCACTAATCGATAGCAAATTGTGTGTAATAATGTGTGCTTTTTTATATCGGGAATCCCAGGAGCGGTTTGTAGTTATTCAGGTGCATAAAAAATAGCTTATTACGACAGTTTTCACTCAAACGATGGCTTACGTCCTTTTTTTTAAAAAAAAACTGGGAATTTCAATTCAAGCATCAATGAAGTCGCGGACTTTATTATAATATATTTTTTTTATTTTTTTTATTAGCAAATCTACGGACTCTAGTTCCATACCCTTTTTACAACTTAATTACTATGAAAGTTTTTTGAGTTCATACACGCTTATTATTTATTTTTGTTGCTGTTTGTGACATTAATTTTGTGGTTTTTATGTTGTGTTGTGTACCTTAAGAATAACTTATATAAGTTTTTTTCTAATTTTAACACTAAACTTACAGTAATGTAGAGTGTATCTATTAAATGCTGGTGTTGTGAGGAAGTGCCTGTGCAGTGTGTGCCTTATGTCTATACCTATACATATTATCTATTATAATATGTTATAGCATTGGCAGTGTTCAATGTACTATAATCTAAAGAAACAGATAAAAATCTTGACTTATGCCCGTTAATATTTATTCGGCAGGTATCCCTTAGTGCATTTCGGTTGCAAGACCTTGTGCGAATTATATGCATTAAGTTATTATGAAAAGTTGTTAGGCCTCAGGCGTGAATATATGATGCTAAGTTTTGATTTTAATTTGTTTATACCAACCATGGAAGAAAAATATTAATGTTCTTCATCTGTGTAAATGGTTATTCATATTCAGTTAGAGTAAGTATAAACGCATCTTTAAGAACCTTAAAGTGTTCAAACTTACTCTAACTCAATATGAATCAGAGCGTTAGACTATATTCAAATACGTCTTATTTAAAGCGTTAATAACGTGGTTAACGATTAACCACATTAGTATTTTTTTTATTTTTTTATTGCAGGAGTTCAGCAGACAGGTAGACGGCTCACTTGATGGAAAGCGGTTACCATCGCATATGGACATTTGCAACACCAAAGGTGCTACAAATGCGCTGCTGCTCTCTTAAGGGGGGAGACTGGAACCTGGTCGCTAATGCTGGAACACAACCCAAGGTTGTTATGGCGACATACTTTAGACCAGGGGTGGTAGCCATCCAGTCGGGCAAATGCCCTTCCACCTGGCTGTGGGTTGTTTTGTTGCATCTTACGACAAGCTGCCCTACTGCAGGAAATTGTATTCTTTCTCCGTTCCTGCACGGATAATATAATATATACCATATAATATATACATACCATAGAAAAAATATGCTAGCATATGACGTCTGTCAAAATTTAACGTCGTTAACAATGTCGCATCTAAAAAAAACGCATTAAATCCAGCGCCATGTCTGCGAGAAAGGGTCTGTAATATTAACGCAAATGAAGCTCCACTATGAGAGGTTTATTTATAATACTACCACAATTGCACATATCGAATTTATTCATTGTGGATTTCACCTTTAATATTAATTTGGTTGGCGAATACTATAAATAGCGTAAACAATACGTACTAAAAGTGAAACTTCAAAGAATATATAAGCGACAACTATCGCTTCATCTACTTTCATTAATCTCTTGATATATGCACTTTTATTTGAAATGCTTTTTAAAGCTTCTACTATTTGATGATGGTGTGCATGTTACCGTCTACCACATAAATTCTACCATTCACAATACTGTCATACACTTGTTATGTGATTCTACTTTCATCCATTCTTTTACATGCCTGAATCACCTTGATACTATAAAGCAAATAAATACTGACCCAAACCTAACTACCAAGTTGTTCCTAGAGAAACCATCTAGTTAAAACTTTATTTAATTAAAAACAAAGCCACCTTCTCTTAAGTTCGAAACAAGCGAGCAATAAAACCGCAAAATAACGAGAAGCGTCATAAAATAATAAAGCGGCGGCCATTTTGAATCGGAAACGTCAACATTCCCGCCTCAAGACGTTAATTTATTTTTAATTGTCTATGGAAGCTCGTTCCGATAAAATGAGGTCGTAATACTATTATTTTTTTATTAATTTGAATTTCGATTGGGAAATTAGTAGTCTACGGACTTTTGTCTGCGTGATTTTCGCCAAATTGGGTCAAGCTGTAATTCTTGGGATTATTAACCGACTTCGAAAAAAGGAGGAGGTTCTCAATTCGTCGGGATCTTTTTTTTTTGTTGCTTGTTTTTATGTATGTTCACCGATTACTCCGTGATTTATGATCCGATTTACGTGATTTTTTTTTGTTTGACGCAGAATAGCTTCCAATTGGTTCCCTAAAAATTTTACATAGTTTGGCCCAGTAGTTTTCATTTTATGAACATTTTTCATGGAAATAATTTTCACTCCGTTCCATATGTACACCGATTACTCTGAGATTTATGATTCGATTTACGTGGTTCTTTTTTGTTCGACGCGGAATAGCTGCCATGTGGTCCCCTAAAAATTTGACATAGTTTGGCCCAGTAGTTTTCATTTTACGAACATTTTTTTGTTCCCGGTTCTTGGGACCTATATTTTTTAAGAAGCGCGGCACCATTCGTAGGTCCACCCATACATAGCTAGACACTAAAAAGTAACAAGTAAAAAATAAAAACTTCGTTTAAAAAAACCGACTTCAAAAACTAAAAAACTAAAATGTATAAAATAACTTATTTCTAAAGCTATTATTATTAATATATATTATCTAAAACATCTTGAAGTGAAAATATTTTGAAAATTACTAAGCACCGACTTTAAGATGTTTTAGATAATATATATTAATAATAATAGCTTTAGAAATAAGTTATTTTATACATTTTAGTTTTTTAGTTTTCGAAATCGGTTTTTTAAACGAAGTTTTTTTTAGTGTCTATGGTTGAGTGGTTTAGGACTGTCCGTTTCAGCTCACTTGAACGCAGAAGTACTAATTGGGTTTTCTAGCATGTAAAATTTTATTAATTAACTTATTACATTTTTGACTATTCTCTAGTTAATTTTTGCTCAACCTGAGTCGTGACCCTTGTGGGGGTCGCGTTTATTCATAAAAGGGGTCGCAGTCTATTTATTAGTAAAGCCTGCTCACTGCAGGACTGCAATGTATAATCCTGTATGTGCCGTAACAGATCAACGCCTAATGAAGATTTTGGAGCTACTCCAAATATAGACCACATGAATACTGAAAACGGGAGGGTTAAAATTAGTCGCATAGATTTTATCGACGTCCTTTCACAGTTCCAGACTCATTACTTCGGAGCTATTAATTGCATTTCCGGTCGTTTGGAGAATAGAAAATTATCTTCACTAGTTTATGGATATACTAGGATTTGCTTGTGACTACGCTTTAAAATAACTTGTTTTTTAAAAAGGTTTTTAAATACAAGCTTCTGAGATGGATGGCTGGATATCATGTAGCAGCAGAGTGCTAGCCAAGACAAGTAAAACGAGCCCAAACACAACGGGTCTATATTATTAAGTACAGGAGTTCCTATGACCAACTTCCGATTTCATCATCGGAGCAGCTCCGTTGTAAATTATTAAGTAAATATCCATAGGCTATGTTAACCGTTTTCCGACTGGTGGGCCATCTGCCTTTCTGCAGAACTAATTCAATTTAAAAAAAACACATTGCAATTGTTAGACTGCTTCTAGAAAAATCTTTTAAATCGCCTGGAAACCTTACCCTTTGACTTCGATGACCTAAGCTCCGTATTCCTTCCTACCTTCCCCAAAAATTTATGATCCCAAATAAAGAAAAACTGGGGAAATAGGTCTCAAATCTAGAGATCTTGGTTGCGTCAGGAGCTGTGGCGTCAGATGGTCATGGCTCTTTGGCTTTCTATCACTTGCATCTATTGGTCTACGGCTTTAGGGTGGTCCCAACCTCCTGCATCCGTCTTCTTTAAGCGTATGAGGGAGGTCATGAGAAAAACTTTCAACCATGCAGACAGACAAAATTTCTAATCCTTTCATTTATGATTTATTGGAAATCAAAAACATTTTTTTTATACATAAAAAAATATCAAGTATGTATATGCCCGCGACTTCGTCCACACTTAACTTGGAATTCCCGCGGGATTTCCGGGACACAAACTACCGCAGCATTTAAAGAGTAATGTAAGCTATCGCTTTAGTGAAACCTGTGTTCCGAAATTCCGCAGGATTTCCAGGATAAAAAGCAGCGCAGATTTTCTGTTTTATGCAATTTTACTAATCAACATATGAATTGTTTGAAATAATTCGAAATAAATGATTATTGTTATTAAGTCTAACAATTTGCTATCGATCAACGAAAATCGCACTGAAAATTGCAATGAGTTCTCCATCGTTTATATAGCCTTATTACATTATATTACACTTGTTTTTTAAATAGCTTCAGTTTACAGACACCACATTTTTTAGAATTATGTGATATTATAGATCTGCTATTTCCCTTGATTTTAAACACTTTATTGCAATCATGTTCATAAAATGACAGACCATTTCCAACATTTATTATCTCTGGCTCTTTTCATCTTGGCATTTGTAGAAAATCGTAAATTTTAACTACCGATAGAAAATACAGGTAAATAGGTCAACAAACGGACCCATAAACTATGAGACGTCTTTTGATATTTTTTGAAACAAAATTATTTATGACAGTCCACTGTCACAAAGTGACAATAAAGTGGTAATTAAAATTTTAACGTTTCCATTTTTACGACTTCAGTCAGACATCTGAATGGTAACGTGTTCGTAAATTCTAACAAATATACATATATAATACGGTAGATGACAGTTAAATTCTCTGATGTACTTTTTGTAATCTTACATTGCAGCCTCCTGAATTTTGTTGGAGCTTATTGAACCACTTACTGAACCACCTCCAAGATTATTGGGATTTTCGGTGTTGACATCGCGAACGATGTACAGTTCAGAGGCCATCTTGAAAGCAAGCCAAAACTTGTCTCAAAGAAGCTGGGAGTGCTAAACCGGTCCAAGCAGTACTTAGAAAGAAAGAAAATATTTATTGTTGTTCCGAGACAGCACTGGTTTTCAGTGCCCACCTCCATAACCCAAGACCCCTAGTACTATGTAGAAAACTTAAACCATTACATTCAAAAACAATATATATATATGTCGCAGAACGGCCTCGTTCTCACGACATCTTTAGTTATTGCAGGTTTAGTGGGCGTCATCAGGATAAAATGCGAGCATAAAACACAATAGCCACGGTTTATACACTTTTAATTAAGATTTGATCAACATTATGACATAGTTTAGACCGAGCAGCGGGTTCAGGGCACCCGCTCATACTTCCAGCTTCAATACTTTCTTTAAAATACTCCATGGTCCAACTCGACCTGTTGCCACCAACCAAATGTGTCACAAAATCTCCTCAGTCTACCCAAGTAGATATTACTCAAAGTATAGAGGGCGCTGACCCCGCTCCGCCATATGCTCTGCTCTGATTGGTCGTTTATTAAATTACAATATTCATAACTTTTATTAGGTTAGAACGATCTTTAAGTTATAAAAACATTCAACAAATCAAATTAAATTACATTAAGAATTTTAGAAGTAATTAAAATGTAAACAAATGATATTGTGCGTTATACATCCAGTCAACGATACGTCCAATTAAAGCTTCCCTCCGACATATATATATATATAAGAATTATACAATAATATACCCTAACAAAACAACGAAATACTAAATCATAAAAAAATAACTATAACTAAATCACTAAAATTTAAATTATTCTACAAACTGTAAACAACTATAAGATACAAATAATCACGAATTACAAATTACATTAATTACTGCACCTAGGTAAGTAAAATGATATACACTGACAATGACATACTTTACACCGCGGCAACGCCTTGTGCTTTATAAAGCCCAGGTGAAGCCGCATATAAAGTACTTGCTCACACCTTTGGGATGGAGCACCTGCTTACCAACTTAATCCCCGGGACTATATTTAAGGTCGAGCCGTTCACGTTGTTGTTGAACCCATACTCACAGACGGTTTAGATATGCTTGGACTGTATAACGAAGAGTGTTCCGAAGAACTGTTTAGATTGGTGCCTGCGTCCTCTTTCTACTATCGCTAAAAGCGATAAGGTCGCCTATTGCTCTAATGGAAATGTGTTTATATTAAATGTGTAGGTTTAGGTTATGGTGAACAATAAAGAGTTTTCATTCATCGCACCGCTCATCATCTTTTGGGTGGTGGTTTGTGTGTGGTTCATCCTCACTTCCTTGAGCTGCTTCGCTCATATACGCAACGGTTCTGCAGAACGTTTCTTTTGCGTACTGTTGAGATTTGGAATGAGCTCCCAGCCGAGGTTTTCCCACAGCGCTACGATATGGAGTTTTTCAAAAGGGTGTTATAAAATTTCTTCGAGGCCGGCAGCGCGTTGATAACATCTCTGGTGTTACAAACGTCCATAGGCGACGGTAACCGCTTTCCATCAGGTGGACCATCAGCCTGTCTGCTGTACTTCAACTATTAAATAAACTTTGATGTCATAACTAAAAGAGTGAGATAGTTGCGTTAATTGTTATTTTTTAGGATTCTTTAACGGGAATTTTGAATTTAATGTAATTTTGTGCAGTTTTTTATTGGAACAGTTGAAGAATAATGATTATTTTACATTCATGTTGAATTATTAAGTGAAGTGCAACTAATCGAGTTGCCATAATAATTCACGTTTGGCGCCAGGCAAAGACCTAAAATTTCTGTTTGTCCATCACATAGACATAAACATGTCTTAAAAATGACTGGCTGAATACATTATTCACCTTGGTATATATTTTGGATACCAACGTTGCCAACCAGAGCTTCGCCTAGTTTTAGGACCAGTAAGTAATATAAGTACTTTAAATTTTACTTTTTCAAAATAAAGATTATTATTATTGTACAAATATTTATTTTTTCAAAAAAAATGTATTGACTGTTTTTTTTAAATAATATTAAACATTGTTCTTTTATAAAAATACATCCAACATAAAATATTGAATAATACAAAACCCTATACTTCAAGCGGGGCTTGGCTTTATTAGTATTTTTTATAAAGACAACGGTCTAGGACAGAGGTTCCCAACTGTGTGACTTGTAATCCCTTTAACATGTGACCTAACTTTAAGTTATATAGCGAATCGTGAAATTTGCTGTAGTATGTGTTTGTGTCCTTTCAGATGACAAGAGATAATAGTTTCATCTCAGAAAAATTGAACGGTTTTCATAGAAAATGCAACCAAAATTAACGTAAGCGTTACTGCGGGGAATGCTCTAGTTTTAATATAATTCTTGATTAAGTTTCGTGATAGTGTTTCAAAAATTTACTTAACAGAAATGTTATAATTTATTGATACATATATAAGGGATACGCCCCCCAAGAGTACTGTATCGGTCTGTGTGTGGGTGGAGTATATTCAGAGAAGCCAAAACTATAGTCTTAACCGGCTTAACTGAAATCCGTTATTGTGGATCCCCATTTATATACATTTCATAGCTATTAAATATTGTTACATACCGACAAAGAACGCACACCTGGCTGTTGTAAAACGCAGTTTATTGCCTTTCCTGCAGTCGGAGTTCTTTTCTTTACTTCGTGTTTAAAATTTCGAAATATCCTTTTGTTATCGCACTTATTTTATGTCCGTCATTAGTGTCGAACTAATCCTTGTTTTTATTGCATTGCTTCGAAGCTTGCCAGATGTGCGGATTAACTCAGTGAGCGCGGCTCCTTTGTCGGTATTATACAGTTTAGTATAAAACAATGCCCGAACGGAGGGGTGGGGCAGTCTAAGCGATAACACAAGCGAGGCAAGACGTGCGTATATTTTAGTGACGGACTTGAATTGTGCATTACATTGGGACTTATTGCGTCTAGTTATATTTGTACCTATGTTATACGTGTTGGTATAGTTTTAATAAATTCTATAGTAATTCCAAAGGCATTATTAATTCGAGTCCTGTAGCTCGTAACAATATTTATGTTCACTAATATAGACCCCTGGAGGTCCATATAGAGACTACTTTGGGTATCAATGGTCTAGGAAGCATTCGTATTTGCTAAAATATCTCTAGAGCCCTCTTAAATAGTGGAAACTTATATCCATGTTACAGGCACATACATAAAAACGAGTAATACACCGGCCCGTAAACGAAATAGCCATACATCTTGCTAATTGACGTTATCTCCACTCGCCAGGACGCGACTTTCGGTTTTTCTTTATTCCTCTTGTCCTTTTGCCCGTGTGTTACGGACAACGTGTGCACTTTGGGATTTTTTAATCCTCCCCGTTAATTTTTAGTACGGTTTTATATATCCGTTTAATCGGAACGAAGCGGGATGAAAGTGGTGAGATGAAATACGAAGTGATTATTTTTTATACGTTTTATAATTTGATTAGCTGATGAAATTTGGTTAAAAAGGTACATAATTTTTTTTTAAATTCTAACAAAAAATGTTTTTTTAAATATAACTATATTATAATCATTGGTATAAAAAACGAGGTGGACTGTAAGCACTGGGTTTCTTTTGGTTGGGAACAGCATTTGTACGACTTACTTGATTTGTAATGTTGCGATCTTCCTTGGGCCGGCCCGTGTTCTTTCTTCTTACAACACATTTAACTTTAACCACATACAAACACACTGGACTGGATTGGAGCACGGAAAATGGCACTTTAAATTATTATTTTTAACTTGCGGGAGCGGGCAGCGGATGTAATATCAGCACGGGCGTGCGAAGCGAGAGGGGCGGGAAAGCGCCAAAAGACAATCATTAGAAGACGTCACTGTCAATGACAATTTTGAGCTCATTTTCTATTTTACGCGGTAAGGCTTTGGCCTTAACAATCATGTTCAGGCAAAGAGGGCTACTTCGGATCAGTAGATCTATGTAATTCAATTTATAGATATTTTATCTGTCTGCAAGAGCATCTAAGTCAACACTTAGGCTACTTTTTACATATTGTCACGCCTGTTTCCCTTTGGGGTTGGCAGAGACGATGGATCTCCACCTGCTACGAGCCTGACAAACAATTTACACTTCATCAACTTTCATTAATCTTTTCATACATACATTTAAATTGCTTTTTATCTAACCTTTCTTCAAAATATCTTATTATTTAAGACTACTTTGTATCCTGACAAATGACATTGCTTCCGTAGGAAAGACGAATGTAGCAAAATAAAGCCATTAGGATGACGTGTTTATTAGTAACTTGCTACTACATTCAAGGCTTCAATATTAGTGTAGAGCTGATACGCTATTTCAATACACCATTGTTTTTTGTTTATTAAGACTTTTATAAGGTCTAATTAAAAGTGTCACTCAGTAAGAGAAGAATGATTAATGGCTTGATCTAGTCAGGTAAGATTTAGAAGTTTTTTTAAACGTACATTTTTTGCGTGAACATCGTCATTAAAAATATAATTTTTAGGCTTTACATACAAAAAGCAATATAATTTTATTTCTTTTCTGATCAAGTTGATAGAGGTGATATTGATTGTCCAGACTTAATCTCATAAACATTGCGGGATAATCAGCTTAGTTTGACGCAGAGAGGATCGTTTCACACGTCTTTAGTAACGAAATATAAACTCTTTCTACAAAATAATTGTAAAATTAAGACTACATTTATACGGCACTACTGCAAAGATTTTTTGTAACTACACAAAAATAATAACTAATTATTATAATGTATCGTGTATAGACATGTGGTCACCAATAGGTGGTGGATTGTTATCAGCATTTTATCATTTTCTTTACTTTAACTGATATTTATGTAGAAAGCACTTAAAGTGTATTTATAACTTAGTGGACATGAAGTAATACGTTAATTTTCTGAGAGAAGAAAAACAAAAGAAGCACGATAATGTCAAAAAATAAAGAGGTCGTCAACAATGTATTATTAATCTGTAGGCTTAGCTAAAATAAAACAAACAAAACAAAATTACTAAGTATTTCTTTCATAGTAAATACAGGAAATTCCTCTTTTCCTTTTCTTCCGGTAACATTAAGAATCTTGTTTTATTGTTTTACTTTATTTGACAGTTTTCGATAAAGAATTATGACAGTGGTAGCTTTTTGTGGTCTCAGCTTGTGATTAGGAACAAATGTGCTTTGTCCGAATTTGAACATTGTGAGTTGCAATATTGTTGTATTGATAACATTTATCATCCTGTTATGGTTCTTGGTTTTTTTGTTTATTATTTATTTCTTGGACATATATTTAGGTGTGCACAATTCTAAACTAGCTAACTTGGCTACATCTTTCGCGTGAAACCTGTGAGATATAGATTTGAAATATAATACGTATATTTCAGATATAAATGATTTAGAAAAAGTGGCAGACGAAAATTTGAAAACGGACATTAGAAATTGTTTTTTTTTATTTTTGGGAATTTATCTTGAAATCACATACTTTAATTTCATTAGTATATTTTTAGGAATAGCGTGGTTACCGGGTTGAGAACCGTTTTGTGTGGGGCTATTTCTTCATAGAATGGTGTACAAATGCCAAAACGCTCAACACGTTAATTTATTAACTTCAATAAAACCATGAAACTAATAAAAAAAACATACATTGTTACAAGTCGCGAGACACGAATTAAAATGCCGTTCCAATTACTATAGAGTTTATTAGAACTATACAAACACGTATAACAGATGTACAGATATAACCGAACATACGTACACACCTCTTGCTTTGCTCGTGGATATCGATCCACTGCCTCCCCGCTATCAGGTCATCGTTTTATATTGCACAAATGCAAGGTCCCCGTTACTAAGTTGACTTTAATCCGACACACCTGGCTAATGACTGCCATAAAAGATTTCAATACAACAATGGAAAGTTCTCTAGAATAATTACTTAACGCATGCCAATAAATAAGTAAACAAAAGAAGTCCAAATACCGAAAGGTAACAAAATGTGTTTTTACAGTTTTTAGGTCGTAACAATATATATTTATTTATTTCGTATCCACAAAACATAACAATATAGCGAAAAAATCTTAACTATGGGTGGAAAAGCCGGGAGCCCAAACTAGGAAAGAAATCCTGTCATTATGGCACTCCTGACCCCTCACCTCCAGCTTCAAAATACGAGTATATAGTAGACACTAATGGTTATAAAACATACAAATAGTTTAAGTTATATATGAATTATATGTAATGTATGTGTGGTGTATCTGTGTATGTGTGTGTGTGTGGCTGTGTGTTTGTGTGTGTGTGGGGGGGGGGGTGTTTGTGTGTGCGGATGATTGTTGTTGATATCCCATCATTGGAACTGTAAAGATAATGATTTAATAGGTTGCATAAGGTTTTCAGTGTTTTCATAATCAATTTTTAATAGAAAAGATTTGACTTGCTTTTTGAGTTCGTAGTGTTTTAATTTGTATAAGTCATTAGTTAGCATATCAGCGTAGTTAGCTTTGAACTTATTTTGTTGTATATAAAAGAACTAAGAAAACGAACATGTTTTTGAGCAAATGTTGTTTTAAATGCTTCGATTACAAGTATTTTGCCTTTTAAACGTTTAGTGCATTGTAATATCGAGTCATATGGTAAGACACGATGTTGATGTCGACATATTTGTAATATGAATATTTGCCTTACAGATAGCACTTGCCACTCTTGATATAGTAAACTAGCAGGGTAATGAAAAAGCCGTCCCAGGCCAACCTTTAAAACAGCTCTTTGCGCTTTTTCAAGTGGTTGTAGGTGAGTTTTATAAGCACCACCCCACGTCGTTATGCAGTATGAAATAATGGTGTAGCAAAGTGCATAATAGATTATAAGCAAATTTTTAATAGTGGCTGCGTGACGTATTTTTCCAAAAATAACAATTAACTTTCTCACTCTAGCGACCAATAATTGAATATAAGGCTTATATGTAAGTTGATAATCTATTATAATGCCCAAATATTTTACACTGTGGCAATTTTCTAAGATTATACAAGCATTATTTGTTGTATTGGATGTACAGGAGCAGTTTTTTACATGGGCTACTAGCTTAAGATCTGTTTCATTGTTTATGTTTTTTGTCTGCAGTGAAAAAGTGACAATAAATTTGTGTTTTGCTCGGATTTATAGTTAATAAACTACTTGTTAATGATACACAAATATCATCAAACCCCTTTTGTGTGTATTTAAAAACATCATCCCAACACTCGCCTTTAAACAGTAAAACTGTGTCATCGGCAAAGGATATAAGTTTGCCGTGTCGTATTTTAGTTTCACAGACATCATTAAAGTAGGCCAAAAAGAGTGTTGGACCAAGAATACTTCCTTGAGGAACTCCGTAAGTGACGGGTATTTCTTGGCTGATGTAATTGCCTATTTTTACAGTTTGAGGTCTGTCACTAAGGTAGCTCCTGAAGAGTTCAAGCTGTTTGTCACGTGTTCCGAGACGTTCTAACTTTCTCAATAGAAGCGGGATGCTGACTGTATCAAATGCCTTAGCCAGGTCTAGAAATATCACCAAACATTTTTGCCCTTGGTCAAGTGATCTCACTAAAACTAAATACCTATATACAATTGACATAGATTTATTAACGCTTAAATTTTGACTAGTTTATTTCTAAAAATATACCTAAATCAAATAATAAATTGTCTATCTTTAGCGCCATATAGTTATTTGCAGTGTAATATCTTTGGCTACCTGTCCATTGAAGCGAAGCTAGGTTGCGGAGCGGAAAAACAGAGAAATATTAACCAACTAGCTTCTGGCCGCGACTTCGTTCGCGTGGAATAGTAAAAAAAAAGTAAGTTAGAAAAACCCCGCGTTTTGAAACATTCTTCATTGGTGCTCCGCTCCTATTGCTCTTAGCGTGATGGTTTATAGCCTATAACCTTCCTCGATAAATTGGCTATCTAACAATGAAAAAAACAATCAAATAAGACCGGCAGTTCCTGAGATTAGCGCGTTCAAGCAAACAAACAAAGAAACAAACTTATCAGCTTTATATATTATATATATAAGATAAAACTCTCTCACCGACACCACACCCTGTCAAAATATCCGCTTCTATTATATTACGTTACAGAGAAATTACTTTTAGTCTGTTATAAGCTGTTTAAGTAATTAAAGCTTTTTAACTATCCCACGGGAACTATTTAATATTTCGGGATCAAAAGTATACTATATGTTGACCAGGGATATAAGCTATCACCGTACAAAATTTCATGTAAATCGGTCTAGTTGTTTCGGAGATTAGCCGGTACAAACAGACAGACAAACAGAGAAACAAAAAATTCGAAAAAAATCTAAATTAGTTCTATTTCACTTCTTACATCCCCATGACTCGGTTTTTAGCAATTTTTTTCATTGTACATAAATTTGACCTCTACAATTTTATTATATGTATAGATAGGATTGCATAAAATTGCGTCAATGGACAAGCAGCCAATTATTATTGGTCACTATTATACTTATTATTACTTATTGGTCAGTATTTCTCGGTTTCTCCGCTCCACTTCACTGGGCAGGCCACCTTTTACTAGGCGGCAGTACTTCCTAGTTTTTTATTAAATTAATGTATTTATTTAAAAATCGAATAATACATATTACATACTGTACTCTTCTACTTGTTTACAGATAGTTGTTACTTTCTATCAAGAGGCTGTCTATTCGGGACGTATAAGGGTATTGGAGCAAACGTGTCGAGTGGCATTCGACTCAAGTTTGAACATACCCTTACACACCACGTAGCACTGTTAAGTAGCAGTTACCACTAGTTCTCGAATACATAAATAATAATGACGGTCTGCCCAAAGACTTTCGTCTTATGCAGCTGCTACCGCCTTGTAAACCTTTTGGCCAATACGGACTTTTGTTTCATTGTTTAAATTTTCCATTTAAAACTTAGGGCGTGTTATTTATTCATTCAATGAATGTCATGTCATTGCAAATAAAACAACTTTGCTCCGCAAATGATATAGATTTATATATTAAAATAAATTAACATACTGTTACGAGCTACACAGGACTCGAATTAAAATGCCGTTGGAATTTATTATAGAGTTTATTAGAACTGTACAAACACGTATAAAACAGGTTCAAAATATCACTAGACACACTAGTATAAACTGCACGATTCAACAACACGCGCAAAGTCCGTCACTATATCGCTCTTCGAATATACTACACACGTCTTGCTAGTATCGTAATCGTCGCTTGACTGCCCCACCCCTCCATTCGGGCATTGTTTTATACTAAACTGTATAATAGAACAAAGGACCGCGTTCACCCAGTTAATCCGCACACCTGGCAAACAAGGATTAGTTCGGTCATAAAACAAGTTCAATAACAATAACATGTTTTTCTTAATTGCAAATACTAAACACAAAGTAAACAAAAGAATTCCTAAATCAAAGGAGACAATAAACTGCGTTTTACGACGGACATTTTTTTGTCGGTATGTAACAATACAATAAATATGACATTCTATATAATAACCCGCTCCCCGCCGCATCGCTTAAGCCTATGTGAAAATAATTATTATTACATAAGTAATATACTACTTACAATACGCTGTAAATAATATAAATACTGTAAATAATTTAAACCCCATCGCTTCGCCGAATCAATTAATAATCAAATACATTACAAAAATAGACTATACATAGATTGATAGCTAGATAATTCTTTATTGTACACCAAAGCATATAAAACAGAAGTGGAAAAAGATAAGAGATGCGATCTCTTCCAGGCAGGAGTTTTTATCCGTGCAGGAATGGAGAAATAATACAATTTCCTGCGGCTGGGCGGCCTGTCGTAAGAGGCGACAAAACAACCCACAGCCAGGTGGTAGGGCATTTGCCGGACTGGATGGCTACCACCCCTGGTCTAAAGTATGTCGCCATATCAACCTTGAGTTATGTTCCGGCATTAGTGACCAGGTTCCAGTTTCCCCTAAGAGCAGCAGCGCCTTTGTAGCACCTTTGGTGTTGCAAATGTCCATAGGCGATGGTAACCGCTTTCCATCAAGTGCTTGCAATAAAAAAAAGATATCACTTTTAGCGATAAGACCGCTCATTGTACACGGATTGAGTCGTACATCCGTGCAGTTTTCATATCTATGCATGAACGGAGAGAGAATACAATTCCCTGCAGCCTACTACTTGGATGTGGCTTACTTTATCGCTTTCTACGACAGAGCACAGGATTGACGGAATTTCTATTTTTATCCGTTTCTACAGTTATAAATTTCCCGCCCATCAGACCAGGTCCCCAAATCTGCAACTTTCACAAAAAACCCACGTCACTGCGAGTCAAGATTCATTCAACTGACTTATGGTTAAATATGTGTAGTCTCTAAAATTCACATTAAATCAGTCTCGGTCAAATAAAGATTGATTCAATATTAAACCGAGGTACTTAAAGAGTACAAAAACCGTCTAAAGAATTTGAGTTACAGGCTCCAGGCCTTAGGTATAGTTAGCCCTTCGAACTACAACTAAGCGAGTTAGATTGATTTGGAGAGTATCGAACTTAATACGACCGAAACTTAGGACGCGTAATGGAATCTTAAAAAATATTTCTTTGCACTAATGGTAGGGGCTTTCGTCCAAGCTTACCACTAGAAGGGTCGTTTCGAGGGCGTCGAGTTCCATTACATGTGCCCCCAAGGGCCACCGCGGTCCTAATTGTGTACGATTGTCCAAGGAAGCACCTCTTGTAAAGGTACGTGGGGATTGTTTTTGATCTTACGCTCATTGTGACCAGCTGAAGTTCGGTCCTTACATCTTTTGGAGATTCTTTATGTATGAAAGAAAGAAAGAAACTTTACTTGCAAGAAACTTTATTTGCAAAAATATGATATTATGAGATATAAGATATGAACAGCGGCAAGGTGCTGTTAGGTCAGGAAGTAGTTGGGTAAGATCATGGGAAAATAACCAGCTATCCGAAATGTGTCTTGAAATCAAGAACACAACACCTTTTTTATACGTTTTCATGTCAATTATGGGCTTGTAACTCACACAGATTAGTATTCACGTTGTCTTTCCGAATAGGGATGTAAATTTGAGACCAATTTGGAGAATAATACTGGTTGTAAATTAGTGGAAAATATGCTTGGAATGGAAAAGTAGAAGCTCCACTAACCTTGACACTGTCCTTATCTTGGGATCAGGTCAGGCTTCAGCTCACAGACGAACAGCCCATGACACCAGTTTCATATCATAATAGGGTACTTGACGATGAAATCAACGGAACTGAGATTTTTTTTACTATCTTATGACATGCCGAAGCCACCTATATTTTATAGGAGATATCAGAAATCAGATATCTTTTATTCATAATACAGTTACACGTTAATTTCTATACTATAATTATTATAGTCACAATTAAAACTAAAATTAAGACATATACCGCACCGCTTAAATACTATAAATTACTGAAACTACCGTCAATCAAATATTCGCAATCTGAACTGTCCAGCAAATTGTTACAAATGCCACCAAAACGTTTAATGAATGCAACAGTACCGTATTCAACTCCTTGTTATTCATTGCATCAGGCCAATAAACATCGACTTTAAAATAGCTCTCATTTCGTGATATCTAACAATTATTAAATTATGACATTATTATATGATTAATTAATACAACTACAGCTTCATACCATCTCCTATAAATATATTATTACATGCCGACAAAGTAAATGCACACCTGGCTTATTACCTTTCCTGCATTTGGACTTTTTTGTTTACTTTGTGTTTAAAATTTGTAATTAAGAAAAACACTCTATTGTTATTGTACTTGTTTTATGACAGTCATTAGACAGGTGTGACTAACAAATTCTTGGAAATGATTGTTTTGCGTCGAGACATATTGTATTTGTACAGAATAAAAGGAATACCCGAACGGAGGGGTGAGGGAGTCGAGCGACGACTACAATACTAGCAAGACGTGTGTACATTCGACAAGCTATATAGTGACGGACTTTGCGCGTGTTATTGAATCGTGCAGTTTGTACTGGAGCCGTCCAGTTATATTTGTACCTGTGTTATACGTGTTTGTATAGTTCTAATAAATTCTATAGTAATTCCAACGGTATTTTAATACGAGTCCTGTAGGTCGTAGCAATATATTAGTTACCAAAAATTTTAAGTAGATAACAATTATTGTGATACGTGTCATCTACCCTATTTAAACATTTCACATACGTCACACCCAATAAAACAAAGTCTGATTATCTAAGGATAGAAAGATGTACACACGACCTAACATATCGTCAGTCAAACGTTGAATGAGCTATCTTTTCTCCGCTTCGCCTTATGTACAATACAAAAATGCGGGTAGATTACGAAATAAGTGCAGCGGTGTTTTACCTACCTTTTTTACAAGGCGAGGATCAAACAATAATTAAACTTACTAAACAAAAGAATGGCTTTTAAAGTATATCATGAATGACCCTACCGGAAGACACGTAGAGTCGCTTTCATTCAAGTTCCGGCAGCACGCCCTCGGAAGTGGCTGTAAGCATGTGAGCTCGAGGTCGGATATGACGTTGGAATTGTCGCCATTTGACCTTTATTCTGTTGTTACTAAAAATCTCTACTTATTGTGTCATGTTTGTGATATATTGTATATGAATTGCGGGTAGTTTTGTATTTCATATAATGTAGAATAAACCAGTCTTGTCACCGCCGTCATTTCTTTAATTTAGTACCTAATTTAATTTTCTAACAAAATTTTACGAAGATCCCGGCACTGATAAGGAGGAATGACGATAAAGGCCTGTTCGATCGGTGCGATACCACGCTCTCATAGAATATCGGCGTAAAACTGTTAGCCTTGAACTAGTCATGTTTCGTGAAATGAGTGAGAGTTCGGATAGCCCACTTCCCCTTCTCTTCCGATGAAGCCTCTATTTCACCTCTCTATTCCATCCTACAGGCTGGCAAAGCATTGGCTTGTCTGTTGTGTTACAAAAGTCTTCAGGGGTCTAGAGGTCATCTATGCAGGAAAAGAGAAAGAATACAATTGCCTGCGGCCGGGTGATCTGTCTTAAAATGCGATAAAACAACCCACAGCCAGGTGGTAGGGCATTTACCCGTTTGGCCCGTCATAACAAAACTGATCTCGCTGGAGGAAAGCAATTATTAACTGCCATTAAAGTCACGATCCTCAGCAGTGATAGAGCGATTTAGAAGAAGAGAATGGAAGAAAAACCAACTGAAAGTCTAAAAACACCCTATACGATGCAATCTTTTAACATGCGTCATCTGACACGCAATTACCCGATTTATTTACTACTGATTTTGATCCGTGAAGGAACGGAGAAAGAATACAATTTCCAGCGGCCGGCCTGTAAAAAAAGGCGACAAACGTCACAGCCAGGTGGCGAGATGTCTGTCACCCTTGATCTAGAATATGCCGCTATAAGTACCTTGAGTTATGTTCCGCTATTAGTGGCCAGGTTTTCGTCTCCCTATAGAGAGCGACATCACATTGGTAGCAGCTTTGGTATTGCTAATGTCTATAGGCGATGGTAACCACTTTCCATGAGCTGGGCCAAGTCTGTTTCTTTATCAGTTCGCAATAAAAATACATTACAATTTTGTGTATATGTGCATTATTTAATCTAATTACCGAAATACTGCTAGCGCTCAGGTTAGAGTGAGAGAGGAGGAGTCTGCCTACCGCTGCCGTATGTGTGACAGAAAGGGAAGCCAGACAGACTGGCGCCGTAACACGTTACGTAACGAAGCGGTTTACCCTCCCATAAGAAGTTATCACTTAAAAAATATGGATCATACTTTCTTATGTCACAATCAAGTCTACGCGAATTAGAGCAAATTGAACACATTAACCCAATTTTGAATGCCATAAATTTAAATCCCATTTCCCGATATCTACGGATGGCACTTAAAATACCAATAAAACGTTATATGTCGTGATAAACTGTACTCATCCGGACAAATAGATGTGATGTGAACGCACCGAGCTTAGTCGAATGACTGAAGTGGTTAAGTGCTATTTTTTTATAAAGCTATTTTCTTGTATAGGACTTTACTCCTGTATTATTTTTGTTACAACCTAGGCGCCGACAAAGACAAATTCCACGTACAGATCTGTAGAAACACATTTTATTACCTTTTTTCTATATTGCAGGAAGTCAGCAGACAGGCAGATGACCCACTTGATGGAAAGTGGTTACCATCGCCTATGGACATTTGCAACACCAAAGGTGCTACAAATGCGCTGCTGCTCTCTTAAGGGAGACTAGAACCTGGTCACCAATGCCGGAACACATCTCAAGGTTGTTATGGCGACATACTTCAGACCAGGGGTGGTAGCCATCCAGTCGGGCAACTGCCCTACCACCTGGCTGTGGGTTGTTTTGTGGCCTCTTACGACAGGCCGCCCGGCCGCAGGAAATTGTATTCTTTCTCCGTTCCTGCACGGATAAAACCTGTCGGCATTTGAACTAATTGTAATAATTTTATGATCGTCTTCTTTTGTTCACTTATTTATTGGCATAAGTTTCTAATTATTGTGGAGAATAACCTATTGTCCTATTTTACTCGCTCATTAGCATCATTAGCCAGGTGTTGCGGATTCTTTTCCATTAGTGAAGAATAAAACGACGGCCTGATGGAGAGCGGGGGGGGCAGTTGAGCGAGAACCACGATCAAGGCGTGACAATCGGGAATCTAGTAGTGACGGACTTTGCCCGTTTTATTGAATTACGACCTTCTGCATTACGTTTGGACTTGTTGTGTTCGGTTATATTCGTACCGGTGTTATACGTGGTTGTATAGTTCTAATAAACTATATAATAATTCCAACGGCATTTAATTCGAGTCTCGCACTCGTATTAATATATTTTAAAAATGTAGAAATATTTTACGCCCAGCGAAGTGGGCACAGGAACGCCTGTAAAATATTTTACAGCAATAAGGTACCACGCAAGAATTGCGCACATCCTTGTACGAGGCACTGCGAGTGCTTTCTGCGTTTATGAATTAATTAAAGGTTACCAGTTTAATTAAACCTTGATATGCGTGCGTGCGTGTATGCGTGGGTTCATGTGTATTATTTAATAACGCCCAGCGAAGTGGGCAGGGGTCAGCTACTATTAATTAATTCCAGGCTTACTCAATTTTACCCTTTCACCGTCAACAAATCTATTCAAGCAGTAGCGAGCATAATAAGACCTCTAACAGTTTTCAAATTCCGTCTAAGCCACTCAGCCTTGGGAGCTCAATATACACTGGTGATCATAAACGCATATCTATGATCGAATGTCTAATTTACGAGCATATCCGGTTGTTAAACGTGTCTTCGTACTGGCAAAAAAGGGTTGTACCACCCTTTGTTAGGGGTGATCACGATTATAGCCAGACCCAGAACTAACTTTAAAAAGAGGGGCTGATGGGGATTGTAACGCTGGAAAAATCAAGTCTTTTATTTTTAACCAACTTCTAGAAGGAGGTTTTCAATTCGAATGTATGTTTGTTACTCCATTACTTCGTTAATTGTGAACTAATTTCCAATTTTTTTTCTTTATTCTAAAGTGTATACATCTGAGAAGGTCCCATTGTCACCAAGTCAGGATCTGATGAGTGGATCTCAGGGAAATCGACAGTATCTTAACGCCAAGCGCCTAAACTCTACGTAAAGCAATACTTGTATACGCGTGCTAGTTGTATCGGGCGCTTAAAATATTCTTTGTTGCTTCAACTTAAGTTGTTGTATAAATTTTTTTGTCATTCTTCTTTCCTAATACTTATAGATAAATAATTAAAATAAGTGTCCCAGTTATTTTTTTATCATTTTGATGTTAAAATATTACAGTTGAAAAAAGCCTATTTTCTCACTTTCTGTAAAAGCATTAATTATTCGAACCTCCGTGAATACTAATCAAATAATTAGTCCTCTAATGACGCTTCGTCCCTGTTGTTTATTTATGCACCAACACGCCCGTTATCTCACTGGGCCCACCACCACGTCTATATTATTCTTTCAAAATAACAAAAGGAATGATAAATTAGTAGGCCATTTTGATATCATTTTTAATTCAACAAGCACAAGAAGGGAGAGTAGCGAGGTTATTGTAAGTTGGTGTCAGTTGGTCGGTTCCTGTATCTTGGCACCCTAACGTTCCGCCTGACGCAGGTCCTCTCGGGGCACGGATGCTTCGGGAGGTACCTGTGTCAAATAAGGCGCGAACAGTCGTCAGGGTGCCACCACTGCATCGGCGGCGACGAAGACACGGCGCTGCACACCCTCCAGGTGTGTCCAGCCTGGGACAAGCAGCGCCGCAATCTCGTCGCGGCTATCGGGGCGGATTTGTCTCTCCCGGCCGTGATGAGGGCCATGGTCGGGAGCGCCGACGCGTGGGACGCAGCCGCCTCCTTCTGCGAGACCGTCATGTCCGCGAAGGAGGCAGCGGAGCGGGAGAGGGAGCAAACCACCACGCTAACCTCCCGCCAGAGCCGGCGGCGGCGTCGGAGGGTCGTTCAGGACGACCTCCAGCCGCCGTAGGCTACGGCCGTGCGGGCGACCGGCGGGGAAACCGGACCCGCCCGCACATTAAGGCCGGAGAGGAGGGACGCGCGCCGATCCGCGCGCCCCCTCTCACCTCGTGGTGAGGTAGAGGAGCTGGAGAGACCCAGATCTCCGGCTATCAAATGGTGAGGCCAGCCCGCAAAGGGGCCGGCCGCCGTCCGTCCGGGCTGGTGGGGAATGTGCGAGCGAGCCCACAGCCCGGACAAAGGACGCTCGGGATCGGACAGGGGTTTTAGTGGGTATCCCTAACCGTG
This sequence comes from Dendrolimus pini, assembly GCA_949752895.1. Taxonomy (NCBI): domain Eukaryota; kingdom Metazoa; phylum Arthropoda; class Insecta; order Lepidoptera; family Lasiocampidae; genus Dendrolimus; species Dendrolimus pini. The sequence continues at coordinate 7,800,824 of OX457150.1, forward strand.
GCGTGGCAATAGCTCTTCACATCCCATCGTGGGGCGCTAGTGCCACCCCGACCTGGTGAATCCCACACACGGGCCGCGACCTTTTCCCCTTGCGCGGCTTATGGTCCTCAAACGGGTTTCGCCTGTATAATAAATAAAAAAAGGTTCCTGTATCTTGGGACGAGCAGCGCCGCGATCTCGTCGCGGCCATTGGGGCCGATTCGTCCCTCCCGGCTGTGGTGAAGGCCATGGTCGGGAACGCCGACGCGTGGAACTCAGCCGCCTTCTTCTGCGGTCTCGTCATGTCCGCGAAGGAGGAGTTGGAGCGCCTCCTTCGTGGACATGGCGGTCCTCCCCTCCCGCCAGAGCCAGGGGCGGTGACTGAGGGTTGTCCACAACGACCTCCAGTCGCCGTAGGCTACGGCCGTACAGGCGACCGGCGGGGAAACCGGACCCGCAGGCAGAAAAGGCCGGGGAGGAGAGATACGCGCCCAGATCCGGGTGCCCCCTCTTGCCTCGCGGGGAGTTTGAGGAGCCGAAGAGATCCAGATCTCCGGCTAACAAATGGTGAGGCCAGCCCGCAAAGGGGCCGGCCGTCTCGAGGATCGAACAGGTGTTTTAGTGGGTATCCCTAGCTACGGCGTGCAATAGCTCTTAATACGTAAGGCGCTAGTGCCACCCCGATCTAGCGAATGACACACACGGGTCGCGACCTTTCCTCTCTTGCGGCCTATGGTCCTCTCTCAATCGGCTTTCCTCTATATAAAAAAAAACCCTATATCTTACTGACAGTTCTTTTGCCTTACTATCGCTTAAAATTAGACATAAGACATTTAAAACGTACTGTTTGATCCCAGGACCCCGTCTTCAAGACCTTTGAGACCGTCAAAGAGGTTACAACTCAAGATACCGTAACATACTATGGAGATTTACGCAAGATCGTTCTCTGTTCAGGATGTGCATCTCTGGAATGCTCTGCCGGCAGATGTCCAATCTTCTAAATCTATCCATTCCTTTCATAGACTTGTGAAGGAGCACTATCTCACTGTATAACGTGTTTATAATTTGTTTTGTATGTATATGTACGTATATATTTTTGTTTTATTTCCCAAAATAGTCCTACACTGGCTGGTGCTTGTCCTTGGATGCATTAGTATATAGTGTAGACAGGGATAATCGCCGGTCAGTGTCACGCCACATTTACATTAAATTTGTCAAGGGGCGTTTACGTGTTGGCCTTCCTATGGCCCCACGCAAGCCTTCCAAAAGTCCGGCCATTTTTATGGCCCGTAGTCTCTAGACAAATACAATAATAATTATAAGTAATTAGTCTAAATAACAAAATGTCTATCATTACAGCGTGTCAAATATATTTATATCAGTTCATTATGTTTTATCGTCCATAAAACATGTTTATATTATCATGAGTTCTAGTGGTAAGTAACGATTATTTTTTAAATAGTGTACATGGCAACTCTCTAAGAGACTTCGGAAGCTTGTTGTATACGAAAAGCCCCATGTAATAGACACTTTTGCGCATAATTTGTCTATTGCATTTAAAACTAAAAGGTTCGTAAAGTGAAGGTTAAGTTAGAAGTTAGAGAACCGAATTTCAAAAGGTTTTCCTCACAAAGGGCCTCGTTGAATAATTCATAGCGACAAAAAGATATTCCAGAATAAATTCATACCAAAATACTCATTGACTACATTTTTTCAATACAACTGAACTTTGGAAGAGAAAGGTTCGTATGGGCGTACTTTTTGGTAGGCGGTTATGGGGTTTATTGGCATCACGTGGTTCCACCCCATTATGAAACGGTATAGCATTTGCTGTAGACCACGAGTAGTTTTCTTATTCGATTGTTATGGACTGTATGGGAGAGATATGACCCAGATACTCGCACAAGGAAAGCAGAAGCTCCATCAACCTTGAGAGCAGCCCCTCCTGAATCAGTTCAGGTTGCACTCGGGAACAGACAGCACTATGGTTTCACTTGAGATCTATCATTTTGTACACAGATTAGGTATAAAAGTTATTGGCACGGCCAGTAATTACAATGATTTGGTTTAAAACGCTAGATGAGCGCATGTCGTAGAACGTTGACAGCGAATGAAGTCACAAAACGTTGCCTATACCCTCCTTATTTTTTTTGGCTAGGGGAAATCCGTTTGAGGACTAAGCCGCGACAGGCACAGAAACCTGGGGTTCGCGATGATGTTCGCGACCCGTGTGAGTGTAGGATTCGCCAGATCGGGGATGGCACTAGTGTGCCCGGTCAGAACCGGAGCCACGCTATTGCCACTCCCCAGTTAGGGTTACCCACTAAAACCCCTGGGTGTTATGTCCTGCGCCTTATGCCAGGGCTACGGGAAATGGGCTGCCCGACTCCGCGATGCCCTGGCAGCCGTGGGCCCCGTTCACTGGGCCTCTTCCAATGCCGGGGGAGCTGCTCCCCCGGCTCTACTCGGTCTATTCCGTGCGTGGGGCGGTCTGTAACGCACCCCACGGGAAGAGAGCTGAGCGCGCGCGGAACACTCGCGCTCTCATCTCGATGTGCGGGTGAGTAAGAACCCCTATACCCTTAGGGTCCCCACCCGCGCCACCCGCTTACGGTGGCCGAAGATTTAGTTCCGATCTCCGGCTTCGGTGCGTCCTCCTTTGGCGGGAGCGGAGCAAAGACGTGCGCTCACGCTCCCGCTCCGCCTCCTCCTTTGCAAAAATGACGTGCTCGCAGAAGGAGGAGTGCCTATAACCTCCTGCGTTAACCGGCATCTCATTTTTTTCGTCCGTGCAGGAACGGAGATACAATTTTCTGCGGCCGGCCGGCCTGTCGTAAGAGGCGACAAAACAACCTACAGCCATGGCCGACTAGATGGCTACCGTCCCTGGTCTAAGTATGTCGCCATAACAACCTTGAGTTGTGTTCCGGCCAATGCATTTTTTTTACATTTCTTGTATGTTTGTTCGGGAGCCACATAAAAACTAATAGCAGATTTCGATGCGGTTTTCGCTAATGGACAGAAAATTCATTATAAATTCTAAAATTCTACAAATTTCTTTTAAGCTAAGTTGCTTGGACTGGTATTTTTTGTACTAGTTTATTTTGTGAGTTATATACCTACAACTTCTACCTAACTAATAAAGTGTAATCAAGTTTGTATTTACTAATGCTGTTCCGTCCTAGTATAACGTGGATAAAACATCGCTCTATCAATTTTGCTATCTACCCTCCATCTGTGTAAGGTTTATATTGCAGGAGTACAGCAGAAAGGCCGACGGCCCACTTGATGGAAAGAGGTTACCATCGCCTATGGATATTTGCAACACCAAAGGTGCTACTAATGCGTTGCTGCTCTCTTAAGGGAGACTGGAACCTGGTCACTAATGTCGGAACACAACTCAAGGCTGTTATGGCGGCATAATCTAGATAAAGGTGGTAGCCATCCAGTCGGGCAAATATCCTACCACCTGGCTGTGGGCCCTTTTGTCGTGTTTTACAACAGGCCGCCCGGCCGCAGGAAGTTGTATTTTTGCTCCGTTCCTGCACGGATATCTATCTAGATTGTTTTAAATTACCTAAAAAACACGAACCGCGCGACCCGATCATACCGCTTGTTGTTATTAATTCTAAACCGTTTTATTCAAGCGCAACGAACATTAAACAACAGTATAAAAGAGGTTAGATGTGTGTAGATCTTGTATACGCAACCCACACGTCTGTAAGCCGTAAAATGTCGAGTGCCAATAAAAATCGCTAAAAGGTCCTCTTGCATATAAAACAAAGTAATTCTCTTTTGTTTATAACGTTATATTATAACACATACATATAAAATATTGGGCCGTTTACATAACGTGCCTCCGATAACATTTTATGTGTATTTTGTTTTGTTTCTTGATTTTAGGGTATACGATACGATCTCTTTTTATTTTTTATTTATTTATTTAACAAGACAACAAAATGATTACGACTCGTTGAATTATACGTAGCATAGAAAACCTCTGGGGTTTATATTAGTGCTTCTATCTACGTCCGTAGCATTGAACAATTTAAACATATTTGATTTAAAACTGCATTTTAAGTTAATCTTCTATACAAGGGTGAATTCCTTAATGCCACCTGGAGGGAAAGTACCCTAAATAATAGAGATAGCAAATTTTACTCCAAAGAAGCATTTCTTTATTTTTGAAAAGTAATAAAACTGCATTCAAAGATTTTCGAAATTTCTCTTGCTTCACCCGGGAATCGAACCGACTAAAATCTGTAAATATTACACCCTATAATTTTATTGCGTCGATCGTTGGGGTCAATCACAAGGATGAAATCTCTCTAACATACTTTGTAAATTTAATGAAAGGAAAACCATGAAATTTTACTCCAAAGAAAGTAAAATTTGCTATCTCTATTATTTAAAGTACTTTCCCTCCAGGTGGCATTAAAAAATTCCGCTCTGTATAAAAATAAATGTTTGCCTGTATGTCCTTTGTAGAATCGTAAACAATACATTTGATGATCTTTAGCAAAGATGTTGTGCATGAGCCAAAGAAGGTTTCTGAGTTGGTTCACAATTGGACCCGGTAGGTGACGCTGCTGTCGGCATATTGAGTGAAGCTTTTTCGGGTAGGACGGCGTCTGCAGCAGCTAGTTTTTAATATTTATTGATGTAATGCTTTCCATAAACTCAACAGGTAAGACATTTAATAAGCACGGAACTAAATTTGCAGTTGTGCGCTTGCCGTACATGTGATCATCTGAGTTTGTACGATGCGATATTACACATAGTTAGAAGTTAAATTATTCAAATGAAAACAGTTGCACGTGGTAGAACCTTTTTTTATGTGTGCAGGAGAGGAGAAATAATACAATTTCCTGCGGCAGGGTGGTCTGTCGTAAAAGGCGTCGAAATACACACAGCCAGGTGGTAGGGTATTCGCCAATCTGAGGAGCTACCACCCCTGGTCTAAAACATGTCACCATGTCACTTTTAGTTGTGCTCCAGCATCAGTGGCCAGGTTCCAGTTGCGCCTTCAAGGCAGGCAGCACATCGGGAATACCTCTAGTATTGTTAATGTCCATAGGCGAGAGCAACCATTTTCCAACACAGTTGGGCGTCAGTCTGTTCTGTGCTCCAGCAATAAAAAAAAGAGTAGGCAACGCGTTGGAACGCCCCTGTTGTTGCAAATATCCATAGGCGACGATAACCACTTCCCGTGATTTAGGCCGTTAGCGTGTTTGTCAACTTCACAATACAAAAAACAATTTATCTCCATTTTATCAAATCGTTGAGACGGAAAGACAACTAAAACAGTTATATTTTTTATAAAACTATGTTTTAACGGTTTTAGTCGTATTTTAATTGATTTTTTTATTCGGACGTTTCGGCCACTTGTCAGTTCACTTATATAATTTCCTGCGGCCGGGCGGCCTGTCGTAAGAGGCGACAAAACAGCCCACAGCCAGGTGGTAGGGTATTTGCTCGACTGGATGGCGACCACCCTTGGTCTAAAGCATGCCGCCATAACAACCTTGTGTTGTGTTCCGGCATCAGTGGCCATGTTCCAGTCTCCCTTAAGAGAGCAGCAGCACATTTGTAGATTTTTTGTTTATGATTATTATTTACTCTATGGGAGCCTAATCTAATTTACCGTCGCTTCGCAATATCTACTCCAGGTCCACTTTTACCAAAATGTCTGGGAAATCCTAAAACGCACAATCTAAACTGCTTTAACGGCGGTATGCTTTCCTTTCCTTAAATGTGTATTAATTTTCTCACTATATTCGCGTATTCTGTGAATAAAGTCCACATTTGCATATCATTATACGCATAGCGGAATATTCTCATGATATTGCGTATACCAAGAAAGGGGAAATTAGTTTTTGTTGTTATTACATGAAGTATTTTCTTCTGGAGCGTGCAATTCAAGGTTAAGTAATGTTTGTTGTTCTCTGTGTTAAACGTTCATGAGTTTTCAGTAATCAAGTTTAAAAAATAGTAAAGCAAAGATCGTGCGAGAAAGCTTATTATACGACGAAAGATTTTCTGTATTTTCTATATTAGATTATCTGTAGACTTACCAGGTGCTAATTTTATGTTGTTAAAAATTGACCCCGATATAGCTATTTTAGCTATATATAGGTCACCGTCTATACAATGTGTTGATAGCTTTCTTAATTCACTCGAACTAATTATCTCTCCTCTAAAATCCATTTACTCTAATTTTATATTGACTGGAGATATCAACATTGACATAAAATCAGGTAGTAAAGATATTAATAGTTTTTCTTACTTAAACTTACTTGCTGAACTAGGAATGTTACCAGCTCATACACTTCCTACGAGACTCAATAACTGCTTAGATCATATAATGTTAAGATCAATTCTTCCAGCTTCTGTTTTTGTAGTTGACTCAACTGTAACCGATCATAGTCTTGGACTGTTAAACATTGATTTGACTTTTTCTAAATATATGTCCAATGAATTAAATTTTATTAAAATTGACTATGATGAAATAGTTAACTCATTGGAACAAACAGACTTCTCTTTTATAAAATCAGACTCAGATGCTAATGATGCTGCCTCCACTTTTGTTTCTACTATTTCATCTATTATCAAAAATAACACTAACATTGTTAAGGCGCCTTGTCGGAAAAGGGTCATTAAGCCTTGGATGACACCTGGTTTACTACGCTGTATCCGGCACAGAGATAAACTTCACAAGTCTATGAATAAAGATCCTAACAATATTATTCTACAAATTACATATAAACGTTATCGTAATTTTTGTAATAACCTATTAAATAAAACAAAATCAATTTATGAGAAATCTTTGCTTACCTGTGCAAAATCGAACAAAGATAAGTGGAATGCAATAAAAAGTATTATTAATTACACAAACACTAAAACTTCTGCCGAAGATCTTATTAAAAATACAGGTGATAGAACATCTGCCATAAATGATATTAATAGATACTTTTCCAATGTAGGTAAGAGGCTAGCAGATTTAATCACTAACAATGCAATTAATAATCTTTATAACCCTTCCGATTATAATTTTGAAATTCCTTTCCACCATAATTCATTTGTTTTATTATCTCCTGATATGGCTGAAGTCGAATGTATAATAAATAATTTAAAACCTAGCTGTGCTACTGGATGGGACTGTATCCCCGCTAAATAGCTCTGTGAAGTTGGCACCTCGAGTTGCGAATTTTTAAAAGAACAATATCTCATTCGTTTGTCCATCGTTAGTCCACGTTTGCCCAGGAAAAATTTTCGTTTGCCCACCCTTGGTTCAAAAGTTATTGAACAAAAACTTTTTTTTGAAAAAAGAAATTCCGGTTCTTCCCATATTTTCGCAAGGTTTAATGTTTTTTGCACTTGAATGGACTTTATCGTTAGCTGATCCAATGAACTCGATTGTCCAGGCAAAACTTTCGTTTGCCCACCCTTGGTTCAAAAGTTATTGAACAAACACTTTTTTTGAAAAAAGAAATTCCGGTTCTTCCCATATTTTCGCAAGGTTTAATGTTTTTTGCACTTGAATGGACTTTATCGTTAGCTGATCCAATGAACTCGATTGTCCAGGCAAAAGTTTCGTTTGTCCACCCCCAGATCAAAAGTTTTTGAACAAACACTTTGTTTTGGAAAAAGTAATTTTTGTTCTTACCATATTTTCAAGAGGTTTAATGTTTATGACACATGAATGGACTTTATCGTTAGCTGATCCAATGAACTCGATTGTCCAGGTAAAAGTTTCGTTTGTCCACCCCCAGATCAAAAGTTTTTGAACAAACACTTTGTTTTGGAAAAAGTAATTTTTGTTCTTACCATATTTTCAAGAGGTTTAATGTTTATGACACATGAATGGACTTTATCGTTAGCTGATCCAATGAACTCGATTGTCCAGGTAAAAGTTTCGTTTGTCCACCCCCAGATCAAAAGTTTTTGAACAAACACTTTGTTTTGGAAAAAGTAATTTTTGTTCTTTCCATTTTTTCGCGAGGTTTAATGTTTATGACACATGAATGGACTTTATCGTTAGCTGATCCAGTGAACTCAATTGTCCAGGCAAAAGTTTCGTTTGTCCACCCTCAGATCAAAAGTTATTATTGAACAAACACTTTGTTTTGGAAAAAGTAATTTTTGTTCTTTCCATAACTCCGCGAGGTTTAATGTTTATGACACATGAATAGACTTTATCGTTAGCTGATCCAATGAACTCGATTGTCCAGGCAAAAGTTTCATTTGTCCACCCTCAGATCAAAAGTTATTATTGAACAAACACTTTGTTTTGGAAAAAGTAATTTTTGTTCTTTCCATATTTTCGCGAGGTTTAATGTTTATGACACATAAATGGACTTTATCGTTAGCTGATCCAGTGAACTCGATTGTCCAGGCAAAAGTTTCGTTTGTCCACCCTCAGATCAAAAGTTATTTTTGAACAAACACTTTGTTTTGGAAAAAGTAATTTTTGTTCTTTCCATACTTTCGCGAGGTTTAATGTTTATGACACATGAATGGACTTTATCGTTAGCTGATCCAATGAACTCGATTGTCCAGGCAAAAGTTTCGTTTGTCCACCCTCAGATCAAAAGTTATTATTGAACAAACACTTTGTTTTGGAAAAAGTAATTTTTGTTCATTCCATATTTTCGCGAGGTTTAATGTTTATGACACATAAATGGACTTTATCGTTAGCTGATCCAGTGATCTCGATTGTCCAGGCAAAAGTTTCGTTTGTCCACCCTCAGATCAAAAGTTATTTTTGAACAAAACTTTGTTTTGGAAAAAGTAATTTTTGTTCTTTCCATATTTTCGCGAGGTTTAATGTTTATGACACATGAATGGACTTTATCGTTAGCTGATCCAGTGAACTCGATTGTCTAGGCAAAAGTTTCGTTTGTCCACCCCCAGATCAAAAGTTTTTGGACAAACACTTTGTTTTGGAAAAAGTAATTTTTGCTCTTTCCATATTTTCGCGAGGTTTAATGGTTAAGAAACATGAATGGACTCTATCGTTAGCTGATCCAATGAACTCGATTGTCCAGGCAAAAGTTTCGTTTGTCCACCCCCAGATCAAAAGTTTTTGAACAAACACTTTGTTTTGGAAAAAGTAATTTTTGCTCTTTCCATATTTTCGGGAGGTTTAATGTTTTGTTTAAGACACATGAATGGACTCTATCGATAGCTGATCCAGTGAACTCTATTGTCCAGGCAAAAGTTTCGTTTGTCCACCCTCAGATCAAAAGTTATATTGAACAAACACTTTGTTTTGGAAAAAGTAATTTTTGAGCTCTGTGAAGTTGGCACCTCGAGTTGCGAATTTTTAAAAGAACAATATCTCATTCGTTTGTCCATCGTTAGTCCACGTTTGCCCAGGAAAAATTTTCGTTTGCCCACCCTTGGTTCAAAAGTTATTGAACAAAAACTTTTTTTTGAAAAAAGAAATTCCGGTTCTTCCCATATTTTCGCAAGGTTTAATGTTTTTTGCACTTGAATGGACTTTATCGTTAGCTGATCCAATGAACTCGATTGTCCAGGCAAAACTTTCGTTTGCCCACCCTTGGTTCAAAAGTTATTGAACAAAAACTTTTTTTGAAAAAAGAAATTCCGGTTCTTCCCATATTTTCGCAAGGTTTAATGTTTTTTGCACTTGAATGGACTTTATCGTTAGCTGATCCAATGAACTCGATTGTCCAGGCAAAAGTTTCGTTTGTCCACCCCTAGATCAAAAGTTATTATTGAACAAACACTTTGTTTTGGAAAAAGTAATTTTTGTTCTTTCCATATTTTCGTGAGGTTTAATGTTTAAGACACATGAATGGACTCTATCGATAGCTGATCCAGTGAACTCGATTGTCCAGGCAAAAGTTTTGTTTGTCCACCCTCAGATCAAAAGTTATTATTGAACAAACACTTTGTTTTGGAAAAAGTAATTTTTGTTCTTTCCATATTTTCGTGAGGTTTAATGTTTAAGACACATGAATGGACTCTATCGATAGCTGATCCAGTGAACTCGATTGTCCAGGCAAAAGTTTTGTTTGTCCACCCTCAGATCAAAAGTTATTATTGAACAAACACTTTGTTTTGGAAAAAGTAATTTTTGTTCTTTCCATATTTTCGTAAGGTTTAATGTTTAAGACACATGAATGGACTCTATCGATAGCTGATCCAGTGAACTCGATTGTCCAGGCAAAAGTTTTGTTTGTCCACCCTCAGATCAAAAGTTATTATTGAACAAACACTTTGTTTTGGAAAAAGTAATTTTTGTTCTTTCCATATTTTCGCGAGGTTTATTGTTTATTACACTCGAATGGACTCTATCGATAGCTGATCCAGTGAACTCGATTGTCCAGGCAAAAGTTTCGTTTGTCCACCCTCAGATCAAAAGTTATTTTTGAACAAACACTTTGTTTTGGAAAAAGTAAATTTTGTTCTTTCCATATTTTCGTGAGGTTTAAAGTTCATGACACTCGAATGGGCTTTATCGTTAGCTGATCCAGTGAACTCGATTGTCCAGGCAAAAGTTTTGTTTGTCCACCCTCAGATCAAAAGTTATTATTGAACAAACACTTTGTATTGGAAAAACTAATTTTTGTTCTTTCCATATTTTCGTGAGGTTTAAAGTTCATGACACTCGAATGGGCTTTATCGTTAGCTGATCCAGTGAACTCGATTGTCCAGGCAAAACTTTTGTTTGTCCACCCTCAGATCGAAAGTTATTATTGAACAAACACTTTGTTTTGGAAAAAGTAATTTTTGTTCTTTCCATATTTTCGTGAGGTTTAATGTTTAAGACACATGAATGGACTCTATCGATAGCTGATCCAGTGAACTCGATTGTCCAGGCAAAAGTTTCGTTTGTCCACCCTCAGATCAAAAGTTATTATTGAACAAACACTTTGTTTTGGAAAAAGTAATTTTTGTTCTTTCCATATTTTCGTGAGGTTTAATGTTTAAGACACATGAATGGACTCTATCGATAGCTGATCCAGTGAACTCGATTGTCCAGGCAAAAGTTTTGTTTGTCCACCCTCAGATCAAAAGTTATTATTGAACAAACACTTTGTTTTGGAAAAAGTAATTTTTGTTCTTTCCATATTTTCGTAAGGTTTAATGTTTAAGACACATGAATGGACTCTATCGATAGCTGATCCAGTGAACTCGATTGTCCAGGCAAAAGTTTTGTTTGTCCACCCTCAGATCAAAAGTTATTATTGAACAAACACTTTGTTTTGGAAAAAGTAATTTTTGTTCTTTCCATATTTTCGCGAGGTTTATTGTTTATTACACTCGAATGGACTCTATCGATAGCTGATCCAGTGAACTCAATTGTCCAGTCAAAAGTTTCGTTTGTCCACCCTCAGATCAAAAGTTATTTTTGAACAAACACTTTGTTTTGGAAAAAGTAAATTTTGTTCTTTCCATATTTTCGTGAGGTTTAAAGTTCATGACACTCGAATGGGCTTTATCGTTAGCTGATCCAGTGAACTCGATTGTCCAGGCAAAAGTTTTGTTTGTCCACCCTCAGATCAAAAGTTATTATTGAACAAACACTTTGTATTGGAAAAACTAATTTTTGTTCTTTCCATATTTTCGTGAGGTTTAAAGTTCATGACACTCGAATGGGCTTTATCGTTAGCTGATCCAGTGAACTCGATTGTCCAGGCAAAAGTTTTGTTTGTCCACCCTCAGATCGAAAGTTATTATTGAACAAACACTTTGTTTTGGAAAAAGTAATTTTTGTTCTTTCCATATTTTCGTGAGGTTTAATGTTTAAGACACATGAATGGACTCTATCGATAGCTGATCCAGTGAACTCGATTGTCCAGGCAAAAGTTTCGTTTGTCCACCCTCAGATCAAAAGTTATTTTTGAACAAAACTTTGTTTTGGAAAAAGTAATTTTTGTTCTTTCCATATTTTCGCGAGGTTTAATGTTTATGACACATGAATGGACTTTATTGTTAGCTGATCCAATGAACTCGATTGTCCAGGCAAAAGTTTCGTTTGTCCACCCTCAGATCAAAAGTTTTTGAATAAACACTTTGTTTTGGAAAAAGTAATTTTTGTTCTTTCCATATTTTCGCGAGGTTTAAAGTTCATGACACTCGAATGGGCTTTATCGTTAGCTGATCCAGTGAACTCGATTGTCCAGGCAAAAGTTTCGTTTGTCCACTCTCAGATCAAAAGTTATTATTGAACAAACACTTTGTTTTGGAAAAAGTAATTTTTGTTCTTTCCATATTTTCGTGAGGTTTAATATTTAAGACACATGAATGGGCTCTATCGATAGCTGATCCAGTGAACTCGATTGTCCAGGCAAAAGTTTTGTTTGTCCACCCTCAGATCAAAAGTTATTATTGAACAAACACTTTGTTTTGGAAAAAGTAATTTTTGTTCTTTCCATATTTTCGTGAGGTTTAATGTTTAAGACACATGAATGGACTCTATCGATAGCTGATCCAGTGAACTCGATTGTCCAGGCAAAAGTTTTGTTTGTCCACCCTCAGATCAAAAGTTATTATTGAACAAACACTTTGTTTTGGAAAAAGTAATTTTTGTTCTTTCCATATTTTCGTGAGGTTTAATGTTTAAGACACATGAATGGACTCTATCGATAGCTGATCCAGTGAACTCGATTGTCCAGGCAAAAGTTTTGTTTGTCCACCCTCAGATCAAAAGTTATTATTGAACAAACACTTTGTTTTGGAAAAAGTAATTTTTGTTCTTTCCATATTTTCGTAAGGTTTAATGTTTAAGACACATGAATGGACTCTATCGATAGCTGATCCAGTGAACTCGATTGTCCAGGCAAAAGTTTTGTTTGTCCACCCTCAGATCAAAAGTTATTATTGAACAAACACTTTGTTTTGGAAAAAGTAATTTTTGTTCTTTCCATATTTTCGTAAGGTTTAATGTTTAAGACACATGAATGGACTCTATCGATAGCTGATCCAGTGAACTCGATTGTCCAGGCAAAAGTTTTGTTTGTCCACCCTCAGATCAAAAGTTATTATTGAACAAACACTTTGTTTTGGAAAAAGTAATTTTTGTTCTTTCCATATTTTCGCGAGGTTTATTGTTTATTACACTCGAATGGACTCTATCGATAGCTGATCCAGTGAACTCAATTGTCCAGTCAAAAGTTTCGTTTGTCCACCCTCAGATCAAAAGTTATTTTTGAACAAACACTTTGTTTTGGAAAAAGTAAATTTTGTTCTTTCCATATTTTCGTGAGGTTTAAAGTTCATGACACTCGAATGGGCTTTATCGTTAGCTGATCCAGTGAACTCGATTGTCCAGGCAAAAGTTTTGTTTGTCCACCCTCAGATCAAAAGTTATTATTGAACAAACACTTTGTATTGGAAAAACTAATTTTTGTTCTTTCCATATTTTCGTGAGGTTTAAAGTTCATGACACTCGAATGGGCTTTATAGTTAGCTGATCCAGTGAACTCGATTGTCCAGGCAAAAGTTTTGTTTGTCCACCCTCAGATCGAAAGTTATTATTGAACAAACACTTTGTTTTGGAAAAAGTAATTTTTGTTCTTTCCATATTTTCGCGAGGTTTAATGTTTATGACACATAAATGGACTTTATCGTTAGCTGATCCAGTGAACTCGATTGTCCAGGCGAAAGTTTCGTTTGTCCACCCTCAGATCAAAAGTTATTTTTGAACAAAACTTTGTTTTGGAAAAAGTAATTTTTGTTCTTTCCATATTTTCGCGAGGTTTAATGTTTATGACACATGAATGGACTTTATCGTTAGCTGATCCAATGAACTCGATTGTCCAGGCAAAAGTTTCGTTTGTCCACCCTCAGATCAAAAGTTTTTGAATAAACACTTTGTTTTGGAAAAAGTAATTTTTGTTCTTTCCATATTTTCGCGAGGTTTAAAGTTCATGACACTCGAATGGGCTTTATCGTTAGCTGATCCAGTGAACTCGATTGTCCAGGCAAAAGTTTCGTTTGTCCACTCTCAGATCAAAAGTTATTATTGAACAAACACTTTGTTTTGGAAAAAGTAATTTTTGTTCTTTCCATATTTTCGTGAGGTTTAATATTTAAGACACATGAATGGGCTCTATCGATAGCTGATCCAGTGAACTCGATTGTCCAGGCAAAAGTTTTGTTTGTCCACCCTCAGATCAAAAGTTATTATTGAACAAACACTTTGTTTTGGAAAAAGTAATTTTTGTTCTTTCCATATTTTCGTGAGGTTTAATGTTTAAGACACATGAATGGACTCTATCGATAGCTGATCCAGTGAACTCGATTGTCCAGGCAAAAGTTTTGTTTGTCCACCCTCAGATCAAAAGTTATTATTGAACAAACACTTTGTTTTGGAAAAAGTAATTTTTGTTCTTTCCATATTTTCGTGAGGTTTAATGTTTAAGACACATGAATGGACTCTATCGATAGCTGATCCAGTGAACTCGATTGTCCAGGCAAAAGTTTCGTTTGTCCACCCTCAGATCGAAAGTTATTATTGAACAAACACTTTGTTTTGGAAAAAGTAAATTTTGTTCTTTCCATATTTTCGTGAGGTTTAAAGTTCATGACACTCGAATGGGCTTTATCGTTAGCTGATCCAGTGAACTCGATTGTCCAGGCAAAAGTTTCGTTTGTCTACCCTCAGATCGAAAGTTATTATTGAACAAACACTTTGTTTTGGAAAAAGTAATTTTTGTGCTTTCCATATTTTCGTGAGGTTTAAAGTTCATGACACTCGAATGGGCTTTATCGTTAGCTGATCCAGTGAACTCGATTGTCCAGGCAAAAGTTTCGTTTGTCTACCCTCAGATCGAAAGTTATTATTGAACAAACACTTTGTTTTGGAAAAAGTAATTTTTGTGCTTTCCATATATTCGCGAGGTTTAATGTTTAAGACACATGAATGGACTTTATCGTTAGCCGATCCAATGAATTCGATTGTCCAGGCAAAAGTTTCGATTGTCCACCCTCAGATCAAAAGTTATTATAGAACAAAACCTTGATTTGGAAAAAGTAATTTTTGTTAACGAAACTTTTGCCTGGACAATCGAGTTCACTGGATCAGCTAACGATAAAGTCCATTTATGTGTCATAAACATTAAACCTCGCGAAAATATGGAAAGAACAAAAATTACTTTTTCCAAAACAAAGTGTTTGTTCAATAATAACTTTTGATCTGAGGGTGGACAAACGAAACTTTTGCCTGGACAATCGAGTTCATTGGATTAGCTAACGATAAAGTCCATTCATGTGTCATAAACATTAAACCTCGCGAAAATATGGAAAGAGCAAAAATTACTTTTTCCAAAACAAAGTGTTTGTTCAAAAATAACTTTTGATCTGAGGGTGGACAAACGAAACTTTTGCCTGGACAATCGAGTTCATTGGATCAGCTAACGATAAAGCCCATTCGAGTGTCATGAACTTTAAACCTCGCGAAAATATGGAAAGAACAAAAATTACTTTTTCCAAAACAAAGTGTTTGTTCAATAATAACTTTTGATCTGAGGGTGGACAAACGAAACTTTTGCCTGGCCAATCGAGTTCATTGGATTAGCTAACGATAAAGTCCATTCATGTGTCATAAACATTAAACCTCGCGAAAATATGGAAAGAGCAAAAATTACTTTTTCCAAAACAAAGTGTTTGTTCAAAAATTACTTTTGATCTGAGGGTGGACAAACGAAACTTTTGCCTGGACAATCGAGTTCATCGGATTAGCTAACGATAAAGTCCATTCATGTGTCATAAACATTAAACCTCGCGAAAATATGGAAAGAACAAAAATTACTTTTTCCAAAACAAAGTTTTGTTCAAAAATAACTTTTGATCTGAGGGTGGACAAACGAAACTTTTGCCTGGACAATCGAGTTCACTGGATCAGCTAACGATAAAGTCTATTCATGTGTCATAAACATTAAACCTCGCGGAGTTATGGAAAGAACAAAAATTACTTTTTCCAAAACAAAGTGTTTGTTCAATAATAACTTTTGATCTGAGGGTGGACAAACGAAACTTTTGCCTGGACAATCGAGTTCATTGGATCAGCTAACGATAAAGTCCATTCATGTGTCATAAACATTAAACCTCGCGAAAATATGGAAAGAACAAAAATTACTTTTTCCAAAACAAAGTGTTTGTTCAAAAATAACTTTTGATCTGAGGGTGGACAAACGAAACTTTTGCCTGGACAATCGAGTTCACTGGATCAGCTAACGATAAAGTCCATTTATGTGTCATAAACATTAAACCTCGCGAAAATATGGAAAGAACAAAAATTACTTTTTCCAAAACAAAGTGTTTGTTCAATAATAACTTTTGATCTGAGGGTGGACAAATGAAACTTTTGCCTGGACAATCGAGTTCATTGGATCAGCTAACGATAAAGTCTATTCATGTGTCATAAACATTAAACCTCGCGGAGTTATGGAAAAAACAAAAATTACTTTTTCCAAAACAAAGTGTTTGTTCAATAATTACTTTTGATCTGAGGGTGGACAAACGAAACTTTTGCCTGGACAATTGAGTTCACTGGATCAGCTAACGATAAAGTCCATTCATGTGTCATAAACATTAAACCTCGCGAAAAAATGGAAAGAACAAAAATTACTTTTTCCAAAACAAAGTGTTTGTTCAAAAACTTTTGATCTGGGGGTGGACAAACGAAACTTTTGCCTGGACAATCGAGTTCATTGGATCAGCTAACGATAAAGTCCATTCATGTGTCATAAACATTAAACCTCTTGAAAATATGGTAAGAACAAAAATTACTTTTTCCAAAACAAAGTGTTTGTTCAAAAACTTTTGATGTGGGGGTGGACAAACGAAACTTTTGCCTGGACAATCGAGTTCATTGGATCAGCTAACGATAAAGTCCATTCAATTGCAAAAAACATTAAACCTTGCGAAAATATGGGAAGAACCGGAATTTCTTTTTTCAAAAAAAGTTTTTGTTCAATAACTTTTGAACCAAGGGTGGGCAAACGAAAGTTTTGCCTGGACAATCGAGTTCATTGGATCAGCTAACGATAAAGTCCATTCAAGTGCAAAAAACATTAAACCTTGCGAAAATATGGGAAGAACCGGAATTTCTTTTTTCAAAAAAAGTTTTTGTTCAATAACTTCTGAACCAAGGGTGGGCAAACGAAAATTTTTCCTGGGCAAACGTGGACTAACGATGGACAAACGAATGAGATATTGTTCTTTTAAAAATTCGCAACTCGAGGTGCCAACTTCACAGAGCTCCGCTAAATTACTAAAGTTAGCCAAACATGTCATTGTCCCTCCTTTTACTAAGCTCATAGATATGTGTTATACTCAAGGAGTATTTCCTACTGTTTTAAAAAAATCACTAATAACGCCCGTTCACAAAAGTGGTAACCGTCAACAAGTTACCAATTATCGTCCCATATCTGTCCTCACAGCATTATCGAAAATCTTGGAAAAATCGCTGAATAGTAGACTAATTAATTTTTTAGAATGTAATGATATTCTATCTGAAAATCAATTCGGTTTTCGATCATCTAAAAGTTCGGAAGATGCCGTCAGTCAGCTTATTAATCATGTTGCTTTACAGATAGACTCTAAACGAAAATGTATTGGTGTTTTTCTTGACTTAGCCAAGGCTTTTGATACTGTTGCAGTACCGATACTAATAGATAAATTAAATAAGCTTGGCATAAGAGGATATGCCCTTGGTATTTTTAAAGATTTTTTAACAGATAGGACTCAACATGTTAAAATAGGACAGACCATAAGTGATGAAGTTGAAGTCACCTACGGAGTTCCACAAGGCAGTATTCTTGGCCCAAGCCTGTTCTTGTTGTACTTGAATGACTTGTGTAACTTACCACTTGCTAATGGAAAAATTTTCACCTACGCAGATGATACTGCGCTCATATTTCAAGCTGATACGTGGGAAGAAGTTAAGCACAGAACTGAAAGCGGACTACAAAAAGTAAATAGGTGGCTACAAATTAATTATCTTACTCTTAACATTTCTAAAACTAAATTCATTCAATTCACGGCATCTAAAATTAAGCAATATGATTTTGAAATTAAAATACATATATGCCAAACCCCATGTTTTGGACATTGTAATTGTCTCTCTATATCAAAAGCAGACAACATTAAATACTTAGGCGTAGTTGTAGATGAGAACTTAAATTGGTATGCTCATATTGATAACCTAATAACACGTGTACGAAAACTTATTTGGGTATTTAAAAAAATAAGATATGCTGCAGACTTCAACATTTTACGTACAGTGTATTTTGCATTAGTGCAGTCAGTTATAGGGTACTGTATTGTCGTTTGGGGTAGCGCTTTTAAATCATATATGATCCAACTAGAAAGGGCTCAAAGATCGTTATTAAAAACTTTAACGTTCAGCCCCTATCGCTTTCCCACAAAACTGTTATATGAAAAATGTAACGTGTTAACCGTTAGGCAGTTATATATATATACAATATAACTCTAAAACAACATAAAATTACACCAAAACGTGACAATATTAGTGATAAGAAACGTGCTGCTACCAACATATTGCTAACTCCAATGTACCGTACTGGCTTTGCAAGACGGCAGCAATGCTATATGTCTGTGACACTATATAATAAGATAAATAAACAAATAAATGTATATGGACTCACTAGTCGGGAAGTTAAAATTAAACTAAAAAAACGAATCGCAACGGACAAGTGGAAAAACGAATAGCAACAGATAAGTGGCAAAACGAATCGCAACGGACAAGTGGAAAAACGAATGGCAACGGATAAGTGGAAAAACGAATCGCAACGGACAAGTGGAAAAACGAATCGCAACGTACAAGTGGAAAACAAATCGCAACGGACAAGTGGAAAAAATTTTAACTTGAAGTTTTACGGGCAGGTTTTCAAATTGGACAAGTATATTAACAATCTGCCCGTAAAACTTCAAGTTAAAATTTTGTTGCGATTCATTTTATCACTTGTCAGTTGAAGATTTTCCACTTGTCCGTTGCGATTCGTTTTCCACTTGTACGTTGCGATTCGTTTTTCCACTTGTCCGTTGCGATTCGTTTTTCCACTTATCCGTTGCCATTCGTTTTTCCACTTGTCCGTTGCGATTCGTTTTGCCACTTATCCGTTGCTATTCGTTTTTCCACTTGTCCGTTGCGATTCGTTTTTCCACTTGTCCGTTGAAGTTTCACTTCTAATATGTGTCCCAGCACACATTTCGATTTTTCGCAGGTTTACTGCAAATTATGATTTGGTTAGGTTAAGTACATTTTAATGGTGTATGTAATACGTTACCCACGCACCGATCATTTTTTACGTCAACACTTTTGTTGTTCGTTGTCGTTCACTTTTGTTATGACTTTCGAAAAACTGAACAGTTGGCAAAGTTTTCTTGTTGTTATTTTTGTTTACTCAACAAACTCTATTTATTTATTTATATTTTTTTTTACACATACCACAAATAGAGGCAGTGATGCCTTGTCACGTGGAGAGCAGAGCTATAGTTCGATGCAAACTTAAGTTTGCCTCCATTAATAGCGGCTAGGAACATCGCACTTTCCGATGCGCAGAACGCAATTTTAGGTATTAGAGGGACGAGGTCGTCGGAGAACGAGATATATCCTCGCTCGCTCTCTCGCTCGCTTTCTCGTTTGCGGGACTTCCCCGGCGCTCGGCTCGGCTCACCAAGTCTGCCACTTTAGCGCTTTCGAAGCTAGATATAGCGCTTTTTAGGGCAACCCAGCTCCCAATTTTATTAAGCAACTTCCAGCGCAAAATCTTGCGCTTTTTATAATATGCAAATATCTAATTAATTTTATAATAAATATATTTATGAATATCTAGACTAATATTATAAAGAGGAAAGATAAGATTGGTTTTTGCTTGCATGAAGAGGCTCCGAAATTACTGAACCGATTTGAAAAATTCTTTCACTGTTGGCAAGCTACGCTATCCCCGGGTGACATAGGGTATATTATATTTACAAAAAAATTAGGGATCATTACTAAAACTTCAATAATGTAGTCCAAGGTATAAAAAAAATACCTAAAATCGCGTGCGCTGCGAAAACTATTGATGATAAAATAACAAATAAAATAAATTACTGAACCGATTTGAAAAATTCTTTCACTGTTGGCAAGCTTTTTTTTTTTTTTTTGAGGCGAGGAAAAATGCTGACCGATTTACGCACTCTCAGGGCCGTCACTAGGAAACGGCGCGCATCCACCGGGGGCGATAACGTTAGCAATAGTATGCTTTGTTTGCGCTTCGTCCGCGATGGCTTGACACTGAGGAGTGTGGAAGACTCAGAGCGATGCCACTCGGGCGAGCAACCTCAATACCCACTAAAAAACCTCTCCTCCCGTCGACCCTGCGCTTTGTTGTGAAGGAAAGACTGAGATATAGAACATAGTTACGCAACAGTCGATCCAGCGCAATAAAGTGCCTGGAGTGTGCCCTGGGAGAACACACCCCACTTCGAAACGGGGGCTGAATCCCTTGCGTTGCCTAGTAGCAAGGGGCCCCTCGTACCGGAACCTAACTCAGGGAGGGAAGTAATGCGCGTACCTGCCTCTCCGGGTGCTAGCTGAAGGCCGGCGACCTCGGGTGGAGACATTAGCACGCGCTGCAGGACTTCGCTCCCTATCCCTTTCTGCGGCCTCTTTTAGAGACATTACCGCCTCACAGAACCCTGTTGGCAAGCTACGCTATCCCCGGGTGACATTAGAGTATATTACATTTACAAATAAATTAGGGGTCCTTACTAAAACTCCAATAATGTAACGCAAGGTGTACAAAAAATACCTAAAATCGCGTGCGCTGCGAAAACTATTGATGATAAAATAAAATAATGTACTACGACTTTGTAGAACACATCATTATTTACAAAAAGTATCGCGACAACATATATCTAACTATTATAGTTATGCCAAAATAAGCGTTTTTTTATTATAAAAAATTAATTAAAATGCCGCCGCTAGAAAAGGCTTTTTTTTTATTTGTATCTTGATATTAATCCTTATCAAAATAAATTACGTCATATTCAAGACTGCTTCAATACCTTTATATAACTTTTTGAATTATTCAATTCGGACATTCCATTCGAAAGATATCACGAGTTTAAAAATGTAAGAATTAGTGACGGTGATCACGTGACTGTGACATCTTTTCGTGAGTCAAAACTCCATAAGACCCCCTCTATATAGAAGTTTCACTTCAAAAAACTGGCTACTTACCCTTGACTACGCTACCACCGAAGCACTTTTTTAACCTATCTATCTTAATAGCAACCGTACAGTACATACATAGTTACACACACACACATACACAACACACACTCACACACAACACACACACACACACACACACACACACACACACACACACACACACAAACACACACACACACACACACACACACACAAACACACACACAAACACACAACACACACACACACACACACACACACGCACGATGAGCGCGCGGGCGCGCGCTCACGTACATCTACACCACACGCTTACTCACTAGACATAATAACTCTGTTACCGATTTGTATTTTTTGTGTTTAATACCAAAGTGAGAGGGCACTGATTCCCGAAACACAGGCTTCATGCCTAGCTCGGGAGTTAGGGACTTCTATAAGTTATTGTATCAAATTTTTTTGGCAATAAAGATTTATTATTATTATATTATGTATGACCGCACCGAATGGTTATTATTTGCTCTATGGGAGCCTAATCTAATTTACAACCGCTTCGCAACATGTTATAGCTTGAAGAGAAGAAGCGACGCAAACTTCAGCAAACATGCCTAGCTCCAATAATTTTATATAATACTAGCTGTACCCGGCAGACGTTGTCCTGCCTTTAAAAAGTAAAAATCTAGAACCCAATTCCAGCGTCATCTACCGGGACCAAATGTTAATCTAAACTATTCTCAAAATTTCATCAAAATCAGGCCCAGCGTTTAGGAGGAGTATCGCGGCGCCACCTACTAGGTCCAATCGTTTATTTAAAACTCCGGGACAAACTTCAACACATACAAAAACAAAAAGAACACCTAAATTCTGGTACCCGATTGCAGCGCCATCTACCTGGTTCAAATTAAAATCAAAATCATCCCAGTAGAAAATTGTAAAAATACTAATACCGCTATTAAAAAATAGGGGTTGATCGTAGAGGGTTGAAAATGTATGTTTGTATGTATTTTTTAATTATGTATCATAAAAAAATAAAAATGAAAAAATTTATCAAAAAATGTAAACAAAAATATTTAGGGGTGGACTACCCTTAACATTTAGGGGGATGAAAAATAGATGTTGTCCGATTCTCAGACCTACCCAATATACATACATAATTTCATGAGAATCGGTAAAGCCGTTTCGGAGGAATACGGTAACTAACACTGTGACACGAGAATTTTATATATAAGAGATAAGATTAAAATGGGTGGAAGGTTACAGGTTAGAAGTTTAAAGCAAGGGCCTTTCCACATTTTTATTTTTCCACATGCCTTCCTTACCTAATTTTGTACTAATTATTTATTTGTTGATGTTTGATGATGATGAAACCCAGTAGTGTGTGAGATAAACAAAGACAAATGGACACAGTAAGGTTTTTTAAATTGTCTACAGAACACTAATATATAAAGAACTACATGAGTTTTCATTTTCGGTTCATTAACACTGGGCCACATTTTTTTGGGTTTATATTTCTAGCGTCTGTGGACAAAACTGATCCCAGATTCGGATCCAGTGCCTCGAAATACATAAGAGTAGATAGATAGATGGGTCTGGTCTAAGTAAAACCATTTTTTATTTTATATGGGCCGGTGTAATCTTTATTAATTCAATAAAATTTAAGAAATCTTTACAAGCACCGCATCGAATCTCAACATCTTAACTGAACCTTGTTAAATCGATAACGATTATCGTCTAACGCTACGAGCCGTCGACTCTAATCGATTAACTCGATTCGTAGATTAAATTTAATCGATACCACATGTGTGGCCTCATGTCTTGCGGTAGCCACCCACCTATATTGATATATCAAGCGAGTAAGTTTGATAAAGGTCGATTACTACATGGTATACATCGGTAGACACTAACAGCGGGACTGGTCCACAAATTCAAAGTCGCTCAACGGTCTATGGAGCGAGCTATGTTAGGTGTTTCTCTTATGGATAAAATCAGAAATGAGGACATCCGTAAGAGAACTAAGGTAATCGACATAGCTCGCAAAATTAGCGGCAGTGGCAGTGGGCCGGTCAGGACTGCCGCAGTACCGATGGCCGATGAAGCAAGCGAGTCCTGGAGTGGAGACCACGTCTCAGCAAACGTAGCGTAGGACGCCCGCCAGCCCGGTGGACTGACGACCTGCGCAAGATCGCCGGCAGGGGCTGGATGAGGAAGACAGGAGACCCGGATATGTGGCGCGTACTTGGGGAGGCCCACGTCCAGCAGTGGACTGAATTTGGCTGATGATACATCGATAGTAGATGATAATGAGACTTTTAAATTTGTTTTTACTTGAAAATACTGTTTAAGTTCAAGTTTTAATGAAGTTTTTGGTGTGTTTAAGTGGATTCGATAATGGTTTAGATTCACAATTAAACTAGGTAAGTGGCGGTATTATCAGATTGATGAACATTGATGAAATTTTTTGTGTATGTTTGAGTGAGTCCCAGAGTGGTTTATGTCTATTACTGTACCCAGTAGATGGCGCTGCAATCGGGTTATAGATATTACAACGTCTGGACTGCTAGTACTCCTGCAAAAAAATAGTAATTAATGTTACGACCTGAATGCCGACAAAAGACAAATTCACACCTGCGTCTGTAGAAACACATTTTATTACCCTTTTGGCATTTGGACTTCTTTTTTTTATTTTGTGTTTAAAATTTGTAATTAGAAAAACAGCCCATTGTGTATTGTAATCTTTTATAGTAGTCATTAGCCAGGTGTGATTCTAAGAAATTCAGTCCACACGGCCGAGAAACATATTGTACTTGTGCAGTATAAAGCGATGCCCCAATGGAGAGATCGTCAGTCTAGCGATAGCCTCAAGCGAAGAAAGACATTAATGACGGACTTTGTGTGTGTGATTTAATCGTGCATTACGTTTGGACTGGTTGTGTACAACTATATTTGTACCTGTGTTATACGTGTTTGTATAGTTCTAGTAAATTCTATAATAATTCCAACGGCATTTTAATTCGAGTCCTGTAACTCGTAGCATTGATATTTTATGTAATTTTGTGAAGTCAAAAAAATTCTCAATTTAATATCTCCACAGATTCCAACCCATGTCAACTCGATCTCCAATGTCCCAGAATGTGATAAATGTGACCCCATTATTGCTGTTGAGCTTTGGAAAGCCAAGAAATCCCAAAACATTATTGAACTTCCAACAAACTAATTTAGACATTGTTTTAGTAAACCTATAACATGACGTATCTCTTACCATTGTTGACCCTTCAGTGGAGAAGCAAAATGGTTGAAACTGACTTATATATTCTTTACGACATAAAGCTGTTTTTACAAGCTTTTATCTAACTTGCAATGGATGTATAATGTAAGTTCGGGTGGAATCTTGCAAGTTAAAATTGACCAACTTCCCGGTTTCCGATTGAGCTGAAATTTTGCACGCATATGTGTATCGTATGACAATGCAATAATATAGTACCATGGAGCTGATCTGAGTATGGAGTCGGAACGTGGCCATAGGAACACCTGTACTAAGAAAGACAGACCCGTCGTGTTTGGGCTCGTTTTACTTGTCTTAACTAGCACTCTGCTACTACATGATATCCAGGATCTCAAAAGCTTGTATTTAAAATCATTTTAAAAAGCTTATTCTTAATAAATTATTAGATTTATGAAAATTAAGTTTGGGAAATTTTTCCTTAGTTATTTAAGCAATAACAGTAATAAAACTACGTTTTAACGGTTTTAAGCGCGGTAATTTATTTGATTTAGGTTTATCCGACGTTTCGGCCGCTTTTGAAAAGCGTTATTAGCGTTATAAAGTTTTATTATGTGTACAAGTCGCGAAAACTTAAGAAAATATTATAATAACAGTAATTTTAATAAAGAAAAAAAAATTTAAATATAAGAATAGAATAGAAAACACTTTTATTCACCAAATAAACAATTGCAGAATGAATAAATTCAATAATTTAACAGTAAAGCAAAAGGCGGCCTTATAGCTAAAAGCGATCTCTTCACGACAATATGAGAGGAAACTTTTAACAACTTATGTCTAGGTATAATTAAATTAAAAAGAAGTAAACTAAAAAAAAGAAGAACAGTACAATGTGAACAGTAATTAAGAAGAATAGAACAATATTATCCATCTAAAAAATCATGATTTAAGATAAATTTATCCGTGCAGGAACGGAGAAAGAATACAATTTCCTGCGGCCGGGCGGCCTATCGTAAGAGGCGACAAAACAACCCATAGCCAGGTGGTTGCCCGACTGGATGGCTACCACCCCTGGCCTAAAGTATGTCGCCATAACAACCTTGAGTTGTGTTTCGGCATTGGTGGTTCCAGTCTCCCTTAACAGGGTGATAAGAGACAGAATGCGTTTTTAGATCGATTTCTCAACCATTTTTACAGTAGTTATACACACTTTATTGCGGTGAAAAAAATATATGTCAATCTTGATCATATTTCTGACGTAAACTTTGTACTCAGAACGCATTTACGAAAAAATTTCTCGATAGAAAATAATTGCAAAGTAACCTCTAAACGAGTTATTCAATCTTGGTTATTGTTATTACTGTTAATCGTACATCGCTAAAATAAATAACAGTAACATATTATATTATAACAAATTCAATTATAGATCTTTTATTGGGTTACTTAACTTAATTTGGAAGTAATTAATTATTTTATTAAAAATTACTGCAAAAATCCCGCCTGCCGGTCCCAATGTATGGAATTTATTAGATCGCTTTAGAGCGTCGGCTAATACGGACGCGCTGCTCTTCTCCACGACCGCCATTGAAAAATAATTTTAAATAAACGAAGGAGCAATAATAACAAGAATTTCGAAGCGGTCACGCTATACTTATTTGGCGTATACGGTAGAGGTCTGGTCTAAATCATTAGCTGTGTGGGTTCGAACCCTACTAGTTTCACTTGATCTAGAAGATTTTTTTTTATAAGAAAGTTGATAAAATGCTCTTTTTCTCTTCCTAAATAATTTTATAAAATGCAATAAAAATACTTTTCTAAATTTTTATATTTCATTTCATCTGGACTTTTATACTATTGACAATAAAACGTATTTAAATCAATCTTACCGGTAACATTAAAATTCGAAAGCGCCATCTATGATTCTTCATAGAAAATTACGTTGACACGTGGATAAGTAGAGTTATAAATATTACAAAACTTTCAATACTTTCTTCAATGTTATTGTGGTAGAGTGAGTTGATACTAGTACACGTACGATTAGAGTTCATGGTTCGAGTGCTCATTTCATTTTTCTGTCTAATTTTTTTATGTTTTATCTTTTATCTATTATAATTTATTTTAAAGTTCTTATCTATACAGATAAGCAAATGGTTTGTTTGTAATGTCAAAATAAAAACTAAAAAATTGGACCAGGAGATTCCAAAAATGCAAAGTGAAGTGCCTGTTTGAAATCTCAAAATAAATTAAAAAAAAATCGGACCAGGAGATTCCGAAAATGCTATTTATAGAATTTTTGTCTGTCTGTCTGTGTGTCTGGATGTTCCGGCTAATCTCGGACACAGAAGCGGACACCGCTTCCATCGAGTGGGCCGTCTGTCTGTCTGCTCACTCCTGCAATAAAAAAAAATAACTTGAATTCATCACTTGGACCGTGCAGTAAGAATATTTCTATACTCTTAGTCAGACAATGTGATAAATTCGGTTACCGTTACCCGTTTACCGTTAGAATTATGTAAGTTTAATTCATTAAATGGTGGGATATGGCACTTTATTAATAATGAGCAGTTTGCATTTTTTTTTCATATAGGTTATTCTTTTTAAAACCACCCGAAATTCACTTTATGTCTCATATATTAAAGAAAAAACTAAAAAAATGATCTTAATTTTTTTATATTGCCCAAGATAAGGTTGTCATTATTCATGTTGATCGGCAAAAGTGATTATTCATACAGTTTTATTTTTATTGCCCACTTGATACGGGCATTAGATATGTATACAGACCGGTCATTATTCATAGTGACCGAATTTATCGAATTGCCCATAACATATACATAGTATACATATGGTTTGGTTCTGTGTGGGTATAGTAATGCATCCACTGGAAACCATTTCACCTTTCTTCGTACTAATTAGATTATTTATCCACAATCGGCTTCCTTTAGCCGGCTTCACTGTGAGAGCTCGAGGTTCAGTCTACCTATTTTGTTGGTCTGAGGTTATATTACAAAATAATGTTACTAATTCGGAAACAATTCAAAGTTAAATCCTTATTGCTTTACTTAAACCTTGCCCGCTACAAATCATTCGCCTGCGAAATTTCCGGAACTTTGTATAAATAATTGGTCAGCCGTTTATGTTACCAGGCGCAAAGGTATTGTAAATTATATTGCTCGATATGTTAATTAGAGGAATTTAGGTAATTTTCTGATTTCGTTAGGCGACGTTGGGGTCAATAATAGTAATTTGTGTTAAATCAGTATTGTGTCCATAATTTTTGTGAAATGTCAAAGAAAATTACAGGCTAATTATTAAAAACATTTTTAAAAACAAAGTAAACAAAAATGGTCATAATATACTGGTCCGAATGCTGGGTCAATAAAGTGCTAGGCTACAAACGTGTCCACTCAGTTGAGATGACTATGGTTTTTTTTAAGGCGGGGGAAATGCTATATGCTATA
Organism: Dendrolimus pini; assembly: GCA_949752895.1. NCBI lineage: Eukaryota > Metazoa > Arthropoda > Insecta > Lepidoptera > Lasiocampidae > Dendrolimus > Dendrolimus pini. The sequence goes on from OX457150.1 coordinate 7,828,674, forward strand.
CTGGGTCCTTTGCAAGGGATTAGACCGTTGTCGCATATGGAGGCATTCCATTAAAGGCAATCCAAATATAATTGATCAGCTTGTGTGGAGACTCGAATCATTGGACGGCCAATGACTAGTACCCACTAAAACCACCCTCCTCCCATGTGCCCCGCGCTTATGGTAGGAAAGGCCTGAGACTTGGAACGTAGTTACGCCCAGGCCGATCCTAACGCAAAAGTGCCTGAATATGCGCCGGGAATCAGAACATATATACTTCGACGACAGGGGTGATGACTCCTCTGCTCCCTTGATAGCTAGAGGCCCCCTGAAGCGGTATTATTCTAGATGACTGTGCTGTTACAAGAATGGATAAGGTAAGAAAGGAGTTTATAAGGGATATTGGAAAGTTGCACACGGGACTGGACAATAGAGAGGAAGACTGGGTTGGTATGGGCATATAATGAGGAAGGATGAAAGTATTGACAAAAAGAATGTTTAACTGCAAGATTAATGGATATAAATGTAAAGGTAGACTATAAAAGAGATGGATGAATTGTATGAAGGATGATATGATGATTTGTAGTGTGACAGAAGACGTATGTTAGAATAGAGGAGTACGTAAGGAAAAGACATTGTGCCCATACAAAACAATTGGTAGAAGGTGAAAGAAAAGAGACAGAGTGCTGGGTGCTGTAGAATTCTCAAAGATCCAGTTTTTGTCACCTATCAACAATTATAGCATTGTATGTTTGGAGATTTCTCGCCCGTGATTTGTGTAGCTTCGGAAAGCGATGAAATAACAACACTGAATTTTCTTAATCAGTTTTTACTGTTCTCCAAGGTGGTACAATTATGATTTATATATGATTTATATACCTAATTGCGTATGAACATCACTGCCTGCATAAAACGATCACGACATGTGCTTGCCCAGAAATAGATGTTGTAGATACCCATACCTATCTTGGTCTTATTATTGATAATAACCTAAACTGGGCCAAGCATATTGAACACGTCTGCAATAAATTAAGGCAATTTTTGGCTAATATAATTATTTTAAAAAAACGCTTACCTCATAAAACCAAATTAATGCTCTATAATGCCCTAGGTGAATCATTCATACAGTATGGTCTAACCAGCTACGGTCGTACGTATAATACTTATATTAAAAAAATTTATAATCTTCAATTAAAAATACTTAAACAATTAGTTTCACCAACAATAAAAAACCAATATTGTAACAATGAAAAAGGTCTCTTTAAACATTGTAAAGTTTTACCCATAGAAAACCAGTTTAAAAAAATGATGCTCAAAGAGCAATTTTTTAACCAAGACCTACAAACACTAATAAAACACTCTGTATATACGCGAGCCATAGCCCAAAACCGGTTCGTCACGAGTCGGACAAACAACATGTACGGCAAGCGCACAACTGAATATATAGTTCCGCGCTTGTTAAATGACTTACCTGTCGAGTTTAGGGAAAGCATTACATCAATAAATATTAAATATAAACTTAAAACGCACTATTTAAATGACACGTAATATTATAATTATTAAATGCTACGGACGTAGACACTCATAGTATTAATATAAACCCCAGAGGTTTTCAATGCTATGTATAAAATCAAAGATCTGTAATCATTTTGTTGTTTTGATAAATAAATTAAAAAAAATAATTATATAATTACAATAAATTCCTTGGTAGATAGCGTCTCTGTGTGTTGTGTCAGAGAGAATAGAATGCACACCAATGGCAATGTTGCCAGTCTTAAAATATCTTGACCTGTTGCAGACAGGTGTCTATAAAAATAACTAATAAAGGCGGAACGCCACATATGTATTGTGGCTTTATTATTTTCTTCTAATTTAATTCAGAATGAAACTATACTGAAAATTCCAGATATATTTTTAGTAGTTATGGCAACATAGGCAAAAACAGATTTAATTGAAAATACTCCCTGTTTAGAAAGCGTGTAATAACCCTTATATGCAGTTTATAATTGACTCTTTGTTAAGAATGTTGACTCATTGTGTTTTAAATGATACAAAATCAATGGATGTATGAAAGCGAAAGGAAGCAAAGCAAAGTAATTTCAATGTTTAAAATGAATTAATATAGAATAGAACAGAATAGAATATGATGTTACGACCTACAAGCCGACAGCCGGATTCACACCTGCATACCAAAAAGCACATTTTATTACCTTTCCGCATGTGGACTTCTTTTGTTTACTGTGTTTAAAATTTGTTATTTGAAAATAGCCTATTGTGTATTGTAATCTTTTATAGCAGTCATTAGCCAGGTGTGTCGAACTGATCCGAAGAAATTCGGTCGGCAGACATATTGTATCGGTGAAATATAAACAATGGCCCAATGGAGAGATCGACAGTCGAGCGAGAACCATGATCAAGGCGAGACTTGTGCACATCCGGTAAACAATTTAGTGACGGACTTTGCGCGTGTTATTGAATCGTGATTTACGTTTGAACTGGCTGTGTTCTATTCATAGTTATATTTGTACCTGTGTTATACGTGTTTGTATAGTTTTAATAAATTCTATAGTAATTCCAAGGGAAATTTAATTCTAGTCCTGTAACTCGTAACAATACTTTATTGATCAAAAATGCTACATAAAATAAATCAAGTGCATTAATATACAAGTACGGTGGATGGTCTTATCGCCCACTTCCATTTTCTAACCATTTTCTAACCCATTTTCTAACAATGATTGGTATAAGGATGGATAACAAGACATCTCGGCTTGTAATGTTCTCTTTCTTTATTTTATAAGAATATTTTAGTTAATTTACGTTGGATCATTACGGATGAACATCATCCAATTGGTATGAATATAAATTTATGTGATCTGAATAATGGTTTCAATTGTTTGCGTCATTGGAAAACGGTATATATCCAATTTGGTCATTTAAATTTAATTGGATCAAAATTGTTTTATGACGCACTGCCATCTGCAGAAATTGCCAAAGAAATGCGAATCGGTTTGGATAAATCAGATTTTACCAACGAACCATCGTGTCTATATATCTAAGTGATCTATATCTATGTAAGGGAAACAGGAGTGATAGCGCTCACAAGTATAACTTGGCAAACTCAGGGCGTCGGATTACGAGACACAGGTTAAAGCGTTTGAATGGATAGCAAATAGTAACTTCTTTTACAAATCCGCTAGCAGCAAGAAAGAGAAGTAAGTCTGTTTTTTCCGGTTCCCCTAACAACATTGTTCGCTGAACGTTTTCAGTTGTTAGCGGGACTTATCTTCAATATTTAAATTTTAGTGTTACTACTATTAATTCAGATCATTATTTGTTGTATTTAGTAACAATAAAGTAACATATCGGTATATACTTCACTTCTATTAATCAAATTAATAGCTTCTAGAGTTAATATGCTCTTATATGAGCGATATTACCCACACTTAGGTAATGGCCTCAAGAACGCCTTTCTCTTTGTTTTGTTTGGTTACCGATTATTAAGAAAAGTTTCATATGTTTCGTTTCAAAGAAGTTTTTGTTGAATAAGTGAACTATTGTAATATTTAGTCCAACTTTTAATATAAAGGTATTATATAAAAGGTTTTCCTTAAGTGAACGGCATTCCCCTGCTTCCCCTAATCTATATCAATTAAATAATAAATTCGTAGACGGGTCGAGTTGAGTGTTTGAACCGCGCTGGAATCATTATCTTGATAACAGCTCTTTCGACCAGCTCGATCGCTATGATACCACGCTTTCACAGCACATCGGCAAGAAATGGTTAGCTTTGAGCTAATCGTATTTCGTACGATGTGTGATAGTTCTGTGGGGTTATAATCTAGTTTTGTAATCAGATGGTTGGTTATCAGGTGTTTCTGCGGTGTGAGAGAAATCAAAGAAAGTTTTTGGTTTTAACTTTTTTAAATTGTTAAATTGTTTATACACAAAATATATAATAACTACACACGCTAAGTCCTAAGGTGTTGACTGATGTATTCCGCGGGACAAGACCGCTCTGTCGCAATATTCGGGTAAGACTGCCGAACGTCCGAAGATACGCAGTGATTGCCCGAGCGCAAAACTGCTGACAGAACGACCTGTGACCCCAACAATTAAAGAAGGTAATGGTCGTGTCTGCTTGATGGGTAGTGAATTATAAAATACAAATAAGATACATTGTTTTGGAATTTGTCTGTCTGTTTGAAGTGCACCACGCAAAATCTATTGAACTAATTTTCCGGCAAGTATTAATTCAAATCTTTTTCATCCGTAATTTCAGTAAGTAAAATTAATTCTGCTATTCCAAGCCCAATTCTATTTAAGGCATACGTTAGTTAATTGCAAAAACAGTGAGACGTAGGCCGGGCGCTGCCCTGCGGCACATTAATTAATGCCCACTGGGCTTGATACTAAGGTATATAACGTGGTAATTTGTGGAGTGTTAATAGAAATCTTTTTTTTTTATTGTACAGGTTCGCATTGCGCCTGATGTCAGGTGGAAATTCAGTCTAAGATGGAGCATGCTTACTTAGGAGGATGGGGGTGAAAGGAAAGCAGGTAGTTAGAACTCTCACAAAACGAAACATGAATAATAATAATAATAATAATCCCGCAGGGGCGCTTTGTGGCGAAGCCTTAGGTGAGTAGCGACACCTCGTACCCGACTCCGGGGGCCGAAGCAAGGCCCCTCCGTGTTTGTCTTAACCAGCCGGCACGGCGTGGAGATCGCTAGAGCTAAGACTCGAGCTCCAGAGGTGGAAGTGATAAATGGCATCACGTCAGAAGTAGCTTCGGTTACCCTGCAGCCCACCCATGTTGCCCTTGTCTTCTATGACATTTTTTGGGGCCCAGGCATTGAGTGGAGAGTCACCGTCTGCTCATTTTTCCATGATCCCCGAACGTTGCGAAGGGCAGACGCCATACTCCCCATATTCCCAGACACCTAGTACCACTAACAGTTCACCCCTATAGCCCGGTACTTTTTGTCCTCATTTCCCACAATAGTCCTACGCTGGGCGGGGCTTGTCTTTGGGTGCATTATTATATGGTGTAGACAGGGATAATCGCCGGTCAGTTTCACGACACATTTACATTAAATTTGTCAAGTGGCCTCTACGTGTTGGCCTCCTCATGGCCCCACTTAAGCCCTCCAAAAGTCCGGGCCATTTTAAAGGCCCGTGGCACCGGCAGACAAACGCATACATTGTATATGCGTCAACTAAGTCAGTTACACTTGTGTTATGGGTGGTATATAACGGACTACTCTCGGTCCGATTCCAAACACCCAGACCATAGTAAATAACGGAATGTTTGCAAAATTTACCACGAAAGAAATCTAATCCGGAGCCTCTGCTTTCCAGTGAGTTCAGCCAGCTAAGACTTTGATACCTACAAACCATTTCACGTAGATTTTCTGTAAGAGCGTGGTATCACACCCAAGCCAACCTACTTGACAACAGAACGCATTTTATAACAGCAGTTGTCAGGCGAATTATCAGATAAGGAATAGAATAAAATCATTTATTGTATAAGCTGTCAATCATAAGATTACAAAGTTGTTGGAGCGACAGTTTGTCCTTTCGGACGTACAATACAGGCGATGGTAATGGTGCCTGACCATAATTACATTATTTAATCATAAACAAATTATTAAATTAATATAAAATTCTTCTTATAGTAGCATAAAACAATGTCACATGTGTCTCAACATGTAATTCCACCGAGAACATTAATATAATAGGAGATGTAATATCACTATTTGTCGAAAGATCGATCATTATACACATCCTATTTACTCATTGGGATAACTATATATCAATCAATTAGGAACTTTGTTCAGGAAGTTTCTGAAATAGCTAATATTTAGTGTACAGCCTTTCAGCGATTTGGCTAAGAAAGTACCAAATATACCAAAGATTAACTATTTGGGCAGGGTTTCCCCTTTATTGTTCAGCCTTTGATGTGACTATTCACACCGCACAATAAGCAATGAACACCGTCTACACGCCACACCGCCTTTTTATACGAAAATACTACGAAAACTACCCTACAAAACATATAATATTGCATCATTGCTAAAAACAGAAATTACATCATAGTGTTGCCAGGATCATAAAAACAATTATAATAATTATTTACTGATGCACTAAATTATCTAGACGATAATTTAGTGAGCTTACAAGATTAATTAGCCAGTAGACATTGTGATTTCATTATAAATCGAACTATCTGATAATTCGACTAGAATATTATTATCTATGACGATTGTCTATGTGATATTAATATACTCCATGGTTCTCACGACTGCTGTGATGGAAATCGCGTAACATTAGTCAATGTCATGTTCACTAAAGTAAATTACAATAATTTTATCTCTCAAAATATTATAGATACCTATTGTTACATACCGACAAAGACCGGACATCTGCATGTTGTAAAAACGAATTCTTTTATTTACTTCGTGTTTAAACTTTAAAAACATCTATTGTTATCGTACTTATTTTATGGCTGTAATTAGTGTCGAACGAATTAATCCTTGTTTTTATTGCATTGCGTCGAAGCTTGCCAGATATGTGTGAACGGGGGCCCCTTTGTTGGTATTATACAGTTTAGTATAGAACAATGCCCGAATGGAGGAGTGGCGCAGTCTAACGTCGACTACGATATGATTAAGACGTGTAGTACTTTCAATTAGCGACATAGTGACGGACGTTGCGCGTGTTGGATTGCATTGAATCGTGCAGTGTGAACTGGTTGCATCCAGTTTTATTTTGTACTTGTTTCATACGTGTTTGTACAGTTCTAATAAACTCTATAGTAATTCCAACGGCATTTATTTTAATTCGAGTCCTGTAGCTCGTAACACTATGTTGTGGTAGCGTAATTGCTACAGCACGCGTCCCAGACGCATGCAGACTTGGGTTTTCTCAGTTCTGTCAGATTTCTGAACTAATTTTCATATTGGTACAATTACCACGTGCTAAAAACTGTGAAGGATCGAGATCGTACGAGAGAGGGCCAGGAGTATCATCACACATAGTTTATCTAATTTGTCCTACTGTCTTTCCCACTTAAATTAAATTAATCAATTTTTATACTCTATTTCGTTTTAAATTGTGTGAACTAAATTGTAGTGGAACACTTGCAGGTCAATAGACGGCGATATACAATAATGAAGGTCGCAAACGATTCTCGACACGTACAAAGAATATATACATATTTCCAACAATAATAGATAAACCGCTGCCTGCGGGCCTGCGAAGTCTAATATTAGCCTTGCTGAAAGTTTTCTTTTGAGATGGACGAGCATATTCTCCTTTGCTCCTGGGCTCCTGGAGGAGCAAAGTGGAATGCTCCTTATTTAATTTTTAATTTTTTTAACTCCTAGCTTCTTATTTAATTTTTAAGAATGTCCTGATTACTTCCGACTAGGGTCCTCACCAGACGGGAGTAATCGGAACATTCCTAAAAATTTAATAAATAAAATAAATTTTGATCACTAAGGCTGGTGTGCATAGACATTTAACCGACCGTTAAAATAAAATAATCACTGTTTAGCCATATATTTTTAGCGATTATTTTATTTTAACAATTGGTTAAATGTCTATGCACACCAGCCTAATTCCTCAGTAACATCGTGCAGTAAATAAACAGTAAGTGAAAACGTTCAATGTTAGTTAGTTCGATGACTTCTGGTGAGTAACTCAACATAAAATCAGTTAATCCCGCAAGCACAGAAAAGACATCGGGAAATCTCGGTTCTCAAAATCTATACCGATTTCCTACCCTACTTCAGATATCTAGATTCAGTTTTATATAAATAATAACAGAAAAACAATGAAAGATATAATTTAGGTTAACATATTAGTTGTATTCGTTGTACTAATACCTACAACAATTATTTTAGTGACATAGACATTTTTATTCTTCGAAACAAATATTTAAGTCATCAGTAGTTAGTAAACTTATTAATAATAATTAAAAGGAATGTAATGTTTGTATTTAGACCTAATAATTTAGTGATAGTAAACAAAGACATTGAGACTAAAATATATTATGTAGCAGATCACTGCCAACGGGGAGCGTGCCCAGAAAGCTGGATGCATTGCCACGCTGTATGGCAATACCATGGCAATACTTATTTGTTGTGCAAAATATGAGCCAGCCTTCTGATCACGGGTAGTGTCAAAGAGTTTCTTAGATATGTCTTTAAACAAACTCTTTGCCGACAGACCCCACGGGCCTAATGTTTCAACCCCAAATGGCACAAATATGTAACCCCTTCCTAAGGCTCCATATTTGCGCCGTTTGACGTCTTCAACTGAAGCGGCAGCGTTGCTAGCCCCTGATTCGGTCATTGGAAGATGTGACGGGGCCAGTGTGTCAACACAGGTCGCATCCCACACTAGCGGCCGCCCCATCTTCCAAGGGACGAGTGACATTCCGTCCGGTCTCTTGCCATCGTCACGCATCAGGCCATTCGGTTCTAGAATAGCCGGTACGCCGACGCTGACAAGAGCTCGGCGGATGGTGTCGTTGAGGCTAGCATGACGAGATCTTCTTCCTGCGCTTTTTAAACATGACAACCCGTGGTGTCCAAATCGGTCTACCATAACTCCACATTGACAGTGATGTGGTACGCAACATGGTGCCCCCAGGCGTAAACTTGCGGCTAATCTGAATGTGGTGTTGTCCAGAAGTGTATTATTATAAAATGATAGGTGTGCTTGTAGCCACTGTCCAGACGCCCAGTTAGCGACGGCTAAGAGGCGGGCGCGCTCTGCTGAACTGGTACACGTTTGTAGAAGATTATCCCGCGTAAGTTTGCAGAGCGGCCCATCCCAAGCATGCTGTGAAGTAAGGACAGTAGGTACGTTGACGTTAGGGCAAGCCATTGACCATACTCTTCTGGCATCGGTTAAATAGGGAATTTCGAACTGCAAATTGGTCTTTTGTAAAATTTTGATTACTAAATCACTCGTACTGTAAGCCGAAGACAGAAAAGCTGGCAGAGCGACACTGGAGATTTTGCGGACGCCGAGGCCACCCAGTCTCACCGGCAGAGAACACTGTGACCATGCTCGGTCGTCCATTTCTAAATTTATGATGGATATGAGAGTATCCCTCACGATGTTGTCCAACGTCTGTAAAAGAGAGGTTTGTTTCCAGAGTTGGCAACATCGGAGGGCGTATGTAAATTTGGGCACGAAAAGGCAGTATCGGATAATAGTGTAGGCTATATGTGTATTAATTTGGAATAAACGATCTGAACTTTCACGAAATTTTTTAATATTTCTTCGACGTAGTTAGGTATTGACTCGTCGAAGATTGGGGCACCTAGGAGGTGAAGTGAAGAATTGTTTATTAATTTAATTCCCGGTGCTATTGTATTCAGTCTAGAGATTATTTCAGTTTTACGTTCTGTGTTGCGGACATAATATTCGCATTTGTTTAAATTAATTTCAAGTCCTATGGTTTTAAGTTCTTTTTTTAGAATGGTTAAATCTTCCAAAACGTCATCTACTTCACCTCCTAAAGTGCCTTCATCTAGATACCATACATTAAATTTGGATTTCAAACGTGTAATGATGGGATGAATTGCTAAACTAAAAATGGCCGGTCCTAACGGATCGCCTTGCTGGCATCCTGTTTTTGAATAAAGTACGTTATCTTGAAATATTAATTTTTAATTTTGACTGTAGCATTGCCAAAGAAAATGGTAACAATCGGGAATTTGGTCTTTAATTTGTGAGAGCAAGGCTGATCGATCAACTAAATTGAAGGCGTTCTTAACATCCACCTTCCGTACTAAATCTCCACCATTGGAGATTTACCTTGTTTACTATCAATATTACTATTGAATTTAAGTATATAATATATTAATAGCTAAAAACTAAAATTTAGTTGTGTTTAGTTTTCCCGTCAGAAGTTTCACAGTATTAGATATATTGAGTAATTTATTTTAGTGTAGTGTCTTCTTCGGTCTTTTTCTATATTATAAGTGTCCAGTTTTGGTTTAGATTTATTGTTATGTATTGTTAGGCCTTAAATATATGGATACACGTTGGATACTTATTAATAATAAATAAAAATAAAAAAGTATTCGTTTTTAAAATGTAGGTATTTTTGAAGAAAAATCCTTAAATGTGTGAAATGATGTTATCTGTGTCACATTATTAGATAAGACTTTTCACATTCGAACAGCTTATAGTAGAATTATTTTCTCCTTGCAGTTTGGCTCATAAATAATCGGAGCGGTGAAGCGAGTATTTCGCTCTCTTCCAATCACGGGCCTTATGGGCAGGCATAGTGATACGCATTATTGTTGTCGATAAGCGTTATCGATAGTGTATTTAGTTTTGTCATTTAGTGGTTTAGTGATATAAATGAAAGAAAAAAATAGATAAAACAACGTATTTATTAAAATAAGAATAATAATGATTGAAAATAAATTATTAATTAGGTATCTATGTATTAAAAAACTATAAGTACAAAAGTTTAGAATGAAACAAGTTATATTAAAAATAAATATAAATACTTATATCTAAGTTTAAAATTAACAGCAAAAAAGATAATAATGATTTTTATAAGAATGATAATCTTTCTTTGATAAGAATGAGTGTTTATCGATAATGGCGTTGTGCCCACGCAACATGCTCACCGCCCTAGCCGGGCTGAGGCAGAGTTTGATTTATGACCCAAACTGCACGGACAAAATAATTCTACTATAGTCATCAAAATTTTTTACATAGGGTCGTAAGTAGAATTATATTCCATTTCATAATTTCCCAAACTTTTTTGTAAGTCATCCCAAGAAGGACCCGGTAATACTTGCACTCGTGGCAATATAGCAGTAAGTTAAGAGACCCTTTTTATCTCCGCTAGAGTGAGCACTGAGGTCATTTATCATAATCACTAGCGGACGAAACAGAGGCGAAGGAACGTGACACTTATACTGATTGGATTTGCTTGAAAATCGATTGGAAAAAAATGCGTAAAAACTTTTACTTTATGGGCATGATTATTACGTCCCTCTCTCTCCCAGCCGTGGTTTATTCCATGGAGCATTAGGGGATGAAACGCCGTCGCCTTCTTCTGCAAGCGTTCATTGTGGCCAAGGAGGACGTACAGCGGGAGCGTGAGCGCAACAGTGGGCCCTGCTGCAGCCAAAGGAGTACGCACAGGCACTGGAAAGCGTTATATGACCTTCGACTCTTGGCTCTCCACTTTTTTTATAGCTCAAGCATAGCAGGCAGGCTGACGGCCCAACTGTGGGAAGGAAGGATAGGAAGTGGTTGCCGTCGGTTATGGACATTAGCAATACCAGAGGTGTTGCCAAAGCGCTACCGGCCGAAACTGGAACCTGGCCACTGATTCCGGAACACAACTTAAAGTCGTTATGGAAGCATATTCTAGACCAGGGGTGGCAGCCATCCAGTCGGGCTAATGCCCTACCACCTGGTTGTGGGTTGTTTTGTCGCCTGTTACGACAGGCCGGCCTCCGGCAAAGAATGAGTTCGATGGTGCTACTTCAACATGGCGAATCTTACACGTCCCTATCGCTCTTCCTCGCATCGGGGAGCCACCAATCGGGTGTCTCCTCTTTAAAAAAAGGATTATTATATCGTTGGTAGCAGCTTTGGTATTACAAATGTCTATAGGCGATGGTAACAGTAATTAGGCCTGTATTAAATAGTATAAATATTAAACAGATGATTGATTCGTGAAAATTGTAAATATTAAATGTGCATTACAATAAATACACATTTAAAATTATTATATAGTAAGTAACGTATTAATTATATACTAACTTTTAATACATCTTCATGCGAAAAAATGTATGCCCTACCTTATAGAAAACAACTGATGTCAAAAAGAGTCCTAAGGAGGGTTATGACGTCAGCCCTTAGAGATATCAATGTTTATTAAGATAAGACAAACAGGAAATATCTTTATATACAACGAGAAACTTCGTTACTGTCAACCCTTGTTAAGTCTTCTAATAAAATATATGAGATACATTAAAATATGGTAGTACAAATTTATGTTGTATTGAATTATTTCGATCATTTAAAATGGTAATTAGTGTTGAAAAAGGGAAAACACGTATCAGTTAAAGTTTTGATCAGGCTTGGAGACTATAAAAACATTTCAACCGGTTACAGCCAAAATATATAGGAACTTTTCGATTTTGTTCTGACTTTAACCTCACCTCAGCCAAATGATTTTTGGCAACAAAAGTTCGTTAAATAGGTTTTGTTGAATGAACAGGTTTCCAACGCTTTTTGCCCTACACCTTTAAAGCGTAGTTACGTTAACATATTAAGTTTTCAGTCGCACACAAACATATGCCACACGTTGAGAGAGTTAAAATGACAAAGCAATTCTTGTTTACGCCATTTATAATATTTAATTAATATTAAAGGTAAAATCCACATTTTTATACGTTCGATATGTGCAATTGTGGCAGTATGATAAATAAACCGTCGCCTCATTATTTATTTAAATAACATTGCTTGAGTGCATGACGTGTAATTATCCATCTCTTTCTTCCCTTCATAATTCCCTATACTTGAGCCTAATATACCTTGCTCACTTGGTGAGAAGAAATCAAGTGAAGAAAGGAGGTAGTCCAATTGTGCTCTGTGCGCAAGCCAATTAAGTGAAATGAATATTAAAAAAAGTACTTTAAATTGTGTAGTGCTACAAATATCTAAATATTTACTTTTACTTAATAATAGTGGCCAGACGATAAAATAACATAGAAGAACTGTCGTAACCATTTGAAGGAGATCCGGTGGGTTCCCTTTGTGTCCTTCCCATCAATATACTGATTGTGCTCAAAATTTTGTGGTTTAATAAAATTGAACCAAAGCGTAAACAACTCTCACGGAATAAACCGGTTAATGCATGTATACTCAACAAAAAATAGTTAATGAAAACCGGTTAAACCGGTTCATTTTAAACCGATTCCAAACCATGGCTTATAGCCATTTTATGAATTGCAACAACTAACATGTAAGCTAACATATACATACTATATACACACAAGTGCCTTTACTAAATTTTGTCATCTTGTGGTCCTGCCTGCTAAAAGGTTGACGACCACTGTTCTAAATGAACACTCTTAAGTGTGATTGTATCTGATTTCTTAATTAATCATCTCTATCAAAGTCAACGCTTGGCTTTATGGCCATTCTTAACAGAAGCCTGCTTTTTAGATGCTTTTTTACGAGTACAAATCAAATATTAGGTAGCTTTCTATAGTTATTATGGAGAGGTTTTTAAGATTTCCTGTTCCTATTTGCTCATTCTTTATCTTAATTCAGAGACTCAGAAAATAATTGATAGATTGATAGATTGTATAAAGACCACTTTGGGATTAAGTGTACACTTTTGATTATTAGTGCTGTGCTTTTCTATGACAATGAAGCGTGATTTTTGCTTGGCTGACAGAAATAGTAGCAGCATATCATATGGATGAATACGTCACAAGGAATGTGTGGCACCAGAAGGATGTACCGCATAAGGAAGTTCTTTCGTTTGTTCTTTTGTTTCTATATTCAACTTGTGACATAACAAATAATCAAATGAGGCGCACAAACGGTTAGGTACGTTAAAAAATACCTGCCAATAATGTAAAAAACAAATCGATCCAATCAAAACTAACGGCCTGTATGGTTGAGTAGGCTAAGCCTTTGCCGGCTGAGCTCACTAGCACGCAGAGGTTCGGGATTCGATTCCTAGTATGGCTAATATCATAAACGAACTGTCCGTTGTTTGCTGTGTCCATTTTGTATGACTCCTAACACAAGCGTAACGTGCTTAATTTGGGCATATATAATCTATGTTTGCCTGCTGGTAATTATTAAAAAAGTCTTGCTATCTCCGATAGTTCTTTTATTACTGGAGTACAGCAGATAGTCTGACGGCCCATCTGATATATAGTGGTCACTGTCACCTAGGACATTTACAGCATCAGAGGTACTACCAACATTCTGCTGACCTCGAAGAAATGTAATGACGTCCTTTTTAAAAATAAACCCATATGTTACTGCTTAAGAAAATATCTGCTGAAAGCTCATTCCAAACTTTAAGGTGCGTAAAAGAAGCGTTCTTGAGAACCCTAACACGAGGTTAATGACGACCTGTGCGGTAGTAGACGAAGGCTCGAAGGAGACGAGAAACTATTCTGAACAGTTCTTTGGAAACCTCCCAATGATACAGACGGTAGATAACGCAGAGAGATGCGAAGTCGCTCCGAAAGTCTAGCGTATCCAAACCATTAGTGAATATGGAATCATCGACAATGCAGATGGCGCGATATTGAAACGAGTTCAATTTAGTTAGTTGTTAGTAAAAAGGGCAGATCTTAGCTTTATAATAAAATTAGACCTTTGAGCTGCAAAGTCCCTGAAGTTAGTAATACGTTGCTTTTCACAGCTAATCTAAAGTGACCTTATAATTTGCAAATGATGACTTTAGCATGCTTTCTGTATGTAAACTTCATGATCATCTTCATAATATCTACATGATACTGCCCTGTAGGATAAACATGAGCACGGTGGGCAGATATATAACACTTTGGGAATAGCTGTAATAAATATACATAAAAGGCACTAAAACTCATATTGTTGCCTTAGTATAATTTTACAAAAGCCTTCGTTAAAGGTGGAACCTTTAACGAAGGCTTTTCAATAGAATTCTTGTATAACATAATATTCATATTGGCTTAATGTTTAGAATAATATTTAGTTAAAATATTATTAAAATACTAATTGAGAGGCATTGAACCAAATTTTGTATTTATTATACATGAAGTCTGAATTTCGTAGTTATGTCAAGTATATTTTTGTTGAAGTAGATGTTAAGGTCTAGGAGCTTGTACTAAAACTTTAAATTGTATTTATTTCACTTTATGGCTTGGCAGCTAGGCCTTTAAGCCCGATCTAATTTTACAATATAGTTTCTTCATTTTCTTAAACCTACATGTAGCACAGCTGAACTGTAGGTAATCAGCTAGTGCTATTCAACGGAGTTCTTGTGACAACTCAAAAGGCCACACTATACAGTTCACATTTCTCGCAAAACACATAATTACTGCTAAAAAAAACTATCAATATCCTACAACTATTGTTCATTTTAGAGTAATTTTACACATTTTTGGTAAATAAAACTGCACAGCACAACATCTACAAAACTCCAAAACTTCCTAAAACTTTAAATAATTTCATTGGTATTTAGGGGTGTGAGAATAATTCGAACTTACGAATTATTCGTTCCGAATCGAATATTATTAATAATAATTCCAAAAATTTCGAATATACGAATTATTATATTATGCGCAAATATTCGAGTATTTTAAAACATTCCATGTGTAACCTTTTTCTTATAGATTTATTCAAACGGGAATTAATAATTATAAAAACCAAAATGAATTGAAAAGATCTCTTGCCAATTTTAGTATCTAGATTTTTTATGCTTTGACATAAATGAACATATATTGACATTGAATTGGAATTGAAATCGGAAACAACAGAAAATCCAGTGATATTTCGATAATTCGCGAATTGTTCGAATTATTCGAAATTATTAGATTTTTTTCGAATTATACGTCGAATTTCAAATAATTCGTAAAATTCGACATATTCGATTCGAAATATGAATATTCGATTCGAACGATATTCGCACACCCCTTTTGATCATTTATGTGATGAAGGCTGTACATCGAGATAATTGATGTGTTATCTGCCAATGCTTCGTCGACCAAAATAGTGGATAATTGTTGTCTGGCTCCTTAAATTTGGCAAACCAGAGGCCGTTTAAAATGGGAATGTCTGTGAACAAATATTATACAGGTAATTCAAGTGGGTCTCTGAGGCCACTATGAGTGAGTATACATGATGCCAAAAAATTCTTAAAGGAGTCTCGGGGCCAATTTTGATGTAAAACAAAAAAGATTCATCAGATTTTTTTCATTATATATTTGAAAAGTCACTTATCTTGATTAGGAATCGAATCGATTGATTATGATTTAAAAAAAAACAAATATTGTATTATAATACCAAATCATGATGAAGCTTGTAAGAATCAATTTCTGTGAAAGAATGTTAAATGTTACAAACTAAGGGAAAGTGCTAGTTTTAACAGTGTTCAATTATTTTACTTTATATGTTGTTTATTAGTTAATCGTATAATTTGAAGGATATAAATTCTAAGCGAAATAGGTATTCGATCACTTGTTAAGACCAATTAATTCATTAAAGTCTTAATTAATTCTATATAAACATGTTAAATACAAATACTTGCGACCCTATTCAACGGCTGCGTTGCGTCGGTCGCGTGTCGTCCTACTTTTTGCTTGTTAAAATACTCCCGGTGAGTGACTGAATGAATGAACGAGTGAATGGCTTTAACGAGTCACTGCGGGACACCGCCAATTAACTGTTTTTGTCGCCGTGGCCGGCGGAAACGGAACCAATGACGTTTTTGTAATCGATTTGAATGATTGATTCCAATGATTGTAACATCGGAGTGATAAATTGTTAGGAGCGGTTTGAAAATGTTTGTGGTAAATTACTTGGAATATAATGCCAGATTTCATTCAGTTCATTAATTTGCTTTGATACCGGTTCTTTGAGAGAAACTCCATAAAACTAATCTCAATTTCCTATTAATATATATTATATATTAATACGTGAAGCAAAACACAGCAAAAGCTTTGTACCTACCCCTTTTTACGAATATTGCGCGGACGGACGAGTATGAAATTTTGCACACTTAGTTTATATAGAGGAGTGCAGAATGCTAATATTGTTTTTAAATTATGCATAATAAATATATTTAATAAATTAAAAAAAAACATTACACTTACTACCATGTATTTGACACACATGCGCATAATATATTCTTTCGTTTATTGATAAAGTTAAATTAACAGTGTAGCCATGGCGAAATCTGTGGTTATAGAAATAATACACTTCTTTCTTTAGTCTTTGAGAACAGAACCTTAATGAAGTTCAAACTTATAATTTAAATTAATTATGCTCGAATTTCGTCCACTGGGTGACCACTAGTAGTAAGTTATAAAAATAGATTGTAAAATGTAGAATATTCAGATTAATTATTTTAAGATCGTTGCTTTTAATGTCATAATTATCTAATTATATTTGCGTGTCTTGCTAAGTAAATGTTGACAATGTGTGTAGTTATTCTTTAAATCCAATCAACCGTTCATCATAGTTTCAATTTCTTCTTAATTCCTTTTAAGATCCTTAGAAGTTAACAACGTCTACATTCCCTATATAACCTTCGGCCCGCTGAGCTTTTATGAGCGGCTTCCCTGGCATACTACGTAGTTGTATAATGTAATGGTTTTATATTCCTAACATCTCTGATGTTGCAAATGTTCATAGACAATGTAACCACTTTTGTTCAGGTGGGCGTCAGCCTGTCTGCTGCGTATTCTATTAGTAAAAAAACGTAAATAAAATTAATGAGGTATAACGTACTGCGTATTATGTACTAAAGAAGGCGTTCGTAACTAATTTATTTGAACACTCAGTCCAGAGACAAGAACTCGCTTAGTCTGCGCCGGGTTGTTGTCAATGCTTTATTTAGAGTGAAAAGTAACTATTAAAAAAATGCCTTCATGTGTACTAAGGTACTGTTCAAACTACTCAAGAATCTCCATAAGCAATTTGGCTACTAATATATAAGTAATCCTTCTATGTATTATACTGCCATCACCATATTCCTGAGGTTATTTTTTTATTGCATCGGTGTAGCAGACAGGCAGACGGCCTACCTGTTGGAAAGTGATTACCACTGCCTATGGGCATTTGCAACACCAAAGGTGATACAAATGAGCTGCTGCTCTCTTAAGAGATACTAGAACCTGGCCACTAATGCCGGAATACAACTCAAGGTTGTTATGGCGACATACTCTAGACCAGAGGCTAGTAGCCATCCAGACGGGCAAATACCCTAACACCTGGCTGAGTTGTTTTGTCGTATCTTGCGACACGCTGCCCGGCCGCAGGAAATTGTGTTCTTTCTTCGTTCCTGCACAGATAATATCTCCAGTCTTTTATTACAGGTTACGGGCCTAATTAATAAATGTTTTATTACAACCTCCCTTTGTGCACATTGTAAGTTTATTCGCGTATTAGTGTACATACAATAAAGTGATATATGTCTACCTTATCTCTTACCAGAAGTAACCATCACAAAATATCCCTTTTGGATTTGAGAGGTGTCTAATAATTACCATCTAAAAATCAGTATTTCATTATATAAAAATATAAGCAATGACTAACTAAATTAGAACGCCTAAGGAAAACCAGAACTTCTTGAGTAAAATTAACAAGGCCAGAAAGATTCTTTATTTATTTATTTAAGCACAAAACAGTTTACAATCATTAAAAATTAATATACAGGGCTAGAATATAATCCAAACTATGTGCTAATTAAGACGAACGACAAAATGGACATGCTATAGAAAGTTGTTCATAGTGCATTTTACAAATAATATAACAAAAGTGAGTTCTCTTTAAAAACATCAAAAACAACCTTGAAACTCGAATCAGATCAGTGAAACAGGTTTACGGTCATTTTGTGAATCAAAGCACAATACATAAATCGATGAGCAGGTGTTTATTTTTTCGATTACGTCTCGATCGTGGCGGAGTTATCTTAACGAATAATCGAGATGGCATTGAATGAATGGAAAGTTAAGTCAATCGAGTCGTTGCCCTTCACTAAACGAGTCTAATCTTAGTAAAATCGGTCAAATGAGTCCAGACACAGTGATTTCCTTAGTGATGAAGAACTTGCTCTTTTTTTGATATTTGGCAGCCGAGACCTCAAAAAGGTTTTAAATGAAAAATAGCTCGAATCTCAAAATAAATCAATTTTTACGCTTTGCTATTGGCAACATGCTTTGCTAAGATACCAGGTAATGGATATTGAATTCAAACTCAAGGAAAACCAATTTTTGAATATAAATTCATTAATTTCATAAACTTTTTATTCCGGCGTTTCGGCTATAGCCGAATTACGGCTGTGAAAATAAAAACTTCGTTTAAAAAAACCGACTTCAAAAACTAAAAAACTAAAATGTATAAAATAACTTATTTCTAAAGCTATTATTATGAATATATATTATCTAAAACATCTTAAAGTCGGTGCTTAGTAATTTTCAAAATATTATAGTAATTTTTATGATTTACTTTGCACCGACTTCAAGATGTTTTAGATAATGTATATTAATAATAATAGCTTTAGAAATAAGTTATTTTATACATTTTAGTTTTTTAGTTTTTGAAGTCGGTTTTTTTAAACGAAGTTTTTAAATTTTATTTGTTACTTTTTAGTGTCTAGCTATGTATGGGTGGACCTACGAATGGTGCCGCGCTTCTTAAAAAATATAGGTCCCAAGAACCGGGAACAAAAAAATGTTCGTAAAATGAAAACTACTGGGCCAAACTATGTTAAATTTTTAGGGGACCACAGGGCAGCTATTCCGCGTCGAACAAAAAAAGAATCACGTAAATCGGATCATAAATAACGGAGTAATCGGCGAACATATGGAACGGAGTGAAAATTATTTCCATGAAAAATGTCCATAAAATGAAAACTACTGGGCCAAACTATGTAAAATTTTTAGGGGACCAATTGGAAGCTATTCCGCGTCGAACAAAAAAAGAATCACGTAAATCGGATCATAAATGACGGAGTAATCGGCGAATATATGGAACGGAGAGAAAATTATTTCCATGAAAAATGTCCATAAAATGAAAACTACTGGGTCAAACTATGTAAAATTTTTAGGGGACCAATTGGAAGCTATTCCGCGTCGAACAAAAAAAGAATCACGTAAATCGGATCATAAATGACGGAGTAATCGGCGAACATACATAAAAAAAAAGGAACAAAAAAAAAAAGATTCCGACGAATTGAGAACCTCCTCCTTTTTTCGAAGTCGGTTAAAAAACGTAAATAAAATTAATGAGGTATAACGTACTGCGTATTACGTACTAAAGAAGGCGTTCGTAACTAATTTATTTGAACACTCAGTCCAGAGACAAGAACTCGCTTAGTCTGCGCCGGGCTGTTGTCAATGCTTTATTTAGAGTGAAAAGTAACTATTAAAAAAATGCCTTCATGTGTACTAAGGTACTGTTCAAACTACTCAAGAATCTCCATAAGCAATTTGGCTACTAATATATAAGTAATCCTTCTATGTATTATACTGCTATCACCATATTCCTGAGGTCATTTTTTTATTGCATCGGTGTAGCAGACAGGCAGACGGCCTACCTGTTGGAAAGTGATTACCACTGCCTATGGGCATTTGCAACACCAAAGGTGATACAAATGAGCTGCTGCTCTCTTAAGAGATACTAGAACCTGGCCACTAATGCCGGAATACAACTCAAGGTTGTTATGGCGACATACTCTAGACCAGAGGCTAGTAGCCATCCAGACGGGCAAATACCCTAACACCTGGCTGAGTTGTTTTGTCGTATCTTGCGACACGCTGCCCGGCCGCAGGAAATTGTGTTCTTTCTTCGTTCCTGCACAGATAATATCTCCAGTCTTTTATTACAGGTTACGGGCCTAATTAATAAATGTTTTATTACAACCTCCCTTTGTGCACATTGTAAGTTTATTCGCGTATTAGTGTACATACAATAAAGTGATATATGTCTACCTTATCTCTTACCAGAAGTAACCATCACAAAATATCCCTTTTGGATTTGAGAGGTGTCTAATAATTACCATCTAAAAATCAGTATTTCATTATATAAAAATATAAGCAATGACTAACTAAATTAGAACGCCTAAGGAAAACCAGAACTTCTTGAGTAAAATTAACAAGGCCAGAAAGATTCTTTATTTATTTATTTAAGCACAAAACAGTTTACAATCATTAAAAATTAATATACAGGGCTAGAATATAATCCAAACTATGTGCTAATTAAGACGAACGACAAAATGGACATGCTATAGAAAGTTGTTCATAGTGCATTTTACAAATAATATAACAAAAGTGAGTTCTCTTTAAAAACATCAAAAACAACCTTGAAACTCGAATCAGATCAGTGAAACAGGTTTACGGTCATTTTGTGAATCAAAGCACAATACATAAATCGATGAGCAGGTGTTTATTTTTTCGATTACGTCTCGATCGTGGCGGAGTTATCTTAACGAATAATCGAGATGGCATTGAATGAATGGAAAGTTAAGTCAATCGAGTCGTTGCCCTTCACTAAACGAGTCTAATCTTAGTAAAATCGGTCAAATGAGTCCAGACACAGTGATTTCCTTAGTGATGAAGAACTTGCTCTTTTTTTGATATTTGGCAGCGGAGACCTCAAAAAGGTTTTAAATGAAAAATAGCTCGAATCTCGAAATAAATAAATTTTTACGCTTTGCTATTGGCAACATGCTTTGCTAAGATACCAGGTAATGGAGATTGAATTCAAACTTAAGGAAAACCAATTTTTGAATATAAATTCATTAATTTCATAAACTTTTTATTCCGGCGTTTCGGCTATAGCCGAATCACGGCTCTGGAAATAAAAACTTCGTTTAAAAAAACCGACTTCAAAAACTAAAAAAACTAAAATGTATAAAATAATTTATTTCTAAAGCTATTATTATTAATATATATTATCTAAACCATCTTAAAGTCAGTGCTTAGTAATTTTCAAAATATTATAGTAATTTTTATGATTTACTTTGCACCGACTTCAAGATGTTTTAGATAATATATATTAATAATAATAGCTTTAATAAGTTATTTTATACATTTTAGTTTTTGAAGTCGGTTTTAATACACAAAGTTTTTATTTTTTATTTGTTACTTTTTTGTGTCTAGCTATGTATGGGTGGACCTACGAATGGTGCCGCGTTTCTTAAAATATATAGGTCCTAAGAAACGAGAACAAAAAAATGTTCATAAAATAAAAACTACTAGGCCAAACTATGTCAAATTTTTAGGGGACCACAAGGCAGCTATTCCGCGTCGAACAAAAAAAGAATCACGTAAATCGAATCATAAATCTCAGAGTAATCGGTGTACATATGGAACGAAAAGGAAATTTTCTTCATAAAAAATGTTCATAAAATGAAAAGTACTGGGCCAAACTATGTAAAAGTTTTAGGGGACCAATTGGAAGCTATTCCGCGTCGAATAAAAAAAAGAATCACGTTAATCGGATCATAAATCACGGAGTAATCGGCGAACATACATAAAAAAAAGCAACAACAAAAAAAAAAAGATCCCGGCGAATTGACAACCTCCTTCTTTTTTCGAAGTCGGTTAAAAAGTGGCCAAAACGTCGAAATAATATATTTTAACAAAAAGAGAACGGATTACACGCTAAAAACCAAAAAAAAAATATTAACCGACAGGGAGCGGTTTGATGTCGTTCGGATACAAAAAATTTGCTTATTCCGACACAGTTTCCACTAAAACGATAGGTTCCATTCTTTTTTTTAATGCTGCGGTACTTTGTGTTCAAGAAATCCCGCGGGAATTTCAAATCCTATCAAGTCAAATTTTATCTATAATTATACCCTTTTTATTTAGTTTTTAATATAGCTTAATTCGTAGCTCATTTTTGAGTTTATATATTTTTTAAACATTTCTAGCGTTAATTTTAATTTCTTCCAATAAATTTCTTAAATCAAAAGTGTAAAAAAGCTATTAATTAAATTGTTATTACAACTTAGTAATGTGGTCCCTAGACATTTTACTTTACTCTTTGGTTTCTTCGTGGGTCACGACATAAAAAAAACCTTGACAAACAATGATTTGCTGCTTAGTGTCAATAAGAGAAGGACGGACATAATTCTACGACTTAGAAAGCGAATTATCTTATGGGGGCTGCTTACGTCTAGTCATCGCAGTGGACACCGAACTACTGGCTAGCGTAAGGCGGGAGCGCACATATTAATAATTGCTCTATCTCGCTTGCAGATCATCCGTCCAGCTCACACATTGTGCTATATATTGTACTAGCAGTACGTCTTGTAAATATTTGTTCTAGGTTACCGTTTCCAAAATAAATCAGTTCACATCAGCACTCGACAGTGAATACTACTCTCTGCCATCTGAAGTATCATTTAACCTCTACCTCGCTGCTACAAGCTATTGACTTTTAAAAACCGTATTAACCACAACATAACATCATAATTGAAATTTGACAAATGATATCAGACATATCTTTTGTTCTGTTAATCGATAATTTACAATTAATGGACCATTAACTTCTCTGTGTATAACGTGGGTGGTTTCACGTGATACCCTATTCAAAGGAGAAAGTAATAAAAGCCGTAGATGTTTCAATTGAACCTACGTGAGAGTAGATACGGAATTATATAGAGAAGCAATGGGCACGTAGATGACTAAAACGAACGAAAGGACTTATTCATAGAAATTTATAGTAAGTTTGAATGCTTCTTAAAGAACCATAAAGAAGCGATCAAACTTATTCTAGCCATCTATGAATAAGAACAGGAGAATACCATAGTTTATAAAATGTATTTATACAGGGGAAACATGGAGATACAAGATCTTAAAAATTAGATACGTAGTATATGTTTTGTCTGGTGAGGCATACTTTTTTTTAAATTACGTCAATAATTATTACTTTAGGCAAATACATAATAACAGGCGCTTACTTACGTTATTAAAAACAATTCATAAATATGTTAAGGCAAAGAATAAAGTTTTTATATGACATAAAATTATTTTGTAAAAAATATATAAAAAAACTAAAAGAAGGAGTCAAATAGCGCATTAATTGTTATTTGAAAAGTAATTAAAAATATATAAGGCATCTGGCTTTTTTCAAGTGGAAATCCGTTTGTATTCACCACCCGTACGGAGACTACTGCGAGACAGCGTGGGATTCGTGGCCAGATGGGCTACCGTAATATCCACTAAGCCCCTTGGTATTGTTGACAGGAGCACCAAATGTCGAGGTCCCGGGATGTGCGCAAGCTTTTCGCCGCGATCATGACTGGCGGAGACCCGCCGCTAAGGGCAGGCCTCTCCTACCTTAATCCGTGCTTAAGACTGACGCGCTCAGGAGTCCAAAGCGTCCCGTACTCAGCAGCTTGGATGCGGATGACTGCCTAATGATATAAGGCGTCTCAATCTATCTAATGACAAGATACGCAATGCAAACTAAAAACAGAAGTAAAATATAGTAGCATGAAAGATCTCATGAGCAAACAGCACTACGCGGATTTTATGGCGTATTGCACCAAAATAGTTAGAGCTGTAAATAAAAGAAAGACAGATATATAACGTACGGATTGTTATATAATATAGTGTTACGAGGTACAGGACTCAAATTAAAATAAATGCTGTTGGAATTACTATAGAGTTTATTAGAACTGTATAAACACGTATAAAATAAGTACAAAATAAAACTGGATGCAACCACTTCACACTGCATAATTCAGTGCAATTTAACACGCGCAAAGTCCGTCACTATGTCGCTAATCGAAAGTACTGTTGTACTTGTTTTTACGTGATTGTTAGTTCTAATAAACTCTGTAGTAATTCCAACGGCATTTATTTTTATTCGAGTCCTGTGGCTCGTAACAATATAGCGTAAATAATAAATAAATAAATAATATAAAACATGCTACAAATACCCTGACAAGCGTGTGGGGTCAGGAGAAGGAGAATAATAATAAAAATGATAAGATATATAATTTCATCCCATTTTCGCAAATTGTTTTTATGCCTTTGCCATCTCTGTATAATTCTTCTTAGATGAACGTGAGGTATACCTATTGAATAAATCAGACGCTTTTTCAAGTAATTCATTCTTGTGTCGAAAAGTACGTTTGGAAGTGACATTTGAAGTTGACTTTGGAACTATGTATAATGGATGTGTGATTTATTTAAAAAATACGTAGAAAGTGAAATAAGAGAAATAATAAGATTTGCTTTAGAAGATTAGGGGCCACATTTTTTTTAACTACTCTACGGACTCGAGTTCCGTACCCTTTTTTAAAGCTTTATTTCTAGATTTATTTTTAAAATTTAACACTCTTATTATTTTAGTTTTTATGTGTGACATTAATTAATTTGTGTTGAAATGTATGTATCTTATGACTTATTATATTTATTTATCCTAATTTTAATACTAAATTTATACTAGTGCAGAGTGTATCTGTTACATGCTGGTGTTGTGAGGAGTGCATGTGAAGTGTGGGCCTTACGTCTATACTTATATATTATCCTATCTAGTGCCATGTGTGTTGTTTTTTCCTTTCTGTGTCTGGATTTTTAATTTTTAGGCTCTTTGTGTGTCTTGGTTTGGTTGTGAAATGTGCGTGTAATGCAATGCGGTGGTAGTGCGCGTTGGTTTGAGTATGTGTATAAGTTTTGTTGTTTGTTTATGACTTTGTGTGGTGTTTTAATTTATTGTGTAATTGGTGTGACATGAAAATTTTCAGTTTTTGTTAATGACCACTTGTTACGGGCCACTTATAAAATACGTCTTACGAATTCCATAATTTTTCACGCCTCCCCGTCCTTGCCACAGCTGGTCACATTCGTGAGATTCCTCCCTCCCTTTTTTGCAATTTTACAAATTTTGCAATTTTATATCAAGAAATTAATACATTAGAACAGCAGTTCCGTAATTTGTGTTATTACCGTTTAAATTATTTTAATTTAAATACTGCTCATACGGAGAGTTGGAAATATTTTGAAGGTTTTCGTTAATATAATATTTTCTTAAGTTTTCGCGAGTAGTATCTCTATAAATATTATAAACGCGAAAGTTTGTAACAATGTATGTATGGATGTATGTTTGTTACTCGTTCACGCAACAACTACTGAATGCATTTTGATGAAACTTAACAATAATATAGCTTACACATCAGAATAACACATAGGCTGTAATTTATAAATATATAGTGTGAATTATCCAAAATGTAACAATTTTCCATCACCACGCGGATGAAACCGCGGGCGCAGCTAGTACATAATAAAACTACGTTTTAACGGTTTTATGCGCGGCAATTTATTTGATTTTTATTATTCCTACGTTTCGGCAACTTTTCTTTAGTACATTTACACAGACGTTATCGTCCTCACACTTGACTGTCACAGAATTACACTGCTTTGTATGCTCTACTCCCGCCAGGTTTCATACTATAAGATCCAAAAGACAAGTTTATGAAGGTAGTTCACATTTAAACAAGCTACTATTACAAGCAAGTCTTATTCAAAAACTATGGGACCGCCGGCACAATTGCAAGTACTGTGTTTTCATTGTGTTTAAATGATTAGAACCAAACCATTTATCGATATAAGCCCGAATATTGTAGCTCGTTTATGTATTTATTAGGTTTGTGTTATATAGCATAACCGGTGCTATAACGTGGAAACCAAATAAGTTGGTAGCATCCTCAGTGATATTATAAACGAGTATATGAATTTGTTTTTTCTTAATGCATGAGTTCAGCAGACAGGCAGACGGCCCCCCTGATGGAAGGTGGTTAACATCCCCTATAAATATTCGTAACACCAAAGGTGCTGCCTCTCTCTGAAGGGAGACTTGAGCCTGGTCACTGATGCTGGAACACAACTGGCGTCGTTTGATATGTGGAATGTCTTCGACTAGATGCTTTATTATGGATTCATAGTCAAATAGTAGTTCATTACCTTCATAGTTCGTAGATTATCACGCACTTAATTGCTCGTGGATTATTTATCGAGAATGTAGTAGACCTCCAACAAAACATCATCCAATTAACTTGTAGTATCACAACACAAAACAATGACTTCTCGCTGCGATACTTTTAAACGAGGTATCATTAAGGCTCAAGAAATAAGCCGACAAAACATCGACCAAAAAAACGGTAGGCCTCTTAACAATCTCTGCGAAGCAATATAGCGAATGTAACATTACGATTTAAGTAAGCGCTGAGAAAAGAGCTGGTAAAGAAAACCACTTTTTAATATACGATTACGATTATTTACTGAAATAAAAAATAAAAGAAAGAAAGAATAATAAGTTTATTAATGTGTTAGGTTTAGTTTTTCTTTCGCATTGAGAGGTAACACGAATTTAGTCGCAAGTAGGTATTTCACAGTGTTTGAATTTCCATTCAAATCGATTCTTATTATAGAATTTTGGGATCGGCTGTGGTTGAGTGTTTGAATGATTTCAAATGATCAATTTAAAAATATAAATGAGTTTAATAAACTTGATATAACGCGATTATAAGGCACTAAGTCAGACAGGAAAGGACAAAAGAACAGGGGAAAAATTTACATACATAACTTGTGAAGAAAAAATTTGTGTCAAAAAAATAAATTTTACATAATAAATACATCTTGATATGTGAGGTGCAAAATTGTTACACTTAATTGAGGTATTAGCACTAAAAATCTTATTCTTATTAGAACTTATTAGAATGTAAGAAAACAATTATTAATGACACAAAATTTCGCAATAACCATTCGCAGTATTGCATTCTCAACAAGGATTCACACAATCTTAACCGGTAGACGGCGCCTTGCCATTGACAACAAAATGAGTGGCATTCAAAATATGTAAGACCCAATCGACTTATCTATCATCAAGCTAAAGCCAACCGTATTGCTTAAAACGTAAAGTTCAATATAATCTAACTACAGTATGTAGTTACAACGTTATAGAATTCAAAATATCGCATGCAGCTTGGCGTCTTGAAGGTATGACGGCAAGAATTCATAAGCAAATAGTAATAAATAATTCATTCAATATTCGTTTTTATTCAATTACATTTATTTGTAATAAGGTCGACATTAGCTTGCTTAAAATGTGGTGTTTGTAACTTTTTGTCCATTGAAGACGTAGAGAGATTTTAATTGTTCTTTTTTAAAATTATGCTGCATGATTGGCTTACAGCGTATTTAATCTCTTTTTTAACCGACTTCCAGAAGGAGGAGGTTCTCAACTTGGTCGGTATTATTTTTGTATGTATGACACCGATTACTCTGAGATTTATGATCCGATTAACGTCATTCTTTTTTGTTCGACGTAGATAGCCTGCCATATGGTCTCCTAAAAATTTAATATACTTTGGCCCAGTAGTTTTCATTTTATGAACATTTTTTATGAAAAAAATTCCATTGCTTTCCATATGTACACCGATTACACTGAGATTTATGATCCGATTTACGTTATTCTTCTTTGGTTTGATGCGGAATAGTTGCCATTTGGTCCCTTAAAAATTTGACATAGTTTGGCCTAGTACTTTTCATTTTATGATTTATTTTCCGTACCCGTTTCTTGCGACCTATATTTTTTAAGGCGCGCGGCACCTTTCGTAGGCCTACCCATTGGTAGACACTAAAAAGTAACAAATAAAAAAAAATCGTTTAAAAAGACCGACTTCAAAAACTAAAAAGTATAAAATAACTTATTTCTAAAGCTATTTTTAACCGACTTCGAAAAAAGGAGGAGGTTCTCAATTCGTCGGAATCTTTTTTTTTTTTTTTTTTTGTTCCTTTTTTTTTATGTATGTTCGCCGATTACTCCGTCATTTATGATCCGATTTACGTGATTCTTTTTTTGTTCGACGCGGAACGCGGAATAGCTTCCAATTGGTCCCCTAAAAATTTTACATAGTTTGGCCCAGTAGTTTCCATTTTATGGACATTTTTCATGGAAATAATTTTCACTCCGTTCCATATGTTCGCCGATTACTCCGTCATTTATGATCCGATTTACGTGATTCTTTTTTTGTTCGACGCAGAATAGCTGCCATGTGGTCCTCTAAAAATTTGACATAGTTTGGCCCAGTAGTTTTCATTATATGAACATTTTTCATGAAAATAATTTTCACTCCGTTCCATATGTACACCAATTACTCTGAGATTTATGATTCGATTTACGTGATTCTTTTTTTGTTCGACGCGGAATAGCTGCCATGTGGTCCCCTAAAAATTTGACATAGTTTGGCCCAGTAGTTTTCATTTTACGAACATTTTTTTGTTCCGGGTTCTTGGGGACCTATATTTTTTAAGAAGCGCGGCACCATTCGTAGGTCCACCCATACATAGCTAGACACTAAAAAGTAACAAATAAAATTTAAAAACTTCGTTTAAAAAAACCGACTTCAAAAACTAAAAAACTAAAATGTATAAAATAACTTATTTCTAAAGCTATTATTATTAATATATATTATCTAAAACATCTTGAAGTCGGTGCAAAGCAAAACATAAAAATTACTATATTTTGAAAATTACTAAGCACCGACTTTAAGATGTTTTAGATAATATATATTAATAATAATAGCTTTAGAAATAAGTTATTTTATACATTTTAGTTTTTTAGTTTTTAATTATAATATCTTAGTTTTAATATATATTATGTAAAACATCTTGAACTCGGTGCAAAGTAAAACATAAGCTATGTATGGGTGGACCTACGAATGGTGCAGCGCTTCTTAAAAAATATAGGTCCCCAAGAACCCGGAACAAAAAAATGTTCGTAAAATGAAAACTACTGGGCCAAACTATGTCAAATTTTTAGGGGACCACATGGCAGCTATTCCGCGTCGAACAAAAAAAGAATCACGTAAATCGAATCATAAATCTCAGAGTAATTGGTGTACATATGGAACGGAGTGAAAATTATTTTCATGAAAAATGTTCATAAAATGAAAACTACTGGGCCAAACTATGTCAAATTTTTAGGGGACCACATTGCAACTATTCCGCGTCGAACAAAAAAAGAATCACGTAAATCGAATAATAAATCTCAGAGTAATCGGTGTACATATGGAACGGAGTGAAAATTATTTTCATGAAAAATGTTCATAAAATGAAAACTACTGGGCCAAACTATGTAAAATTTTTAGGGGACCAATTGGAAGCTATTCCGCGTCGAACAAAAAAGAATCACGTAAATCGGATCATAAATGGCGGAGTAATCGGCGAACATACATAAAAAAAAGAAAAAAAAAAAAAAAAAGATCCCGACGAATTGAGAACCTCCTCCTTTTTTCGAAGTCGGTTAAAAATTACAAAAGTACATGTTACGAGTTTTCTAGAACTACAATGTTCACGTGTGTTACCTTCATGCACATAATATTACCGTATCTTTAATTCACGACTGCTTTAACGGCAAAATTGGCAAAATTCTATTTTTGTCTGTATATTTGATACAGAAAAGAGTTGACTAACGTTTTGAATTTCTTCGCGTTCCTACTTCCCTCAATTTGCACACTCATACGTATCGTAAACTCACTACACCTGCACACACTTCATCCTTTTATGATAACTCTTCTACAGTGCAGGCTGTCAAACTGTGGAATGCGTTGCCTCTTAGTGTCAGAGAGGTCAAAACATCGCCTACATTTCAGAACGTTCTCATGAAACACTACTTTTTGTTAAATAATTATGCCTAATTCTTATACTATAGACTAATTATATATCTATAATTATGTTTGTATGTATTTAATGTATAAAATATGTAATTTAAGTATGTTTGTTTATGATATCTTATACTAATATATAAAGCTGAAGAGTTTGTACGTTTGTTTGTATGCTGGAACGCGCTAATCTCAGGAATAAATAGTCTGATTTGAAAAATTCTTTCAGTGTTAGATTGCCCATTTATCGAGGAAGGCTATGTCTCATCACACCTTAGTGTGATGAGACATAGCCTATAGCTATATTGGTCTTAGCCAATAGGAGCGGAATACCAAAGAAGAGTGTTTCAAAATCGGGGGGTTTTGCAAACAAATTCCACGCGGACGACTTCACGCGCACAGCTAGTACCTAATAATCTACACCACGTACATCGTCAGATTAGTTTAATCTATTTCTGAAGTTGGGTTGCCTGGAAGAGATTGTTTTAAGCGATAAGGCCTATTCTTTCTACTATGACAATATGGTAATTGTGTATTTTGAAATTGTATATTTGGTGAGCAATAAAGTGTTATCTATCTATCTAGCATTTTTCCACGACTTCGGAACTCTAAAACACATCCTATAGAAATTGCATTAAATAGACCTTTAATATAGCTTTTGCAATTTATTTCGTCATTACTCGACACGTTTCCTGTCTTTAATTAACGGAATGTTTTTTGCAAGCTTTAAAAATTGCAGCTCGTTTGACCACCTCTCATCTAGACTCGTTAAAAAGATTGTTTATGTCTGGTATTTTAGTTTTATGTTACTGTTCAGAACGCATGCATCACTTAAATAATTTTCTGACCTAAAGTCCATACTGTTACAATTAGAATAGAAAACACTTTATTGTTCATCAGAATAAACAATTACAGAATGAATAATGACAATAATTTAATGCCAAAACAAAGGCGGCTTATCGCTTAAAGCGATTTCTTCCAGGCAGCCTGACTGAGAGGATACTTTTAACAAATTATGTACGTACTACATATAATTAAATTAAAAATAAGTAAAAACTGTACAATGTGGACAGTAAAGAGCAAAGATAAGAATCATAGAATAATATATATTTTATTATAAAGGCAGGTAATTCCAAGCGTAGTTTCAAATGACCTTTCTTTCAACTTTGAAACTTTCAACTTAATAGATTCAATTTTGTCTATTCGTCTAGTATAACATTATCACTGGTACACTGACATTATTTGTATTGTTGAGTTGCGGGTCTCGAATTAAAATGCCGTTAGAATTATTATAGAGTTCATTAGAACTATACAAACACGTATAGCACAGGTACAAATATAACCGAACACAACAAGCCAACAAACGTAATGCAGAAGGTCGTAATTCAATAAAACACGCAAAGTCCGTCACTAATGGATTCCCGAATGTATACACGTCTCGCCTTGTTCGTGGTTCTCGCTCGACTGCCCCCTCTCCCGATTAGGCCGTCATCTTATATCTCACAAATACAAATGTGCCCGTATCGTAGTCGACGTAGTCCGTAACACCTGGCTAATGATAGGCCGCAAGAGGCCATAAACAAGTACAATAGGGCAATGGGCTGTTCTCCACAATAATTTAGAAACGTATGCCAATAAATAAGTAAACAAAAGTAGACGATCATAAAATAATTACACTTACTTCAAATGCCGACAGTTAATAAAATGTGTTTTTACAGGTATGCAGGTGGAATTGGTTGTTGTCGGGGGGCTAAGTTGTAACAGTATGTACGGAGCTAGATACGTTGGAAATATTTCTAACGGATAAAATCAGAAATGAGGATATCCGTAAAATTGAGATCAGTAATTCAAATTACACACAGTTACGAAATTTCATCAAGATCGGTTTAGTAGTTTTGGAGCTTATCCCGGACATACATCGTGAGACGAGATTTTTATATATGTGAAAATTTTAGATAGATGGATATACTTACGAAGTCATGAATAAACGTTTATTAAGGGCCATACATCATTTGTTCAAAGAATGATCAGTTTCTTTGCCTAAGGGCTTGTATTCAAAATGCCGTCTCATAATCCTCCTATTAAGACATTCAATTAATTTTACCACCTTAGTTATTGTAAATTACTATACAGACATGACAAACATGCTATTATTTTTTTTAAATGAGGGTTCCCTCCGTGGGAACGTGAAATGGTAAACTTTTCATTGTCAAAGCTCTTTTTTATTCCTAAAGTTCATCAGACAGGCCTACGAGGCAACTGTTAAAAGGTGACTATCATCTCGTATGGAGGTGTATATAGACATATATATTGTTACGAGCTACACAGGACTCGATTTAAAATACCGTTGGAATTACCATAGAGTTTATTAGAACTTTCCAAACACGTATAAAACAGGCACGAATATGACAGGATACAGCCAGTACAAACTGCACGATTGAAAACACGCGCAAAGTCCGTCACTATATCGCTCATCGAATGTACGTCTTATGCGTATCGTAGTCGTCACTTGACTCCCCCCACCCCTCCATTCGGGCATTGTTTTATACTAAACTATACAATACTACAAAGGACCGCGTTCACTGAGTTAATCCGTACACCTGACAAGCTTGGACGCAATGCAATAACAACAAGGATTAGTTCGACACTAATGACGGCCATAAAACAAGTACGATCACAATAGTTTTTTTTTCTTAATTGCAAATTTTAAACACGAAGTAAACAAAAGAACTACGAGAAAGGTAATAAACTGCGTTTTTGCGACAGGC
The DNA here is from genome assembly GCA_949752895.1 of Dendrolimus pini. Classification (NCBI taxonomy): domain Eukaryota; kingdom Metazoa; phylum Arthropoda; class Insecta; order Lepidoptera; family Lasiocampidae; genus Dendrolimus; species Dendrolimus pini. The sequence goes on from OX457150.1 coordinate 7,861,823, forward strand.
AGGTGTGCGCATTTCTTTGGCGGCATGTAACACTTTAATAACAGTGCAACATCCGTCCGTCCTAAGGTGCAGTTGAAAACCAGCGGCAGGCACCTGTTGCCTGGCATATGCTGAACTGCACCTATTTGGTACCATTGCGAGACTTTTTGGTATATATCACCGTACAATTCATTGCCATTTATGTCTGTCTCGTTGTGTAATGACCAAATAAACGTTTTTTCTTTCTTTCTTTTCTAGATTTGCAACACCAAAAGTTCTAACAATATACTGCCGTACTCAAAGGAGTGCTGAGATCTAGTCTTTGATGCCGGAACACTACTAAAAGTTGTTTTGGCGGCATACTTTAGAGTTAGACCATTGGATTGTAGCTATCTAGATGTGCAAATGCCCTTCTAGATAGCTATCGTTGTGAGTTGTTTTGCCGCCTCTTACTACAGATAATTTATACTCTTTATTCCTTCCCGCAACTATATTTATATTAACTGGTGGTTGCCCGTAGTCGAAATTCTACTTTAACAATAAACAGAAGAGTATATATGCGTGTGTGTATCAAAAACATGGTAGTGTGTGTAATGTTTTTTTATTGATTTAATTTAGTTCTTATGCATATTTTTTTTTTATATTAACATTCTGCACTCCTTCTCTATATTAACTACGAATGTGCAAAATTTCATACTCCTCCGTTAACGCAATTTTCTTAAAAAGGGGTACAAAGTTTTTGCTTCACGTATTAATATATATATATATATATATATATATATATATATATATATATATATATATATGAAGTAGAATGTCAACTATAAGTAATGAGTGAATACGAGCACAGATATAATCTCGTAGCCAGCAACTTGCTCTTCAATATTGTCCTGTGGAAATGGAGGAGACGATTCACTAATACTAATCAGAGCTACTTGTCGAAAACAGTTGTGGGACACTTTACTTAGATCAATTATCGCGGTCAGGACTATTGTAGGTTGTTACGTCACGTACATGGAACAATTTACTGCCACGTAATTAGTAAGGTTAAAACTGAATAGTTTATGTGCGTGCCAACAAAATCTGTCAATATAGAAAACAAACAAAACTTTCGGAGATATATCTTACGAACATGTTCAAGATATAGGTTTTTCATATTACACATATCAGTTAAGATTTCTATTAAGTTTTCTTACATTGTATTCAATAGTATGTAATGTTATAATTAGTTTAAGACACTGTAAAATATTTTAGTTTTACGTGATTTATTATATAATACATATGAAAATGTTTAGAGTTTTATAGAAACCATATTTTAGATGATAAAATTTTATTTTGTATAATGCCAATTACGCCTATATATATACTATTAAGTTTAATGTTAAATGAATTAAGCAAGTTCATTTATCTAGACTACAAAAACTCATAGTCACATTCGACCAATGGAGAAGGGAGTATACTCCCTTCTCAACTCAACCGCTGGAGAAGGGAGTATACTCCCTTCTCCAGCGGTTGAGCCTAGCTCTCGAATGGCGATTGAGCTATGTGCTCCCCCCGGTGGTGCATCACCCTTTTCAACGCGGTAGCCATTGTAGACGCAACACACAACTTATTACAACCTCCACATAGACAATAAGCTTGATATCGTGATAGTAGATTGATAAGCTCTTGAAGAAAGAAAAAGAAAAACAAAGTAAATACTTAGATCTTGCTTACCTGCTTGCTTACAGGAACCCGTCCTGTCATGTAGCGTCTGGAGTTTACGATCATTGTGCCGATAGTTGTCATAGTAAACGGTCTTATAGCCAAGAGCCTCGACGCATATCTTCAGAGGTTCACGCTAGGTGTTGGGTGAAGGGCCAGATACAGAAGTCAGCAGTTTTGGTCACAGCCCGAATTGTGACGACGTTCTTCACTCAGGAGCCGTAAACATCGGCAGCTTGGACCTCAGGCCCCGCTGCAGGCAGTCATCAAGTTTTTGTTATATTCTAGTTGTAGTTTGGATGTCTTTTTATATAGTAAAAGAAAGCTTTTTTTCTGTAAATATTTATATTTCAGATACAGAACTCAGAAAATAAAAAATATTTGCGCTTGACGTAATTTTATTTAAATACCACTAAATAATTCACTACCTAATAATAACATGTTACATGCCTGTGAGTTATTGAGACAATTAACGTCGGTTAAATGGCTCCATCCATCCATCCATCTTTAGATTAAAAGTCGTTTAATAACTCACTGTAGGGCATAAACGAGTCAAAATATTTCTAAAATATAGAGCGTGTATGATGAATTTCTCCTATGATTTATATTGTTACATATTTGCGGGATTTTAATTTAAAATGCCGTCAACAAGACAAACCTCAAAGCAGAAGATCGTACTAACATAAAACGCGCAGTTTGTCTGTATGAGATATATCCCGTCCCGAATATACACTTAGTTACGCCTCAAACTCAACTAACCCTTTTTTTTATCACGTATAAGTGTCACGTTTGACCATTATCTCGCTCGATTTGAGCGGAGATATGGTCTAAGATCAAGCACGCTTACCTAGAAGGTATTCACACGAGACTTGAAGACACCCAGGTTGTAGGTTTCGGGAAAAACACTCCGGCAGTGTGTTCCACTCCTTTGCGGTGCGTATAATGAAGGTGGACTCAAAGCGCTTAGTTCGAATTGGAGGTATGTCCACCATATAGCGGTGCCGCATGCCAGTGCGTCTGGTTGTCCGATGATGGTAGGGAGACGGCGGGATAATATTGAAAAGCTCCGTTGCACTCTCCAAAATGTATCCGATAGAAAACCGACAAGCTGGCAACCCTGCGTCGATGTTCAAGACTTTGTAATTTGTCTCTAAATAGCTGGTCGTTGCTTATCAGCTTCCTGGCTCTCCGCTCAATCGTTTCTAGTGCCTCGAGTTGGTATTTAGCTGAGCCATCCTAATGATGAGAACAGTACTCTATACATGCCTGTATTTGTGCTTTATACAGCATCAGCAACTCTATCTTAATGCACAACGTAATTGTAATTATTATGGTTAGTTTCTCCTTCACTAGATGGCGGTACGGGTATTTCGAAATAAAATTAAGTTTGACATTTATAAGAAAGGCGTGTAGGCCTCCCAACGGCCGGTCTACCAAATTCACACTAACGGTGGCGAAGCCGCAAGCAAAAGTTACTTTATTGTATAATACTTCTTCCCGAAACAATAATAGAGTATACTGTCCATTAATACTATCAAAGAAGCAAGTGAGGTGTGTAAGAATAAGCCTGAATGGCGCTCTGTTGTTCGTGCCTACCCCGCAAGGGACCTGGCGTGAAGTTATATATGTATGTATGTTACATACTGTCCATTCCTCAGTTGTGGGAGGCCCGATCTTAAGAAAGGACCGTTTTGGTCTGTTATTATTATATTATCTATCTATGTGTAGTATAATAATAAAACTAAAAATGGTTCAAGATTGCACAATGCGTTTAAAAATATAAAAAAATCAGGGAGGCTAATTCGGACTAGGAGATTCCAAAAATACAATTTTCACAATTTTTGTCTGTCTGTCTAATATAGCATCACGTGAAAACTACTGAACGGATTTGAATGAAACTCGAGATTAAGGAAGCTTATATGCCGGGGTATAACTTTGGATACTTTTTATCCCGACAAATAACGTCGTTTTCGTGGGATAATCGAAATTAGCGAAAAAGATGGCGTTGCGATCGCATCTTCTTTGGAAACTACGGAACGTATATGAATGAAACGCGACATGGTGCTGGCTTGTAACCCGAGTTCACACTTTGAATACGTGTTATTCCTAAAATAGTAATACTTTGTTTCCTAAAATAGACGGATTAGCAAGATCGCGTCTTTTTATTCACTAACAAATACCTACGTTCTCATAAACAACATGTCATTCATTGTAATATTTCAAATCAGTATCGGTTGGCTTCGACTCGCCTTTACGTTTTGCTGAGCAACTGTGTGGACTGTGTGGACTTATTTTCTAAAAACTAAAAACTGAATTAAGTTTTTGTGTAAGTAACATAGAGCTACTGCCTAGGGATTTTCGAGCGGCGTAACCGCGGGGAAACTCTAGTATTATATAAAACATCAGGCCTTGTCGCTAAAATAGATTTCTAATTCCATGTCTTTAAAATCTATAACAAATAAACCTCTCAGACATCGTAACTCAAACAAAGTAATAAATAAGGCACTTAAAGGGCATAAAGGTATTGAGGATTATAGGCGAGCTCATCTCGATGGGCCATTTGAGCCATATCTCCACCAATAAAATCTAAATTCTGTAAGGAAATAGGATTTTGCCAAATGCGGTGCTCAGGACAGGATTTTATAGTTAGGCTTTTGGTGTACACTAACTTTGCAGTGCGATGGATATTTATTGATCTATATATATATATAGATCAATAAAGAGTTCCAAAGGCAGACAGCCAGCACAGCGAAGGATTGTTGGAAGGATAAAGAGAGGGTAAAGAGTTCCAAAGGCTATCTGCCTTTGGAACTCTTTACCCGTAGATGTCAGAAAAGCTGAATCACTTGCCATATTTAAAAAATCCGTCCGATTCGATTCGATCCGATTTTTTAAATTATAGATAATAAAATATACATAGTTTTCTGTTCTTCTTATTTTATCCTTTTTTATTTTACTTGTTTTTAATTAATTATACCTAGACATAAGTTGTCAAAAGTGTCCTCTCAGTCAGGTTGGAAAAGAGATCGCTTTAAGCAATAAGGCCGCCTCTTGTTTTGCTTTTAATTATTGTAATTATTTATCCTGTAATTGTTTATTTTGGTGAACAATAAAGTGTTTTCTATTCTATTCTATTGGTAGCACCTTTGGTGTTAGAAATGTCCATAGGCGATGGTAACCGCTTTCCATCAGGTGGGCCTGTCTGCTACACTCATGCAATTAAGAAAAAACAAAGTAATATACTCATTTATAATATCAATGAGGATGATACCAACATATTTGGTTTCCACGTTATAGCATCGGTTTTGCTATATAACACAAACCTAATACATTAACGAGCTACAATATTCTGGCTTATAACGATAAATGGTTTAGTTCTAATCTTTTAAACACAATGAAAACACAGTACTTGCAATTGTGCCGGCGGTCCCATAGTTTTTGAATAAGACTTGCTTGTAATAGTAGCCTGTCTAACATATGAGCTCGATAAGGGCTGGGTGTTAGTGAAAGCGATTGTAATAACTGTAAAATGGTGGAAAAACTATAGAACAAAAATGACAATTGCCTAGTAAGAAACATAACTGTAAAAAGCTGCAAAGTCTTAGGTGATAAGATGGCGCCACATCTATTACCAGTGCTCTCTCACTTTAGGATGTTTTAGTATTAATTACATGTTGTTACAACCGAAGTTCCGAAAAGTTGAAAACCGACCAGGTGTTTTATTACCTTTGCTATTCAAACGCTGGAAATTCTTAGAAGCCCTTGTTTCGGATTAAGATTAAAACTTTTAAAATTCCAGTGTATGCATGTTTATTGGAGGTCCGTGTCTATTTTGCGAATATCTAAGGTCGGCCAGTGAGACAGAGTTCGTTGAGTTTCAACTGCGATCAAGGGGGTTAATAAGTGTACATTCGGAACTAGAATATTATATCGACAGAATGCGCTTTTGTGTTTTAACGGTACTCTGCTTTACCGTTTGGACTTTTTGTATTTGGTTGTGTTTGTACCAACTTTGAATTACGTGTCTACTTCTAATAAGGTATGTAATAATTCCAATGTCAATTTGAATTTAAGTCCCACAAATCCGTATAAATATTTTAAACCAAATCGGTCAAAAGTGCTAATCGACAAGAAACTTCTTTTCGATGTATGATATTATTGACGTAAAAATACGTAAATCTTAATAATTTTGAATATTTAAATATTCAAAACTATTAATAGATTTGTTATTAAAAATTGTCACTCTTCTCTTTTTATATTATTTTAGGGCTTGGTCGTTTATACGAAAATAATTTTATTTACTATTTACATAATGCATTTTTTATTATTATGTGAAAAAAATGACACTTGGGTTTCAAAATGATTTTAACACGCTTTAATAGAGTACCAACCTTATTCTCTTTACAATATTATACTCTATGAGTGGTATTGTTTCAGTATCCCAGTTTTGGTCATTATTACAACTGAACGAGTTATATCCAAACCGCTTTTAGTGACTGTCCATTTTAAATTAGGCGTTGTTGTGAGAATCAATCTATCCGTACTGGACCGGCAAAAGAATACAATTTTCTGCGGCCGGGCGGCGGTCGTAAGAGGCTATAAAAACAACCCAGCCAGGTGGTAGGGTTTTGCCCGACTGGATGGCTACCACTCCTGGTCTAAAGTATGTCGCCATAACAACCTTGAATTTTGTTCCGGCATTAGTGACTAGGTTCCAGTCTCCCTTAAGAGAGCAGCAGCGCATTTGTAGCACCTTTGTTGTTGCAAATGTCCAGAGGCAGTGGTAACCGCTTTCCATTCCGTCCAAGTAGGCCGTTTGCCTGTCTGTTGAGCTCCTGCAATAAAAAAAATTAAAAAACAAAATCAAAATACGATTAGCACAAGTAGTTACGGAACGCTAAAAAGGAGAAAAAAATACAGGCAAAAAAAATCCCAAGACACTCTCCCTCTTCGGGTACGTTCCCAAAAGGCTGGCAACGTTGCCACGTTATATTCTAAGGTCTTATGTTCAAGCAAAATAAAAGCCAGCTCTTAAATCTCGTGAGACATCTACCAAGCGTTGACGACGTCTCGATAAAGTTTCAGAGCGTTAGGACCCCAGAATCAATTAATAAAAGATTGGTTTATCCGAAAACCCACTTCCTTTGCGATGTAACGCGCTAAATAATTCACTTCAAAGTCAGGGCACATTGATTCATGGGCGACTTTAACCTCTTCAAAATATACTTAATGGTGAACCATTTATTTATTAGTGATGCCCTGTTTATAAAAATATCCGCACAAAGAACGTATGTATGCGGATTTCAATTATATTTTTGTTTAAATTGCTATTCCTTTTGTATAGGACTTATCTGACTGGTTGTCTTGCGATCACTGAAGTAAAGCAACCTCGGACATGGTTTATATTAAGATAGTCTAGATAGAGACACCGTGTGTATTTATTTTTTACGATCTTAATACTGTTACGACCGACAAAGACAAATTTACACCTGCATACCTGTATTACCTTTCGACATTTGGACTTCTTTTGTTTACTTTGTGTTTAACATTTGTGATTAAAGAACAGCCCATTGTGTATTATAATCGTTTACGGCCTAATGTTGTTATTGTGATCACTGCCAGGTGCCTCGGATTTAAAAGTACAAACAGATTCTAAGAAATTCGGCCCACGCAGCCGGGCAGACATACTGCATCTGTGCAGTATAAAGCCAGGCCCTAAGATGGGGCTGTCGAGCAATAACCATAAGCGAAGCAAGACTTGTGTACATTCGGTAATCTATTTAGTGACAGACTTTGCGCGTGTTATTATTATTTGTACCTGTGTTATACGTGTTTGTATATTTCTAATAAACTCTATAATAATTCCAACGGCATTTTCATTCGACTATATATATATATATATACAATATATGACATGGACCTTCCTTCCTTTCGCCAAGTAGATGTCAGCTAAGAACGGATTTTACGGCACGGGAAGCGGGCCAGCTAGTTTATATATAAAAAGTTATTGCATATGTAAAAATTGTTTAGTAGCTTTCAGTAAAAAAATCGACGATTCGACATAACTGGTACTCTTAGTATAAGTATATTGGAGAATCCATGCGCGGATATATATTAAAAATCAAATTATATAAGTAATTAATATAAGAGTTTTCACTAGAACTTGTACGATTGTATGTGCTTACGCCAATAACTTTTATTACTTAACATAAAATTCAAAAGCATGCGATTTAACGGTATTAGTAGTAAATGAAGGCCTATAAAAGTTTATGATTCGAATATTTACTGTAAATTTATGACTTCATGAGAAATATTATTTATTGAAACAAATATAAAAAAAGACCTACAATAAACCACGTCCTTGCATATTTCATGAAAAAATTAACTTTTTATGGTTTGCAATTAATATACAATTAATTACATTTTTTCATGCGATTCACTCGTGTAGACTTAAAACCAGTATCCCAAGGATATTATCTCATTTTTCGGTAAAATTTCTTGGTTATCAAACATCAATAAAATATATCAAATTTCAAATCTCATAATGTGTTCCGTGTTAATGTTCTGAGAACTTTGTTTCTTTTTTTACAACTTCGGCAGCCAAAACGCTGGTAGTACTCGCAAAGGTGAGACAGTACTTCATGTCGGAGCAACTGCTGAACTTATACCAAGTACAACTTCGGTCCTGCATGGAGTACATGGAGTACTGTTCTCATCTTTGGGACGGGTCAGCCAAATACCTGTTGGAGGCGTTAGAATCAATTGAGAAAAGAGCCAGGAAGCTGGTCCGCGATGATCGTCTTTTTGATGCTCGACTTCAGAGTCTAGAGCAGTGCTTTTCAACGTATGGGTTGCGACTCCCTGGGGGGTCGTGAAGCTTCTTTAAGGGGGTCGCGAAGCTTCTATAGCGGGGTTGCAAAAGGTTGGGCAAGTATTTATTCGAACCCTTATTAATAAATAAATATGTTGGCTTGTATATTTGACACAAAATAAAATACATGACAACAAAGCAACGAGTAGGAGGGTCGCGAAATATTTCTTCATACTATAGGGACCGTGTCATGAAAAAGGTTGAAAAACACTGGTCTAGAGCATAGACGCAAGGTCAAGGGTCTAACTGTCTTCTATCGGATACATTTCGGAGAGTGTTCCTTAGAATTGCACGAGCTGGTTCCTCCATCCCCATTTTACTATTGGACAACCAGACGCACCGGTTTGCGCCACCGCTTCATGGTGGAAATATCACCAGTCAGAACCAAGCGTTTCGCCCAAGAATAATTTGCCGGAGTCTGTTTTTCCTGACAATTACAATCTTGAAATCTTCAAGGCGCGAGTGAATAGGTATCTTCTCAGTAAGCATACTCAATCCTAGACTGCGTCATCACTCATCATCAGGTGAGAAAGTGGTCAAACGTAAACCTATACTTCCGTAAAAAAACTTTTACGCCTCGAAAACTATCACTTTTTACAAGACAACATATATGGCCATGCTCTGTATTGAAAGTACATACTACATTGACCAAATTACTTAATTCACATTTATTATTTAAAGTTGTTATTAACAGTAATGAGGTGCATTTTATGTAAATAGATTCATTCTCATCACCCTGAAGAACAATCAAATGAATTCAATTTCACATTTATTTGATTAGTATGGATTTCGGATATATCCGAATCTGGAATTCAGCATCACTAATGAAGCGTTTGTGTTGGTTGCAAATGTACACAAATTAACCTGACGAAACCTGCGTAATGGATATAGGATTAAGGGGTTTGAACGGTTAATTCCAAATAAGAAAATTGTGTCAATGTCTAAAAGCGAATTCGCTTATCCTGTCTTACAATACACGGTGGTGGTTTGGAATGAGTTCTGCCGGAGGTTTTTGCACAAATTTACGTACAAAACGCACAAAGTTAGTGTTCAATCTCTAATGCCGGGATTGCGGCTAAGCGGACTGTATTTCCGCGAGTTTTGTGCGAATCTAATATATGTCACACCCGCAACACACTGTAAATGTGTATACTTTATAAATAACTCGAACCACATCGCAAATGTAAACTAGAATAAATACATAATTATTTTGTAAATATAATATCTACAATTAAATAATTACAACATGAACAATATAAATATAAAATAACGTAACATCAAAATAACAGATAATATACTCGCATCGACTTATAAATAAATACATAAATATTCGTACACAATACTGCTAAGTTTGTAACATACAAGTGCAAAAGTAAAGAGTGAAGTGTACTGCGAAGAGGAGCAGCTGTTTCACGCCCATCAGGTACGTGCGTGCCCTTCTTTCCACTACCATTCAAAATTGTCCCAATCTGCTTTTTTCTTACTTCGAAGCAGTCCGTTTATCATCAAATCCAGTTCTATTAATTTAAGAATTTTCAATATAAATATTAAATTAAATACGCGCGACAAAAAGTACTAATCGAACTCACGAAAACTGACGCTAATTAAACGAATATGTACAAATAAATTTAAACTTTTAAATTAATATTGTAAGATTTTTTTAAAAATTGTTTTAATCATTTATTTCAAGAAATATTAATTTATTCAACATAATTTGCCTATTCTAATCATATATATACAACTTATTTTGTAAAAGATAAAAACTACAAGCAGTAAATAGGTCCCAAATTACCGTCAGTTGGAAACGTTCCCAAAACGCTGGCCGCATTACCGCGTTGTCTGGCAACGCTTATGCGTTGCCCAAAATACAGGCCAGCGTTTTGGTTTCGTGAGACATCTAATGAATTTATTAAATTCAATACAAATGAATACTAAAACTATTGAAAGGAGGACGAGCGTCATAATATTTCTCCAATTTTTTTCTTCTTTTCTTTGTTGCTATTGGTTCCAGTCAACCTTTAGAGAGCGGCAGCGTTTGTAGCACCTTTGATGTAACAAATGTCCATAGGCGATAGTAACCGCTTTTCATCAAGTAGTCGGTCTGCATGTTAGAGGTGTGTAACTCCTGAGTGATTAACTCAAAAGATATATATCCGACGCGAAGAGTGATTAGATCTGTATATCACTTGCGTTCAAAATGTGTCTTTATATCTTTAACTCTTTAGTTCATTCCTGTTCCACGCGATGACTATAGATACGAATGAGGAGAAACTAGAAAGAAAACCGTAAGAATAATTAGTCCGCGCACTGGGCATGGGCGTTGCCAAAGGTACGCGTGTCGGCTAGGCAAAGGGAGGAGATTGCGTATGCGGACCCCATCCGCAGAGAGCGGCTACGGGGTCGGAGGCGCCGCTACGCACAAAGTCTCCTTCCACCATGATTCCAGCACAGGGGGCCGCGTGGACGAGTGGGGGATCCCACGGACTTCCCCCCCTGTTGTTGAAGAGGGTGTCCTTCCCCGCAAGACACCCTGAGTTCGTCGACAAGCGTTGGGACGTCACAGATGTAGTACCTATTGGTCCAGTTCCTGTGGCACCCTGTAAAAGCGTGTGAGCTAGGGGCGCAGGTTAGGTTTAGTGGGAAGTTTGACGGCCGACCGTTTCCCTTGCACTCCGTTCGGAGGTCATGGAGGCATACGGTCGATCAAGAGTCCCACACATCCCTCGGCGAGCCTTACCCCCAAGCCCGAGGATGGTGTCCCAAGAAAAGACATTCCCCCTGCGAGATAAGTAGGGCGGCACGGAAATTGTTTAAAAAAAACAATTTATTTGAACAACTTTATTATAAGACGGTTCTAACAAGACTAAAGAAATTACAATTAATTATAGTAAGTCTAAAAACTTAAATTAGCGCTAATTATTATAAGCGATGACTTGGCGCTGCGTGGTCAGCAGGTTTGTAGGCAAGCGCGTGTCCAGCGATTGCCTAACTTGCGTCATCAAAAAAAATTACGCGTGTCGGCTCTGCTAGTATATCACTCACAGATAATAACTCATCTTGTCTGCAATTGACACTGACCACTATTCACTGTAAAGATAAAGAGTTAAAGATATAAAAGAGTGATATATATCTTTATATGGTGAGTGATTTTTTTCCATGACTACTGCGTGTCTGCTGAACTCAAGCAATTGAAAATAAACAGTTTTTAAGAAGGGCGTTATAAAATTTCTTTAAGGTCTATCGAGTAGGCCGTCTGACTTGTTGTTTCAGCCATTAAGTTTTTAGACACAAATTGAAGTAATAGTGAAAGATTTATCATTCCTTAATCTAAACAACTAATTCCTAATGACAATGGTGATATTTCACAGCAGATCTAAATCTTAGGACATACAAACGAGCTTTGGTATTGTGCCAAACACGACCCTGATTTGTTTGGTAGGCTTAGGTCGATCTGTGACATACCGTTATCATGGAGGCAAGGCACTGTGAGTAACAACGCTAGTATTTTAATGTCTAATATGGTTAGTTGAGTCTTTGATTCAAAGTAATATTCTTTATTGTACACAAATTGACGCGCACAGCTTACCGACGTAATTCGTTCTGTATCAGAATAGCAAATGAATTTAATAAGTTATGTAAGTTGGAACATATAGACTTAGACTTATTTACTAATAGTGTAGCATTGTTTAGCGCAAAGTTGATCAAGATCTATTCAAACTCGGATTCATCAGTTTAAGTATCTTACATCTGTGCACATTTTTGAAGTGATAACTTCTTATGGGAGGGTAAACCGCTTCGTTACTTAACGTGTTACGGTGCTAGTCTGTCTGGCTCCTTTCTCTCACGCATACGGGAGCGGTAGGCAGGCTCCTTCTCTCTCACTCTAACCCACCGTTATATACATAAAATTTAAGTAATAACCTAAGCTTTTCTCAAGTTAAAGGATTTCAATATTAAATAGGTCAACTTAGATTACTTTAAGTTATCACTTCTGTCTTCTTCGGCGTCCCGAGACGCACAGTTTTATTATTGTTAGTTTATTTTTTTCTCTTTATATTTTTACTGTTATCTGTGGAGGCTTATTAATAACTTCTCTTAATCTAGCTTATTTTATAAAATAAAATAGAAACAAAAGTTATAATTCAAATTATAGAATATTAATTGATGTACAAAGGCGAGCTTAACTCTAAAAGAGTTTTCTTCCAGTAAACTCTTTGCCGGTGGACTCCACAGAATTAATGTTTCAACTCCAAACGGCACAAATATCTAACCCCTTCCTAAGGTTTCATATTTACGCCGTTTGAGACTTCCAGCATTTGTAGCCAGGCTGTCAAACTTTAACTCAGTCATTGGAAGATGTGACGGCGTCAGAGTCTCGATGCATGTCGCGTCCCATCTTCTAAGGAATAAGTGGCATACCATCCGGCCTCTAGCCATCGTCGCGTACCAAGCCATTTGGTTCCAATGCGACAGGTACGCCGACGTTGATAAGAGCTTGGAGCATGATGTCATTGAGAGATTGTCATTTATATAGATTTATATATAAATAATATCTCTATAATCATCATCATCCGAGCGTTAAATCCCGGTTGCGTTAGGAGCGTTCACTCCGTCGCCCAGGGTCCGCTTTTCTAATTTTTCTACTCCACTTCGCGCGATCTTTAGCATCCCCCGTTTTGAGACCATTGGTAAATATTATCTCTATAATCTCTGTAAATATTATAAACTTTGTAAGAATGTTTGGAGTATGTTTCTTTCTCTTTCACGCCAAAACTACTGAATGGATTTTGATGAAACAACAATAATATAGCTTACACATCAGAATAACATTTATATGTATATGTAGACCATTTTATATTTATAAATTTATAATTTATAAAGATCGGCCGGTTCGGCGGCGGAAATAGCAGGATCACTCAAGCGTCGCAAATATTCCAACCCTCAGTGAGAGTTATGTTTGTGCCGTTCGCTGTCGAGACGCTTGGACCGTGGGGTCCTGAGGCCATGAGCCTCTACCAAAATTTATCGAAACGACTCCTACCTCGGCTAACGGATCAGTATGGCGATTCAGCGAGGAAACGTAGCCAGCCTTCTGGGCACATTACCCATAGAAGTGATCTGGGTTCAGTATTCTACTTATAGTCTTGAGGGACTATGGGTAGAATACAATACAAATAAGTTAAGTTTTCTTACATTGTATTCAATAATATATAATTTTATAATTGTTCATTTATAAAGTTATAGTATGAATTATCCAAAATATAATGATTTAACATCACCACACGAGTGAAACCGCGGGCGCAACTAGTATGTTATAGAATAGCGACGAAGGCATTCTGAATGCGATGTAGCGTAAAGCACAATGTACTACGGAAGAATATCTATTCATTTATTTTCTCCCTTTGATAAACATTATTACACCTGTCAACAAGGATAAAATTAATTTAAAATTGATATAATATACTTCCAAGTTGAAAGACCAACTTTAATTATCGAGTGTCAATTCTGCGTTACGACTAAATAAAGTCAAACAATTGTTGTTGAAACAAATTTGGGAGACTCTGCTTCAACGAGCCCAACGCCTTTACAAAGTTTCTTTTAAAACTTAACTCCATTAAGAATAATGTTGAATTGCTTAACAATAGATTACTTCTGTTTTGGGAGTAAATTGATTGTTTGAAGCATTTTAAGACAACATAATAGAATACTACATACATCCAACATCGTATTTATTATTGTCAGTAGTAAGTATAATTAAGTAGCAAAAAATCACGAAACTTAGCATAAGAAAATTTATAATGTTTTGTTACGACCCGAATACCGACAAAAGAAAAATTCACACCTACGTACCTGTAGACATTTTATTACCTTTTCTTCATTTGGACTTCTTTTGTTTACTCTGTGTTTAAAATTTGTAGTCATTAGCCAGGTGATTCTAAGAAATTCAGTCTACGTGGCCGAAAGACATATTGTATTTGTGCAGTATAAAGCAATGCCCCAATGGAGAGATCGGCAGTCGAGTGATAAGCACAAGGGAAGCAAGACGTGTGTACAACATTTGGTAATTTATTTAGTAACGGACTTTGCGCGTGTTATTATATTTGTACCTGTGTTATACGTGTTTGTATAGTTCTAATAAATTCTACAATAATTCTAACGGTGTTTTAATTCGAGCCTTGCAACTCATAACAGTATGTATTAGACCTTAAGCAAATTTGCGAAGTGTCAGTGCAATGAATTAAATGGTGTTTTTAGCCCTAGCTAAACGCTGTTCGCTAACGACTGTGTTTAAAAAAAAATAGTATACAGATAAATAAACTTTGAGACGTTTTTGCGTTTGTAATATATTTGTATATTTACAGGAATTGTACCGCCACATTAACCTTCTTTCGGCCTATACGATCTTTTCTTCTAACATATTTAGATTTTTCTTTTAAATCTGGTGGCGTGTTCCCTTTTTCGCACGCATGTCAGGAATTTTTTATTGTCATGTCATAAAATAAATTAAATAATACGCTCCGCACATTGTAAATATACAGATAGTGAGATAACACATTATTGCTCACAAAAAAAAAATGCATAATTACAATACTTCTTGGCAAAACAACAGGCGGCCTTATCGCTAAAAGGGATCTCTTCCAGGCAACCCAGCTTAAAAGAAATTATTAACTAATCTGGCGATGTACATGGAGCAGAAAAAAGATAGGACTGTACAATTTAAATATACATACTTGCACTATTTTATAAATTTAATACATACATATATAAATATAATAGTCATATATATACGTACATATATGCAAAATAATCTAAATACATATATTTGTTAACATTATATGTGACAAGCATTTGTTTATATAACAATAGATAAATAAGTAAATGTTTAATATATTAGACATATTTATTTAAAGACAGATAGTACTTTCTAAGTGAGTTCCGAAATGTAGGTAATATATATCATAATTTAACTTAATATAAAAACATAAAATATACAACCCGCTTCGCATGTAAATACATTAATATAAACAATATACGTTATAAATAATAATAATTTAAACCTCGCTTCGCCGTATCCATTAATAATCAAATACATTACATTAAAAAACGTTATATCAAGTACAATGTAAAAGTGACCAGTGAAATGCATTGTGGACAAGAGGAGCAGCTGCATTTCATAGCCATTAATCAGGTACGTGCGTGCCGTTCTTTTCACTACCCTTAAAAATTGTCCCATTCTCGTTCTTTCTCATTTTGATACAGTTTGCTTATTGCTCAACCCAGCGTCGCCGCAACAGGGATTCTAAACTTGAAATTTAAATTTCCTTGTACAATCATCAAAAACAGTTTTGTTACATTTGGAAGAAAATATTTTTACAATCAAAAGTCAAATAAATAATAAAAAACTCCTTGTGGCACTCAGACACTGCCGCGGTAAAGCTATTGCATAGTATTTTTTATCAACTTATGCAATTATAACTATTTTTTATTTATGCAGTATTTTTTTTCTTTCATATTAATACAAGTTACACTTTTTGAGCGTGGTGACCGATAAGAAAACAAATCACCTATGTATACATATATACCTACATATATACCTACATGTATACTTACGGGGCGCACATGCGGTGAGTGTGGCATTATAAAGATATGATAGATACACTATACACCTATATACTTTCTCACAAACAGCTGCTTACGTATTCGTCCGATTTCGGAGCAGCTCGTCGTCCATAATTTACAATACCCGACATACCTCGAACCGCTACGAGAGCTCGCGGGTCACTGTGGCCACCGCACGCTTCCGCTCGCCGCGCCCGCCTCTGTCACCGCGCATGGTAGGCAGAGTGGGAGGTGTTAGATTTACTTTCGTTACGGAATTTCTTCATTCGGTCGCCGCGCTCAAAGCCCGCGATAAAAGCTATACAATAGCTTAATAATTTACTTTGCTAATTGTTGTGAGGCCTATTAGGTTTCAGTTTGATAATAAATTAATTATTTGGTTTTATTTGGCTCATTCTCGTAATTAATTTAGGTATGATAAACCTGTGCCTATGACTACAATTTGTGTCTGAAACCATTTCTTAGTGGCTGAAGCAAACAAACAGCCTACTTGATAGAACCTTGAACAAATTTTATGATGCCCTTCTCAACAAAAATCTTTTTATTATTGCATGAGTTCAGCAGACTGGCGGACGACTCACCTGATGGAAAGTGGTTTCCATCGCCTATTGACATTTGCAACACCAAAGGTGCTACCTAGAATAGCCACTAAGGCCGGAACACAACTAGAGGTTATCATGGCGGCATACTTTAGACCAGGGGTGGTAGCCATCCAGACGAGCAAATACCACCTGGCTGTGAGTTTTTTTGTCGCTTCTTCGTTCCTGCACGTAAATGTACTGTCATTACACATTTATAGACTCATATAATTTTATTTACAAGTGATACGAAAGTATCAATAGTGTTTTACTAGCAACAAAGTTCTACCGGAACCAATTTTACTCGGAACTCTATTGGCCATAAACTATATAGTTGGTACTAAAAGAGCGTACATGCCATACGCAAACAGTGGTCTGTTTGAAGACAATAAAGAGCCCTACAATTTATATACACTTTATAAGGAAGCATGGTCATCCAGCTTGCTATGTCTAGTGTTGTTATTATGTAGTTTATAATAGATTTATCGATAAAATCTAATTAAATTTTATATTGAATTAAAAAATGTTTCGAATCGATCGTCGAATTAAAATCGACGGCCTCTGTGGTTGAGCGGGCTAAGCCTTTGCCGGCCTACCTTACTTCAACGCAGAGGCCCGGATTCCATTCCTGGTATAATAAATTTAGGAAACGTATTTTCTCCGTTATTTACTATGGTCTGGGTGTCTGGAATTGGCCATTGTAATATACAACCCGTAACACAGGCGTAACTTGCTTAATTTGGGAATATACAATATGTGTGTTTGTCTGCCGATTATATTATTATATTATATTATAATTGTGTCATAATGACTTCTAGCACAGTAAGTCTGCACATGACATAGTAGTAACCTCGTAAGCAGAATTTGAAAATGAAACTGAATGTGTTTATTTCAAAATGGAATCTTACAGATTTGAAATACTTATTGAAAGACACGGGTCTACCACCGCTTTTAAAGCAATTTTATCTACTGTCAAAAGAGAAGAAGCGGTGCAACAAACCCCCCAGCAACAACATGTCACTACTTCATAATTAATATGTAACTATATATTCGTGGTCTTTTTTTTAATGTATTTTGAACTAATATTATTTATATTTTATAACATTTTGAAATTTAGTAAGAAAACACTATTTGCCCACAAAAAGCTATCTGATTAACGCAATATAATCATGCTAATAACTTATACGTTTATTATAATAACTAGCTGCGCCCGCGGTTTCACCCGCGTGGTTATAGAAAATCATTATATTTTGGATAATTCACACTATATCTTTATAAATTATAGCCTATGTGTTATTCTGATGTGTAAGCGATAATACTGAAATTTTTCAGCAAAATCCATTCAGTAGCTTTTGCGTGAAAGAGTAACAAACATACATCCATAAATCTTTACATCCATTCTTACAAACTTTCGCGTTTGTAATATTTATAGAGAGTTATGTATTTTGAAATAGATTATTGTATATATCACTATGTATTTATTTTTATATTTCTTAAATCAGTTTGAGTATTTATGTATCTATTACCTTTTTCCTGCACCACCTACATCACCTGATTCAAAATTCATTGACTTAGGTTGCATGGAAGAGACCGCTCTGAACAATAAGGCTGCCTATTGTATTGTCTCGAAAAAATTTGTAAATATGGTCTATTTTTGTAATTGTTTTTTTGTGCAGTAAGTGTTATCTTTCTTTCTCTCTCTTTCTAATACAAGGTTTATCAAAGTAATTTGTATGAATTATTTATTACTGAGAGAGTTTGGTAGCGATCGCATTATTCCCATTCGGTGCGGTCGTCTAAAAAATCTTTCATCGTATAAGCTTTCTTGCACAAAAATTGCTTTATTAATTACAACGAGCATCATCATGCAAATCGATCTACTATCGCGATATCAGGCATATTGGCTACAATAGTTCTGTAAGTGACAACTGATCGATCCCAGTAAAACATGGCATGACTTTTTCGAGAACTGAGTCTGACAACTACTGGTAATTAGGCAGCTTCGTTTCCACAAGAAGGGGAAAAAGTTGCAGGTGAATAATCCTAGCTATGAGGTTATATCTATTGCATTATTATAATTATTGTTACATACATAACTGCACGCCAGATCCGTTGCGGTGTAGGCACGCACAACAGAGCGCCAGTCAGGCTTATTCTTACACACCTCACTTACTTCTTTGTCATTCATAGCTCTTGTTATGCACGCTCGTCTGTTCTTAAGGCTCCTGACATCACCTTTTGCTAGTACACGATCAATTTGATCATGGAAAGTGTGTCGTGGCCTTCCGCGACTTCTGCATCCATCCACTTTTGCATTGTATATCTGTTTAGTCATTCTTTCATCATACATTCTTTCCACATGCCCGAACCACCGGAGCATTATTGCAGCAACATAATTATTGTTGATCTATCGATATATTACTACAGTAAAAAAGTGCATCCCTAAACCCGCATGACTTGCAATAAGCGAACCAGGGCAAGTTTATGCATCGTAAGTCAAAATCAATGGGGGGCTAGTAATTACACTGACTTATAGAGATCTCAAACAAAACACATATACCTATGTATTTAGAAAATACCTATATGTATGTTTGTACATGTATACAATGTAGTATTTTTTTAACTTTTATTATCAGTATACATAATTCCGAGGTTTCAGCTATTTTTAAGTAGCCTTGATGACGAAGATAAAGTTGTCAAGTGTCGATGAGTATAATGTTAAAGTTATTATTTATTGTCAAATTTTTCATTTTCATTATTTAAATTTAATTTGGATTTATGTGTATTATACTACGTTAAAATGTAGTTTTAATTATTTTTATTAGTCGCGATAACTTAAGAAAATAAATACTATATATAACAAGTAGGATATGCCCGAGACCTAATCCTAATTCCTGCGGGATTCCCGGGACACAAATGCCGCAGCATTAAAAAACTGTAAGCTATCGTTTTAGGAATAAGCTAATTTTTATGCACCCTGACAAATACGAATCGCTCCCGGGTAAGTTCCCGCTGGATTCCCAGGATAAAAAATAGCGCAGATTTGAAGTCTAAGAATTTGCTTTCGATCAGCAAAAACCGCATCGAAATCGGCCCAGTAGTTTTTACGTGAATCCTGAACAGACAAACCGACAAATATGCAAGAAATTTAAGAAAAAGTGCATCGTGTTCTCCGTCGTTTATATAATGTATTCCAATTGTTTTTGAAGTGATAACTTCTTATGGCAGGGTAAACCGCTACGTTACGTAACGCGTTACTGTACCAGTCTGTCTGGCTTCCCTTCCTCTCGCGTTGGATAAGTTATCACTTCTGCCGGGCGTCCCGAGACGCACACCGTGTTTTTTTTAAATAGCTGCAATGTACAGACACTGCATTTAGAATTTTATAATATAATAGATCTAGCTCTGCTGTCTTATAAAGCTTTTGCAGACTGGCGTTTGAACTCTTGTTTATGTCATTCCCAACATTTTGTTCTGTGTTGCCGGGCCCAATGCAGCCTGTATTCACACCACATTCACAGTCCTGCATTATGGGGCAGACTGCTAAGCTGACGGCAATCCAGGACCGTGGATGGGCGCCCTACAGCTGAGTCTCGCGGGTCCGAAGTCACCGGTATAATATTTATTTTTAGGTAACATGTAGAAATTTAATTATATACATGTACAGGGTTGATGTGGTCAGGTCTCGCGTAATTTAGGGTTAATCCCACTCGGGCCGAGCCTCTCATCCATTTTTATTACAATTTCCGCGCTTAACATATTAACGCGAAGCTTACTTGTATGTCCGGATTGTGAGAATATTACGGCGTATTAAAAAAAACTTGAACAATTTGATTAATTTTTTTAAACGGAATTTATTAATATAACTAAAACGTTTTTGCTGTTTACACGCAGTAGGAGTGAAACAACAAACAGTGTGACGAGGGGTGGGAGGTATTCTAAATTTCGTGACGTCACATTTCATATATAATATTGTTACGGCAAAAGACCAATTCCCAGCTGCAGTTTATTGCATTTCGGTATTTGGACTTCTTTTGTTTATTTTGTGTTTTAAATATTTGTAATTAGAAAAATATCCTATTGTTATTGTACTCGTTTATGGCCGCAGGTGTGTGGGTTACGTCTTCTTGGAAAATACAGTCCACGCGATCAAGTGTTGTATTGTTTAGTTTTAGTATAAAACATTACGATACGAGCAAGACGTGTGTACATTCGATAAGCTATATAGTGACGGACTTTGCGCGTGTTATTGAATCGTGCATCACGTTTGTACTGGTTGCATCCAGTTATATTTGTACCTGTGTTATACGTGTTTGTATAGTTCTTATAAATTCTATAGTAATTCCAACGGCATTTTAATTCGAGTCCCGCACTCGTAACAATATATTTAAACTATCTGACTGGCTGTCAAACTTTGGAATATGCTGCCTCTTGCTGTCAGAGAGGCCAAATCCTTACCAACACTTAGAAATTTGCTCAGTAAACACTATTTGTCCACAAATAGCTATGTCTGATTTACGGAATATAATCATGCTAATACATTTATTACAATAACTTATGTATTATTGTATATATATGACTGTATATATGTATGTATTTGTATAATTATTTCTTAAATTTGTTTGAGTATTTATGTATCTATTGCCTTTTTCCTGCACCACCTACACCACCTGATAAAAAAAATTATGATTTAGATTGCCTGGAAGAGATCGCTTTGAGCGAGCGATAAGGCCGCCTATTGTATTGCCTAGAAAATATTGTAAATATGTGTCTTTCTCTCTCTCTCTCTCTAATTCAGCTTTAAAGCACGAAAATTGAAGTATTAACGAAAAACGTCAAAGATTTTCAACTCGTCCAAAGTCACGTCATTCTAACTTTTTTTATTGTATCGTCACCCTCTGGGACGTATTGGAGCAGCATTTACATGTGTTTTTTCGTTAAAAGAGCTTGGAAATGCTGCTTTAGTTCGTCTCAGGCGGAGGGGACGTACTGAATGAGCTTTAATATATACGCCGCCCGGCCGCAGGAAATTGTATTCTTTCTACGTTCCTGCACAGATAGATCTTTATAATAAGCAAAAACTCGCGAAATATAAATGTTTGAAAAATTTGGTAGCATTTCAATATTCTTGTCGGATAACACTGTTGTTGCTAATGGTAATACCATTTTTTTCTATTACTATTCTGCCGAGACGATATGAAGAAGATATTGTGGATTTAGTAGAATACGAATTTTTGACACTATCGCAATAAAATTTTACTTAGAATATCTTCGCAACGCCTAGATTTTGAACTAGCACAAATGGCCGTAGAACTCTGGCCTGTTCGGCCATTAAATGTTAATTTTAAATAGAGCGTAGACTACCATTGTTGGACAGCGGGCAGTGGAGCGCGACACTATTGTGACCACCCGACCTCAAGGTCTTCATGTGGCATCATTTTGGAGTAAAATTTAGTTGGCTTATAATTTATTTTCAAATATTGTTACGATTTGCAGGACTCGAATTAAAATACCATTAGAATTACTATAGAATTTATTAGAACTCTACAAACACGTATAACACAGGTACAAATACATATAATAACTCCGTCACTAAATAGATTGCCGAATGTAGTACACACGTCTTGGTCCGCTTGTGCTTATCGCTCGACTGCCTCACCCCTCCGTTGGGGCATTGCTTTATACTGTACAAATACAATATCACACCTGGCTAATGACTACCATGAAGATAACAATACACAATGGGCTATTTTTCCTATCACAAATTTTAAACCCAAAGTAAACAAAAGAAGACGGTTATAAAAGCGCTTCAATGTTATTAACTCAAACACTGACGGGTAATAAATGCGCTTTGTTTACAGCTATGCAGGTGGTCCAAATTGTAAGAATATGTCACTTACTCAATCCTTCTTTTTTAGTTATTTTCTGATGGACACTGCTGAAGTGACAAAGACGGAGTTTTCAAGTCACGAGTGAATAGGTGCTCCATCCTAGACCTGGTCCTCACTCAAAATCAGGTGAGACATTGGTCAAACACGAAGCTGTAGGTACAATTTAAAAAAAAGTTAAAATTTTGAGTGAATGTTAGTGTGGTCGTCTGTACACAATAAAGAATCAGTTTACGCCTCTTACAATATCCGTATAGGCTCTTCGTCCGGATGAAGTAAACAACAATAATCCGGATAATCCGGCCGACCATAGGTCATGTGGCGGCATGGCGACGGAGGCGAATGACGGCACCAACAAAAAATGCGGCCAAATATATTTCACTGCGGTGAAGGGTTGCAAGAAATATTTAGTATTGTCAAACAATGTATCTACGTATATATTAGCACACAAACGTGCCAGTGCTGGGCTTAGGCCCCTATTTTTGGAGGATATATGGTATGTGTCCGGTGCTGGTGGTGTACTTAATGAAACACCCCTTAAATATGGACTGTATTTATTAAAGACGATTACAATAGTGTAACGAGTTGCAGGACTCGAATTAAAATGCCGTTGGAATTATTATAGAATTTATTACAACTATACAAACACGTATAACACGGTTACAAATATAACTGTACATAACCAGTCCAAACGTAATGCACGATTCAATCACTCGCGCAAAGTCCATCACTAACGTCTTGCTTCGCTTGTGGCTATCGCTAGACTGCTCATCCCTCTCTTGGGGCATGCTTTATACTGTACAAATACGATATGTCTCCTCGACCGCGTGGACTGAGTTTCCAAGAATCGCACCTGGCTAATGACCACCATAAAAGATTACAATACACAATGGGCTGTTTTTCCAATCACAAATTTTAAACACAAAGCAAACAAAAGAAGTCCAAATGCCGAAAAGGTAATAAAGTGCAAGTGTGCTTTTGTCTTTTATCAGCGCTCAGGTCGTAACAATAGCAATAGGTATGTTGAGCACTACTGTATTAAACGGTACGTTCAAATTAATCAACACAAGTTGGCACTAAAACTTGGATCTTCCTCTGAACACTGATATCACTTATTGTATCGGTTTCACTATACAATATAATACTAGTTGCATTAGTCAATCACACCGGTAATCACAAGACTCACGTAAGTCACGTTGAGAGTCGAAATGGCTGTAGATTCTTCCGAATGCTTCCTGGGATTCCTTGTTTTCTCTTGTGTGTATAACTTGATTCGGAAACTCGTTTTATACTTGACTAACTGACCATTGATCATGCCGGTGGCTACTTAAGAGGGTCATCGTGTCTGCCTAGTGGTGGCAGAGCCGGTAAGGGGTTTCACTCTTTGCCCCGGCTCAATTCGCAGGGGGTAACTACCCCCGGTGACGCGGTACGGGAGCCGCCTTATACATAAGGGGTATGTCGGTGGCTCGCGTCAGCCAGTCAGCGGCATTCGGTGGCCATCACGGGCAATAGGTGGCTATCTGCAGCGTCTGGTGGCCTTTCTGCGGCATGGTGGAGATTTTCGCGACCTCTCAAACTGCTGATCGAACGAGCTACATATTCGTGGTAAGCGAGGCGAGGGGGTGTGGGAATTCCGGGGAGAGATCAGGGGATGATTCTATCCGCAACAGTATTCACGCTTAATTAACACAGATTGGCATATTATCTGTTATCTCAATGTGCAGTTTTGGACACGATGTTTTCCTTCAACGCTAGCACGTGGTAATTGGGTAGCTGACACATCAATCTACTACCATGGATACCATATAGAACCGGCGCGTGCGCGGTGATGGATACTATATGTATGGCGTTAATTCGTAATCATTGGTTTCCCGTGTAAACCATATTTCTTTCAGTATTAAATTAACAGCTACGGTTCTTTTTAACACATGATTAAAAATATACCCAACGTTATGACATGGAAAACCATAAAAACGCCATTCCGTAAACGTTTTTCATGTTCAAACAGATAAACTGTATTTTGATATATATGATTTGTTGCTGGATTATATGTCAAGTTTGGGTTTCTAAATATACCTATATATATACTGTTACGGCCTAGGTGCCGACAAAGACAAATTCCACGTGCAGATCTGTAAGAGCACATTTTATTACCTGTCGGCATTTGAACTGATTGTTATCCTTTTATAATTGTCTTCTTTTGTTCACTTATTTATTGGCATACGTTTCTAATTATTGTGGAGAATAGCCTATTGTCTCATTGTACTCGCTCAGTAGCATCATTAGCCAGGTGTTGCGGATTCTTTTGCATTTGTGAACTATAAAATGACGGCCTGATGGAGAGAGGGGGGCAGTTGAGCGACGATTACGGTACGGGCGTGACGTGTGCACATTCGGGATCTAATAGTGACGGACTTTGCGTGTTTTATTGAATTACGACCTTATGCATTACGTTTTGATTTGCTGTGTTCGGTTATATTTCTACCTGAGTTTCACGTGTCTGTATAGTTCTGATAACTCTATAATAATTCTAATAGCATTTTAATTCGAGTCCCGCTAACTCGTAACAATACATATACATACATTTGCGTAAATTTACATGTTACTAGCGGTCCCGACAGACATTTTACTGCACTGAAAAATTCTAAATTTAGAGCCCGATTCCAGCGCCAGGTGGCGCTGGGATCGATCCAATTGTGAATTTAAACTATTCGGAGACCCACTCAGATCAAATCAAATAATTTATTTTACTGATATGATAATACAGATTTTTTGTCACTGATCGATATCAATTTTTTTGTAATAAAATATGTGATATTTTTTTATCTCGGGAATTTTGTGGGATTTTTCCCGGGAGCGGGTTGAAGTTGTTCGAATGCATAATTTTTTTAAATAATAATATTATTATTTTTTTTAAATATTACCATACTTAGTGTCCTGGGAATCCCGCGGAATTTTAATTCAAGCGTGGACGAAATCACGGGCATATCCTATAACAAAAATAATTATTCTTAACAAGGTGATATCAGACAGAATGCGTTTTTAGATCATTTTCTCAACCATTTTTACAGTAGTTATACACACTTTATTGCGGTGAAAAAAATATATGTCAATCTTGATCATATTTCTGACGTAAACTTTGTACTCAGAACGCATTTACGATACATTTTCTCGATAGAAAATAATTGCAAAGTAACCTCTAAACGAGTTATTCAATCTTGGTTATTGTTATTACTGTTAATCGTACATCGCTAAAATAAATAACAGTAACATATTATATTATAACAAATTCAATTATAGATCTTTTATTGGGTTACTTAACTTAATTTGGAAGTAATTAATTATTTTATTAAAAATGACTGCAAAAATCCCGCCTGCCGGTCCCAATGTATGGAATTTATCATAACGCCCGAGGCTTTCGTCTAAACTGCACGCGCTGCTCTGCTCCGCGACCGCCATTGAAAAATAATTTTAAATAAACGAAGGAGCAATAATAACAAGAATTTTGAAGCGGTCGCGCTATACTTGTTTGGCGTATACGGTAGAGGTCTGGTCTAAATCACTAGCTGTGTGGGTTCGAACCCTACGAGTTTCACTTGATCTAGAAGAAATTTTTATTTTGATATGAAAGTTGATAAAATGCTCTTTTTCTCTTCCTAAATAATTTTATAAAATGCAATAAAAATACTTTTCTAAATTTTTATATTTCATTTCATCTGGACTTTTATACTATTGACAATAAAACGTATTTAAATCAATCTTACCGGTAACATTAAAATTCGAAAGCGCCATCTATGATTCTTCATAGAAAATTACGTTGACACGTGGATAAGTAGAGTTATAAATATTACAAAACTTTCAATACTTTCTCCAATGTTATTGTGGTAGAGTGAGTTGATACTAGTACACGTACAATTAGAGTTCATGGTTCGAGTGCTCATTTCATTTTTCTCTCTAATTTTTTTATGTTTTATCTATTATAATTTATTTTAAAGTTCTTATCTATACAGATAAACAAATGGTTTGTTTGTAATGTCAAAATAAAAACTAAAAAATTGGACCAGGAGATTACAAAAATGCAAAGTGAAGTGCCTGTTTGAAATCTCAAAATAAATTTTAAAAAAATCGGACCAGGAGATTCCGAAAATGCTATTTATAGAATTTTTGTCTGTCTGTCTGTGTGTCTGGATGTTCCGGCTAATCTCGGACACAGCTGGATCGATTTTGACGTAATTTTAAATGGCAGATAGCTGATGTTATAAGAAGTACCTTAGGCTACGTTTTTAGGGTTCCGCGAAAAAATATCCAAAAGCATATTTGTCTTTCTGTTTGTTATCCTTTTATGGACAGACTATTGAACCGATTTGGATGAAACTGGGTACATATTATGTTATTTTAATATCGAGGGTGGCCAAGAACTACTTTTCATCCCGAAAAATGAGATAGTTTCCAATATGAAAATATATTTGGCCGAACGGGCCTAAATGATCAAACGGCTGAATGACACAAATGGTCGAATTGACCGAAACGACTGAAATGGCTGAAATATGGCCCTAATGACCGAAATGGCTGAAATGAATGAAATGGCTGAAATTGCCCAAATGGCCGAAATAGCTGAATTGACTGAAATGGCCGAAATGGTTTAAATGGCCCAAATGACCGAAATGGCCGAAATGACTAAAATGGCCGAAATGGCCTAAAAGGCCCAAATGGCCGAAATGACTGAAATGGCCAAAATGACGGAAATGGCCCAAATGGCTGAAATAGCTGAAATGGCTGAAATGGCCGAAATGACCAAAATGGCCGAAATGACTAAAATGGCCGAAATGGCCTAAAAGGCCCAAATGGCCGAAATGACCGAAATGGCCTAAATGGCCAAAATGACGGAAATGGCCCAAATGGCTGAAATAGTTGAAATGGCCGAAATGGCCAAAATGGCCGAAATGGCCTAAATGGCTGAAATGGCCCAAATGGTTGAAATGACTGAAATAGCCGAAATTACCGAAATGGCTTAAATGGCCAAAATGACTGAAATGGCCCAAATGGCTGAAATGACCGAAATGGCTGAAATGACTAAAATGGCCGAAATGGCCTAAAAGGCCCAAATGGCCGAAATGACCGAAATGGCCTAAATGGCCAAAATGACTGAAATGGCCCAAATGGCTGAAATGACCGAAATGGCTGAAATGGCCCAAATGGCCGAAATGACCAAAATGGCCGAAATGGCTGAAATGGCCCAAATGGTTGAAATGACTGAAATGGCTGAAATGGCCTAAATGGCCAATATTACTGAAATGGCCTAAATGGACAAAATGACTGAAATGGCCCAAATGGCTGAAATGACCGAAATGGCCCAAATGGCCCAAATGGCCCAAATGACCGAAATGGCTGATATGGCCCAAATGACTGAAATGGCTGAAATGACTGAAATGGCCCAAATGGGTGAAATTACTGAAATGGCCCAAATGGCCGAAATGACTGAAATAGCTGAAATGGCTGAAATGGCCGAAATGACCAAAATGGCCGAAATGACCAAAATGGCTGAAATGGCCCAAATGGTTGAAATGACTGAAATGGCTGAAATGGCCGAAATTACCGAAATGGCCTAAATGGCCAAAATGACTGAAATGGCCCAAATGGCTGAAATGACCGAAATGGCTGAAATGGCCCAAATGGCCGAAATGACTAAAATGGCCTAAATGGCCTAAAAGGCCCAAATGGCCGAAATGACCGAAATGGCCTAAATGGCCCAAATGGCTGAACTGACCGAAATGGCCCAAATGGCCGAAATGACCGAAATGGCCTAAATGGCCAAAATGACTGAAATGGCTGAAATGAATGAAATGGTTGAAACTGCCCAAATGGCCGATATAGCTGAATTGACTGAAATGGCTAAAATGGCCGAAATGGTTCAAATGGCCCAAATGACCGAAATGGCCGAAATGGGTGAAATTACTGAAATGGCCCAAATGGCCAAAATGACTGAAATGCCCCAAATGGCCGAAATGGCTGAAATGACCAAAATGGCCGAAATGGCTGAAATGGCCGAAATGACCAAAATGGCCGAAATGGCCAAAATGACTGAAATGACTGAAATGGCTGAAATGACCGAAATGGCTGAAATGGCCCAAATGGCCGAAATGACCAAAATGGCTGAAATGGCCCAAATGGCCTAAATGGCCAAAATGACTGAAATGGCCCAAATGGCTGAAATGGCCGAAATGGC
Organism: Dendrolimus pini; assembly: GCA_949752895.1. NCBI lineage: Eukaryota > Metazoa > Arthropoda > Insecta > Lepidoptera > Lasiocampidae > Dendrolimus > Dendrolimus pini. The sequence continues at coordinate 7,890,692 of OX457150.1, forward strand.
TGAAATGGCCCTAATGGCCGAAATGACCAAAATGGCCCAAATAGCTGAAATGGCCCAAATGGTTGAAATGACTGAAATGGATGAAATGGCCGAAATTACCGAAATGGCCTAAATGGCCAAAATGACTGAAATGGCCTAAATGGCCAAAATGACTGAAATGGCCCAAATGGCTGAAATTACCGAAATGGCTGAAATGTCCGAAATGACCAAAATGGCCCAAATGACCGAAATGACTGAAATGGCCCAAATCGCTCAAATGACCGAAATGGCTAAATGACTGAAATGGTCCAAATGGCCCAAATGGTTGAAATGACTGAAATGGCTGCAATGACCAAAATGGAAAATCACAAAAAACCTACCCCATTTTTTGGGATAACCCATAATATTGATTACATAAATCCATTATACCGAATTTTAACTAAACCGGTTCGGTAGTTTTTCCGTAAAAGGATAACAAACAAAAAGACAAATATATTTTTATCCCGGAAACTATTCCATATTTCGGGATAAAAGCATCCTATGTTCATTCTCAGCATCGAAAATATATATCAAATGAATTTCAGCCAAATTGGTCCAGTAGTTTTTCCGTGAAAACGGAACAAACAGTTAGACAGTTACTTTCGCATTTATAATATCAATAGGGATATTATGAATTCATTGTTGTTCCATAATACAATGAAATGATTTTTATAACATTTACATCTAAAAACTAATATCATTAGAATAAAGTTTAACTGTATCAAAATTAGTTACAAAAAGAGAAAAAAAAACCACCTGTGTGCGGCGGGATCGAGTCTTCAACCTCCTCACTACCTTAGTATTAGAAAATCACTAGGCCAAACATGTTTAGTACCTCGTGTCGAATTTTCAATAGGTATTATCCGCGTGAACTTCTCTCACTTTATCATGTTTTGTCTCGCTTCCTCTTGTTCTCAGCCGCATGAATAGTGTGATATCGGTGCCGTGCAATGTTCGTTAGCTACGTATACACCTATTTATGTTACGTAGCCTATGTTCGGTGATATACAATATTTTACCACACGCACGCACGCCTTAAATTGGCGCTGTCCCATCGAAGTAAACATTGGTTGCGCGGGGGTAAATTATGTGAAACACCGATTTGAATTAGTAGTATACAGGCTCTTAACGGCGTTTCTTAACTGATTTCCTTGATAAAAATTTGTCAATTTTCATAAGGCATTATCTCTCATTATCTGTTTCTTTAAAAATGATAGATGGAGGTCAAACGCAAACCTATATATATAAAGATGTTCTAAAAATATTAATTTTTGATTGATAGTTTGCAGTCAGTTCTGTTATTGTTAAAAAAATCTTCTCGACTTTTAATATCTTCACCTTTCGTCACTGAAATAAAATTACTGAAAGAAACCATTCATATGTAACAGTTTATAACTACATATATTAAAGTAATAATACACATTAACTTCCTGATAATTTCTCGCTCTGTTTGGATGCCATTTTTAAAACAAACAGACGCACAGATGTTAATTTTGTTTGTTTTTATGTCTGTTGAACTTTCATAACTTTTTTTGGTTATAATTTTAACGACTGGTTAAGATCAAAGTATGTTTTATTTAATGTGTCATGTTATTTTCATATTATTCTAACTAACTGCTGCGGCTCACCGGTCCAAAATGAGTCTTGGCCTCCGAAACGAGAATACTCCACTCCTTCGTGTTCAGCGCCGTCTCCTGCCATTCATCGGCATGAAGCTCGCGCAGATCAGCCTCCACTACGTCCCTCCAGCGATATCTGGGCCTACCAACTGGTCGCCGCCCTATTCATCTGCCCAGATAGGCTCTTTTCACCGCACGATCCTCCCCCATTCTGTGTAGGTGGCCAAGCCAGCGCAAGCGATGTGCCTTGCTCTCGCCTATTATATTGGACTCATCCACCATTTCTTCGATTTCAGCATTTTTACGGATCCGCCAGTTGCCATCGCTTCCCCGTGTCGGACCCAGGATCTTTCTTAGGACCTTTCTTTCAGTCACTAACAGCTTGTTCTCTTCCTTAAGTGTTAGGGTCCAAGCCTCACACCCGTACATCAATATTTCTAATCTAATAAATAGATATATAGATAGATAACACTTTATTGTACACCAATACAAACATGAACTTAAAGACTAAAATTATATCTAGTTATGTTACAAAGGGTGATCTCTTCCAGACAACCCCAGATTAACATATTATTACAATCAACACACACTGAATGTAGACGACATCCGTATTTAAACTGCATTAGGACATAACCGATGATGAAATCCGCTTTAGTGGATATTCCATAGGTCTTCTTAAGGTCCGCCCTCACCGCTAGCATTTGCCGGTTATGTAACATTTATGATTCGATTTGGAGCATTACATTGTATCATTACAGGCTGCGCACTGTGATACTCGTTCCTCTTCGTTCACTAATGTAATGCTCGGATAGGATGCAGGCGAACGCTTGTGGCGAGGGAAAGGAGAAGGAAGGAGGGGCAAAGATGTGCCTAGGCAACGGTCTGTTAGTTCCGCGTTTTACAACGGTCTGGAGGGAACTTTATTATTGGACGTAAGATAGTTTTATATATACGTATCTTGGTGTTACGGCTGAGAAGCTTGGATACTAACACCTTATGAAGCGTCGCAGTACATCGTAGGGTATTGTGAATTCGAATGTCTTCCTCGCGGGTGTTAGTGTCTGTTAAAGTACAGGAAGAGATCGCTATAAGCGATAGGGCCGCTCATGGTTCTAATGCAAATGTATCCATATCAATTGTCTAGATTTAAGTTTATGGTGAACAATAAAGACTTTTCATTCATTCAAATATATAAGTTCAAAGGCTAGGTGGTAATAAACATATTAATCTATAAGACAAAGTCCCCCGTGAACGAAGTGGCGGCTACGGCTAGTAGGTAATAAACATATTAATATATAAGACCAAGTCCCCCGCGAACAAAGTGGCAGTCACAGCTAGTAGGTAATAAACATATTAATCTATAAGACAAAGTCCCCCGTGAACGAAGTGGCGGCTACGGCTAGTAGATAATAAACATATTAATCTATAAGACCAAGTCCCCCGTGAACGAAGTGGCGGCTACGGCTAGTAGGTAATAAACATATTAATTTATAAGACAAAGTCCCTTGCGAATGAAGTGGCGGCCACAGTTAGTAGATAATAAATATATTATTCTATAAGACCAAGTTCCCCGCGAACAAAGTGGCAGTAACAGCTAGTAGGTAATAAACATATTAATCTATAAGACCAAGTCCCCCGTGAACAAAGTGGCGGCTACGGCTAGTAGGTAATAAACATATTAATTTTTAAGACAAAGTCCCTTGCGAATGAAGGCGGCCACAGTTAGTAGATAATAAATATATTATTCTATAAGACCAAGTTCCCCGCGAACAAAGTGGCAGTAACAGCTAGTAGGTAATAAACATATTAATCTATAAGACCAAGTCCCCCGTGAACGAAGTGGCGGCTACGGCTAGTAGGTAATAAACATATTAATCTATAAGACCAAGTCCCCCGTGAACGAAGTGGCGGCTACGGCTAGTAGGTAATAAACATATTAATCTATAAGACCAAGTCCCCCGTGAACGAAGTGGAGGCTACGGCTATTAGATAATAATTATATTAATGTATAAGACCAAGTCCCACGCGAACGAAGTGACGGACACGCCTAGTAGGTAATGAACATATTAAATTATGAAATGTATAATTAAATATCACTTATAAAATCAAACAGACCTTTCCGGGTTTACTCTTTAATTATTACCCTGTTCCTGAAGCCGAGTGAAGTCGAGTATTTATGAGACCGATAATTAAACCGCTGTTCTGTTTAGGGAATGAAAAATATTTTAAATGAATTCCTTAGATTTTCAAGCGAAAAGGTATTTGATTGTTATTATAGTTTTTACGAAGTGGTTTTTATTAGATCTGCTCATTATTTTTAAATATGAAATGAACAATGATCTAAAATCCTTTATAGGTTCCCAAATTGCTGGCCACATTTTTATGAATGTGGCCAGCGATTTGGCAACATTCCCAACGAATTAGCGTTTATATTCATACTGCAAATACGGCCAGAGATTTGGGAACGTTCCCAACTAATTAGCGTTATTATGTATTCTGGAAATACTGCCAGATATTTGGGAACGTTCCCAACTAATTAGCGTTATTAATATACTGGAAATACTGCCAGAGATTTGGAACACACCCAACTAGTTAGTCTTGTTATTCATACTGGAAATACGGCAAATATTTTGGAACGTTCCCAAAGAATTAGCGGCTTTATTCATACTGGAAATACGGCCAGAGGTTTGGGAACGTTATCAACGAATTAGTGTTGTTATTTATACTGAAAATACAGCCAGAGATTTGGGAACGTCCCCTACTAATTAGCGTTATTATGTATACCTACTGGAAATACTGCCAGAGATTTGGAAACGTAGTACCCAACTAATTAGTCGTGTTATTAATACTGGAAATACGGCATATATTTGGGAACGTTCCCAATGAATATCGTTTTTATTCATACTGGAAATACGGCCACAGATTTAGAAACGTACCCAACGAAGTAGTGTTGTTATTCATACTGGAAATACGGCAGATATTTGGGAACGTTCCCAACGAATTAGCGTTTTTATTCGTACTGGAAATACGGCCAGAGATTTGGGAACGTTATCAACGGCGATGACTTAGTTTTTGAATTTCCTCTACATCATTGTATATTGGCATATACAAGACACCTTTAAATCAAACTTCATTCCTTTAGAAAAAAATGTAGTGTAGACATATAGACATGACGATTTTGTAAGGGATATATTTTTGTCAAAATGGCTACAGAGCTCATAAAACAAAGTTCTAATGTAACTGATCCCTCTAAAACTTTCAGATAAATTTTGTTAGCTTCTTATAGACTAAGAGCTAGGGGTTAATTTGATTGACTTAAAATGAAATTGAAAATAGTAAGAGTATATTTTTTTAATTGCAAAGAATAATTGACATTTGTAAATGTCAGCATTGTGTCAAAATGCATAGATTACTTAATTTAAGTTAAACATTTGTCAAATTGTCTCTGTATCTCAAACAAGGTGTAAATACCTTAACACTGTATCAAGAGAAATGAAGTTGCCGGGAGCAAACTTTATAACATTCTCTTTTGAGAGTTTTGGCGGATTTTGAAGAGTGAGTTTTGCTGGGTTGGCTTATTTCCAAAAAGTTTAAAATGTTTATTATATCTGAAGAATAAATGTTGGTATGGAAAAATTTTAATGTCTGTGAAATATAATTTTTCGAGAAGTTACAAGATCTTCGTCAGCTAGCATTAGTCAAGGACTTACAATTTATCTAAAGCTGATTTGAAATATAAAAGTTTAAAAGAAGTACTGGTAAAATTGTTGTAAAACTTTTTAATTTTGATTAATGAATTATATACCGGACAGTTCATTTTCAATTATTGTAAAATATATTTCATTATGTGAACAAAATAGACTTTAAAATAAACTAAGAAAATATATTTTTTAATAAATGCTATATTATCAACTAATAAAAAAAAGAAAACTTAATATAAAGCAAACTTAATTTACTAATATTATTAATTGGATTGTGTTTTATAAGTAGAATATTGATCCTAGGTCATCTTCTTTTATGGGTAAGGTGCCCAGAAGGCTGGCTACGTTACCTCACTGGAATGGCATATAGTTCCCTCGTAAAAGATAGACACCAGCCCCTTGATCACCTGACGAGTCAAGGAGGGGTTTGATAGATAGAACTTTGTAGACTGATGGTCTCAGGACTCTACAGTTTGGCGTCTCATAACAATAATAACACCATAGATTGTTATGTTAAAATTTTTAACCAGTCAAAACATATAGTAAAAATTTAGAAATTAATTGCCTAATTGCATTTTTTATTTAAGTCGTGGTAGCGTAATGGTTAGCGCACGCGCCCCTAAATCGGAGGGCGTGGGTTCGATCCTGACCATGTACCTCTTAATCAATTTTCTGACCTAATGTGCATATTGTTACAATTACCACGTGCTAACAACGGTGAAGGAAAACATCGTGATGCAACCTGCACATCGAGATAACCGATGTGTCAAACCTGCCAAGCCGCCTTGGACAAGCGTGGCGGGTATGCTGTCCGTTCCCCCTATAATGGGAGGCCCGAGCTCAGCAGTGGGACATTTATGGGCTGATATTATTATATTATTTATTTATAAGTATTCATAAGCTATATTGTATACAGCTCTAAACAAATATAAATCTTGTTTCTTGCTTTCTTCTTCCTTCCGAAGCATTATATCGAATTTCTTGTCTTGTTTTAAGTAAGTTACTCGGACGAATCGGTGGCTCTTGGTCTATTAGGGCAATGTATCACTGACAGGGCGAAGTTATCGCGGTATGATTCGATTTCCCTTGAAAATTTAATTAAAATAAGTGAAATTGCAAAGAGGTTTAGATTAACCCGACGAATTCAAACGACTAACTGGCAATATCTGAACAATTAAAGTTTTCCGATTTATATATATGGTAGGTTTATTATGAATAGAACTTAAGCAACGATATAACAAGTTTTTAAAATGACAGGGGGTCCAATTCTGCTATTAAAAATTCGTCAAAATCGTTAGACACTATCGTCTCAATCGTAGGTTTGCCTAATTTTTGGTATTCATTTAATCCTTATAAATATTTATGAGTGAAAACTAGCAAAAAAAAAATTTTAATTGTCACACTACACATTTCGGCTAACACCATTTCTTTTTTGGAATTGTTCCTCCGCGACGATATAGAGAAGATTTTGTGGATTTAGTAGAATACCAATTTTTGATGGTATTCACGCCAATTTCCCACTGTTGGACTCGAGCCTTCTATTTATAATAGGACAACCAGCACTCGCACTAGTATAGAATAAAAAGATACATTACTTGAGAGCCAAATGGAAATAATATGTCTAATTTACTAAATAAAAGCAATTTTACGCTACAATTTATAGATAATAATTCTATATCTAATAACTCAATACGAAAGTCAAAAGTTTAGTAGGTCGGGCCTCTATCAAACTTATGGCTCTAGGTACCTCTATAAAACTTTAAAGACAAGGTGAATCTATTAAACTGAACATAGATAGAAGTTTGTTAATAATACACCTTTATAGTAGGGGAGCCCAAGATTCCTTCGGCGAGCAAGTCATGCTTGCGAAGGAGGAGCCGGAACAGGAGCGTGAGCGTACTTCCCTGATACGCTCCCGCCAAAGGAGGACGTGCCGACGCCGGAGGTCAGATAGTTACCTTCGGCCGCCGTAAGCCGGAGGCGCGGGTCCCTTGGGGTATAGGGGTTCTCACTCACCCGCACATGCCGTCGAGATGAGCGTGTTAGAATGGTATTTATTATTGTAAAGTAACCATATGACGGAAGTAGTCAATAACCGGAAAGAGTATTCATTAATGTAGTAATCGGAAGTAGTATAACCGGATGTCAACGTAGAAGCATTGATTATTAAGCCAACGGATATCGAAAATGGAGTAGCCGGAAGTTGGAAGTTATACGGATGGCGGAAGTTGGTGTTACGACGGAAGTGAAGTGGCGCCAAAGTATTACAGGGTGGTGTCACTGTAGGGTCGCACGTGTAGTATCGGTGGACGTCGCTCGGGCATGTTATTTCGCTAATATCCACACGCTGCTGCAGTACGGTACGGAGCTGTGGGCGCGCGCTGCCGACTGGCAGCGTGCCTTCCGCATGCAAAAAAGGGCCGTACGCGCAATAGTGCGGGTGCGTAGATGCGAATCAGCAAGACCGCTTTTTAAAAAACTGGGTATACTCACCCTACCGAGTATACTAATTTATCAAGTTGCGGTGTATGTGCGACTTAATGTTCATACCTATGCCAAGCATAGTGATATGCATTCGCACTTTACTCGGCATAGGAATGACATGAGCAACATAAAACACAGACTTGAGAAATCGGGGAGATTGACGCATGTCATGGGACCGCTAGTATACAATAAACTACCGAGTAGGATAACGGAGTCACCATCCGTCGGCTTATTTAAAACACGGCTCAGGAAATGGTTAGTCGAGCACACCTATAATCATGAGGAGTTCATATCCTATAATATGATATAATTATAATTTTATTTATTAACTGATGTAGAAATTGACGTGTAACTTTGTTATGAATAAATGATTTCTGATTTCTAAACCCTAAAGGAACTCCTATTAAAAAGACTGACGATTTGGACGCGACCAAAAGTCATGGCAAATTTTTGAAAATGCAAAAACAAATGTATCATTGAAATACTGGACCGCGTCAGTATAATATTAAGACGACACATAATCTGACAATTATGTGGAGGAATTTCCTTAATCTGACGGTTTGAAAAAATACTTGAAGAATAAAAAATACTCCCACCCTATATGAAGGGTTAATATATGGTGGGGGTACATAATAGGGTGCAAGGTTTCTCCGCTTATGTTATTCTGCCACGCTCGAGTAAATCACAAAATCCCCGCTTGGCCGCCCCTACTTTTATTTGTAAACATTTTCTATAGTTGAGTGGACTATGTTGACCTAGCTCACTGGAACACAGAGGCCCAAAGTTCGATTCCCAAAGTGGAACGTTTTCTAAAAGGTTTTTTTTTGTTAATAAAGTAAATTCGAAGTCTGGGTGTCTGAGATGAGCCTCGAAACGGTCCACCATATGTACAATGTTTATGTGCTTGTCTTCTGAATATTATTTGTTGTTCTTCTCACCACAATAATTTCTTGTAGAAGCCTATTGTATAAGACTGGTGCATTGAGGCTATATAAAAAACTAGCTGACCCGTGCCCACTTCATCTGGGCATCAGAAAAAAAAATCACAATCAAATATACCCTATGTCACTCAGGAATAATGTAGCTTTCCACTGGTGAAAGAATATTCAAAATCGGTTTAGTAGATCCAGAGATTACACTCTACAACGTCACAAACTCACAAACTTTACCTCTTTATAATATTAGTATAGATCTATATAACAGGTCATCAGTGCTCTATAAGTCTTTCACTACAAAATACGAGAGGTTTTTAAGAATAATGAATAATAATTAAAAAAACTACGATGTGAATTAAAAATTATTGAAGTGCCTTAAAATGGATGAAATGAGAAGTATAGAAATTCTGAATATTTACGTTTCCAAAATATTTGAAAAAAAAAGCATACTGCGTGAAGCAAAAATGAACATAATCTTATATATAAAAATGAATGTTTGTCTCTATGTCCTTTATAGAATCGTAAACTATACATTTGATCATGTGATGATCTTTAGCAAAGTTGTTGTGCATGAGCCAGAGAAGTTTTCTGAGTTGGTTCACAATTGGACCCGGTAGGTGGCGCTACTGTCGCCATATCGATTGAAGCTTTTCCGGGCAGGACGACGTCTGCCGGGACAGCTAGTATTTCATAAAAAAAACTATTTAAAAAAATGACAATTCGAATTATGCTCTCCTTATATATAGCAAACGCAGTAGATAATTGCAATATGGCGGTTTCGTGAAAACATATTTTTGGATGTCTAAACAACATGTCAATGTTATTAACTTTTTAATATATTTAAAAAAGAAGAAAATAATTCAATATATTCAACACATAATTATTATTAATAAAGTAGACATTCATCAAATATAGAATTGCATTAAACTTTGACACAAATGTGGCGAAATTGTGCATCAAATTGTAATATTCTTAAACGACTATTAAAAAAAAAAATATGATGTCTATAAACCATATTAGTTTAAAAAAAATGTATACCAGTAAATGGCGAAACGAGTTCTTACCATAACATAATAACTTGTTATCCATGTTTCATAGAAATAAAGATTTCATTTCATTTCATCTAGCTTTATGTATAAATTAGCACCTTAGATCTAGATACCATTTCAGCAAAAAAGTGAAAAACCTTAAAATGACGATTAATGCAAGTGCCATTAGTAGGGTAAAATACAGCACATGACCTTATAAAGTGCTTTATTATAATGCCTTTGGAATTTGGTTTCATACATTTTTTCAAAAGAACCTTCTAATTTCATCTGCTACTCGTACATGGCTGTATTTTTTCAAAAGCTACGGCGTTTGATCGGGCCGCGCGTTCTCCAATCCCAGCGCTTTCGTCGCGTCCGACGCCAGTCGAGCTTCGCGACGCGAGCGGATTACATGTGCTGTTTGTACGTCTATTCCGACAATCGATTGCTCTCGTAAACGTAAATTACAGCGTGATACAAAACAGATACGTTTTAAACGCAATGTGGATTTCAGTGTGTTATAAAAGTGTTAGAATCAGTTCAAAGTGATTATAAAAAGTTTTACTATTTTGTCTATTGTTTATCAATATCTGTGTGCACTGTATAAGTGTGTGTTTTTGGAAAAAGAAAAAATATGTTTCCTTGAAAATAACTTTGACTGGATAATTGTACAGGTATTTATATTCTTGGTAGAGAAAAGGATAATTTTAAGTTTACGTAAATACTTGACTTTGAAGACCTATATTTATTTATGTGACAGGAAAACATACATACATACATAACTTCACGCCAGGTCCCTTGCGGGGTAGGCACGAACAACAGAGCGCCATTTAGGCTTATTCTTACACACCGCACTTGCTTCTTTTACATTCATAGCTCTTGTCATGCACGCTCGTCTGTTTTTAAGACTCCTGACAACACCTTCTGCTAATACACGATCAACAGGAATATTCAAACTATAATACTATTACCTATATATTTAAAATAATAGCCTCTGTATTTAAGTCCTTTACTGGTCTACCGCACTGCATCACAGAGGTCTTGGGTTTATAGTGTTCGTAAACGAAATTTCCCTAGTCCGGGTGTTTGGGATCGACCCCAGTAGTTCGTTGTATAATTATACCCATAACAAGTAACTTAGTTTGTGAATATTCCATATGTGCTTGCCTGTCGATTGTCATATTTCGGCCCGACAGATAGTAAAGAAAGAAAGAAAGAAAATATATCTAAAAATGCGACGCTTAACAATAATTAATAGTAATAACAATAATGAAAATGTGTCCGCAATTTGCGAAATGAGGTTGGCAATCAGTATTTTGCTGTGCCGAAACATAGTCTGACACAGTACTGATTTTCAGTGCCCACCTCTTTAATCACAAGTCATGCGACACACGATAAAAACAAGCAAAATTATGTAATAATAATTTTTTTTTTTTTGCTCTCAGAACAAAACATAAGTAATTGCTAGAAAAGGTTCCTAATTACTAAAAATTGGTGACAGCCTGGTGTCAGTAGAAGGAAAATCATGTATGACTGATCACCAGGCTCTCTCTCTCCCCGGTAAATGTAGGTAGATATACAACTAGTTAATCGATTCTAGTCATAAATACAATTGAGTGTAAATAGATGTGCAGTGTGTGATGGTTTATTTATATGTATGTATATATATTGTACGTACATCTGTTTGTGTGAGTTTACGTGATTTGAAATGAGAGGAATAGATTAGATTATACTATGAGAATTACGTAGAAATAAATGAGTGAACATGTATAATACAAAATGATAATTATAGTGAACTTATACGCGATAGAAATAATAACAAAGAAAAAAACAGAAAAAAATTATAACATAATTACTAAAAAAATAAAAGTAAAGATAAGTACCTAATAAAAATGAAGCATTTATTATGTATACATGTTATGTGTGGATAAGATGTATGGATATTGCCAGGATTTAGGATCAAATTCACATTCAAATGGTGAACATTTTTCTCGATCTATAAATGATTTTTTTTGATAGAATTATTGAAAGTTTAGAAATTTTTTAATTAATAATAAAATATTTTTATTAAGATTTATTTTTATTATAATAAGATTAATTATATTATTTTTTATATTCGAATTATCTATTCTTCTTTAATATTTAATTATATTAAAATAAAAGCTTAACCTACAAATTAAAGTTCAGTCCAGTAACAGCATATTCTAAAAAGTAAAAAAATGAAGGGAAACTATCTCAACTATGATAATATATAGCCAACCAATATAGTTGTCTGTCGTATAGTGATAATCAATATTAATAAATATGCAGAATATTTTTGAGTACACATCTCTTTCATACACATTCAATTCACCTATGATAAAATATAGCCAACCAATATAGTTGTTTAAATATAGTGATAATCAACATTAATAAATAAGCAGAATATTTTTGAGTACACATCTCATTCATACACAATCAATTCACCTATGATAAAATATAGCCAACCTATATAGTTGTCTAAATGTAATGATAATCAACATTAATAGATAAGCAGAATATTTTTGAGTACACATCTCATTCATACACATTCACTTTACCTATGATAAAATATAGCCAACCAATATACATACATACATAACTTCAAGCCAGGTCTCTTGCGGGGTAGGCACGAACAACAGAGCGCCATTCAGGCTTATTCTTACACACCTCACTTGCCAATAAATATAGTTGTCTAAATATAGTTATAATCAACATGAATAGATAAGCAAATTATTTTTGAGTACACATCTTATTCAAAATAATTAACATATGTCACTATGATTATATTTGTAATTTATATCTTAAGAGCCAGTGATCGGCTACCTGTATGTATGTGACCAGACCTGAGGTTGTGTACATTGAAGCACCTATACCTACCATGCATGGTACAGGGACTCACTAAGCTCTAAGTGGTGGACGCGACGAGCGCTGAGGTAAGACAGTATCGATTTTTGACGAATTTTAAATCCATTTGACCAGGGCTGCCGTTTTGATATTTGAAAATATAGGCTTATTATTATCGGAAAATAAGAATGGCAGACCATTATCACGCGGTTAACTTTGTGGCAGACCATTTTGAAAATGATAAAAACATTTCAAAGTAATTGACCAGATCTGCCATTGATATATTTTGTTTATTGTAGTCTTAAAAACGTATATTGATCGCGGCCGACGTCTACTTTGCGTATACACATCAATAAACAATAAAATATTAGCTACTACCCAGTCAGATGTATATGTTTTCCGTTCGCTGTTTTTCATCAATATAATTTACTTGCGATTTACTTTATCACTGTATTTACAGATATTAATGTTTTTTTTTAATTCTATATGCTAAACTTCATTAGTTAGATAATAAAGAAGTGTTTTTTTTTTTGGAGAATCATAAATAATATGGTATAATGCTGATAAAAAAAATATTTTCATTTCGTCAAGACAAAATTTAAGTGTTAGATAAGTTTAAAAAAATATCATGCATGCATACATGATATTTTTTACAATATACATAAATAAATCTTCATTCATCTTCATCGGAGTCATGCTTATAGTTAGATGACTCATCTTCATCATACATTGAATCGAATTCTGCAAAAATAAACCATAAATTGTAAAGTAGAAGTAAATTGATCTGAACATGTTCTCAAGAAAGAATTTTTATCAACTTACCAGGGACATCAGTGGTTAAGTCACTCACACAAGATGGAAGTTGGTCACCTTCGAACTATTTGAAGACACATGTGTTGTCCTACTTCTTTATTATCTAGCTAATGAAGTTTAGTATATAGAATATAAAAAAATATTAACTTCTGTAAATACAGTGATAAAGTAAATCGCAAGTAAATTATATTGATGTAAAACAGTGAACGGAAAATATATACATCTAACTGGGTAGCAGCTAAGATTTTATTATTTATTGATGTGTATACGCAAAGTAGACGTCTGCCGCGATCAATATACGTTTTTAAGACTATAATAAACAAAATATATCAATGGCAGATCTGGTCAATTACTTTCAATTTTTTTTTATTATATTCGAAATTGTCTGCCATAGGTAAATCCGCGCGATAATGGTCTGCCATTCTTATTTTCCGATAATAATAAGCCTATATTTTCAAATATCAAAACGGCAGCCCTGGTCAAATGGTTTTAAAATTCGTCAAAAATCGATACTGTCTTACCTCAGCGCTCGTCGCGTCCACCACTTAGAGCTTAGTGAGTCCCCGTACCATGCATGGTAGGTATAGGTGCTTCAATGTACAAAACCTCAGGTCTGGTCAAATACATACAGGTAGCCGATCACTGGCTCGTAAGCTTTACGATTAAACAAGGAAGCAATGAGCAAATCAATTCCGGACTAATGTTGTCCTGCCCTAAAAAAAATCTAGAACTTACAGTGACTTACACATATAAATACTATACGTACCAGGGATGTTATGGAGCTCCGTAACCGAAACTATCGGATATCCGAAATAAAATCCTATCCGTAGCCGAATCTGATATAAAAGTTCCAAGTAATTTCGGACAGGGGTGGAGACTAAAAGAAACCAAGTTATGACAGGTTTTTGTTTTTGATGTTTTTTAACGAAGTTAGTTAAATATAAAAATATTGTATAATATAATTGATTCTTTTTTCTTAGTTTATTAACATTTTAATTTAACAAAATCATAAATAAACTTTATTATAATGTTGTTTTTGCAGTGGACAGGTAACGCTATAAAATAAGTAGCTATAATAGTTACGGATTGCAGTACCAAATGATAGCCTAAAATAAATCCCAATCATTATATATTTGTGTAACGTGCTTAATATAAAATGGCGCGGGAGGCGCCACTGTGCGGCTGTCTACCCCTCCCGCTCCCCATGCGATACATGGATATCGGCGTCTGGGCCGGCCGTCAGTCCTCTGTTACGTCTTATTTGTATTTTACTTTTGCAATACTCCAAAATCTAATATCTGTAAGTGAAGTTATCCGAAGCTAACGGATAATCCGAAATAATTTCATATCCGGAACAGTATGCAAAACCGATATAATATTATCTATATATCCGTATCCAGATCCGAAATTTCATATCCGTTGCATACTTGGTTCGTACCAAATCTATTATGCGCTGTTTTGTAAGATGATAAAAAGTATCTCATTGACCTTATCATCGGCTCCACTATTGTATCGATATGCAGGTTTTAATCGGGTTCTTTTGGAGAACGAAGTTCTCAATTCGACTGTGTTTGTTGTGCGATTAATCCGTCAATTGTAGAGTCATTTTCGAAAAATTCTCTATTCCAAAGTGTATACTCCTGAGGTGGTCCCATCGTCACCAAGTCAGGACCCGATGAGTAGATCCCAGGGAAATTGAGAGCAATCCTCAAAGAGAGCTAAGCGCCTACAATCTTCGAAAAACAAAATTTGTATAGACGTGCCAGTAATACAATTTCTATAGGCTCTTAAAATATTATTTCTAAAGCTATTCAAAAAAGTAGATAATATTTGTATTTTACATAAAAACCGATTTCAAACTAAAAAGCAACAAATGTTTAGTGAAATGTGCGTTTCCGAGCTGAAATAAGAACTCCCCTTGTTTGGTGTCAGTCAAAGACAAAGTCAAAGAATTTGGCAGTTAACTTGCAGATTATTTCAAAACCTGAATAATTATGAATAGTTAACATTTGGCTAGATATGCAAATTGTGCAGAGCCATATTGTTACGAGCTACATAGGACTCGAATTAAAATGCCGTTGGAACTACTATAGAATTTATTGGAACTATACAAACACGTATAAAACAGGTACAAATATAACTAGACACTACTAGTACAAACTGCACGATTCAATAACACGCGCAAAGTCCGTCACTATATCGCTCATGGAATCTACGTCTTGCTCGTATCGTAATCCTCGCTTGTGTGCCCCACCCCTCCGTTCTGGCATTGTTTTATACTAACTATACAATACAAAAATCGACCGCGTGGACTGGGGTTTCCGAGAAACCGTAATCTGCACACCTGGTTAATTATTTCTGCGAACGGCCAACAAAGTCGAAAACAATAACAATAGGCTATCGTCTAATTGCAAATTTTAAACACGAAGTAAACAAAAGAACTCCGAATGCGGGAAGGGTAATAAACCAGGTGCGCATTTCTTTGCCGGTATGTAACAATTTAAAGAGAAGAAAACATTAGTTCGTATAGATAGAGCTATGTATGACTGTTATCACTGTTAATGTTTTCTCATACCCTTATCTGAGTAAACATGTAAACATTATGGGTTGGTCACCTGTGGACTTACGTAAATATTATGGGATGCGAACTAAAATTCTATAAGAGGTAGTGTAGAGTTGCAAATAATACAACCAATTGTCTTAAGATACATTTTTTTATAAATGAATACAAACAAAGCTTATCTATCTATCTATAATAATATTATATTATTCTAACATGCCGTGTACTATACAATGAAGTTATTTAAAAAACTATAATATAGACTACATAAACCATGGAGAAAACGATTATTATTTTTTAAGATTTCTTGTCTGTTGTATTATTTGTTCAGGATTCACGTAAAAACTACTGGGCTGATTTCGATGCGGTTTTCCCCCGATCGGCAGCAAATTCTTATACTTAAAACTTACGGGAATTTCAAGTCAAGCATGGACGAAGTCGCGGGCATATCCTGGTAATAATAAATAAGAACGATTCGATTGAAGTCAATATTTAATTTAATTTTATGGAATTATTATATGGAATACTAGCTGACCCGGCGAACTTCGTACTGCCATATTTTCTGAATTCCTAAAAGACTGTTTCATGACACAAAAACAAAATCACCATAATCGCTCCCGGTGATTAGGAGGATTCTAGAACCCGATCTCAGCGCCACCTACCGGTTCCAATTGTGGATCTAAACCATCCCGGGACCCACTCAAACACACACACAAAATTTCATCTAAATCGGTAAAGTCGTTCTTGAGTTATAAAATTACAACGTAAAGTGGCATTGATTTTTATATATATAGATATATATTTTTGTTCTAAAATGAAATGTAGGTTTCGTGAAAAAAGCGCTTCAAATTCCTTAAAGAAAAAAACTGACATTAAACTTCAAGACATTATCGGGCGAATTCATCGTTGTCCGCCATTATGTATTGTAATCTTTGCAGTTTTACGATTTTTGAGGCAATAGGTATAGTTCTTATTTATCTTCTATCTAATAACCTGCAGGTTACGTATAGGACGTAACTAAGCCAACGCACTTAATATATTTTTATCTATCCTCCACAGTCTATGTAAGAGATGATATATTAGCCCAGGGGTTTAAGTAGGACGGTAGGCACGTCTCTTTATTAATGTTATATAAATAGGAGAATCGAATTTGGCCAGTTAAGTAATATAACCCTTCTACTAGTGACCTAATAATATTATTCCTATAATCCTTGAAGAAGGATAGATAATAAAGGGTCATCCACATTCTCTTGTGAGACGTACACAGCCGTCTTTGCCTATTTGTTAGGGTGTGTCCCAAACTCAAAGACGCGGGTTCGTATCCTGGCTGGAAAGAACGCACCACTAATGCCAGGTCTCTATATCTTACCGACCGTCCTTTTGCTTTTCTATCGGTTAAAATTTGACATAAGCTCCATACGTCTATGTCAAAATTTAACTGATGGTAGGACAAGATTAAATAATAATGTTATATTTTTATTTGTTGTAATTGGCGCCTGTTTTGTATAAAGTAGTTGTCTATAATTTACAACAATTTTGATACAATATTTATCCTTTATAATGTAGTGATTGTGTACAGATTATAATTCAAAATCTCTCAATTGTATATAGACGGTATTCACTACATTTTGTTTTCACGTTGGCAGACGCGATAGATTTGTACCGTGTTCGGTTTGTTTTATTACATGTAAAACTTTAAGTATAATGTTCTATATAATATCTTGTATAAAATATTATCTGGAATTTCCAAACAGTAATGTATTAAATTCTTTTCAATCATAACACTTCAATTTTGACGGCCTCTGTGGTTGAGCGGGCTAAGCCTTTGCCGGCTTACCTCACTGCAACACAGAGGCTCCGAGTTCGATTCCTGGTATAGTAAATTTTGGAAACGTATTTTCTCCGTTATTTACTATGGTCTGGGTGTCTGGGATCGGCCCCATAGTAATCCGTTATGTATTACCCATAACACAAGCGTAACTTGCTTAATTTGGGGATATACAATATGTGTATTTGTCTGCCGATTATTTCTTTTATTATTTATTTAATTAAAATAGTTAATGAATGACTTCATTCCGCTATCGCTTGTGGCAATATGCTATGTCTCTAAAACTGTTAAATTGTTGGAGGGATGGCGAGGTGTTCTAAAAATGCTCGTCGAGTGTTGAAGTTAGTGTCAAATATCTGTTAAAACCGTAAGGTTCTCTGATTATAAAGTGTTGTGACCAGTTACTGTTATTTTATTACGATAAACCCTTTTGAGTTGTTGCAAGTATTACAGTAGTTCGTACTATATGTTACGTATACTACCATCGCCATTATCATTTCAATTCATTCCTAGTGTTGTCTGCAAGAGATCGCTTTTTAGCGATAAGACCGCCCTTTGTACATAACTTGTAATAACTTTAGTCTATAAGTTCCTTTTAGTATTGGTGTATAATACTCGTAAAATGTTATCTATATATATACCCTTGTCAGTCGTCTGATTGTGTAAAAATAAACACATCTGTATTATTATACCAAACCATAGTGTAGCTTGTCAGAATCAATTTCTGTGAAGTAAATCCGCGCGAAAGCCTAGTCCGCTATAATCAAACAGCGTGTATACTTCCAACTATTCAAATGATTATAATAAACAAAAGATTTCTTGTTTTTGGGTCACTTAAACAAAACGCGATCGACTGCTTTGTGAAGAATTTGGTCTGTGTATAATTTACGTATTTAATATTCCATGTGGTGTTTTTAATTTGTGTATTTATTTAAAGGCTTACTCTTGAATTTTTTTTTGTTGTGTGTTCTGGTATCTGCGATCGAAAACTGTTCTTTAAGCAAATGATTTGTTTGTTTAAACTTAAAGAGTTTATTCGAAATCATAACCATATGCTGTAGTATAATACCGTGTTGCAGTTGTTAGCGGCCACTTCTAGACAATTCGTTCATTATACAATTTAAAAGAAGAATTAAAATAATTTTAATGGTTTATTATACATTTGGATATTTTCGTGTTAATATTTGTAGTGTATGTGGAAATGTATATATGTGTGAATGGGTGTGTACTCGTAAATGTATGTGGTGTGTATATGTGTGATGTGTGTATAAGTGAACGAGTGAGTGTGTGGATATTTTCGTGTTAATATTTGTAGTGTATGTGGAAATGTATATATGTGTGAATGGGTGTGTACTCGTAAATGTATGTGGTGTGTATATGTGTGATGTGTGTACAAGTGAACGAGTGAGTGTGTGGATATTTTCGTGTTAATATGTGTAGTGTATGTGGAAATGTATATATGTGTGAATGGGTGTGTACTCGTAAATGTATGTGGTGTGTATATGTGTGATGTGTGTACAAGTGAACGAGTGAGTGTGTGGTTACAGACTTATTAGACTAGTGTAGACAGTATAGTAAATTCTCAGTATCGTCATAAAGGAGTTCTATTAGCCAGTTGAATACTTTTATTTTACATTCGCGATGAGTATAAGAGTATATATTTAGTAACTTAATTATAATTGTAGGGTGCAAAAAACAACATCCAATGATTCATTATTGCAGCTGAATCTGCAATCAACCAATCTTTATTTGCAAAAACATAGGTACATGAATAGGTGTTACATAATATAAAGTTTCCAGTATGTTTTGTCATTTACATGACGTGCAAATACTTACACTCACATAACCCTACACTAATGTATCTAAATTAATTTAATTAAATAAAAAAAAAATATTATTAAATTTTTAAAAACAAGTTAAAGTAATAAAACTACGTTTTAACGGTTTTAAGCGCGGTAATTTATTAGGTTTTGGTTTGTCCGACGTTTCGCCCGCTTTTCAGTGTCCGTGGTCACGGACGACAAAGGTGACATTTGTCCAACGAGTATTGTTAAAGTTTTATTTAGCCTACCGCCAACATGTTCATTTTAATTATTTAGTTTTAATTTTGTTTATGGTTATTATTTACTCTATGGGAGCCTAATCTAATTTACCACCGCTTCACAACATGTTGTGGCTTGAAGAGAAGAAGTGGCGCGAGAAACTGCTTTTGGAAGTCGGTTAATAAAAGACAGTGGTACTTTTGGCAATAATGTCTCTTGTGCACTGCTTACATTATTTATTTACTGACATTATTCCTACTTTGCTTATTATTTGCTATATTATGCTACGTTTGTGATATATAAACTAAAGTATATAGACAAACAGTAAATTATATATATTTATTTCTTTTTATTACTTGTCTAACTATTTATCAAAACGACTCATCGACTCTTCAGGTGATCAGAGAGCTGGTGCCTACCTCGGCCAACGGATCAGTATGGCGATCCAGCGAGGAAACGTAGCCAGCCTTCTGGGCACCTTACCCATAGAAGACGGTGATCTGGGCTCAGTATTCTACTTATAGTCTTGAGGGACTATGGGTAGAATACAATACAAATAAGTTAAGTTTTCTTACGTAAGTTAAGTTGTATTCAATAATATGTAATCAATAATAAATTATAATGTTAATGAAAAAAAAAAAAAAAACTATTTTAATGCAGTACGTCACAAAATCCTCATAGTGCTTTTTGCTCGTTGATTCTCGTTAGGGAAAAATGACGAGAGTAAATTTTTACGATGCGCGCGCACACTGGTACCGCCATGTAAAGCTCCTTTCGACCTATTAATACTTTTCTTCAACATATTAAATTCTTGCCTTAAATCTGACGGCGCGTTCCCCTTTCGCACGTCACTTAAATCACTCATTGACATATCATAAAATAAAATAAATTAAATCGCTCGCTCTGTAAATAAATTAACATAATATAACTTAAATATACCGCGCCCGCACCATATAAATATAAATTACCCGCTCCGCGCCGCAATTATAACATATAATAAACAAATAAATACATATAATACAAACTACTATAAATATACCAAGTACAATAAAGTGTGTGTGATAGTGGATAGTGGAGAAGAGGAGCCGCGTTTCATTCGCATTCCAAATTGTCCACACTTCTTTTCCCCCAAAGTTGACATAGTTCGCTTAACGCTAAATCCAGCGCCGCCGCAACACACACCGTCACACGAAAAACCTACACCATAAAGTTAGCTATAGTCAACCGACACCTTGAAGTTAGCTATAGTCAACATTTTAGTTTTTCTATTGTTAGTGTCGTTTTATATCTTGTTAGGCCAAAGAAGTATAACTTCTAACGCGTGTACATAAGTACACACACACTTTTTTTATGTGATTGTGTAAATGTTCTTCGTGCTATGTAAGTTATAAGTATTCATATTTATTACTTTTTGAATACCCAGCAACGGACGCGCAAAGTTGAACTATTTGCTAACCAGCGGTTTTATTCAGATGCCCGATTACATTCCTAAAGTATTCTTTGGAAAGCCGGGCACATACATCCAGCAACACGTCTAGCTATAAACAAAAGTTTCGTCGTAATCGTTTATCTCAGCCTCTTTTTTTTAAATACATAATTATAGTTGTAGAGGGCGTGGAGGAATCGTAGAGGCGGTGGCGGTTAGAGCCTAAAGAGCTCTCCACATTTTCAAGAGGACCTCACGAAAATATGGCGCGAATGCGAAAAAAGTCCATGAGAGCCCATTAAATATTCTCATTCTAGTTTAATAATAATTCGCACTTTGCTTAAAAATAATTAAATGAAAATTGTATTCAAAATTGTTAATTTAAAATTAATAGCGCAGCAACACCAACTTTATGTCTAGTAATTTAATTTATTAATTTAATCAGTAATTTATGTAAATGTTTCAGTACCCTGTCTGGTTTGCCATTTTTAACAAACATTACTATTGTATTTTTTTAATGTAAAGAAAAAATACTTCAAGTTAAATTAATTACTTTCTTTTAACGTTACGCGATTTGCAGACTTGCCAGTATCAATAAATATTATTTATGTTTTGAATTTGGAACTGGTTAAATATGCCAATAATGCCCTAGTATTTGTTTAATTAATTAATTGTTGTGCCGTGAACTAATTTAAAATTTGATAACAGTGAAATAATTTACTCGTATAATATAAAACTGTAAAATATGGAAATAGTCAATTTCTGAAATAAATGAATTATTTTTGTTAAATACTGCCACCAACTAAACAACAGGACACATTAGAATATCGATAAAAATCGAAAAAGCAGTAAAGTTTATTCTTTTTTTCTAGATCCATATTTATCGATCTAGAAAAAAAGAATGCATGAGTGAGATCAGAGAAAGGCAAACAAAAAGAAAAAGCTTGTCTCTATGATTAAAAAATCAATAAATTAATAAAAAAAGTATTCTTCGTGTTTTTTTGCTTTTACGAGACGCCATTCGCATACTTGCCAGTGTCAATAAGCGTTACAATTTGGATTTGGATTCAATACTACCACCAATACAACCAAACAACACTTTCGAATATCGAACATCGAACAGAGATCAATAAATTAATAATAAAGTGTTCTTCATGTTTTTTGCTTTTACGAGACGCCATTCGCCAGTATCAATAATTATTACATTTTGAATTTCGAATTGGATTTAATACTACCAACCAAACGACACTTTCGAATATCGAACATTGAACAAAGATCGAAAAGACCATAAAGCACATTCTTTTTTTTTCTACGTTCATAAACTATGCGAGACCGGAGAGCGGCCAGCGCCGTCGAAAACGAAAAGCTGTGTTTTTGCCAAAAATTCCCAGTGATTTAATGTCGTTGTGTAGGATTTATTTGATTGAGCCGTTTTCCTTACGACCTGTAGTTTGGGATTTTGGCGCCGATAGTAATGTTTTTGTTATAGTACATAGGGGTGTGCGAATTATTCAAACTTACGAATTACTCGAATATCAATATTCGATTCGAAACTCAAATCGAAGTATTCGAAAGTTATCGAATAATTAGAAAAAAAATATTCGAATAATTCGAGTTTTTTCCGAATTATTCGCGAATTATTATATTATTCGCAAATTTTCGACTATTTTAAAACATTGCATGTGTAACCTTTTTCTTATAGAATTTTTTTCATACGGAAACCAATAATTTTAAAAACCAAAATGAATGAAAGGATCTCTTGCTAATATTAATATTTAGATTTTTTATGTTACTGACAGAAATTAACATATATTGAAATTGAGTAAATGTTTTCTCCGGGTAATTGATTTTTAATCAAAAAGTACATCAAAATACTCTACTTACGAGTAATATTGCAAGTGGAATATTTTGATATACGATGTAATGGAATTCAAATTGGAAACAATAGAAAATCGATATTTCGATAATTCGCGAATTGTTCGAATTATTCGAAATTTTTCATGAATTATTCATTAGTATCATCATAGAATTATTTGGATTTTTGCCGAATTATTCGTCGAATTTCGAATAATTCGAACTATTTGAATCGAATATTTATATTCGATTCGATTCGAACGGTATTCGCACACCCCTAAATTAGTACAGTCGTATCGTCAAAATACTATTACTATGTTGACTTGGAAATCTTACGGCCTAGGCTTGAATGTAGCGTAAAAATACGTAGTGATTTGTTAATCTTTGATATTTAAATATATCAAAATATTAATTGCAGTATATTAAAAAAAGCTGATTTTCACTGATTATCCGTGCAGGAACTGAGAAACAATACAACTTCCTGCGGTCGGACCGTCTGTGGTAAGAGGCGACAAAACTACCCACAGCCAGGCGGCAGGGTATTTGACAGTCTGGATAGCTACAACCAGGCCTTGTTTTTTGGGGGCACGCCAATTCTCCAAAGTTGTAAGTCTATAATTTTTTGCTCTGGCTGTCCTCCCGCGTGCCCCCACAAAGAAAGCTCTGGCTACAACTAACATGCCATAACAACCTTGTGTTGTGTTCTGGCATTAATAGCCAGATTGTAGTCTCCTTTTAGAGTACTTTAGAGTAGTAGCAGCTCTGGCGTTACAAATGTCCATAGGCGATGGTAACCGCTTTCCATCAGGTGGGCCGCCTGCCTGTCTGCTGAACTCATACAATAAAGATAAATATTAAAATGTGTGTAATATGGATTGGAATTTATTGTTACGACTCGAATGAAATTACCTTTAGAATTATTATAGAGTTTATTAGAACTATACAAACACAGGCACAAATATAACCGAACACAACAAGTCCAAACGTAATGCAGAAGATCGTAATTCAATAAAACGCGCAAAGTCCGTCACTATTAGATTCCCGATTGTAGTATACATGTCTCTTTGATCGTGGTTCTCGCTCAACTGCCTTCCTCTATTCATCAGGCCGTACTTTTATGCTCCACAAATGCAAATGTATGATAATTAGCTTGTAACACCTGGCTAATGATATTAATGAGCAAGTACAACAGGACAATGGGCCGTATGCCAATAAATAAGTGAACAAAAGAAATCGATCATAAAAGTATTAAAATTAGTTCAAATGTCGACAGGTAATAAAATGTGCTTCGTGGGATTTGTCTTTGTCGGGGGGCTAAGTTGTAACACTATATTACACACATCTATGTATATCTTCAAAAATGTGGTAACACAAGCGAGAAGTACAAAGTTGATTTCGGAGAATTACCTTATTTTAATGTCGTCGAAATTAAGCGGAGTGAAACGTGTCTATATGTCTTAGTTATTAGGCGTATTGTTTCTACAAAGGACATACTAATCTGTATCTGATGATAACAATCACGTTTGCGGCACTGCAGGTGGGTTTGTACAAGCTCGGTGTAAAACAAACAAAGGGTGGGTTGTGTTAACAGAATTTTGGCGGTGGATCAAGGGATGTGACATGTTCATATATTAAATATGCTTTATTCTTTTTTTAAACGTGGCTTTGCACGATTTGTGTATCAAGCTAGTGTTTTTCATGTGTATAGAGGCTTTATCTTTATAATCTTTAAAACACACGTGGACCCGGAAGTTGTTGTTCTGCTCTAAAACATAAAATTTAGAACCCGATTTCAGCGCTACCTATCGGGCCCAAATGTGAATCTAAAGCATCCCGGGACCAATTTGAACATTCACAAAAAATATTAAAATCGGTCCAACCGTTCAGGAGAAGTTCAGTGACATATACAAGAACAGATTTTTACATACGTACTACGTTGTGCCCGCGACTTCTTCAACGATTGTCTTGTAATTCCCGCAGGATTCCCAGTGTGTCGGTATAAGCTCATTTTATGCACCCGAACAACTACAAACCGCTTCCGAAAAAAATCCCGGAGAATTCCTGGGACAAAAATTATCACACATTTTATTACTTACATAAAATTTGCTATCGATCAGTGGAAAAATGACATTAAAATTGTTTTTTTTTTAAATCTGGCTATTTTTAATTATTCTCAAAAAAATTCCCGTGGATTTCCCAGGATAAAAGTAGCTCAGATTTTAAGCCTAAGAATTTGTCGTCGGTCAGTGAAATTATTACTATTATGTTATTTACGTGAATCCCGAACAATAGCAGACAAGATATTTAAAAAGTGTGTGTGTACTTATGTACACGCGTTAGAAGTTATACTTTTTTGGCCTAACAAGATAAAAAACGACACTAACAATAGAAAAACTAAAATGTTGACTATAGCTAACTTCAAGGTGTCGGTTGACTATAGCTAACTTCATGGTGTAGGTTTTTCGAGTGACGGTGTGCGCGCGCATCGTAAAAATTTACTCTCATAATTTTTCCCTAACGCACCTAAAGAAGTATAACTTCAAAAAAAATGCATCGTGTTTAGCTTAAATTTACAGACAGACCCGGCATGTTTAGAATTTTATAATATTATAGATAGCTAAAGAGGCAAATTCAGGCATTAAAATACCTAGTCCTGATGTTTCAACGTATCAGCTGAGTAATTTTAAAACCTAGCAAGTGGCATTCTAAGAAATTTCACTACACACCGCAAAAAATCTCACGAACTTCAACCACATGCCATTTCATAACTTTAGTAGAAGAAATACCATATTTTGATACAGCTTTCACATATTTCGACAAACATAATACATAAACAAATGCCTGGCAAGACACTGCACATACAAACATTCATTTCCAAAACCATGTAAATTGCTATTGTTACGAGTTGGAGGACTCGAATTAAAATGCCGTTGGAATTACTATAGAATTAATTAGAAATGTACAAACACGTATAACACAGGTACAAACGTAATAACACGCGCAAAGTCCGTCACTATATAGATTATCGAATGTACACACGTCTTGCCACGCTTGTGGTTATCGCTTGACTTCCAATCTCTCCGTTGGGGCATTGATTTATACTGCACAATTACAATATATCTCTCGGCCGCGCAAACTGAATTTCTTAGAATCACACCTGACTAATGACTACCATAAAAGATTACAATACACAATGGGCTGTTATTTTCTAACTACAAATTTTAAACACAGAGTAAACAAAAGGAGTCCAAATGCCGAAAAGGTAATAAAGTGCAGGTGTGAATTGGTCTTTGTCGGTCGTAACACTATGTTTTGAAATTCTACAGCCGACCTTACTAATGATACCCCATACTACAATATACACTGACTTTTTTATATTTCAGTTATATGTATGAAGGTCACCAATAACTTTTTAATTTTTCCCTTCATTTATAATACAACTGTTACCCCGGCTTAATTTTTTTCGTAACAATCGGCATAGACCCAGAAGGAGACGGATACACTTTCAAACTTTCTTGGGCCCAGAATGTAAAAAGATGACAGTGATTTTAAGATCTCTTTTTATTATGCTGATACTTTTTATATTTTCATATTATTAATTGTTGAAATTCATTGACATAAATCGATTATGGTAATCAATAATTTATTTTATTTGTGACCTTATTTTTAGTTTTCTTGAAGAATTTAGAGCTGATGTTTTTCATTTTGTAATAGAAATATATAACGCACTTAGTCGCCATTTTCTTTCATTTTTACAACCGCACCGTTCGCCATTGACGCGATGTTCACCCCCATTTCCTTGAGCTCCCTTGAGTTATGACATGGGGCTGTTTAAGAAGGGCGTTATAAAATTTATTAGAGCTTAGCAAGCAAACTTCCACAGGCGATGGTAACCACCTTCCATCAAGTGGGACGTCTGCCTATTTGCCTGCCACGGGCAGTAAACATTTTTTAGGCCTATTCAAGAAATATTTTCTGTACTAAACTCTAAAAAGCCGACAAAGTAAATGCACACCTGGTTTATTACCTTTCCCGCATTTGGACTTATTTTGTTTACTTTGTGTTTAAAATTGCAATCAGACAATAGCCTATTGTTCTTGTACTTGTGCGGATAACGATTTCTAGGAAATTAAGTCGTTGATACGGGCGGTATAAAACCACGGCAGAATGGACGGAGGAGGCAGGTCATGCGAGGATTACGATACGAGCACGATGTACATTTGATTAGCCATATAGTGACGGACTTTGCGCGTGTTATTGAATCGTGCAGTTTGTACTGGTTGCGTTCAGTTATCTTTGTACTTGTGTTATACGTGTTTGTATAGTTCTAATAAATTCTACAGTAATTCAAACGGCATTTTAATTCAAGTCACGCACTCGTAACACTATGATTAGTCATCCGTACATCGGTTTCACTAAAATATCAGAATTTATATTGAAATTGCAAGCATGCCTTTCAACTTATTAGTATATAAAATATTATTTCTTCAATGCCTATAACTTAAAATTATATGAAACGATATCCCACACTGTAAGCCATCGTTATCCTCAAGGAATTCTGATATGAACCGACTTATAGATTATAAGGAAATCTTCTTGACATGTTATCTAATGAATAACAAGATAAGCACAGGAAACTGATGGCAGCTGTTGGTATAGGACCTGCTTGTTTGCTTGTGTGTGTCTATAGTAAACATAATGTGAGAATATTTTAGTTATATTTAAGATCTGTTTCAACATGATCTGTGGCTTTAACTATATACAAGTTTAGTATTGTTACGAGGTAGCGGGACTTGAATTAAAATGCCGTTAGAATTATTATAGAGTTTATTAGAACTATACAAACACGTATAACAAAGGTACAAATATAACCGACACAACAAATCCAAACGTAATGCAGAAGGTCGTAATTCAATAAAACGCGCAAAGTCCGTCACTATTAGATTCCAGAATGTACAGACGTCACGTCTGTATCGTAGTTGTAGCTCAACTGACCCCTCTCTCAATCAGGCCGTCGTTTTATACATCACAAATGCAAATGTCCCGCCTGGCAACGTTAAAACAATTTCCTAGAATTAGCTTATACTTGTAATCTGCAACACCTGGCTAATTGTGCTCCTGAGCGAGTACAATAGGCTGTTCTCCCCAATAACTAGAAACGTATGCCAATAAATAAGTGAACAAAAGAAGACGATCATAAAAGGATTACAAGTAGTTCAAATGCCGACAGGTAATAAAATGTGCTTTTACAGATCTGTACGTGGAATTTGTCTTTGTCAAGGACTAAGTTGTAACAGTATAATTATTACCTACATGTTTAGAGTTACAGCTTAAACCAATGAACAAGACGGGCCAAATCTTAGACCTTAAGACCACAGATATCGTTAATGTATTCAAAGATCATATAAAATACAGTATCTGTATCACAATTAAGATGCGATACAATAAGCAGTAATAAAATAGGGCCATTCGGAGTTACATATAGTCTTATTGTTTTGACAATAAAACTCTTAATGTAATAGTTTTTTAGGGTTGGCACTTTCAAGATGGTTCCTTTAGAGTGGCACTGCGCTCTGAGTGTCGGTCAAACAGTGTCCGATTGCCGATACTAAGAGGGCATTGGTCGCGCAAATTTGTCGATAAAACAGTGCTAAATATGGTGGATAATTGTGAAATGTCTGTCTGCCTGTCTGCTGAACCCGCAATAAAAAAAAAATGAATATAATTGATGAATTAATGAAAAAAAGGAATGTTTTTGTGTGCAGTTTTATTTTCATAAAATATATATAAATAAATGTGATTGGAATTTATCAATAAATATAGGATTTTCATTGTTTTAATCAATAATTGTATGTTTGTGTTGAAAATTTCATGTATTTAGTGAAATTCAAAATGTGTATTTTTGAACTGTCACAAGAACTCGTTTGACATCGGTTAAAGATGTGCAATTTGACCAGCGTTCGTCTTATGTGTATATATTTAAAGAATAGCTTCTGCCCGCGATTTCGTCCGTGTGGAATAGTTAAAAAAAACCCCAGATTTTGAAACATTCTTCATTTGAGCTCCGCTCCTATTGGTATTAGCGTGATGATATATAGCCTTCCTCGATAAATGGACTATCTAACACTGGAATATTTTTTTAAATCAGACTAGTAGCTCCTGAAATTAGCGCGTTCAAGCAATCAAACAAACTCTTCAGCTTTATATTAGTATATAATATATTAGTATAGGTTATTGGGGTCGTCTGGAAGACATCGCTTTTTAGCGATAAGACCGCCCTTTAAATTATATCTACTTATGTACAAGTAGATATAATTTTAGTCTTTAAGTTCATGTTTGTATTGGTGTACAATAAAGTGTTATCTATCTATCTATAGATTATTCCGAGTCAAATATTTATAAATACTTGACACTGACCAATTCACAAATTGTGAAGATTAATAAGTCAAAATTAAAAATAAAATTGTCTTATTTAATTTATTACATTAAATTAAAACTTTAAAGTTTTTTAAAAATAATTTAAAGTCTTTGCGTCTGCCAGGGCACGTAGAGTTCCCCATGCCTTGGCAGATGTAGTAACCCTGGCACAAACAAATTGGAATAACCAATCACCGCTTTACGACCAACTATATAAACTGGTCTCTTTTGCTATACGAAGGATTCATCGATGTATAGATAAATATCGTCTTGATAACGGAAAAGAATAAGCTTTTACTATATCTCGATGATTATAATCGTAAAAATCAATAATAATTCTCACTAATATATTTTATCGATATTATTACGTCTTCTCACTATCAAAGTTGTAGTAAAAGGTAAATTTTCGGAGTTTTTGGGGGGAACTGAAAGGTGATGTTGTGCTGTGCAGTTTTATTTTCTAAAAATGTGTAAAATTACTCTAAAATGAACAATAGTTGCAGGATATTGATAGTTTTTGAGTAGTGATTATGTGTTTTGTGAGAAATGTGAACTGTATAGTCAAATGTGGCCTTTTGAGTTGTCACAAGAACTCCGTTGAATGGCACTAGCTGATTACCTACAGTTCAGCTGTGCTACACATAGGCTTAAGAAAATGAAGAAACTAAATGTATATTATAAACTAAGATCTGGCTTAAAGGCCTAGTTGCCAAGCCATAAATATAATAAAAAAAGGTAAATTTTCGTTATTTCTATCAAATACAGTTACTAAGCCTGTTGCTTATAATAAATATGTTAACAAAATTCCTATTTTATGCCTCTATTACACATGGCGTTAGTGACTGTGTCACGCAGATGTAGCCAAGGGTTTAATGCGTTATTTGAAGTATGACATTAAACATTGATGGACGATATGTCCAAGGATCGTCCGATCGACAAAGGATCGAAATTTCACTGTTCGTAGGAAAATGTTACCTCTCAAAAATCGTGCCGGTGACTATGGTTCCGTAGACATTTTGCCTAAACCAAACCGACGTAAAGTGAACATCCGATCCATAACCAAACATACAGATCCGTAACCAAAATCTGATTATTTTTTATTGCATGAGTTCAGCAAACAGGCTGCTAATCTGATAGAAAGCGGTTACCCTCACCTATGGGCATTTATAACACCAAGGGTGCTAAGGAACCTGGTCACTGATGCCGGAACACAACTCAAGGTTGTTATGGCGGCATACCCTAGACCAGGGGTGGTAGCCATCTAGACGGGCAAATATCCTACTACCTGACAAATATAAGAATAGTTACTCTCTCTGTACGCGTTTATGTCTTTTTTTATAGCTTGAGTTCAACAGACAGGCAGACGGTCCACCTGACGGAAAGCGGTTACCATCGCTTATGGATATTTGCAACACCAAAGGTTCTACAAATAAATGCGCTGCTGCTCTTTAAAGGGAGACTGGAACCTGGCCACTAATACCGGAACACAACTCAAGGTTGTTATGGCGGCATGCTCTAGACCAGGGGTGGTAGTCATCCTGACCGGCGAATACCCTACCACCGGGCTGTGGGTTGCACTGTCGACTCTTACAACAGGCCGCCCGGCTGCAGGAAATTGTATTCTTTCTCGTTCCTGAAACGATGTCATGGATGTCACTAAGCTCCTCCTAAACAGCTAGACTGATTTTGATAAAAAAAATTTGATTGTGTTTGATTCGATTACTAAATGGTTTAGATTACTTTAGACCCACAATTGGACACGGTAGGTGGCGCTGCAATCGATTTGCATCATAAAAGATAATCTCAAAGCATATAAAACCAAGCATCTTATTATGTATGAGCGTAATAAAAACTCCTTAATTCGTATGTCACACACAAAGTCGCAAGTAAGGTTAGTTGTGAAATAACTGTGTTTATATCAACGTTCCCGGAAAAGAAGCGGAGCAATTAAACCGCACTGACATGTAAATAAAACCCGAATTTAGATTTTCCATTTGATTTGGTTCCAGGAAATTGGAACACACACAAACAATCACGCGGACAGTAAATAAATCAACTGTAATTAGCATAAAACGTACTGGCTAGTTTTGTTTAACATATGTTATCAATAAAAAAGTAAAGTCCCTTTTTTAGGTAATAAGTGTAGGAATCTCCAACAAAATGTTTATAATCTATATATGTATAAAAGAAAGTCGTCTTAGTTACACTATTTATAACTCAAGAACGGCTGTACTGATTTGGCTGAAAATTGGCAGGGAGGTACCTTAGAACCAGGAGACGGACATAGGATAATTTTTATCCCGTTGGAACCGGTAGGTGGCGCTGAGATTGGTTTCTAGAATCCTCCTAATCAGTTGGAGCGATATTGGTGATTTTGTTTTTATGTGTTTGAGTGGGTTCTCGGATGGATGTGAATCTAAATTCACAATTGGAACCGGTAGGTGGCGCTGGGATTGGGTCTTAGATTTTTATTTTTTCAGAGCAGGACAACGTCTGCCGGAGTCGTTAGTTGTTGATAATAATGAAACTACGGTTTTACCATTAGCAGTTCATCCCCCTAGCCCTGTACTTTTTGTCCTCATTTCCCACAATAGTCCTAGACTGGCCGGGGCTTGTCCTTGGGTGCATTATTATATCGTGTAGACAGGGATAATCGCCGGTCAGTGTCACGCCACATTTACATTATAGTTGTCAAGGGGCCTCTACGTGTTGGCCTCCCCATGGCCCCACGCAAGACCTCCAAAAGAACGAGGCATTTTTATGGCCCGTGGTAAAGACATATAATAATAAGTGATCAGTAGTGTACTAGTCGCAAAACCTTAAGATAATACTACTGTTGATAATGCTTAAAACTGGCCACTATCAGCGCGTTCCGTTAACAGCTCATAACGCCTAAAATACTGCGTTAGCCGTTCCATAAGGAGACCACGGTCGTTGTGGTAGTGGCAAAAATGACACTAATGACATCATCATTTTCGATCACACAACGCTCACAATGACCCATGTCAAGAGCTGAGTCGAATAACCGTTCCACTTGGGTTTACAATTGTAACGCCGGCAAGCAAGTAGAATGGGAATAATCGCCATCGTAAACGTGGTCGTTGTGAGTCTCTAATGTAACGTACCTTATATGTATTTTTTGAATTTAGAACTATATTGATGTTCTTTTATTTTGTGCTTCTATTTCTTTTCTACAAAGGTATATTATATATAAATCGGCTAATTATGTAATCAGCTAATATGTGTAATTTTCATTTAAGGGAGTAACTAAGACAAGTAAATAAGTATAATATAATATATACTTATTTACTTGTCTTAGTTATATTTATTATTTATTTAGGAATTCGTAGTCATTTTCACGTCACAAAAAAAAATATATTATTATACTTTTCAATGCCAATAAAGTCTTTACAGAAATTTTATTCCAAGAAGTAAATTTAATATCCTAAGTTGTGTAACAATTACAAAGGCATACGAAATAGTCTTTTACCTGGTCATAGTATTACAAGGACATTAAAAGTCTATACAGAAAATAGGCAGAATAATTCGTACATTTTTTTACGAAATAGTGAAGCTGACTAACTATGATTGTCAGGTACAAAGACCGAAATGCAAATTTGTGCAATAAGTTAAGTTCGCGCCATGAAACAAGTCCTACGGAAAACGAAGCAACTAAATATGGTAGCGTTACGGGTTTTACAATAGAATAAATAATGATATAAAATGAACAGCCAATAAAACGGGAATGGAGAATATACCCACCACGCTTGTCCAAGGCGGCTTGGCAGGTTTGACACATCGGCTATTTCGATGTGCAGGTTGCATCACGATGTTTTCCTTCACCGTTGGTAGTTCGTGGTAATTGTTACTATATGCACATTAGGTCTGAGAAATGCATAAGTGTTGAACGCGTTCCGGCCAGGATTCAAACCTGTGCCCTTTGAGTTTGAACCGCGTGCGCTGGCCATTACACTACTACGACTGGAAATGGAATAATCAATATTTATTTTTGTCTTTTTACCACCGGACTAGCAAACGTACAAGCTAACGCCACCGATATATGGCGGAAATAATAAATAAGCTGACAAAGCATTATGCTTTCACTTTTGTCATACGTACAGCTGAAGAGTGGAACTCTTTATTGTCGTTTTTGCTGAAACATACAATTTTGGTGTCTTCAAGTCTCGCGTGAACAGGTACCTTCTAGATAAGCGTACTCTATCTTCGACTGCATTTTCACTTGACATCAGGTGCAATGTTTGTCAAACGTGAACCTATACAATATGTAAAATACAACGGTTATGACTTACAGATATTTACAACTACTACTCCGCTAACTCCGCTAGCGTTATGTACGGCGATTGCGCGCAAGTCTGCGAGACTTGTTTCTGGCAACAATTATAGTTCGAAATTTAAATTTGTATTCTACAATTGGACCTACTTATGCAAAATGGAACCAACCCACATACTGACAGTTTTGAGAAAAAGCCGTTTTTATTAAATTTTTGCTTACAAAAAGTGTCTATATTTTGGAAAAAAGAAATGTTGAATATTGTATATTATATTTTGTCCTATATATTCAAGTAAACCTTTTAGGTTTTTGGATGACCATGGGTCATGGATCTTGTTAGTTTATTATACTCTTGGTGTTTTGTGGGTTAGCTACTTTGTGAAAAAAAATGTTTTCTTCTGTAAATGTTGTCAGATCGTTATGATTCTTATTGAATCAATAGAAGGTGCATTTTGAAAGCCTTCTGCATCCTTAACCCAATTTTGTGGATTGGTTCTGTTTTTCATAAGTAGGTCCAATTAATACAGCTAGTGGGTTTATGTGTTTTTTTTTAATAGCAGGAGTTCGGTAGACAGGTAGACGGCCCACTTGATGGAAAGCGGTTACCATCGCCTATGGACATTGCAACACTAAAGGTGCTACAAATGCGCTGCTGCTCTCTTAAGGTATACTGGAACCTGGTCACTAATGCTGGAACACAACTCAAGGTTGTTATGGCGACATACTTTAGACCAGGGGTGGTAGCCATCCAGTCGGGCAAATGCCCTACCACCAGGCAATACAATAGTGTTTTTTATTATGAATCTGCTAAACAGGAATATGGCCTACCTAATGGAGAGTGGTTACCGTTGCCTATTTATTTACGTATAGTGTCGATGGTTTAGTAGTCTGTGCGTTTCATGACTCACAGAACATCACTATTACGTCATCCACAACAATTAAGTTCGAAAATTATGTCATTTATTTCATGTGGGATTTACTGTCAAGAAATATGTAATTTGATAGACATGCAAATGTCAAAAGTAAAATAAACACTTGGAAACAGTATAAATCTAATAAGTTATTCTTAAGGTACACCACAACCCAAATATACATGCATTAAATGTCACACACAATTACAAAAATTCCAAAAACTCGTAAGCGTGTATAACTTCTAAACTTTTTCCTAAATTAAATTGTAAAAAATGGATATGAAACTAGAGTCTGTAGAGTTGATAAAAAAACAGAATAAACCATGACACCTGTTTTTTCAAATTATACTGTCTTTTTATTTCATAAGTTTTATCACGTACGATTTTATATTTTTGGATCGTGAAATACAAGTTCCATTTAGTTCGCATAACTTTCGCGCTGAAGGTCTTTTATTTAATGTAGAAAATATATTTTGTGAACAAGGGGTACCTATTGTTAGGTCTTTTACTACAAGAAAGATAAAAGTTTCTTATTATTAAGATATTGAAGTAGTTATTTGCTTTATTTAAGAGGTTTTGTGCAGAATAAAATATTGTTCATAGGAAAATGTGCGATGAAACAACTCTTCCTTTAATATTGTTACATGCCGACAAAGATGAATGGTGTGTGCAGGTGTGCTACCTGCCTGTCGTAAAGCGCAGTTTATTACCCCCGTACTTAGAAATTCTTTTGTTTATTTTGTGTTTAGAATTTGTAATGAAGAAAAACATTCTATTGTTATTGAACTTGTTTTATGACCGTCATTAGTGTCGAACTAATCCTTGTTGTTATTGCATTGCGTCAAACCTTGCCAAGTGTGCGGATTAACTCAGTGAACGTGGTCCTTTGTTTTATTATACAGTTTAGTATAAAACAATGCCCGAACGGAGGGGTGGGGCATTCAAGCGACGATCACGATACTAGCAAAACGTGTGTAGTACTTTCGATTAGCGATATAGTGACGGACTTTGCGCGTGTTATTGAATCGTGCAGTTTATACAGTGTCTAGTTATATTTGTACATGTTTTATACATGTTTGTACAGTTCTAATAAACTCTATAGTAATTCCAACGGCATTTTAATTCGAGCCCTATGTAGCACGTAAAAATATTATAAAACCTTTATTGTAGTGATTACCTTTGAAAAGGACAATTTATGAGTCAGTAGCTGCTTGTTTATGAAGTTTGTTTTTGTTATTCCGCTAGCCTTTTATAAAAGAAAGATATGTTTATTTACTAATATTAGATACTAGCTGTGCTCGCGAGTTAGACCGCGTAGAATATTTTTCGCGGATCCCTAAAAAATATAGCTAATTTAAACTAAAAAAAAATAGCTATTTTTAATCGTAGGAGTTCAGCAGACAGGCAGACGGCCCGCTTAATGGAAAACGGCTACCATCGTCTATGGACACTTGCAACACCAAAGGTACTTACTACAAATGCGCTGCTGCTCTCTTAAGGGAGACTGGAATCTGGTCACAAATGCCGGAACACAACCCAAGGTTGTTATGGCGTCATACTAGGGGTGGTAGCCATCCAGTCGGGCAACTATCCTACCACCTGGCGGTGGGTTGTTTTGTCGCTTCTTGCGATGAGAATGATGAACCTGTCATCTTTGTCTTCCGTGATCACGCCCATTAAAACGGCCGAAACGTCGGAATAACAAAAATTAAATAAATTACTTAAAACGTAGTTTTTTATTATATTGTTAGTGAATTTAAGAATAAATAAAATGTTATTGTTCCTCACACCGCTAGAAGTAATAAGAATCAGATGACTGTCCGACATGAAATCCTTAGAGAGCAATTTTGAATTAATAAAGCATTTTCCCGTGATCTCGCAATTGAATTCCGACTAAGCACAGGACCCGCTCCCGAAACAATACGCAGTCACGTCGGCAAACATTGCCGGAATGCCAACAAGGGAGGGCCTGACACCCCAATTGATTACGCCTCACACCGTTTCATGGTATTTTTAACATGTTCAAAATATACGAATCTTTTAGCTGGCCGCACTTTGGGTACGGTCGCCTTGAAATGAAAGAAGTTTTGAACTGCTGAATAAATAATCGAAACACGCTAGAGATGTGCGTTATCGAGATTTAGAAGTCGAATGTATTGATTTTTCAAATTCAAACATCGATAAAAAAATATCGACTCGTAGTCGATAGTTCTGAATTCGACTGCAAGTTCGTAATTAAGCTGATGAATCGACTCGACTAAGGTCACTATTAGGGGTTTATGCGGTGGGCTGTTTGGTGCAAACCATGCTGCATAGCGACGACCATTGGGTGGGTGCCGCCAATTTCTGCGACTGTCATATCTCAAACGGAGGTCGCGGAACGTTAAAGGGAGAGAGGTGCGCAGCACGTCTCGCGGGTACCGACGCCAGTCGGGGTCCCGGAGGCGCAGATATGCGCAAGATCTCGAGATCGGAGGAGTCATCTCCCTGTTGACGAAGTGAGTTTGCTCTGCTTCCCGGTGCACTCTCAAGCACTGATGCGTTAGGATCAGCGTAGCGTAACTATTTTCTAAGTCGCACGCTTTTCCTACCATGAGCGCGGGGCACATGGGAAGTGGGTGGTTTTAGTGGAGTATTGAGTATTCGAGTCTCCACACATGCCGGCGATTGACTATGGTGACCACTGGTGTGACTTCCTCTCATCGCTTTGGTCCAATCCCTAGCAAACGACCCGGTAATGTGCGAAATACATTTCCCCCGTCTCAAAAAAAAAACTATTAGGGGCCTATAGTCACTTTTTAACCGATTTCCGAAAGAAAGAGGTTCTCATATCCGATTATGTTTTTTTTTGTATGGTTGTTACGCGATGATTCAGTTAATTGTGGACCGTTTTTCTTTATTCGAAAGTGTATACTCCTGAGGTGATTCCATTTGTCACCAAGTCAGGATCTGATGAGTGGATCCCAGTGAAATTGAGAGCAACCCTTGTTAAAGACTGTAGAGAGGCGAGCGCCTCACTCTGTGAAGAATAAAGTTTGTATACTGTTATATTAAAAAATGGGGTACACGGTTATTGTTATTGTGTATTCCCGTAGGGGTAAATATAACAAAGTAGAGGTATAAATGAAACAATTAGAGCAAGACTACTTCTCTTTATTCTGTTTTTAAGGAGCCAGATAACGAATAAAACCACAGGTATAATATCTTAATTATATGGTACAAAACCAACACAGGGAAGACGTCCAGGTCTAAACCCTGGTTATCTGACTGAAGCCGACGGAACTCTGTCCGGGAGAATTATCAGGGACGTGGGAAACCTAATCTGGTTCTAACGTATGATATATGCCGCGTTATACTGAAATAGTTATATCAAAATGTTTAGGTTAAAAGATGGTTTAAATTAAAACAGTGAAGTTCGAAATATGTTGAGCGCCATCCCAAGTCACGAAGCCTGGGAAGTGTGCCTCGACGCTACTGCAAAGCTGCCAGCGTCGGCGGCCGTGGTAGACGTGATTGAGGATATGGTGTGTCCGAAGGTGATCTGAACGGCCAAGGGGGCCGACCACGTGGGCATGGGAAGAAAAGTTGCCCGCACTTGGCTCCCTGGAATTGGTTATACAATCCAGTGAGCTTTACACAAAATAACAACAACTGTTGGGGGAGGTTGAGAATTAATTTATACTGATTTCCTATTCCTTATTATGTTTGTAGTTTTAAATGTATGCCTTAATACACTTACCTAATAAGGGTAAGGAGAAGAGCCTACGCTTAATTATTCTACTACATCAGGCGTCGCCAAGCCTTCCGGAGGCCGGCTACTGACGTGGTAGGAGAGGAAGAAATCCACCCTGTAAGGAGAACTACCCTTACTCTCGTGGAGATGAAAGACAAGAGGAGAGATATTATTTAACGAGCACATTACGTACCTGCTACTCGCTTCCTTCTCACTGAATTTAAATCACTACTGGTACAAAAATGTATTGCGACTACTATAAATTCAGATGGTACGACAATCAAGCGTAAAGAGAGGCGCCTTCAGGACGTGCTCCGGAATTTAAAGACACGAGGTGGAGTAGCACGTGGAGGGCAGGGGGTACTGCGTGTCCGCCGCGCGCGGTGTACAGGGGGAAGCCATTCGGGTGGCATGATCTTGCTGCCGAGGGGAAAGGTGCGCGGGACGAGGTTAACCAGAAGGGTGGCGTGATTGCTCATGACCAAATTACGAAGCCGTACGACTATCGTGAGATGAAATAGGCGACGGTAACCGCTTTCCACCAGGTGGGCCGTCAGCCTGTTTGCTGTACTCCAGCTATAAAAAAAAAAAAATGAAAATGCGACCGAATTACAGTGTCGCCTATCTGTATTGCTAGGCGAGGGAGGCCAAAATCACAACGTGACAATACGCATGCTAGTTGTACAATTTCTACAGGTGCTTAAAATGTTATTTCTAAAGGTATTCAAGCAACTAAAAATCTAATTAACATGTACAAAATCTGTGAAACGGGAATCTTTGAGCTGGCCACACATCGGATACGGTCGGGTAGAAATGAGAAAAGTTTAGAATTTCAGAATAAATAACGTAACTCAAAATCGAAATACGCCAGAGATGCACAATGTTGACATTTTTATCCGACTGCCAAAGAAGGAATATGTTTTTCGCGTGTGTCTTGCATGTTTGTAATTTCTTTATTAGCTCTCATCTTCCAAGCGGCTTGATGGAGGTAGATAGATGTATGAAAAATTTTTTTGGCGTGAAATAGTAGATAGGTAACAAATAAACAAAAACAAAACGCATAATTACAATACTTCTAACAACAGGCGGCCTTATCGCTAAAACGATCTCTTCCAGGCAACCTAGCAAAAAGAAATTCTTAACTAATCTGGCGATGTAGGTGGAGCATAAAAAAGACTACAATTTAAATATACATACTAACACTAATTTTTCAATTTAATACATACATAGACCTAGACACATTTATAGAATACCAATAATCTGAATAAATATTTCCAAATTATAAACCGATTTTTTTTTAATAAGTTCCGTATAAAATATAAATTGTATTTTTGTTGTTGTTTTCATAAATAATTTTAAAAACTTCTTACCATACAAAATAAATTAATTGTAAGTCGAGTCCATTCTGTTACTTCAAACAGAATTTTTATGTATTTTAATAAATTTGCATACATAAATAATATGTAAATATTATAACTAGATGGCTGTGAAATTTCTCAACTTTCAAATGTTTCTTTTGACCCAATTTAAATCAAACTATTTGTTAATTAATTTATCATGTTATTAGTATCAAATGACAAGAATGTATTAAATGTGAAGTGAAATTATGAATAATCATTTGTCATAAGTTAGTGTAGAACGGCGGAAATTGCAATGTTCCCAGCTATTTGATTAGCATAAATTCACACTTACTCAATATGATTGATAAATGCTTATCAAAGTTTTATTACAAATTGATCGCGACTGCGTTTATGTGACGATAAGGACAGTATTATGTTCTATTTCTTTTTTTAAATACCTCGCTACGGAACGTACCCATTTTTTTATCAGAAGCTAAATTACCCTTTTCCATACAAAGACTTAGCTTAGCGAAAGAGCTCGTATCGATGTCTTAAATAAAAAAATGAGCTGAATAAACAAGTTATCTGGTCCATACATGAAATTCCCGTTCAAGTCAAGCGTGGACGAGGCAGCGAGCACATCCTAGTAAATATATAAAAGAAAAAGAATTCAAAGGTAAAAATTTTCTACCAATCAATTGCTCGTACAGGAAAATTGTCTATTTATTTTCTGTGTTTTATGTCAATAGAAATAAATTATTCAAGTATTTCTTTACTAAGTTTGCTACACGACGAACTTTTTGTTTTTGTGACAAATATATTGAGTTTCCTTGCTTTAATGACAGTACTGTTCCTTAATGTTGGATGCAGGCCAGTTTGTAAAATACTTCTGAAAACGAAGACAGTTCTTAATCTGGCTGTATACTTTTTTACTCAGCGAATGAGTATAATGCGATAGTTATCAAGCTTTTTCAGTAATCATCATTATATTGTTACGAGTGCGGGACTTGAATCAAAATGCCGTTGGAATTACTATAGATGTTGGTGATGCAGTGGACTGTTGGTGGTTTGCTGGTTTGGTCGCTGGTTCGGGTGCCAGAAGGATGCCGAAATGAAACGACGAAATATGATGCTACGGGCGGCTTCAACGGCGGCGTGGTCGGCGGGAGGGAGCTTCTTTGCTGGTTGCTTAGCGCGAACTACTGCTTGTCACGAACTACGAATGGGCCTCATCAGTAATCTTCAACGACGTCACTTATGTGTGACGTGTCGGTGAGGGGGCCTCGAGCTGACGCTCTTTGCCCCGGCTGCAGCTCGGAGGGCCACTACCCTCCGGTAGCTGTGTGTGAGAGCCGCCGTGGTGTCGGCGGCTCGCGCGGGCCAACCCGCGGCTGCGATGGCCTTCACGGCTTCGCGTTGGCTACATCTGCGGCGTTTGTTGGCCTCTCATGACTTTCGATGGCCTTCCCGGGCTTTAGTTGGCCATCATTGGCATCTGGTGGCCTATCTGTGGCATTAGGGGCATAGATCGCGACCTCTTACATCACCCTAATCCCGGCGGATGAGGTCACGTGGGGTCGATAGCCAGATTTTATTTAGACGTTCCTCTGGGGGTCGCGCATGTAGCGGGGCGATCCCGTTCAGGTGGGTATGGCGGCAGTTGTCGGCGCGGTCGAACATCCGACGCGCCGACATCACCACGAATTCCTCCACCGACGGGACGCCCAAGTCGCGAGCGATGACGTCATTTCTGACGTATCGACCCGCGTCCGTGCACATCCGCAAGGTGATGTTTTGCTGCGCTTGTAGCAGCTTCTTATTAGTGGCCGAACACAGCGCATACCATGCCGGAGCTGCATATGTGAGCCTCGAGCGGAGATAGGTCTTGTAGACCCCGATCTTCGTCCTCAGGGGCAGTCTGGATGATAGGACAGGTCGGAGCAGGGCTCGGGCGGTTCGTGTGGCATTTATAGCCTTAACCACATGGAGCCGCATGCTCAACGACCTGTCGATGTGTGCCCCGAGGTATTTGACCGAGGTCGAATGGGCCTTGCAAGGCGCCCCATATTTATACAATGCCGCCTCCGCCGACCCCCCACTTCGTTGTAACACCCCCTTTAGTTTATTTGTTTAATTTCACTTTACATAAGCCTTATTTTACCTTATCGCTATTACAATATTCACAATACCATAGATCCTAACCTATCCTGTGGGTTCTTACATACATATGACCCATAGTTTCGAAACGCGGGACATTGTTATGGGCACATTCGTCGCCCCCCGCTTCACGAGTATAAATATAAAGCGCCGAGCGCGTGGTCGATTACCTCACCCAGACGGAGGAAGAAAGAAAACCTAGCTATCGACCCCACGTGACCTCATGCGCCGGGATTAGGGTGATGTTAAGAGGTCGCGATTTATGCCCCTAACGCCACAGATAGGCCACCAGACGCCAATGATGGCCAACCGAAGCCCAGGAAGGCCATCGAAAGTCATGATAGGCCAACAAACGCCGCTGATGAAGCCCACGCAAAGCCGTGAAGCCCATCGAAGCCGCGGATTGGCCCGCGCGAGCCGCCGACACCACGGCGGCTCTCATACACAGTTACCGGAGGGTAGTGGCCCTCCGAGCTGCAGCCGGGGCAAAGAGCTCCAGCTCGAAGCCCCCTCACCAACACGTCACCACAAGACGTAGTTGAAGATAAACGATTGACGATTACCTCAATGCATAACCACGGACCTCTGCCTGCACTAGCTTTATGGCCTACTCCCTATGGAGTAGGCAGTAGTGCAGGCATACCTCACGGTTTCCGGGCTCCGGTTGCGTTCTGCATTCCCGAAGCCCGCTTTCCGCTACTCTTTTGGGTCCCGGGCTCCAGGCGGCGTTCTGCACGCCTGGAACCCGGTTCCCTTATTCATTTCGAGATCGGGCTACAGGCGGCGTTCTGCACGCCCGTAGCCCGGTCTCATTTACCAGGATCTATTTGGGTTCTAATGAAACGCAAAACATTAAAACATTTATTTTCCAGCAAGCTTAAGGCTATTATGACAATACTTATTTATACTATAATATCATGCTCTAAAACTGATTAATTAAATTAAGTTAAACAAATAAAACAATATATGATTATACGAAATATTATACGACTATTTACATCTCTGTCCGACCGTCTCTTTCTCGCGTTCAACGGTCGTATACATGTTATCTACGAGGCTTAGCAAATTACACCTATGTAGACGGGTCGGCGAGTTTCTATCATAGATGTTGTCGTCGTCAACAATTAGAGTTTATTAAAACTATAGAAAAACGTATAACACAGGTACAAATATAACTGGACGCAACCAGTACAAACTGCACGATTCAATAACACGCGCAAAATCCGTCACTATATAGCTAATCGAATGTACGCTTTGCTCGTATCGTAATCCTTACTTGACTGCCTTACCCCTCCGTTTGGGCATTGTTTTATACAACTATAAAATACAACACCAGACCGCGTGGACTGAATTTTTCCGAAGAAAACGTAATCTGCACACCTGTGGCTTAATCGAGTGCAATAACAATAGGCTATTGTCTAATTGCAAATTTAAAACACAGAGTAAAACAACAGAAGTCCAAA
This sequence comes from Dendrolimus pini, assembly GCA_949752895.1. NCBI lineage: Eukaryota > Metazoa > Arthropoda > Insecta > Lepidoptera > Lasiocampidae > Dendrolimus > Dendrolimus pini. The sequence continues at coordinate 7,934,177 of OX457150.1, forward strand.
TGCGGGAAAAGTAATAAACAAGATGTGCATTTTGACTTTGTCGGTGTGTAACAAAATTATCAATCAAGAGACTCTTACAACCATGTGGCGAGGCTTTCCATGAAATAAATTCGAATTATTATATTTCTTTATTTATATGACTGACGAGTAAAAAGGTTAGTAGTCATTACAATATCGAAATTAATCTTGACCTAATATTGTTGCTAAAGCTTAGACGAATTTTTAACAGTGGTACGCCATTATTTTTATTTTATTTTGATATAGTTTATTTAAAATTAGACCTCGTCATTAACGTAATAAAAATACCCTGAAGCCCATCAAAAACGGATTCATCACCATGTAAATGTCAGGAGCCTTAAGAACAGACGAGCGTGCATGACAAGAGCTATGAATGTCAAAGAAGCAAGTGAGGTGTGTATGAATGGCGCTCTGGTGTTCGTCCCTACCCCGCAAGGGATCTGGCGTGAAGTTATGTATGTATGTATGTATGTAAATGTCGAGGCCATCCAGCTCCTTGATTATACAGATTTATTAAGAAGACTCAAAAGGACAAAACCATTTGAGTTAGTGTTATAACACTCTCATAATAATAAAGTGTAGTGCTATGTGCTAAACATTAACAAAGAAGACATGAACAAAGTGTCTTCTCCTTAATAAAGACAATAGGAAACGTGTTATTGGGCACATTCTTAGTTTAAGTTATTTTAGGTCAGATTTAAATTAGTCATTTGTCTTATTTCCTAGATTAGATTGTAATTTTAATGTTGTATCATTAAGATGCATAATTTATGGAAAAAATCCTATATTTAGCATTTGCGAATATCTATGCAAATATTATAGAGTAAAGATAGCAGAAAAACTGTCACCAAAAAATAAATGAATGGAAAAACTCACGCAATAGCTGCGTCGAAATAAAACATGTCGCTAACACGAAAAGAACCAAGGCTTATGCTCATTTTGATTAATATTTTTCTTTATGGAACATGGATTATCAGACGTATCGAAGTTCGACATTAGATAATGGCATGCGAAGCCATTATTGTAGTCTGTCACGGCACACGCCAGTTAAGTACACGGCTGATTTGCGTTACGCTTTGACTAATCTCAAAGTAAAGGTAAAAATATTGTACAAAGGATTTAGTTCGCTTGGATTTTATTTGACTCGTGTGATATGTTGAAATCATAAGTAATAATATAAATGCGCATGTGAGATTGTTTGAGACGTTTTCACTCTTTTGATCGTCACATAATTTGGCATAATGGTACGTGCGAGCGGGGGCACGCACTTAGGATTGGAAGAAAGCACCAGTATTTAAATAAAAGCTTTTATTGACTTACACAGCCGTACGTATGTCTTCTCCGCAGGGTTGCCCCTACACGCACAACTAACGACGCACTGTCCCGACGATAAGATGTCTCACTCACAATACCGTCGCCAATATTGCGTAGACCACCTCCTGCTGCTGCGGTGTTTACCTCTGAATTTATCGCACGTTGCTTGCTTCTGGACCTCCTTTTAAACTATGCTACACTCCTCCTTCACTAAACTACTCACTAAACTTTTCACTTAATTCACCACTAAACTCGTCACTGTCTTCTGCGTCACTGTTTCGCTGTCCTGAACTGAATTCAAACTTTAAACTGCCCGGTAAGCGCGCCTTACGCTGCTTATATACCCGGAAGAATGTTCTGGACCGCATAATTTCAATCTTCCTTTCGTTATTCTTTTATTTACTATCTATCTCTTTCCAAACATCTCTATCTATCTCTGTCTTTTTTTCCCGAGCCTTCTATTCGAGAACTTTCGTTCATCATCTATCCCTTTCTAAAATGTATCCATCCTTGTCTTTTCCTTCCAGAATCTTCTACCTTTTTCTAAAAGTCTTGAGACCGGCTTACACTGCCAGAAAGTTTTATCCTCGGTCGCCACATACATGTTGTCAAGGGTATAGAATAAGATACCATTACCATAAGGTACCATTCATCCAAAAAGTATACACTGTTTCGGAGGGACACATGAATACAGCCGGAAGGATGGCGTTCGACTGCGTTTTATAGACGCCAACCTTGCAGTTCTTTCTTCTTAGTTTATTGCTTACTCTTGAATAGGAGAAATAGTATTGGGAGATATTAGGAGGAATAGGAACAGGAGAAATCCGCTGGGTGGATCACGTAGAACGGATGGGAGAGGATCCCAGCGTGAGGAAGGATTTTGGAACGTCTGATAGATCGGGAGCAGGTCGGTCGTACTAAATGGCGCTGGAAAGACAGAGTAGAAGCTGACATATCTGAGATTCGAGTCGATGATTGGCAAAAATCTGCACAGGACAGGGAAAAATGGCATGTTCTTGTTTCGAACGCCAAGATCCACTTTGGCTGTTTACCACCAACTATACCCTAAAAAGACTAATAGCCCATCATTTGGAACGGTAAATATGACCGGTCGTAACAAAAACCTATATAGAGAGTAAATTTTATTAGCAAAACTCCATAACCCTGGGTGTAAGGTCGTTAATAAAATTTATATAAAATTTTCAAAATCGTTTCAAATTCAGTTCTATGGGAAACAATTCGGACCTGACAAGCAAAATATCAGATATTTCGCTATTGAAATACGTGTTGTTGACAAGCGTCTGTTCCTTTTAATTAGTCGCTTTGTGTTTGGATTTCAGAACATTGTTAATATTTTTTTGGGTTGTGTAGGCAATCTGAAGTGGTATAGGCTATGTTGGACTCACTATATTGATATGGTGTAACCTTGATATAACAAATCTAAGGAAAATATTTGGGTTGGCTAGGGATATAGGACTTACTAGTTGTGTTGAAGAGTCCTGCTGCTTTAGATTGATGTTTATATTGTTCACTTCATTTAATTTAATTTGACTGTAGCGCAACGTGCACACTTTTGCGGTGTATTTGACACACTGGGCAGTGCAGGTTGTAAGGATGTGTCATTAGTGATGTGCGTCAGTCGTCGTGGCACGATATTCGTTACACGAAAAGTTTCTTACTCGTAGAGGTTTGTTTGGTTTATGATTCCTTTTAGCAAGGTAAGCAAATTTACAATAATGTGATGAATACACTTTAAAATTTGTTTACAGCACTAATCGATAATTTATTATGAACCTTTAAATTCGTGAATTGTCGTCGTCGGTAACAAATATGTTTGTACCTGTCGAGACAAATTCTTGTTAGACGAATAATTGGTAGAATACTTTATGCAAAAGTTGTAGGTGGACAAAAATCGTTATACAAAGTGTAGTTATTGTACTTTCTATTTATGTTTTGTAATTATTCTAAATCCGTAATAAAGAGGTTACTTATTTTTTTTACAAAATAGACCGTGTTTTTCCTGTTCCACTTGATTGCGGACAATCATAAACTCTAGTGTAACACATTATGGAGAGTGAGTGTCATTGTTCGATTTAAGTTTGAATTGAAAAATGGCCCTTTGTCAAAGTCTCGATAGAGAGAATTAACGTTCTGTGTACAACGCCCACTTCGATCCACGTCTTGACATGGGTCTTTTTAAGCGCTGTGTGAGCGAAGATTATGACGTTATTAGTGATGTTTTCGCGGCGACCCTAACGACCGCGGTCGCTATATGAAAGGTCTGAAGGAGCATTTTGAACTTTGTAAGCGACGAGTGGAACGCGTAGATAGCTATTAATACAAGCGCACGCTCAGTTTGCAGTGACTGCTTTTAAAAACATAATGTTAATTTTTTTTATTGCAGGAGCTCAGCAGACAGGCAGACGGCCCACTTAATGAAAAGTCATTACCATTGCCTACGGATATTTATAACACTAAAGGTGCTACTAATGCGCTGCTGCTCTCTTAAGGGAGACTGAAACCCGGCCACTAATACCGGAACACAACTCAAGGTTGTTATGGCGGCATATTCTAGACCAGGGGTGGTAGCCATCCACTCGAAAAAATACCTTACTACCTGGCTATGGGTTGTTTTGTCGCCCTTTATGAAAGGCCGCCCGGCCGCAGGAAATTGTGTTCTTTCTCCGCTCCTGCACGGATACAACATTACATTTGGAGAGTGGTTTGAAAATGCGCGTTTATTATGCCTCTTATATTATACTTATCAGCATGGACGAGCATGCATAGCGGTTAACCGCGTTCGGTTTTCTTATTTATTATCGACTGGCCGAGCGCAGAGGATACCCACATAGCATGCTGCTGACCAGAAGTATTGTGGCAATGAAATGAAATTAAGCAAAACAGTCAACTGCTGGCCGCTATGCGTGTTTGTACGCGTTCTCGCGTTTTCAGTTATCCCTAAGCTGCTCGGTTTAATTGCGTTTTAAGCCTTAGGGCCGACTCGATTGGTGTGATATCACGCAAACACAGAATATCGGCCTTAAACAATTAGCATTGAGCTAATCATGTTCCGTAAGATGAGTGACAGCTCCGATGGTTCACTTCCCCCTCCCCTACTCCGTTTCCTTTATCCCTTTCCTCCTGCCTAATCCCTGTATACCAGCGGTCGGCAACTTTTCAGCAGGCAGAGGGCAAAAGGTGGCAAAATCTAGTAAAGGCCGGCTGCACTTGTGATATTAAAAACGAAAGAACATTTTATTTGCGTTTTATTTAAATAAATGAGGAAGATATAACAAAAAAAAAAATCACCATTAAGTATAATATAGATATAAAGTAGCAATATCACTACAAACTTCAGTGACGATTGAGGCAGTATTTGAGCGGCTATTTATTGTATTTTAGCTTTCATGTTAGTAATTGCATAATATTTTCTTAAGTTTTCACGACCTGTATATACATGATAAAACTACGTTTTAAAGGTTTTATTAGTAATTGCAATTAGTAAAATGGCTCTTAAATGCTCATCTGTGAGACGAGAAATACTTGTTCGCATTAATAAGTACTACCAAAAATTGTAATTAACTGCTGAGCAAATATTTTCAATTAGCACATTAGCGTGTTCACTGTAATGCACGATTGCTTAAATTTCCTGCCTACTTAATAATTACGTTATAATTATAACAATTAATTATTTTGGTACCTGTAGAAATTTTATTTATAAAACAGTCACTAGCCGGGACGCGGGCTGTTTGTTGCCGACTGCTGCTCCATACCATGCCTGGTAGGATGGAATAGTAGTAATTATTATAATAATAGTGATACTGAGTTGCCAGATGTCCGGTTTATGTTTGTCCGGTCGAGAAAATCTTGTTAAACCGGACAAAATGTTGTCCGGTTTTAAAGCAAATTCGTTTATTATCTAGTGAACTAGAAAAAATACTCGAACGTTTCGTTCGACGATCCACCTCAAATTGTGCGTTTTCTTTAATATTGCTGCTATTTGCACTGAATCCAAAACTGCCATTTCAGACAAAAAAACTTTATTAAAAGCAGTAGCATCAAGTGCTAAATATATGAAAAACTAGCTTGACTCTTAGCATTTGATGCAAAATTTGTATCTAAAAGGTTAGTTTTCAGTTTGATATATTTATAAAAAATTAATAAATTTACCTTTTTTAACACATCTGGCAACCCTAAGTTATACGATGGCCAAGAGTACCATTAAACAGGGTTTAACTTAATTTGGGCTCCTATCTTACCCAATTTAATTGAGTTTTTAAAATTTTGAATTCTATTTCTTTTCTGTAAAACTAAACTATAAATTTAGCTGCCTAACAAATATAAATACCTAAATTTAAACGAGGCTACGTTTAAATTAATTTTTAACATATAGAAGAAGGCTGACTGCATTGCCACGCTGTGTGACAATGTTAATTCGCTGGACGAAATATGATCCAGCCTATTTATTATGGGTAGGTAGTGTCAAACAGTTTCATATAATTTTGTTTTGTTTTTTGTGGGAAGTAAATTTATTTACTATAGGGATCCAAGTCACTTGCACTTTAATGTAAACCGCGTCGGATGGAAACAGGTCGCCGGCCTGCGACCTGAATAATCCTCGCTTTAATCTCCACAAGTCTCTCTACGTGCCTAACTGCTGAAATATATAAACAAAATATCCAAAACAATTTCTATTTTGGTTGTGTATTGCATAACAACAATGTTGTATCGTTTTAGAGGTTCTGAAGACGGAAAACTTTGAACGCCGAACTTATTTTTGTTTATTAGTGTATCCATTTTTGCGAATCTTTACAATATGATTGACAAAATACATACATATATCTTCTGTACGTGTATGTTACGGGCAATTTGATAAATACCGATCACTATGAATAATGACCGGTCTGTACACCTATTGCCCGTGTCAAGTGGGCAATATAAATATAACTGCATGATTAAACACTTTCCCTGGTCAGTATGAATAATGACAACCTTATCTTGGCCAATATAATAAAAAATAGATCAACTGTAGTTTTTTGTTTATTATATGATATTAAGTTATAAATATATGGCACTTTTATTTATTATTTGAGATATAAAGTGAATTTTGGCTCTGCTCCGCTTTGCTCCCGCCTTTTCTAACCTATAATAAAAAATCGGATTTGTTAATAATAAATAAAAGTGCTATATAATGACCCACCCTTAAACGAATTTAACTTACATAATTCTTATGGAAAGGTAATCCAATTGATCACATTGTCCAGCTAGAAGTAGGGAAGTATTCATACTGCCCGGCCAAGTGATTCAAATTATCTCAAACCATGATTGTTAAATGGACTTGAATTGCTTGGAATGGCTTCATTATTAATATTGGCCGGCCAAAGTAAATTTATCAAATTGATCGTCCGACACTCTTGGTCATTATTCATAATAATCGGTCCATATTAATACTGCCCGATTAATCAAATTGTTCATCTTCTTCTCTTATTATATAAAAATGAAAGTTTCTCTGCATGTCTTTTATAGAATAGTAAACTATACATTTGATCATGTGACGATCTTTAGCAAAGTTGTTGTGCATGAGCCAAAGAAGGTTTCTGAGTTGGTTCACAATTGGACCCGGTAGGTGGCGCTGCTGTCGGCATATCGATTGAAGCTTTTCTGGGCAGGACGACGTCTACGGGGACAGCTAGTTATATATAAAAATGATTGTTTGTCTGTATGTCCTTTATAGAATCGTAAACTATACATTTGATCATGTGATGATCTTTAGCAAAGTTGTTGTGCATGAGCCAAAGAATGTTTCTGAGTTGGTTCACAATTGGATTCGGGAGGTGGCGCTGCTGACGGTATATCGATTGAAGCTTTTCCGGGCAGGACGACATCTACCGGGGCAGCTAGTTTTCGGTCCTTGCCTAGTATGAGGTAAGTAAAAATCGCTCCGTTAATTTTGCTGTCTACCCTCTTTCTGTGTGAGGTGACGGCTAATGCACAGGAGGGTAGAAGCAGCCATTTTCGGACTCACTTGCTATCAACGATTTGGCAAAGACAGATCGCGCTGTGCGTGTATTATTTAAACCTATCTTATTATGCTAACTGTTAACTAACTACTGGCCGTGCTAAGAACTTATTGTGCAATACTGGTCAAAAGAAGTGATCATTTTAATGTGAAGTTGGTGCCTGCAGTGTTTTTCTGTGCTACAACCTGAACCAAGCCAGGAGAGGGTGGATCTCAAGGTTGGTGGAGCTTCTGCTTTTCTAGCGCAAGGGTCAGGTTCATATCTCTTCCAATACAGTCCATAAATGTCGAGCCATATTATCCGTGGGCTACAGCGCCGCACAGCTAGTAACATATATATCACTGAACTCCTCCTAAACTATATAATTATTTTATTCACTCCCTATATATTCTCCTAAACCTTATTAACGTTGTAGAGGTATGCTGGGAACATGTAACGGCGGCACCAAAAGAATCGCGACTGCGCGCCATTTTCTATCCCACGGAAATGACGTCATCTATTGGGATAAAAATATCCTGTCTTTACCTGATTTACAACAGGTTAAGCCTTGAGGCCCCAACCTCCTCAAGCCGATTGATACAGAGAAAGACCCTGGGAGAGATCACCGGAAAGCTTGCAACATCGGTTCGCGAACGTGTTGCCTCGAAGAAATATTACAACGCTCTTTTTAAACTCCATGTTGTCACAGAAAAGTTGCTTTCCTCCGCGTTATTGTACACGAATTAAACGGCAAACCGTTACGCAGTTAAACGCGGTTCAAATAACGTCAAAAACATAACCCGAAAGGAGCAAAAGGAGTTTCCATTAAGTTGGCGTAACTTTTGTGTATTAAAATCTAAATTAACTCTGCATGTAATATTAACCTTAATAGGTTTATTCTACTTCGGTCCGGTTGAATCGAGCAATGGATTTTTGCCAATGGCACTTTCGCACGAAATAACGATATTTTAACTTTGATTTGGTAAAGGAATATTTGAGAATAACTTCTTGACATGAACTTATTATAGTAGGGTAATATATTTTTAGAATAAAATGTAGTTATTTTTTCAATTTGTTGTCCTATTATATATAGATTGCCAAGGACCAAATTTTTATTTTGTTCTGTTCTTACTAACTACTATTTATTTATAAGCACTGTTTCTGTAATAGTTGCGGTATACACGTACCCCATATTTCAAAAACTTTTGACAGATTTTGTTCAAACGAGTTCTTGTTAAACATATAAATTTATTATCTGTTATCTTAATATTTTTTCAGAATTTAGCGCTACTTTAAAAATAAGATACTAATACAAAAATAGAAATAATTTATGTAGCAAAAATACAAACAATTATAAATTAAATATCGAAAAGAATGATAAATATATATTTTTTGAACCGATTTCGTCTTAAAAAAATGTTCTGAAGGTCTAAAGCGGCCGCTTTTGCAGATTCGTATGACGAACTTGATCACTTACCGGAATGATAAACAGTTTCTGTCAGGTGGACCGTCAACTTGTCTGCTACACTCAACATATATATGTCGCAGAACGGCCTCGTTCTCACGACATCATCTTTAGTTATTTCAGGTTTAGTGGGCGTCATCAGGATGAAATGCGAGCATAAAACACAATAGCCACGGTTTATACACTTTTAATTTAGATTTGATCAACATTGTGACATAGTTTAGACCGAGCAGCGGGTTCAGGGCACCCGCTCATACTTCTAACTTAAAACACTTTCTTTAAAATACTCTAAGGTCCAACTCGACCTGCTGCCATCAACTCAATGTGCTACAAAAACTCCTCAGTTTACCGAAGTAGATACTACTCAAAGTATAGAGGGCGTCCGACCCCGCTCCGCCATAAGCTCTGCTCTGATTGGTCGTTTATTAAATTACAATATTCATAACTTTTATTAGGTTAGAACGATCTTGAAGTTATACAAACATTAACAAATCTAATTAAATTACATTAAGAATTTTAGAAGTGATTATAATGTAAACAAATGATATTGTGCGTTATACATCCTGTCAACAATACATCGTCATGTCGTATGAAGTCATAGCTTCCCTCCGACACGGCCTTCCTGACGTATTACACGCCCTCGTGTAATAGGCCGCCCATTATGGATTATCTGCAAAAAGAAAGAGATATTATAGTTCGGCCACTCCTGACCAAGGACATCGTGTACATTTTCATTCTGGATTTTTTTTTCGAGATCTGAGTCCTAACAGACTCCAGACTACACACCAAATCAATTCAGCAGTATCGAAACTGCCAACTCGTCGCCCATCGAGCTACGCATTTTGGGTCAAACATCAAAGCACAAATCAAAACATCAAACACAAAAATATCCAAATAGTATACAGTCTCTCATTTTATCGATACCACTTTTCAATCGATACGTCGCCTCTCATTCCACCGATTTCACTTTTCAATAGCCACCCCGCCTTTTATTCCACTTTGTAATGGCCACCTCGCCTCTATTTCACTGGCCACCTCGCCTCTGTTTCACTGGCCACCTCGCCTCTGTTTCACTGGCCACCTCGCCTCTGTTTCACTGGCCACCTCGCCTCTGTTTCACTGGCCACCTCGCCTCTATTTTAACATCAAACTCACAATAAACTTTCAAAATTTCCAACAACTATTATTTCAAGAACAACCATCATCAACCATCAACCATTAATTCATTATCTCTACGTACCAACTCATTTAAGTACCAAAAACTTTAAAAATAACTAGGAATACTAGAAATATTGTTCAGGGCTACAAAAACTCCAGCAATAATTAGCAGTTAAAACATGACCCAGAGACTCTAGAAATACGGCCATTTAAAAACATTTAGCATTTTAACTATCAGACTAAAATCGCTCACTCTATATGTACCTCTAAATTTAAAAACTACCCATTATAATAGTCAACTGCATTTACCACGTTTAATAATTATTGAAATTCCATTATTTTAACTTCAAACAAACACCGTGTGAACGCATCAGTCATCCAATCCGCTAACAACACTTCTCAATCAGTCAATCAAACCAATACATCTAAATGAGTGATGTACTCTCAACAAACCCCCGCTGGGCGTGGCTCGGATGACACTCTTGACAAGAGTAGACAATCAGAGCAACCAAGGTTGTCACTACCGACTCCAGGGTCGACAACTTATGAAAATTCATTATAATAGAGGAACAAACAAACTCAAAATAATTTTCCAATTTACAATGCGTTCAATAACTAGGGTATTCACCCTAATTCGAATTTGAAACTATCACAAAAATAATCTTAAAAAAAATCAACTTACCAAAGTGTCTACTAACGTAAATACCCCCCCGAGTACCTTATAGTGGCTTTCAAACTTCTTCATAGCCACACTTTCTTCACGGTAAAATTATTATCATCTGAATCTAAAATGTCTTTCATATAATGCCTGTAAACTTACTTTCACAAGAAAGATAACATAGCGTAGCAATAATGTGTCATAACCACTTTCCACTATACGTTATCTAAGTAAAAAAAAATCAAAAACTAGATCCGATTTTCACATAAAAATTATTGGAAGGTAAACTTGAAAAGACAATGAATTTCATGCACATCGTTTATAACATACAGAAGTTTTCTTATCTTAATCAGAAAACCAAGAAAAATATCGCATAGGAATAATATGTCAAAGGCAACTTTCTACCATACATAATCCAAGTAAAATAATTTAAAAAACTAGACCCGATTTTCACATTATAAAAACTCTTGTAAGGTAGACTTGAAAAGACAATGAATACACGCACATCGTTTATAACGAACACAAATTTCTTATAAGTAACCAACTCCCAAAAATAATGATGAAAAAGTAAACTACCTACGTAATTTGTTCGTTTTCCATTATTTTGGCAACCATATCGTAATTTTTCGTACACGAAAAATATCACTTAAATATGAGGGTAGTAAAATTGTCTACCACAAACGATGAACTATAATTTTTTTTAAATCTCGCTTTCTTCGGTTTCAGAATTCGCACTAAAATAAAAATTAAAAATTACCATACCTCCTGTGCCAGGTAGAATAGGCACGTTATTTTTATCTTACCCTGCACGATCCATAAAATTGCACTTCCACTCGCTGTACTAACGTGAATTTGAACCATGCCAGCACATAGTAGGCCCATCGGTGACCAAACCATGCATAGGCCGACACACCGCCGCTCCACAGGCACATTCAGGACGTCACCACTACGTCGCCGCTATTGCCGCCGATGGCCCCGACATGTCAATCGTCCTCAAATGCTTTTGCTTCCACCATCCTTCAATCCATCAGCACGCCTTCTTATACTGGCAAGGCTTCGCAGGCATAGCTTTCATTGTGGGCACAGGCTGAGATCCCACTTCTGATGTCGCAGAACGGCCTCGTTCTCACGACATCATCTTTAGTTATTTCAGGTTTAGTGGGCGTCATCAGGATGAAATGCGAGCATAAAACACAATAGCCACGGTTTATACACTTTTAATTTAGATTTGATCAACATTGTGACATAGTTTAGACCGAGCAGCGGGTTCAGGGCACCCGCTCATACTTCTAACTTAAAACACTTTCTTTAAAATACTCTAAGGTCCAACTCGACCTGCTGCCATCAACTCAATGTGCTACAAAAACTCCTCAGTTTACCGAAGTAGATACTACTCAAAGTATAGAGGGCGTCCGACCCCGCTCCGCCATAAGCTCTGCTCTGATTGGTCGTTTATTAAATTACAATATTCATAACTTTTATTAGGTTAGAACGATCTTGAAGTTATACAAACATTAACAAATCTAATTAAATTACATTAAGAATTTTAGAAGTGATTATAATGTAAACAAATGATATTGTGCGTTATACATCCTGTCAACAATACATCGTCATGTCGTATGAAGTCATAGCTTCCCTCCGACATATATATAATATTTTCTTAAGTTTTCGCGACTTGTACACATAATAAAACTACGTTTTAACGGTTTTAAGCGCGGTAATTTATTTGATTTTTGTTTATCCGACGTTTCAGCCGCTTTTCAGTGGCCGTGGTCACGGAAGACAAAGATGACATTTGTCAAACGTGTATTGTCAAAGTTTTTATTCAGCCTACCGCCAACTTGTTCATTTTAATTATTTAGTTTTTATTTTGTTTATGGATATTATTTACTCTATGGGAGTCTAATCTAATTTACCACCGCTTCACAACATGTTGTGGCTTGAAGAGAAGAAGCGGCGCAAGAAACTCTTCAGCAAACATGCCTAGTTCAAATTTTTTTTTATATAATATTAAAATGAGTGGAAGGAAAAAATAAAAGAAATTATCAGTCAAGTTGGTTTGTTTCGTTGCACGCAGAAAGAGCTCACAGTGTCTTGAGGTCTGGCAGTTGGTTTTTGCTGGGTTTGGGTCTTAATAGTTTTGATGATTGGATCCCAAACAGGTGGTACCTGCCAACCATCTTCTCTATTGAAATCATCATCATCATTCTTGGTATGAAACGATTCTCTTTCGCGAGGATTTGTGGGTTATCGAATCTGATGTAATGGTTGGGTTTATCCAGCGTGTGTTCACTGATCGCAGACTTCGTAGACCTTGTGTGTTTCATGTCAGCAATGTGTTCTTTTACCCGTGTTTTTATGCTCCTCTTTGTTTGCCCAATGTATGATAATCCACATTCACAATCGAGCTTGTAAACACCTGCATCCTGGAGTGGGATGCATTTCACAGGTCTCAAAAAATGGGTTATCTTTTTATGCGGCTTGAAATATGTTTTGATTGAAGCTCGCCTGAGGATGTGACCAATTCTGTCTGTGACCCCCTTGATGTAGGGTAGGGTAACAGGGCACCGCTCAACTGATATTGATTAATTTATATATATATATATAAATTAATTCAGATAAGGTATTTGTCCTTAATGTAATAAATCTGTAGCAATGCATCAACAACACGCTTTTATGATAACGCGAACGATGTTTTGCTGGCGCTACTATAGACGAATAATATGTTGTTTGTAGACAGAATAGCAGGAGCTGAAATCAGCAGCCTGGTCTGTTTCCGCTAAAATAGGACTCGCCGGCGCCGGAGGGCGGACTTCGTCCTTCAGCCGGAGGGCGGACTTCGTCCTTCGGCCGGAGTGCGCGAGCGGCGTAGGTGGGTGGGCCCTGAGGAAGGGTTCCTCCAGCCAATAATTCCGTTCAGAGAAGAAAGTGTCGTGTTCCGCGTGCGCTCGTTTCTCCTATTAGAGGCGATACACTTAACCGCCCCCCGCTGATTAGAGAGCGTGCTTCCTCGGCGGCTGTGAATGTGGCAGGTCCCCACCTATCAGGGCACGTGGAGTAGATTTTCACTTTTTCGTAGCCTTGGTATAGGGCGAACGACGGAACATAGTGGGATTTTAGTAGTTTTTCCCGATCGCGGCGTGCGTCGGAATAGCATTCCTTGCTTGCGGTGCTAGTATCACCCCAACGTGGCGAATCCTACACTCCTCACCGCGTTTCTCCCACGTTGGATAGTTTTCAAACGGATTTTACCCTGTTAAATAAAACGGTAGAAACAACGGTACTGTATGGAACAAACTCCTATACCAAAAGGAGCGCCCTGTATGAACGTTTTAATTATGAAATATTCATGTAAAATACCTTGTATTGCTGATTATAATATGAAATGTATGCCCAAAGGGGTTTGGTGTTTGCTAAAGGCTACCTATTATATTGTTAATAACCTATTTTCAAATATGGCGAATATTTTAGCTAATTGGACAGAAATTAGAAAGGTCGTTTTTACTGTGCTGTTTTATTTTCTAAATAAAATTGGCTGAGTCGGAGGAATGGTTTAAAAGTTAAATGGGGGAAAGTTAGAGTAAGACAGGAGGGAGTTATTTTTACGATTTTGGAAAGCAACGACATGCGCTCTACAAAGCGCAAATCACTCAAATCTATGCTAATATAGTGTTACAACTTAGACCCCGACAAAGACAAATTCTACGTACAGATCTGTAAATGCGCATTTTATTACCTGTCGGCATTTGAACTAATTTTTGATTCTTTTATTATAGTTTTTTTTCTTCACTTATTTATTGACATACGTTTCTAGTTATTGTGGATAGCAGCCTATTGTCCTATTGTACTCGTTTACGGCCACTCAGAAGCATCATTAGTCATGTGTTGCGGATTACAAGTACAAGTTAATTCTAGGAAATTGTGTCGACGTTGCCGGGCCGGCACAATTGCATTTGTGAAGTATAAAACGACGGCCTAATTAATAGAGGGGTTCAGTTGAGCTACAACTACGATACAAGCTTGACGTGTGTACGTTAGGGAATTTGGGTGGTAGATTTTCACATTTGGGCAAATGCCCTACCACATAAGTGTAGGTTGTTTTGTCGTCTCTTACGACAGGCCTCCCGGCCGCATGAAATTGTATTCTTTCTCCGATTCTGCACGGATAATTGGGTTCATTCTAGTTGCAAAGCGTTTTGTAACGCGGCAGTGCATTTGGAGGGATAAGAGCTATTATACTCTTCTTAGTCCCGTTATCGTATTTCGTATCTACGTATTCTAATCAAAACTTCAAATTCGAAAACGTTCGTAATCGTGTCATGTGAATATCTATTAGTCCATTGAAATCTTACATGAGCTTTGCATTTGTTAGAGGACGCAATTTTATTTTTGGAACATGTGTAGGGGGTCAATAGAAGTTTAACCTCAAGTTTGTGGGGTCGCCACCCTTGTCCCCCGGCCGCCATCTTGGAAAAAAGGGTGAAAACACTTTTTTCGCGATATCACGGAAAGTATGCGTCTTACAAAAAATTTGTAAAGTCATAATTTGTAGCAAATTGTTTTGCCTACAAATATGTTTATATAACTTTTTGCCCTAAATTAAAAGTTAAAGAAGTTATAAGCAAAAAATGAGATTTTTTTTATTCATTTCTAACTCTTTTCTTTACCATAGAACTTACCAAATTTAACTTATCGAACGTTAAGCAGGTAGAAAAGGTCCTCCGTTTTCTCCGCCACCTATGAGGTAGAGTCCGTAGGCGCGTTTTTTTTTATGTGTGTTCTGGCGAAACATGCAGCAACATTATGGAGATATCAAAGTTAATGGATATCAGCAATCTTTCATTTGTGATTTGTACAGAACAAAATTACATTTAATGTAATAACTTCATACTAGTCCTACTCAGCAAGTACGGTCGGTACCTAACTGCGTCACTTCGACTGCCTGACTATCTGGACGGCCGACCGGACGCAATCCGGCTAGCTGCATAGCGCGATGGCGTTTTTTTACTCTACGATCAACAATAAACAGACACTTAACAAAGCAGATTATTTTACGCTATCTTAATAACAAGAACCGCAAACAATCAAACAACACATCCTTGTAGTATAGTGTGAAAATCGTAATTAGTTACATTTTGGCTCGATGAAGGCTTAAATCACCATACATTTGAAAACCACTCTATTGCTTCAAAGATAATAATCAATTTCCCTTAACATACTTTTATAGGGCAGTCCCAGCTTTAATTACCAGATATTAATTTAAGTAGGTAGTGAGTAAATAATTCGTAAAGCAATTACTGGCATGAAATGTATTTTACATATTTAAATACATATTAAATCTCGATTTTGTATGAATATTTAAATTTGTTTTTCAAACACATCACGACATGTTTGTCGCATGTAGCACGCTGTGATACATTTTTTATGCTTTTAATTTAAGTATATTATTTATTAATTATATTTAACTTACTACTGCAAGCGTGGCATAGAAAAAAAAGGAAGTAAAAAAACCCCGATTGGAAACATTTTTCATTGGTGCTCCGCTCCCATAAGCGTGATGATATATAGCCTTCCTCGATAAATGGGCTTTCTAATACTGAAAGAATTTTTCAAATCAGTCCAGTAAGTTGTTCCTGAGATTAGCGCGTTCAAGCAAAGAAACAAAAACTCTTCAGCTTTATAACTATATATTAGTATACGATTAAAATATACAAAAGTTTAATAATATTTTAAAGTTTAAGGAACGCTATTAGTAATTAGTAAAGTTTCATTAAAATAGGGAAAATTATACTATTTTTGGCACCCTATTAATTTATTCAAGTTATTAAGAAGAAATCTTAACAATTTTACATTTTATAGCCATACAATAATATCAATATTGTCTCTGTATGGCTAACTAACTCACTGCTGCGGCTTACCGACCCAAAATGAGTCCTGGCCTCCGACGCCGTCACTTGTAGTGGTGACGTGTCGGTGAGGGGGCTTCGAGCGGGGGGCTCTTTACCCCGGCTGCAGCTCGGAGGGCCACTACCCTCCGGTAACTGTGTAGGGGAGCTTCCGTGGTGTCGGCGGCTCGCGCGGGCCAACCCGCGGCTACGATGGCCTTCACGGCTTTGCGTTGGCAGTGTTTTCGCCTGCCAGGGTCGCTCCTTAAGTCCCGCATCCCGCCCGACGCCTAATTGCTAATTGCGCCAGCTATGGGCGCCGGCGGTATGCGGGGCGCGGAGAGTAGGTATGCTCCGGCGGGCGGGTCAGGGGGGGTGCTCTCTGTCCGCAACACACACTTTTTAAACGTATAAACGTTTAGATACATTTCTTTTTTTTAATGTATGATAATTGAGTTATTTGGGCGCTAATAATTGCAACACAGTATTATAACTACAGCAGTTGTTTGCGATGCCATATTGTTTTTTTGTATACTTATGATAATTTGTAAATATATCTGCGGTGTCATATGTGAGGGCAAGGAAGGAAAAGGGACTTCCCCGGCTTTGATTCTCGCACCTGGACCCCGCACAGTTTTGGTAATTTTAAATATTTTCGGTTTTAACGTACGTGTCAGTTGAGAGTGAAAGAATTTTAGTTGACAGCTTTGACGTTTTGCAGTTGACTGCGTATACAGATGGCGCCATTCTTGACATCTTCAGGGTTTTCCTTTTTTGTTTTTTTTTGCCGAGTTTATGGAAAGGGAATGGTGTTACTGCGTTACACACTTTGTGAACGGAACGTTAAATGTCATTTTATGTCACTTTAAAAATATAACCTCTTCGAACTGGAATCGACTTGCATTCATTTTTCACCCAAACATTAATTTCAAGAAAAAACGTTATAATCATTCTGGTCCTTCGAGCCGGATCATCCCAGCGCAAGAATACGGTCTGTTATCCATTCCTGTTATTCCCGTTTCCCGAATTTGGTTGAAATTTGTGTCTAAATTGAGGTAAACTATATCGGCGTCGCCGGTAGGTACAATTTTTCATAGTCATTGTTGTATTGCCGCGTTATTATTTCATTTTATTTTTAAGTATTATACGTTATACATTCCATAATTTGCTAAAATGAGTCTCGATGAGTATAGTGATGCTGGAAATACATCTAGTATAAGTGAGTTTAAGAGGCAAAGGGGGTTCATTAAAGGTAGATTGACATCATTTGAAAAATACATCGCTAAATTTGACAATGTGCTTTTGTCTGATAGGCAACAAGCTGAAATTCAGCTAAGAATGGAATCTGCGTCGGCCTTGCTAACTTCTTTCAACCACATACAACAAAATATTGATAAAATGTCAGATGATAGTGAGTTGACAAAAAACTTAGAATATAGGGAGCCTCCCTATATTCTAAGTTTTGAAGATCAGTATTTCAACATAATGTCAATAGCAAAATGTTTACTTAATCCAAGTAAAAATGAATCTAGTATTAGTTCACCTTGTACCAACAAAATTAATGTGGAATCTTTACCTATAAAATTACCAGATATTAAGCTCCCTTGCTTTGATGGTTCATATGATCATTGGCTTGAGTATAAAAACTCATATATATCAATAATTCATAAACGTTCTGACTTAGATGCTATCCAAAAGTTTCACTATTTAAAATCTTCTCTAAGTGGCTCAGCGCTGCAAGTAATTAGCGCACTAGAGTTCACAGCAGGTAACTACATTCATGCTTGGGAATTGTTAGAAAGCAGATTTCAAAATAATCGTTTATTAACACATAACCATGTTAAAGCTCTGTTTACTGCACAATCTATGAATAAAGAATCATCGGTTCAAATAAGAAAATTAATTGATATTGTTCTACGCAACTTAAGGGCACTAAAATCATTAAATGAACCCACTGACTCATGGGATACTTTGGTTATTTACATTATGGTTTCTAAACTTGATTCTTCTACGGAGCGTGAGTGGGAGAATTTTAAAGGTTCTATTAAAGAAAAGATTAAGTTAAATGATTTGTTACATTTTTTGCGGAATCGTGCAGACATGTTAGACATGATTCAGTGTAGTCACAATAGGCCAACAAAATCTTTTAAACGGGCATCTATTGAAAATACACAGCCGCATCAAAGCTACAGTTATGCATCTACATCCGCACCATCACATCATGTTGGTAATAAATTAGAAAAACCTTCAAGACTATGCCCCATGTGTAATGGTAGCCATGCATTATTCTCATGTATTAAGTTTTTGAATTTATCTGTTCAAGACAGAATTAATTTTATAAAAATTAAAGAACAGTTGTGTAAAAATTGCTTGCGTTCAGGACATATTGTAAGTGAATGTAAGTATGGACCTTGTAAACAGTGTCAGAAGAAACATAATAGTTTAATACATTTAGATAATTTTAAATCTCATACTCCTCAGTCTGTGTTATCAGATTCAAACATCTGCCTTTCCCAGTCAGTGGAAAGCAAACCAGTATCAATTGTTTCTTGTGCATTTAACCCTCAAATGGACATGGATAAAAACAATAAACATTTTATTCAATTACCACAAGTATTGTTGTCCACTGCAATTGTTGAAGTGATGGATAATAATAACCAATATCATACAGCCCGAGCGCTGTTAGATAATGGTAGCCAAAATAGTTTGATATCAGAAAAACTATGCAATCGTTTGAATATTCCAATCATACAGTCCACAATGCGTATATTGGGTGTGGGACAGTCGCTCTCACACACAAATAAATTATGCAATGTTAATATGCGTTCAAAATATAATCAATTTAATATGCGTTTACAGTGTTTTGTTTTGTCAAACATTACATCCAATATACCTTCCAATTATTATGATTATAAATTATTTAACATTCCAGAAAATCATCCTTTGGCTGATCCCACTTTTTATATACCTTCAGAAATCGATTTGCTGATAGGTGCCGACGTTTTTTGGGATTTGTTGGATAATAATCGAATTCCACTTGCCAATGGACCATATTTACAGAGTTCAAGGTTAGGCTGGTTGATTTCTGGACCCATAAATAATAAAAATATTCACTATAATAACTCTCATTGTCATTTTATCCAGTCATTGAGTATCGATACTCAATTGCGAAAGTTCTGGGAGTTAGAGGAGATTGGATGTACAGATTCAATTCTTACTAGTGAAGAGCGTAAATGTGAAGAACACTTCATTAATACTACCACACGAGATGAAAATGGAAGGTTCTTAGTTCAAATTCCACTAAAGGAACCCGCTGATGTTCTTGGCGATTCCTATGAAAGTGCTAGGATGCGTTTTTTAACATTAGAACGAAAGTTAGATCGTTCACCATCTTATAAAAGCATGTATGTTCAATTCATGCGCGAATACATTTCATTAGGTCATATGTCCCCCATACATAAATATGACAAACCGTTCTATTTCCTCCCTCACCATGGCGTTGTTCGGGAACACAGTTCTACAACCAAACTACGCGTCGTATTCGATGCAAGTGCAATTACTACAACAAATAACTCATTTAACGATATACAATATATAGGCCCGCCATTACAAAATGATATTTTCTTAATTTTGCTTCGATTTAGACATTATAAGTATGTAGCCTGCGCTGATGTCGAGAAAATGTATCGACAAATTTTAGTGCAACCTAGTCAGCGAAAGTTACAACTTATATTGTGGCGGGAAAATTCGTCTGATGAGTTAGGTATATATGAACTCAACACAGTGACATATGGTACCGCGTCCGCTCCCTATCTCAGTATGCGTTGTCTGCGGCAACTTGCCGAGGAAACCAATGATGAAATCATTGCCAAGGTCATAAAGGAAGACTTTTTTGTCGATGATTTGATCACAGGTGAAAATAATTCTCGTCTTTTGGCAGATATATGCGAAAAAACATCACGGGTGTTAAAGGCAGGGTGTTTTCCCTTGCGTAAATGGACGTTCAATTGTGATGCTAATATAACCAATTCTAAAGAACTCGCGATTGGTGAACTGTCACAAAATAAAATTCTCGGTCTCGGATGGCAAGTAAATACTGATGAGTTGCATTTTACTACTAGGTTAGATCCGAAGGCTGCTGTCACGAAACGTAACATAATATCAGTAATATCACAAATTTATGATCCGTTGGGTTTATTATCTCCAACAATAATAATAGCGAAAGTGCTTTTACAAAAATTGTGGCTAAGTAAAGTGGATTGGGATGACATGGTTCCTTCGGAAATCGAAAGCGCCTGGAACCATTTCATTACAACAATGTCCTGTTTAGATCAAATACGTATACCTCGGTACATAATGAGTGAATACTCGTACGAACATGAATTACATATTTTTACTGACGCGTCACAGGATGCATACGGTGCCTGCGCGTATGTGCGTTCTTACAGTAATGATCTTATGAATGTTACTAGTCATCTATTATGTGCTAAAAGTAAAGTAGCACCTATTAAAACAGTTTGTACTATACCGCGGCTCGAGTTGTGCGGAGCTGTATTAGGAGCTCGTTTATACAAAAAAATAATTAAATCTTTACGAATGACATTTACTAGGATATTCTTTTGGACAGACTCTACGATTGTTATGGGCTGGATTCGAATGTCGCCTCATTGTTTAAAAACGTTTGTGCAAAATCGTGTCTCACAGATTAACGAAATAACTGGTGATGCACCTTGGCTGCACATAAGGAGTGAGGATAACCCCGCAGATATAGTATCAAGAGGCATGAATTTGGACGAACTAAAACATAACAAAATGTGGTGGCATGGTCCAGCATTCTTACAAAATAATAAAATTAATTATAAAACTTATTTTACGTTAGAAATTAATCAATTACCAGAACTAAAGCCACAGGCTAGTGTAAGTCTCCTGTGTAATAAATCAAATTCTACAATTAACATTATAGATTTTGATAGATTCTCCTCTTTCAACCGAATGCGTCGATCGGCTGCGTATGTGCTTAGATTTATATATAACGTACGAACTTGTAAAGAAAATCGTAAGATCGGACCTTTATCAGTAGATGAATTGGCCTTTTCAGCTGACATGTTAGCACGTCAATCGCAGTTAGAATCGTTTCCTGATGAATATAAGTCATTAGTTAAAGGTTTAGCAATAAAATCAAAAAGACTAATCGGTTTAAATATATTTCTAGATAAAAATAATGTGATACGTGTAGGTGGTCGTTTACATAATTCCAGTCATTTTGAGTACAACAAAAGGCATCCAATACTTTTGTGCAGTAAGCATAGGTTTACTAAATTACTATTTTTATTCGAACACAAGCAGTTGATGCATGGCGGAGCCCAGCTTCTGCTAGCAACTGTGCGTGAATCTTGGTGGCCAATCGGAGGCCGTAATTTAGCAAAAAGGATTCCCAGAGAATGTGTTACGTGTATGCGTATGATAGGAAAGACTTCTTCACCAATTATGGGAAATCTCCCCGCCAAAAGGCTAGAACCTGGTTTCCCATTTATGCGTTGCGGAGCAGACTATGCCGGACCAGTGATGATATTGAATCGTCAAGGCAGGGGAGCTTCTCTTATAAAGGGATATATTTGTTTATTCGTTTGTTTCACTACTCGGGCGGTGCACTTGGAACTAGTCACTAGTCTGTCATCAGCGTCTTATTTGCTAGCGTTAAAACGATTCATATCTCGTCGTGGTAAACCGATAGAGATAATTTCCGACAATGGAAAGAACTTTGTGGGCGCTGAAAGAGAATTAGCTTCATTTTTTAAAAATCATAGTCATGATATTTTTAATTACACTTCCGATAATCATATTAAATTTAGTTTTATTCCCCCCTATTCACCTCATTTTGGCGGATTATGGGAAGCCGGGATAAAATCCTGTAAGCATCACTTAAGACGTGTAGTAGGTGGCGCTAACCTCACGTACGAGGAGTTTGCTACAGTTTTGATACAAATTGAGGCCATCCTTAACTCTCGCCCTCTTTCAACTCTATCTACGGATCCTAATGACCTCTTACCTCTTACTCCTGCCCATTTTCTCATCGGCCGACCGTTGACCGCTCCAGCCGCTGCAGATTTGACAACTACACCAAATCATCGCCTGCCCCGGTTCGAAATAATCGAGAAAATGAGACAAGACTTTTGGAAAAGATGGGCAAAGGAATACGTTTCGGAACTACAAACTAGAACGAAGTGGAAGATCAATAAGGATGATGTCAAACTCCACCAACTCGCTCTTATAAAAGATGACAACTTGCCACCTCTTAAATGTTGGGAAGTATAATCCGTATATATCCGTATGGGAAGAATAATCCGTATATTCCCTGGCTTGGACGGTGTGTCTCGAGTAGCTGATCTGTATACATCATCTGGAGTAACTCGAAGAGCTTTCTCGAAAATTTGTCCACTACCAGTACCATCAATGGACTCTAAAGATGGTGTAATGACAACGGAATCAAAAGAAGGTGTGGTAACAACGGAATCCAAATGCGATGAGATGTCCCTGGACTCCAAAGGCGTTGTGATGTCTGCTGATCCTGTTGGAACCTGCTGCTTCCAAGGCCGGCCCCATGTTACTGCGTTACACACTTTGTGAACGGAACGTTAAATGTCATTTTATGTCACTTTAAAAATATAACCTCTTCGAACTGGAATCGACTTGCATTCATTTTTCACCCAAACATTAATTTCAAGAAAAAACGTTATAATCAAATGGTTTAAAAGGACAAAAGGAATTAAGGTTTAGGTCGACATGTTAATGGTTTTGAATAAATAATTTACTTTTGTGACTGCCTCTGTGATTGGTCGGGCCTTTGCCGGCCTGCATCACTGCAACGCAGAGGTTCTGGGTTCGATTCCTAACTTGGTAAATTTTGGAAAAATATTTTTATGTTATTTACTATTCTCTGCGTGTCTGAGAACGGCGCCAGAGTAGTCCGTTGTATATTACCCATATCACAATGGTAAGTTGCTTAACTTGGAGATATTCTTTAATGCTTAATCATTGAAGGTGCCAACAAGTGTATGTTTTACCCTATAAATATCAATAACATTTAAAAATATCTAAATACGTGACTAGGAAAACACCACAACTTTAGATTTATTGGTGAGCAATAAAAGGTTTTACATCTATGAATTTGTTTGTAAGTTCTCTTTATAGGTGAGCTTTCTTACAAATATATTCTACACATGCATCTAATAAATGGCTGAATCACATTCCACAATTCCACACTCGCAGTGGAACGCCCAAGTTTAAGAGAACGCCTGTTCGCTATTCACTCTGAGCTCGCTTTCTTTTCAAAGTTATTTATACTTTCGTTATTAGTTTCCATTGGCTGTTGGGAGACGATAATTTGTAGAATACATAATTTCAACACACATAGTTCATATATTTTTTTGACGAAGATTATATCTCTACGTCAAAAAAATATTGTCGTTTGCGGGCTTTTTCCGTGTGGAGATTACGATGAGGGTGTGTGTTACTTGCCGGCTTGGTACTAACCTGGTGGAGGAAGATTGCCGTTAATTGGAGTATCCACTAAAATTCTTCGTTGTAGTATACATAATTTCAACACACGTAGTTCATAAAAATTTTTTGACGAAGAAAAATTCTTTTGCAGACTTTTCACCTTGTGGAGATTACGATGGGGTTATGTGAGACTTGCCAGCCTGGTCCTACCCTGGTAGAGGAAGCTTGCCGTTGATTGGAATATTCAATAAAACACGCCGTTGTTCCGTTGTTGCAAGTGTAGCGGAAAACTATTATCATTCTCTAGACCCTGGCAGCCAGCCAACCAAACTTCATGAGACGACACCTCAGCTTCATCCAGTGTTACCACAGGGCGCAAGGCACCTCGCGAAAGCGGATTGGAAACAATCGCACGGAACAACTTCGACGCGTTTACATACAGGAGGACTTTCCTCAGGTTCCATCATTATCATTCAAGCTTAACGCTAATCCCGGTTTCATTCAAAAGGTCCGCTTTCCTACTTTTACTGCTTGACTGCGTGTTTTTTGGCATCTCTTACTAATAAATAAAGAATCGCCATACAAACATACATATTGTTTACCCCCAAATTAAGAAAGTTACGCTTGTGTTATGGGTAATATACAACGGACGAGTCTGGGGCGGATCTCTAACACCCAGACTATAGTAAATAACGAAGAAAATTCTTATCCAAAAACCATGCCGGGAAACGAAACCGGAGCCTCTGCGTTGAGATGGCTGGTAGTAAGGCTCGCTTAACCACAGAAACCGTCAAATGTTACTATTACACATTCATTTGTACTGTATACATATACACTAAAAAATCTCGGACCTGCATCAGTCGCATTATTGACGGACGGACAGGCAACCAACACTAATTCAGATACTACAAAAAGACGTCATTCACACGCACCCGAGCGCGGAGTGCAGATCCGCCCACCCTAAAAGTGACCTAAATAAATTTGATTTAATGGATCAATATACTCCATAGTTTGCGTCACCAAACATTGGTTGTGTGTGTGTGTGTGTTTTTTATTGTAGAGTTCAGGAGACAGGCAGATGGCCCACCTGATGGAAAGTGGTTACCATCGCCTATAGACATTTGTAACACCGAAGGTGCTACAAATGCGCTGCTGTTTTGTTGAGGGAGACTGGAATCTGGTCACTGATGCCAACACGCAATTCAATGCTGTTATGACGACATCGTCTAGACCAGGGGTGGTAGTCGTCCAGTCGGCCAAATGCTCTCCTGCCTGCCATATGGGTTTTACTAAGCATGTCGGTATGCAGCTTTGAATTGTACTCGAATTATACCCACCTCTAATGCGTGTCATTAGGACATTAATTTAGTTGTACAAGTTCGTTCGTTTTAATTAATTAGCTCTGTTGTCGTGGGGTAGTGGAAACAGACTTTCCCTAAAAATCGATTGGGTATTTTTTCATGGCAAGTAGCGGTGAAAGGAACCCCTGCGAAATACTTCAAATGCCTACTTAGCCAAATGAACTGGCGGAACGTGGCGCGCCTTGTTAGGAAGTTCCGTATTTGTGGGAAAAAATAAGATTACCTTGTTATTTTTTATATTTATAAAGTTCATGAAGTACGTGGGTTTAAATTATTCTACTAATATTATAAAGAAAGATTAGTATTTTTGTCTGTTTAGGTAACCTAAGTTTATGACAGCTGATATATAGTTATATGATTTGAGAATCTACTGTTGTAGTATTTACTCGTATAATAATGTCATAATGTGATAGATTTTGTTAGGTACTACTAAACAATAGCTATTTTAAGGCAGATGTTTGTTAATCTGTTGCACTGGATAACAAGGCGGGTTAGTGAATGCGATACTGTTATATTTACTAAATTAGTTTCTGCCCGCGACTTCGTCTGCTTAGAAGTTAAAAAAAAGTAAATTAAAAACGCCGCTGATTTTGAAACATTCTTCATTGGTGCTCTGCTTCTATTAGTCTTAGGGTAATGATATATATATATAGCATTCCTCGATAAATGGGCTATCTAGCAATGAAAGAATTTTTCAAATCAGGCCAGTAGTTGCTGAGATTAGAGCGTTCAAACAAACTCTTCAGTTTTATATATTAGTTTAAGATGTTTTAGTGGCATTTGTATCAGGTCTTAACGTTGTTGGACGTTTTAATTTGCAAACATTTATTTGATGGTACTTTTAATTAATTTATAGTATTCAAGCGGTGCCTGATTCCAGGCAGACACAGTTCTTCTACCCTTCGCCAGGCGTTGCGCTGTTCGGTATCTAAATTCGCTAAATATCCTTGTGTGATTTGAAAAATGTGTATAAAGACTGTATACGCGAGGCTTGGGGTGACAAAAAGGGAGATTGGAGGTCAGCGGGCCGGATTGGGCCCATTCTTTATATCATATTGGTAATATACCTGAACCTGAATGTGTGGCTATGACAAGATTGAATTGTTACCAACTTCAACTCATGTTTCCGTGATTACGATATGTGTCTTTATTGATTTATTATGCGAAGTTTCGATAACGCTTACAATATGTTTGTAACGAATAAACTCAAAAACTAGTTGATTGATTTCGAAAATTCTTTCACTACTCCAATACTACATAACACCAGATTAATATAGGGTATATAATAATTAGGGATCTCTACTTAAATTTCAATAATGTAACCCATCAATCTAAACAATACTTGGCGATGGAATCGGGTTCTACGATTTGATGAATATATAGATATATTTGTTTGAATGGGGCCCGGCGTTTTTTCAGAGCAGGACAACGTCTGCCAAAACCGCTAGTATTATATATTAATTATAATGCTAATTATATTTTGCTTCAATATTGATCGTCTTCGTTTTAGCCGACTGTTGTCCATTTGCTTTACGTAGGCCTCTCTAAGCTTGCGCCAGCTATCCCGGTCCTCCGCTGTTCTAATCCAGCCCCCACCGACGACCTTACGCAGATCGTCGGTCTATCGGGCTGAAGGGCATACTACACTACGTTAGCCGAGACGCGGTCTTTACTCCAGGACTGTGTGCTCTATCGACCATCAGTTTTGTGACAAATATGGCTGACCCACTGCCACTGCAGCTTGCTTATTTTCCGCGCCAGTGATATCGTATATTTAATTTCCTCAATCAAGAGTTTCCTGGATCACATCGCTTTTTAAGCGATAAGGCCATTCTTTGTTCAACTTAATTGTAAGCGACTTTTTAAGAACACAGTTTTAATTTATGATAAACAATAAAGCGTTTTAAATTATTCATTAGGTCATTCATTTGTATATTCAACCATTCATACGCTCTTTCTTTCATTCATTTACAGCAAGTTCCTCGCCATAAAATATTGTTACAAGTAGCAGGACTCGAAGTAAAATGCCGTTGGAATTATTATAGAGTTTATTAGAACTATACAAACACGTGAGTCGTGGTAGCGTAGTGGCTAGCGCACGCGTTCTAAACTCAAAGGTCGCAAGTTCGATCCTGGCCGGAACCCATGCACCACTTGGCTGTTTTCTGACCTAATGTGCATATTGTTACAATTACCACGTGCTAACAACGTCGAAGGAAAACATCGTGATGCAACCTGCAAATCGAAATAACCGATGTGTCAAACCTGCCAAGCAGTCCAAAAGTAATGCAGAAGGTCGTAATTCAATAAACGCCCGATTGTAGCACAAACGTCTTGCTACGCTCATGGTTATCGCTCGGCTGCCTCGTCGAGCTATTGCTTTATACTGCACAGATGCAACATGTCAGTCCGGCCGCTTTCCTAGTATCGTATTGTACTTTAAATCCGAACACCTTGCCAATGATCACAATACAACAATAGGCTGCAAAAGATTGCAATACAACAATGGGCTGTTTTCTAATCAAAAAATTTAAACACAAACTAAACAAAAGAAGTCCAAATGCCGGAAGGTAATAAAATGAGTTTTTAAAGGTAGGCAGGTGTGAATTTGTTATGTCGGGACATGAGTCGTTACAATATTTTTATTTACATATGTTTTTTTCTTCTTTTAAAAGAGAAAGTTACAAAAGAAGATTGTTCAGCGTGTCTCCATGAAACAGATTGACAATCCCCTTTATGCGTAGCCAATTAAAACTTAAGCAGCTGACATCATATAAATTGAATAAGTTTCATTACTGCCATGTAATATAAATCGGGGTACGGCATACATCGAAAGTTTGAAAACCGGTCGCTTTATTTGACTTTATTAACTAAATAATAGGACGCTATCCAGTTTTTAATTGTAATACTTGTGTAATGAGAAGGATTATTTACTCAGTTAACTTTTTGTTTTGTTCGTTAGCCATTCAGCCACTTTGTTAAAAATTGGGTTTTCGATCATTTTTATTATTATTTATTTCTTTGTTTCGAAGCTGGTAAATAGACAGACTGCTCAATTATAATATTGTTACAACTTAGGCCACGACAACGACAAATTCCACGTACAGATCTGTAAAAGTAGATTTTACCTGTCGGCATTTGAACTAACTGTAATCCTTTTATGATCGTCTTCTTTTGTTCACTTATTTATTGGCATACGTTTCCAAGTTATTTTGTAGAACAGCCTATTGTTCTATTGTACTCATTTACGGCCGCTTGCAGGCTGCATCATTAGCCAGTTGTGGCGGATTACATTTACAAGCTCCTTCTAGGAAATTGTGTCGACGTTGTCGGACGGCCACATTCGCATTTATGAAGTATAAACAACGCCCTGATGGAGAGAGGGGTCAGTTGAGTTTCAACTACAATACGGGCGTGACGTGTGTACATACATTCGGAAATCAAATAGTGACGGACTTTGCGCGTTTTATTGAATTACGATCTTATGCATTACGTTTGGATTTGTTGTGTTCGGGTATATTTTTACCTGTGTTACAAACGTTTGTATTCTAATAAACTATAATAATTCTAACGGCATTTTTATTCGAGTCCCGTTCACTCGTAACAATATAATAATAACAATAATATCTTTATTTCACGCAATAAACCCATATAAAATTATGGTCGGGTTTCTATATCTTATTAGTAATTCACTTGCCTTACCATCGGTTGAATTTTGTCATTATTCGTATGGAGTTTGAAGAGAGTGTCCCGTATAGGGTGGAGGAGCGAGATGGAATTAGCGATGAGTAGTACATGTGTGAGCCCAGTATATTTGTCCCGTATAAAATACATTTGTACTGATTTGGCTCAAAATTTGCACAATTTTTGGTCGCGCTACTACTCAAAAGTAAGAGGAAGGACGGAACGAGGCTTATGCTACAGTACAATAACGCCTCTACGGATATTGACATGTCAAAGAGGGACAACATGACAATGCCATAGTACGACTGCTAGTAAAATGAGGTGATCGATGCCGAACACAACCGATTCTTAACGAACATTTCCGAACTAAGTTTGAATGGGAAAAATGAGGGAATGACGCTTACCGCCTCACCGGCGGCGGTACAAACTGTACAAATTTCCTCGCCTCATTTGAAGTGGTACATTGTACTGGTTCAGTACAAAATGTCATGTTACTCTTACAAGCTCATTTTAAAATCATGTACTGCCCAACACTAGCTGGAATGCCCCTCCGTCTCAAAGGAAGACCTTCCAGCAAAGCTATTGTTGTTTGTCGCAGGCTTAGGCCCGTCTATTATTGTTGGAAATTTGTATATATTCTTTGTACACTTCGGGAATCATTTACGACCTCAATTATTGTACAGTGCCATCTATTGGTCAAATTTTAACCGATAGTAAGGCATATATTTAGAAACTGGCCGTTAATGATAAGTGATTACGGTTGCCTGTAGTCTTTCGCAATACCGGTTTCGAAGCCAACGCGTTACCAGACTTTAGATTGGTATAAAAGTGATGTGATATTGTGTTCGGATGGAGGGATGTAATAAAGGGATGTGATAGAGGATTCAAACAGGAGGTTTGTGATAGAGAGAGAGGGGCAAGTACGTCATCGGAATTCTCACTTACCGTTCGAAAAACAACTAACCCTTAGGT
This sequence comes from Dendrolimus pini, assembly GCA_949752895.1. Classification (NCBI taxonomy): domain Eukaryota; kingdom Metazoa; phylum Arthropoda; class Insecta; order Lepidoptera; family Lasiocampidae; genus Dendrolimus; species Dendrolimus pini. The sequence continues at coordinate 7,964,191 of OX457150.1, forward strand.
AGACATAGTTCCCAACCGGGTTCCCAACCGTACATAATTGTAAATCCGAACATTGAACTAATAAGTTCTGTTCCGAATAATAGTCTATTCACTTATGTCCCAGTGCCCGCTATAATATACAATTATGGGAACTGCATACGTCTAGTCATCGTAGCGGACAACAAACTACTGGCTAGCGCAATGCGGGAGGGAGCATACATATTAATAATTGCTCTATCCCGCTCGCACATCATCCGTCCCGCTCACACGTTCTGCTATATATTGTACTAGCTGTACGATTTAAAATTAATATTTGTAATTAAGGTTACCGTGTGTAAAAAAAAATTGGTTCAGTTCAGTTCACATTAGCACTCGACAGTGACTACTCACTGCCATCTGAAGGATCATTTAACCGCTACTTCTCTCTGCTATACAATTATATATTTATGAAGATAATCAGTAAAAATTAATAATATACATATTCTGTAGAAGCATAATACAATCAGTATAAAAATATTAAGAAACCTCAGAAAGTAAGCCAAACCCTATTAAGTAAAATGGCATCCGCTCCCAGGGCGACAAAAGAATGACTAATTAATTAGTAGCAATGACGTTCATTCGTCTGAAGGGAGGATAGACGGCAATATTTTCGGAAAATTAGATAGGCTGGGTCGCCTGACTGTGACGTGATACTTATGTAAAAGGTCACTGTGCCATTTTTAAATCAAGTAGCTGAGATTAACTTTGTTTGTAACCGACTGAAAAAAGGTTCTCATTTCGTCGTGTAAATGATATACATTGGTGATGGGAACCTTCTTGAAAGTAAATACATGTGTCAGAAGATTCCACTCTTCACGTTATGACAAAAAACGGCTATCAATAATTTATGCTACTAGCGGCCCCGGCAGACGTTGTCCTGCTCTATAAAAATAAAAATCTAGGACCCTATTCCAGCGCCACCTACCGGTTCTAATTGCGAATCTAAACCATCCGGGAACCCACTCAAACACACAAAAACAAAATCGCTCCAGGTGATTAGGAGGATTCTAGATCCGATCTCAGCGCCACCTACCGATTCCAATGGGATAAAAAGTCCTTATGTCCGTCTTCTGGTTCTAAGCTACCTCCCCACCAATTTTCAGCCAAATCGGTACAGCCGTTCTTGAGTTATAAATAGTGTAACTAACACGACTTTCTTTTATATATATAGATTACAAGGAAAAACTGACAAGTGACAAAATAAAGCGCAACAAAATTTTAACTTGAAGTGTTACGGGCAGATTGTTAATGTACTTGTCCAATTTGAAAACCTGCCTGTAAAACTTCAAGTTAAACTATTGTTGGGATTCATTCACAAATCACTTGTCAGTTGAAGTTTTTCTACTTGTACGTTGCGATTAGTTTTTCCACTTGTACGTTGCGATTAGTTTTTCCACTTGTCCGTTGCGGTTCATTTTTCCACTTATCCGTTACCATTTGTTTTTCCACTTGTCCGTTGCGATTCATTTTTCCACTTATCCGTTACCATTTGTTTTTCCACTTGTCCGTTGAAGTTTCACTTCTAATATGTGTCCCAGCACACATTTCGAGTTTTCGCTGGTTTACTGCAAATGATGTTTTGGTTAGGTTAGGTACATTTTAATTAATGCATTTTTTATGTAAACATATTTTATTTTATCAAACAAAAAACTGCATTCGATCCGGAACCAAAAAAACATCCATAGTCTACTCTAAAATTATACACATACAACGGAACGTTAACAAATGCGCATCTTTCGTCATCAATCTTCATTCGAACCTCAAATTATGTTAACAGAAAAATATTTCAAAAAAAAATAATTCAAAAATATTTCGTTTGCTCCGAAACTACTGAACCGATTTGAAAAATTCTTTCACTGTTGGCAAGCTACGCTATTCCCGGGTGGCATAGGCTTTATTATATTTACAAAAAAATTAGGGATCCTTACTAAAACTCCAATAATGATACCCAAGATGATTTCTTTTCCTTAAATCACTTGCGCTGCGAAAACTATTGATGATAGAATAAAATAATGTACTACGACTTTGTAGAACACATCATTATTTACAAAAAGTGTCGCGCCAGCATATGTCTAACTATTATAGTTATGCCACAATAAGTGTTCTTTTATTTTAAAAATGTAATTAAAATGCCGCCGCTAGAAAAGGCTCTTTATTTGTATCTTGGTATTAATCCTTATCAAAATAAATGACTTCATATCCAAGACTGCTTCAATACCTTTATATAACTTTTTGAGTTATTCAATTCGCACATCCCATTCGAAAGATATCACGAGTTTAAAAATGTAAGAATTAGACCACGTGACTGTGACACCTTTTCGTGAGCGAAACATCGTAAGACCCCCTCTATATAGAAGTTTCACTTCAAAAATATTTGCGTGTTGTGTGCGTGTGTGCATGTGCGCGTCCGTATGTGTGTGTGTGTGTGTTTGGTTTTTAAATATGTGCATCGAGTATTAGAGAGGAATAAATCAACAAAGATGAGTATAACAATGGCCATCGGAACAGCAGTGGTCGTGTTTGAAAGGGAAAAATAAAGAAAGAATCAATTTATTTCCAAATGCGACATACACTAGGGAGTCCGGTACCACGGGGTACAGTGGTGTAGTACAGCAACTACACACAAATGCACTGCCACACCACCCAAAAATTAGACTATAAAACTAACAATATACTAAACTTTTGCCATTCTGTGGACTAGAAGAAATTGCTAGACTGTATTCGATATCAATACCGGCCACGATAGGGAATGACAAATGCTTAAATACTCACTTTGCTATTTTATACAGAACCCTAACTATACAGCGGTTAAAGAAATAACTAGCCTACTAAATTGTAGGCTTTCTTAAACCACTTCTCTTTGAAAAGTTGATTTACTGTATTTTTACAAGCTAAATGCCGTGTCTAGATGTTTTTAATTAACTTGATTATTGTTGGTTTCAACATTTCACTCTGTAAATGGTCATGGCAAGATTTCTATAACTAGAATTTGTCGATGTTTTTTTTAAAGTATTGAATAGGTTAAACCTTCACCACAAGAATAGAACACATTGCCGTAGTCTCTCTTTCTCGACACTTACAAGCTATTTTTTTTAATTACCTAATTCTGAAAGAAATCAACGATAAGATATTTTTTTTAACAACCTTTTTTTTATTTTTTTTTATTGCAGGAGATCAGCAGACAGGCAGACGGCCCACTTGATGGAAAGCGGTTACCGTCGCCTATGGACATTTGCAACACCAAAGGTGCTACAAATGCGCTGCTGCTCTCTTAAGAGAGTGGAACCTGGTCACTAATGCCGGAACACAACACAAGATTGTTATGGCGGCCACTCTAGACCAGGGGTGGTCGCCATCCAGTCGAGCATACATATAATACCCTACCACCTGGCTGTGGGTTGTTTTGTCGCCTCTTACGACAGGCCGCGCGGCCGCAGGAAATTGTATTCTCTCTCCGTTCCTGCACGGATAAAAAAAACAACCAACAACAACAAATAACCTGCAAAAAAATAGTTTTAATCCAAGAAAGTTTTAATCCAAAAAAGGTTTAATACTGAACAATGAGTTAAAGTTTTATCCGTGGAGTGGAGAAAAAATACAATTTCCTGCGGCCGGGCGGCCTGTCATAAGAGGCGACAAAACAACCCACAGCCAGGATAGGGCATTTACCCGTCTGGATGGCTACCACCCCTGGTCTAAAGTATGTCTCCATAACAACTTTAAGTTCTGTTCCGGCATTAGTGGCCACGTTCCAGTTTTCCTCAAGAGAGCAGCAGCGCATTTGTAGCACCTTTGATGTTGCAAATGTCCATAAGCGATGGTAACTGCTTTCCATCAAGTGGGCCGTCTGCCTGTCTGCTGAATTCCTGCAATAAAAAAATAACATATTATCTACTTTTTTTCACAAGCATTGGTTTTTATATATAGAAATGTATGTATGTTATTATAGACATCTGTTTAGCATTCGTAATATTATGGTGATTCATACATATTATTCATAATATTTTAGTAAGTAAATTCATTCAATTTATGTATTCAAATTTATGGTAATACGCAATTGACGTAGGAACTCTATTTCGGTAGTAACCCAAGTACTTATTATAAACAATAGAGCAGTGCTCAAACTTTTTATGTTCAAGGTACATCTAAGAAAACGAAAATCTTTAGAGGTATAAAGAGGTATAAATAAAAATCATTTTTTAAGTAATATTAATCAACATTTATATATTAATATCGAAACAATATTTATTATTAATCAACAAACCTAAAGTTTAAATTGCAGAAAAGTAGTTGTTATTAATCAACAAACCTAAAGTTCAAATTGTAGAAAAGGTATTTATTATTATTTATCAATAAACTTAAAGTTGAAATTGCAGAAAAGTAGTTATTATTATTAATCAACAAACCTAAAGTTTAAATTGCAGGAAAGTAGTTAGTATTATTAATCAACAAACCTAAAGTTTAAATTGCAGAAAAGTAATTATTATTATTAATCAACAAACCTAAAGTTTAAATTGCAGAAAAGGTATTTATTATTATTAATTATCAAAACTAACGTTTAAATTGCAGAAAAGGTTATCAATGAGAAATATGAGTATTTTTCTTACCCTTATATTATTTACTAAAAATAAGTTTATAACGTAACTTATTTTTCCGAGGCACACCAATTAATGACCACGGTACACCAGTGTGCCGCGGTACATACTTTGCGGAACACTAGAGTTTTAAGTAAGTAGCTCTATTTTACACACATAAAAACCTTATCACATTTTTTTACACCTCGAGCGAAACCGCGGACAAAAGCTAGTATAGGGACCAGCCACAAATTACGTCACACAAATTTTATGATTTTTTGACCCCTCTCCCTTTCATGCCCAAACTGGTCACATTCGTGAGACTTCTTCCCCCCTAGCACATATTTTATGACTTTTCATCAAGATCTTATTAATTTAAAACAGCAGTTCCTTTATTAGCTAAAATAATTTAGTTTTATAAAAAGGTATTTTAATACAAGCTTTTGAAATCCTTGATATCATGTAGCAGCAGAGTGCTAGTCAACACAAGTAAAACGAGCCCAAACACGACGGGTCTATCTTGTTTAGTACAGGAGTTCCTATGGCCACCTTCCGACTCCATCATCATATCAGCTCAATGGTACCATATTATTGCATTGTCGCGCGATATACATATGTGTGCAAAATTTCAGCTCAATCGGAAACCGGGAAGTTGGTCAAATTTAACTTGCAAGATTTCACCCGGACTTACATACATTGCAAGTTAAATAAAAGCTTGTAATACTCGTATATTAGATTTTCGAAGTCGATGTATCGTAATGGCTAGCGCACATGTCCCAAACTCAGAGGGCGCGGGTTCGATCCTGGCCGGAACGCATGCACCGCAGGCAGTTTTCTGATCAAATGTGCGTATTTTTACAATTACCACGTACTAACAACGGTGAAGGAAAACACCGTGATGAAACCTACACATCTGAGGTACGTTCCTTACAAAAAAAAATCTAGCTAAAGTCGCTTAAAAATCCGTTGCCTGGCTTAGGAGTTATACAGACAGACAAACGCCGGAAAACTTTGATTTATATTATTACGACCTAGGTGCAGGCAAAGACAAAATCACACCTGCATAAACACATTTTATTACCTTTTCGGCTTTTGGTCTTTTTTGTTTACTTTGTGTTGAAAATTTGTGATTAAAAAACAGCCCATTGTGTATTGTAATCTTTTACGGCCCAAATTGAGAGATGAGTCAGTCAAGCGATAACCACGAGCGGAGCAAGACTTGTCTACATTCGGTAATCTATTTAGTGACGGACTTAGCGCGTGTTACTGAATCGTGCATTACGTTTGGACTGGTTGTGTTTAGTTATATTTGTACCTCTGTTATACGTGTTTGCATAGTTCTAATAAACTCTATAGTCATTTTAACGGCATTTTAATTCGAGTCCTGCATCTCGTTACAATATTACAAAGGTTTATCCACGAAAATACATATTTTTTCAAATAAAACAAATGAAGAACCTCAGCTGTTTTTTAAGTAAGCGAAAAACTGATATTTTTTTAATAATGTGACGAAACTGGTCATTAGGGTACGCCGGGGAAAATAGTGATCATTAGTCTGATCCTCTAAGCCATTGGGATTTGGTCCCCATTTATGCCTACCCATAAAAGAGGCTGTCATTATATGATAAATTACATTCCACTTTATGGATACATTTCTGAAATTCTCGAGTGTAGGTACTTCTAGTCAAGGGTTTCTAAGAAGCCCCCTTGGAAGTTTCATATAAATACTGACGAACTAACTTTGAAACTCCTTAACAAGCTAATTTTTTACAAACGTAACACATGACAATGATGTTTGTCAACATATTTTTCTTACATATTGTTACGAGCTACAGGAATCGAATTAAAATGCCGTTAGAATTACTATAGAGTTTATTAGAACTATACAAACACGTATAACACAGGTAAAAATATTATAACGCGCGCAAAGTCCGTCACATGTAGTACACGCGTCTTGCATCGCTTGTGCTTATCGCTCGACTCGCATCTCTCGATTGGGGCATTGCTTTATACTGCACAAATACAATATGTCTCGGCCGCGTAGACTGAATTTCTTAGAATCACACCTGGCTTATGACTACCATAAAAGATTACAATAAACGAATGGGCTGTTTTACTAATTACAAATTTTAAACACAAAGTAAACAAAATAAATCCAAATGAAGAAAATGTACGCAGGTGTGAATTTGTCTTTTGTCGGCATTCAGGTCGTAACAATATTAATGATGTGACGTCTAGATCGATGCAAAATAAACGTAAATTACATTTTTAGAAACGCTTTATTTTACTCGATTCGGTAATGTGCGACTTCCTATATCGATTGAAATTTTGTAATTACATCATCATCGATAATTCACGTAACTACTAAAATTTGACACATGTCAAATGTGGCTTTATAGAGTGGCCGGACTATAGGTTTTATTTGAAGTTTTACCAAAAATTAAATTAAAACTGTTATTTAGAGCCCAGATGAGACCGCATACTACACATACCACATCTGTGGACTGGAGCAACCACCTACCAGCTTAATCCAATGGACTGTATTCAATATCGAGCCGTTTGCGTTGTCGATGATCCCATGCTCTCAGATGGTCTATATATACACCTGGCGAAGGCCAAGACTACACGTCTACGTCTACGTCTCTGCACATTTCATCGATTGTATACCGGGGAGGGTTCAGAGGAACTGTTCCGAATAGTGCCTTTGTCTTCGTTCTACCACCGCATCGCGTAAGACGGTCATCCTCACTTCCTTGCGCTACTTCATTCATTTACGTAATTTTTTAAATTTACTAGTGCCTTACTCGCTTGAAAATGTCTAAAATACTGAACTAGTAAATTAAAAAAAAATATGAGCGACGTTTAAAATTGAAATTTTGATTTGAAACTGTCAGAAACGTATTAATTTTTGGTCTACAAACTTATACCGCAACGAGAAAAAAGAACCCAATTTTTTTGGTGATTTTTGAAATCTTAACAAATTTGAAGCAACCTCTTTAAAGATTTTTGAGCTATCCTTTGGAGGGAGTTCTTAAAACATCACAAACTAAAAAAAAACACTCGAGACTCAAAAACAAGTCGTTGTTTTTGCGTTAGCTATACGACCTAGCCCCTCCGCTGGCCCAGGCAGGATCGAGCAGACTCTAGGAGCTATATAAAGTTAATGATTCCAACACTACGTGGAAATAAATACCTACAACATAACATAAATATATACGAGAATTACTCATAAACTTTAAAACTTATTAAGTACAAATTTTGTTTAATGAAACCCTTTTAAAGTATAGTTAAGTTACTATAAACTCAGTTAACAGTAATTGCCAACATAAAATGTTAGATTTAACTGATAACGAGTCAAAAACTTGAAATAGCATCACGTTATGGTTATTTATGGTGAATCAAATTGAGTATTATAGGTAGTAATGTTTAGCTTTTAACTATGCGAGCGTTGTAGCGAATGTAGTAATACATTGTTAATAGAGATTAGATTACAAATTGGTTAAGTGCGTGTAAGTTCATATAGGATGCTTTTTTATCGCCTCCTGTGTCGTTGTGTAAGGCAGAAGTTCTCTTTAAATGTAATATTTGTTTCGTTTCTGTCTTTTAATCTATACTATTTTGATCCTAGTTACCTACTAATAACATCATATAGGGTTCTTGACATCGAGTACTACTACGAATATGTACAACAAACCCCACGCATTTCGCAATAATTTAATTGAATATAAATTAATTTAATTTAATAGCTTTTAATTTTAAAATTTTCTGTTCTAATTTTATTGCCTGAAATACAGACATTATTATTATCAATATTTTTGTGAACAAAATCTACATACCCATGAAATATTTAATAAAACTACGTTTTAACCGTTTTAAGCGCGGTTATTTATTTGATTTTTATTATTTCAACGTTTAAATTACCGCGCTTAAAACCGTTAAAACGTAGTTTTACTATGTGTACAAGTCGCGAAATCTTAAGCAAATATTCTATTGTATTTTTGTTACGCAATTGTGGACCAATTTTCATCTTTTTTTATTTGTTCGAAAGATTATACTTCTGAAATGGTCCAATTGTCGCGATCTGATGAATGGATCCCAGGGAAATCGTGTCACCCTTATTGAAGACAGCCGTCCACCCCTACAGTCTTCGAAAGGCAAAACTTGTACACACGTGTCAGTAATACAATTTGTACAGGCGCTTAAAATATTGGTTCTGAAGATATTCGAGCAAAAAAAAAATTTTTTTTTTCAAAAACAACCGACTTCAAACAAAAAAAATCTACAACACCTTGAAGAGGAAAAAATTAGTTCTAGTTTTATCAGGGTGTTTTTTAGTTTTTTTGAAATATACATTTTATTTCCAAAATGATTACGGAACTCTAACAATAAACAACATGTGATTTGCCTGAGCTGGCATAAGTAGAGTGTCTTCACGCGAACTATGATTGGCAGGGGATCCTTGAATAATTGGATACAGTGTACTCACATAAACTGTCAATCTCGGCATTTTTCATATCTTAATATTTAGCTATTGCTATTGCTATACACATATTTATATATCTTATACTAATATATTGACGGCCTCTGTGGTCGTGCGGGCTTAGCCTTTGCCGGCCTACCTCACTGCAACGCAGAGGTTCCGGGTTCCATTCCTGGTATAGTAAATTTCGGAAACGTATTTTCTCCGTTATTTACTATGGTCTGGGTGTCTGGGATCGGCTCCAGTGTAGTACGTTGTATTACCTATTATATTACCCATAACACAAGCGTAACTTGCTTAATTTGGAGATATACAATATGTGTGTTTGTCTGCGGATTATTTAATATATAAAGCTGAAGAGTTTGTTTGTTTATTTGTTTGCTTGAATGCGCTAATCTCAAGAACTACTGGTTTGATTTGAAAAATTCTTTCAGTGTTGGATTGCCCATTTATTGAGGAAGGATATAGGCTTTATCATCACGCTAAGACCTGTAAGAGCGGAGCGCCAGTGAAGAATGTTTCGAAATCGGGGATTTTTTAACTATTCCACGCGGACGAAGTCGCGGGCAGTATCTAGTGTATAATATTATTATGTTATTGACTATTTTTTTGCCCTATATTTATTCATATAATGTAAATACAATTTATTAAAACAATTATAAAATTACATACTATTGAATACAATTTAAGAAAACTTAACTTATTTGTATTGTATTCTACCCATAGTCCCTCAAGACTATAAGTAGAATACTGAGCCCAGATCACCGTCTTCTATGGGTAAGGTGCCCAGAAGGCTGGCTACGTTTCCTCGCTGGATCGCCATACTGATCCGTTGGCCGAGGTAGGCACCAGCCTTCTGATCACCTGATTTATATTATTTATATTTATTTATTTATTCTAGTTATATGTATTATATGATATTTTTATATCCTATTTACATGTATTTAATTTGAACACTACTATAATACACTTTTTTTTAATCGGCTGGCAGACACCCATATTGTATGTTCCTAAATTAAGCAAATTAGGCTTGTGTATGGGTAATATACAACAGACTACTCTGGGACCGATCTGGATCTATCTTTCATCTATCATTTTTGTTATTGCTTGTAGGCAATGATTTTGAGAGAAACCATCAAGCATTTCCCTCTGCGTTATATAATAGAGTTGCTTAAGAAGGGAGTCGTATAATTTATTAGAAGCCGCCAACGCTTTGGCAACGCCTGTGGTGTTCAAAACGTCCATTGGAAAAGGTAACCACATTCCATCAGTTAGGACGTCTGCCTGTTGGCCTGTTTCAGGAAATAAAAGAAACTGATAAGCCTGATGATAAGTGGTTAATGTCGCCTATAGAAATCTACAACACTAAGGTAGCCGAAGCGTTGTCCCGTCATGACATTAAATATATGTTTACGCTCTTTTAAAGAGTTCCATATTTTAACGCTCTAGACAAACCTCAGCAAGTTCATACTATAGGCTGGTCTTTTCCCAATCCATTATTATTTTTTGGTACAAAGTTACATGTCAATTAGTATGCTGTACAATGATGTATAAGTCACGAACTTTTGATGCTTACTTAAACCAGAATTCGAAGAGTGATATTTAGGTTTTTTTTTAAATAAACGTATATATATTTTTTATTTATTTTAACAACAGTTTCTTAATTACCAAAGCCATGCAAACATACTGCCGGCGCAGCTGATAGAAAGAAGTATTTTCTGTGTTTATGTATCTCAAGTGCTTAGTAAAGTAAGTATTTTATAAATGCGGTAATAACTCCATATTACTGTGAATGTGTTATTAGCCCGGTTCTGTAAAGCCAACCGCTGACCAACGCCAAAAGCCACATACACGTCACATTATAATTTTCAAAACCACAATATAAACAGAATCGCTACTAATACACACTTTAAAAGTATTATATTACTTAGTGGGTTACGATTACGACAAATGCTGTAATGTCCGTTACAAGACACCCTTTAACACAGAACCACCACAAATTTGTGGTCAAATACAGATAATTGAAACGAACGTTAACTGATGTTTTCTCCCTTTAACTCCATAGAATTTGTATTAGAATAAAACAGACGATATAATTCTCTCGGTTTTGGCGCGGCAATTTTGATGGCAGCTGGCAGCTTGTGGATAAAAATAATATTAAATTTGGACCCTTAAAAGGGTTAACTTATTATTCATAGAATCTACTAGTTAAAGCTCCTACTGATATAACGACATAACATTTGCGAGATCCGACGCCGGACTTAGCAAGTAAATTTCTTTCGGACTTCTACTGTCAAATCCTAGAGTGTGAAATATGATTAATATTAATAAAGAGATTTCCGATACTTAAGATGAGTAAAAATTTAGTAGTTATCGAATCATTTTTTTTTACTACATTTCAAAAATATTATTTATTATTATTTCACTTTATAATTTACTTCATTATTACTCGTGTACCCGAAGTTTACCGATCAAAAAATCAGATTATATTTCTACTTAGTAGATGTTATGAGCATTCCGCAATGCTTGAAGACGAAAGTCTTCGAGTAGTGCGTCCTCCCCGTCCTGCCCTACGGGGCCGAGACGTGGACACTGACGGCAGGATTGGTCCACAAGTTCCAAGTCACTCAACGGGCTATGGAGCGAGCTATGTTGGGTGTTTCTCTTATGGATAAAATTAGAAATGAGGATATCCGTAAGAGAACCAAGGTAACCGACATAGCTCGCAAAATTAGCACGTTGAAGTGGCAGTGGGCCGGTCGCGTCTGCCGCAGGACCGATGGCCGATGAAGCAAACGAGTCCTGGAGTGGAGACCGCGTCTCGGTAAACGTAGTGTCAGACGCCCTCCAGCCCGATGGACCGACGACCTACGCAAGGTCGCCGGTAGGCGCTGGATGAGAAAGGCAGCGGACAGGTATGAGTGGCGCCATCTTGGGGAGGCCTACGTCCAGCAGTGGACTGTAAATGGCTGACGACGACGAGATGTTATGAACTAAAAATAAAACTATTTATATTTTTATATATTTATTTTTATATTTTATTATATATTTATATTTATATATTTTTTATATAGAAACTTAATAAAGAATTTTATTATTATTTATTATTTATTATTATTACTATTATTTTTGTAAAACGTTTTCTATACATTTTCTGTGTTTAATTATTGTTAAGAGTTGCAGGAGTCGAATTAAAATACCGTTGGAATGACTATAGAATTTATTAGAACCATACAAACACGTATAAAACAGATACAAATGTAACTGAACATAACTAGTACAAACGTAATGCACGATTCAATGAGACGCGCAAAGTCCGTCACTATATAGACTATCGAATGTACACACGTCTTGCCTCGCTTGTGGTTATCGCTTAACTGCCGATCTCTCCATTGGGGCATTGCTCTATACTGCACGAATACAGTATGTCTCTCGGCCGCGTAGACTGAATTTCTAAGAAACACACCTGGCTAATGACTACCATAAAGATTACAATACACAATGGGCTACTTTTCTAATTACAAATTTTAAACACAAAGTAAAAAAAAGAAGTCCAAATGCCGAAAAGGCAATAAACTGCATGTGTGAATTGGTCTTCGGTCCATTTCATCCATTTCGGTCGGTCGTAACATTTTGTTATGCGTTAAATTAGTGGTGGCACAATCATTTTGTAAAAGATGAATTATTTATGTGCGGCCTCCTTAACAAAAATGTGAGTAATAACAACTCGTGAGTAACAACTCAACAAGTCGACAACTAAACTACTTTCCTCTAATGAATTAAATGTAGCTATTATTCTTATTAAAAGTTCCAAGTGAAAGCGAAAAGTTTTTCACGAGAATTAAGCCTGGAACGGCTTTTCCTAAGTAATTGAAACAAAACTAACAGTTTATGATACTCCTAGACTCATTATTTTGTGTTAACGAATCACTTTCTTGGAAAATGTAATAAAGATTAATTAATTCCTATTATTAATAATTTTCTTGTTACTTAGGCAAGATATCGTAAGTTTTAATGGTTTATTATATAATCTATTTAATCCGCACCGCACTCAAAGTCTGTTAATTATGCTAAGTAATTTCTTAGTTCAGATTATAAAGTAATAAATTTAGAATAAAAAGACTAATCCTGTAGTGTGGTGTGACATTCTTACAGATAAAGGAGTAGAGTGAATAGAAAGAATATAATAAATCGCCCAATAAAAGACCTGTCGTTTTCAAATCAGCCAAAATTTGAATTTTTTAATATTTTTTTAAACTGTGCAATTATAAAATGTCCTTTTGTCCATAGCTTTGAATAATTGAAATAGATTTTATCTAATTTTGCTACTAAAACTTAAGTTTTTAAAGCTTATTAATTTAAATGATAACGTGGGATATAGAATCAAAATTTACAAATATAAAAAATAAAACTTCGTTTAAAAAAACCGACTTCAAAAACTAAAAACTAAAATGTATAAAATAACTTATTTCTAAAGCTATTATTATTCACATATATTATCTAAAACATCTTAAAGTCGGTGCTTAGTAATTTTCAAAATATAGTAATTTTTATGTTTTACTTTGCACCGACTTCAAGATGTTTTAGATAATATATATTAATAATAATAGCTTTAGAAATAAGTTATTTTATACATTTTAGTTTTTTAGTTTTTGAAGTCGGTTTTTTTAAACGAAGTATTATTTTTTATTTGTTACTTTTTAGTGTCTAGCTATGTATGGGAGGACATACGAATGGTGCCGCGCTTCTTAAAAAATATAGGTTCCAAGAACTGGGAACAAAAAAATGTACGTAAAATGAAAACTACTGGGCCAAACTATGTCAAATTTTTAGGGGACCACATGGCAGCTATTCCGCGTCGAACAAAACAAGAATCACGTAAATCGAATCATAAATCACGGAGTAATCGGGGTACATATGGAACGAAGTGAAAATTATTTTCATGAAAAATGTTCATAAAATGAAAATTACTGGGCCAAACTATGTAAAATTTTTAGGCGACCAATTGGAAGCTATTCCGCGTCGAACAAAAAAGAATCACGTAAATCGGATCATAAATCACGGAGTAATCGGCGAACATACATAAAAAAAAAAGATCCCGACGAATTGAGAACCTCCTCCTTTTTTCGAAGTCGGTTAAAAATTGAAAGGGAGTTTTGTTTATTCCCTCCTCACAGTCTTGGAAACAATTTATAATTTTTAAATCGGTACATATTATGTAAATTTATTTTAAAAAATGGAGTTTCTGCACGATATGTATCTGAATTTTTGCTGCCAAACCCACAAATATAAATAAAAGAATTCGTTTTTACAACATGCAGGTGTGCGGTCTTTGTTGATATGTAACAATTATAAATAAAAAATATATAGTAATAATAGTGTTTTACATTGTACGTTCTAAATTAATAATTTCTCCTATTTGAAATAATGCCGAAGTTCACAATGTTGGTGATCACATGTCAATCCACACAATATCCGACCCATAATTTATTTGAAGACCTCTTATTTGCTTGATTACTGTTATTTGTGTTCCGGTGGAGGATGTAGGTTGCTTTCAACACATTGTTTCGAATTATTATCACTTTCAGTTTTATAGTTTTTATGTTTCGTGTTTTAATAATCATGTACTTTTTTATACATTAAGTTCAACAGACAAGCAGACGGCCCACTTGATGGAAAGCGGTTACCATCGCCTATGGACATTTGCCACACCAAAGCTCCTACAAATACGCTGCTGCTCTCTAAAGGGATTTCCCTCTATCCGTGCAGGAATGGAGAAAGAATACAATTTCCTGCGGCCGGGCGGTCTGTCGTAACAGGCGACAAAAGAATCCACAGCTAGGTGGTAGGGTATTTTTCCGTTTGGATCGCTACCAGCCCTGGCCTAGAGTATGCCGCCATAACAACCTTCATTTGTGTTTCGGCATTAGTGACCAGGTTCCAGTCTCCCTTAAGAGATATGTATGTCTGTGTGTCTGGATGTTTCAGCTAATCTCTGAGAAGTATAAGGAGTAACTTAGGCTATTTTTTCTGGGTCCCGTAAAAAAAAAACACGCAGATGAAGTCACGGACACAGCTTGTCGAATATAAAACTTGGTTCTATTTTGCGGTGTTTATTCCAAAAAGAATGGCCCGTAAAACCTAAAAAGTCAGTTTAAATCAGTAATCATATCAAGCGGCTACCAGTTACTTATCGTGTAGATCTTTAATAAATAATATAAAAAAATATTGAATGAATGAATGAATGAATGAATGAATATGCTTTATTGTGTTTTAAAGAAACAGTTAACAGAAACAAAATTTTACAATACAATAGGCGGTCTTATCGCTATTAGCGATTTCTTCCAGACAACCTTTGGATGGACAAAACATTTGATAAGAACAGGGGTATGTTGCATTATTCTCACTATCGAATGAGTATCTTATAAATATACATATCTTATAAATACATACATGATATAATATACATACATTAATAAAAATATAAATATTATACTAACATGATATATGTAAATAAAATATTATAAAATACACTTACATAAATAAATATATATTATTAGTATGTATAATATTATTAGTATGTTTTCAAGAACTTGTTTAAGAGACACTTACATCATTAATTAAAAGGAGGAAATGCTCAACGGAAGTCAATTGAACTGTTCAATTAATAGTGTTTGACATATTAGACCAAGAGCTAACAGTAGTTTTGAGTAAGTTTATCTATTTCAGACTTTTATATAGAATACAAGCAAAAAGCGGTGCTTTGGAGGGGCTCGCGAAATACTCTACCTAATAACAGTTCAGTTGATATTATACATGTAATAACAAGGTGCAGAATGCTAAAACGTGGCGCAAATTTGTCAAAACTCTAGCAACTCCAATGTAATTTAAGATTAATTTTGATATAATACTAATATTTTAATACTACCTCAAACATCAAGCAAGAGCCAAGTGCGTCTGTCTGTTCATCAATCTACGTACTATGTGACAACTATTTTTCTCAGAAACTATAGGGTTTATATGCATGAAACTTAGCTAATAATATATTCTAAATGTCGCTATACAATGGTGGGATGAAATCGAACTATGGGTAACTATTTGATGTATTTTTTCAGTGTGCATAATAAAGTTGAGTATCGTTAGTTAGATTTTTTTAAATGTTACAATTTTCTTAATATTTTTTTTTATTTGATTCAACTGTGTGAAAATATTAATTAATAAACGGACATTTTTTTATAACTACTCTACGGACTCGAGTTCCGTACCCTTTTTTAAAGCTTTATTTCTAGATTTAATTTTAAAATTTAACACGCTTATTATTTTAGTTCTTGTGTGTGTGTGTGACATTAATTAATTTGTGTTGAAGTGTATCTTACGAGTGACTTATTATATTAATTTATCCTAGTTTTAATACTAAACTTATACTAGTGTAGAGTGTATCTGTTACATGCTGGTGTTGTGAGAAAGTGAATGTGCAGTGTGAGCCTTATGTCTATACTTATATTTTATCCTATCTAGTGTTGTTTTTTTCCTTTCTGTGTCTGGGTTATTAATTTTTAGGTGTCTTGGTGTGTCTTGGTTTGGTTGTAAAATGTGCGTGTAATGCAATGCGGTGGTAGTGCGCGTTGGTTTAGTGTGTGTATAAGTTTTGTTGTTTGTTTATGACTTTGTGTGGTTTTCTAATTTATTGTTTAATTGTTGTGACATGAAAATTTTCAGTTTTTGTTAATGATGGATGGTTTAGGAGGGGGATTATTGGCCCTCCATTAGGCGTTGGACCACCGTCTTGTCTCTCATGCGTATCGCGATTTTTATATTGTAATATGGACATTTGCAACACCAATGGCTACAAATGCGCTGCTGCTGCTATCTTAAGGGTGACTGGAAACTGGTCACTAATGCCGAAACACAACTCAAGGTTGTAATGGCGGCATTTTTTGGACCTGGGATGGTAGCCATCCAGTCGGGTAAATACCCTACCATCTGGCAAATGAGAAAATGACAAAAAATGACGACATTTATCGAATCTACTGAACCCTTAAATTATATCTCTGTTTTATCATGAACTAAACAAATCGTTTGGACCGACCGCTAGCTCTCTGTCTATATATACCTATTTATATATAAGCCGCCGCTTACACTCCACAAGGTTCGGGTTTAATGTATATTCAAATTTTGGTCTGATTCCTTAAGTAACATGGCTGATAGCTTAATCTGATTTGTGAAATTGAATCGATTGAATTCTTCCATTTTAATTGTGTTTCGATGGTACGATGATAACCGCTTTCCGTCAAGAGGGCCGTCTGCCTATCTGTTGAACTCCTGCAATAAAAAAAATCAATAAGTGAAATTTTACATGTAACATTTTGAAAATAAAATGAGCAAACTAATATAACATTATAATAAATAATCTATCCTACAATATATACATGCTTGTTAATAAAGAATAACGGGTATACGGGAGGTGTTAGCTCGACGTAATTCCACAGCAGTTTATTGCTCCGGTTGAAAGCTATTTTTACATCGCAACGAGGAAATTAGGAATTCCTAAAGTTCCACTTTAGGAAATAAAGGTTAGTGTGGTGTTAGTGCGAGATTTATATAAGGAAACAGGTATCACTTTGAGAACTGTTTTATTGGACTTGAACCGGGATTTCAGTATTAATCATCGACATACCGAGATTTTCCGGTTTTTTTTCGATACTTTCCGGACTAGTTGGTTTGAAAAAAATCCGTTAATAGTATTTGTGATACGTATTCATTCTATTAAATGCTATTTATGATTTATATCCAAATAACCGAAATAGGCGGGACGTTTGTCATCTTTACGGAACTCTTTTTTTATTAGCGGACTACCAAGCAGTTCCTCAATTTAATTTTCTATTCATAACCAAGGTTTGGACACCGGTAAAAAAGTCAAACCGGTTATAACCTAAGTATTAGGCTGTAACTGGTTTGACTTTCTACCTTTTCTTTTCTGTTTTGTTCTCATTATAAGCTCATCTAAACGGATTTTTGGAACAAATTTTCGCTAAATAGGTCTTATTAAATAAACAGGTTTCGAATTGTTCTTGGGGCACACCGCACACCGACAGACTAATGGTCTTCTGTAGTCTCCTAGATGACCTAAGTTGCATTATTAAAATATATAATTAGACGCATTTTCTCACTTGTTACACTGGTGGTTATGACTGGTTTAATGAAAACAACAAGAACCGTACTAAATAGGATAATATTAACTGTATTACAAGCCATAGCACGTTTGATTATTAAACAGTGCCATCTAGTTACAACATTTATAACGCCATCTGCAACAGTGGTACAGCACGTTTTCAGTCGCACACAAACATATGCTGCGAGAGATGCAATTATACTTCCTCTTCTCGACTTGTTTATTCGGGTTCATATAAATACTGTCTTTAAGGTTCCCACACCGAACCAGATTCTTGACTATTATCCCCGCAAATTGCTATTGCGCCTGGTCGCCATTTTGGTGACGTAACCGTAGCCGAACACACAGTACCGTAAGCATCACTGGCCGGCGAGCACGCGTAGATATCGAGTTGCGAATGACGTCACGTGAATGTTAATTTAACAAGGTTCCAGCGCATTAGCAATTTGCGGGGATAATAAAACTGGTTAATTTTAAACCGGTTCCAATCCTTACGCCTAACGCACATAGCATTATATAGGTTACACAGATACAAATTATTCTGATTTCAGCCTTCACATATTGAATTAATACCCTATATTTATGCCAGCAAAATAGATACTGAGTATTCTATAGTAATGTCGACAATATGGAATCTAATACAAGTCTATTCACTTAAACGAAGACGTTAGAGACCTAGATATTATGTTGAATAACTTCTAAATACTTAGACAAATATTGTATTATTTTATGAAAAAATATTGCAAATAATTACATAGGGCAACATGCCTCTGTATATTTTTGAAGGTTTCTAGACATTCAAATACACAATTTGCGATTAATTTTTATTTATTAAGATACAAGACATTATTTACATTAAAAATAAAACTTTAATCTAAACATAAATTATCGTAATATATTACATATAAAATAAATTATATAAAATTATCTTAAAACGATCTTTTTAAAGTGGAATAGGGAGACTTTCACCAGGACCTAAAAATGATGATGGAAAGATATCAGGGTAGATTAAAAAAAAACTTGTACCCAAAAAATTATAGAAGAACAATTATCTATACAAATAAATAAAATTGAAGTGTCTGTTTATAATGTCAACATAACAGCATTTACTAAATGTAGATGAAAGTATGTACGGTATATATATAAAAAAACAATTTTGAATTTTTTTGTCTGTCTATTTGTTCCGGCTAATCTCTTAAACGGCTGGACCGATTTTGATGGGACTTTCACTGGCAGATAGCTGATGTTACAAGGGGTAACTAAGGCTATTTTTATTATTAGGGTTCCGCGGAAAAGAATTCCACGCAGATAAAGTCGCGAGTGACAGCTAGTTATGATTTAAAAATATCACTATGAAATATGATATTGATTTAAAAAAAAAAACAAAGATTCAAAGATGATCGCCACAGTTCCAAGGAATCTTTACTATCTCCAGTAGTATCGGGATCCTTGGCGTCGACATAACGAACGACGTGCAGTTTCGGGGTCACCTGGAAGGCGAGGCTAAACTTTCCTCCAAAAAGCTTGGTGTGCTAAGCCGGTCCTGCTTGGACTGGTACTTCACTCCGCGGCAACGACTGGCGCTGTACAAAGCGCAAATCATACCGCATATGGAGTACTGCTCACATCTATGGGCCGGAGCACCAGCTTACCAGACTGACCCCCTCGACTCCATCCAGCGTCGCGCCGTTCGTATCGTCGACGATCCCATAATAACAGGCGGTTTAGAATCGCTTAGCCTTCGAAGAGACTTTGCGTCCCTCTGCGTATTCTACCGCCTGAACAACGGGGAGTGTTCCGAGGAACTGTTTGATCTGGTGCCAACGCCTTACTTTTACAACCGCACCGCTCGCCAACGACGGGATATTCACCCCCATTTCCTTGAGCTCCCATGCTCAACTTCGCAACGGTTCTATAGAACATTTATTCCGCGTACAACAGTGATCCGGAGAGAACTTCCCGCCGCGGTTTTCCCTTTGCGCTATGACATGGGGTTCTTTAAGAAGGGCGTTATAAAATTTCTTAGAGGTCGGCAACGCGTTGGCGACACCCCTGATGTTGCAAACGTCCATAGGCGACGGTAACCACTTTTCATCGGGTGGGCCGTCTGCCTGTTTGCCTGCTTATTGGCTTTATAAAATTTAAAAACTTCGTTTAAAAAAACCGACTTCAAAAATTAAAAAACTAAAATGTATAAAATAACTTATTTCTAAAGCTATTATTATTAATATATATTATCTAAAACATCTTAAAGTCGGTGCTTAGTAATTTTCAAAATATAGTAATTTTTATGTTTTACTTTGCACCGACTTTAAGATGTTTTAGATAATATATATTAATAATAATAGCTTTAGAAATAAGTTATTTTATACATTTTAGTTTTTTAATTTTTGAAGTCGGTTTTTTTAAACGAAGTTTTTAAATTTGATTTGTTACTTTTTAGTGTCTATCTATGTATGGGTGGACCTACGAATGGTGCCGCGCTTCTTAAAAAATATAGGTCCCAAGAACCGGGAACAAAAAAATGATCGTAAAATGAAAAGTACTGGGCCAAACTATGTCAAATTTTTAGGGGACCACATGGCAGCTATTCCGCGTCGAACAAAAAAAGAATCACGTAAATCGAATCATAAATCTCAGAGTAATCGATGTACATATGGAACGGTGTGAAAATTATTTCCATGAAAAATGTTCATAAAATGAAAACTACTGGGCCAAACTATGTAAAAATTTTAGGGGACCAATTGGAAGCTATTCCGCGTCGAACAAAAAAAGAATCACGTAAATCGGATCATAAATCACGGAGTAATCGGCGAACATACATAAAAAAAAAGATCCCGACGAATTGAGAACCTCCTCCTTTTTTCGAAGTCGGTTAAAAATTGAAAGGGAGTTTTGTTTATTCCCTCCTCACAGTCTTGGAAACAATTTATAATTTTTAAATCGGTACATATTATGTAAATTTATTTTAAAAAATGGAGTTTCTGCACGATATGTATCTGAATTTTTGCTGCCAAACCCACAAATATAAATAAAAGAATTCGTTTTTACAACATGCAGGTGTGCGGTCTTTGTTGATATGTAACAATTATAAATAAAAAATATATAGTAATAATAGTGTTTTACATTGTACGTTCTAAATTAATAATTTCTCCTATTTGAAATAATGCCGAAGTTCACAATGTTGGTGATCACATGTCAATCCACACAATATCCGACCCATAATTTATTTGAAGACCTCTTATTTGCTTGATTACTGTTATTTGTGTTCCGGTGGAGGATGTAGGTTGCTTTCAACACATTGTTTCGAATTATTATCACTTTCAGTTTTATAGTTTTTATGTTTCGTGTTTTAATAATCATGTACTTTTTTATACATTAAGTTCAACAGACAAGCAGACGGCCCACTTGATGGAAAGCGGTTACCATCGCCTATGGACATTTGCCACACCAAAGCTCCTACAAATACGCTGCTGCTCTCTAAAGGGATTTCCCTCTATCCGTGCAGGAATGGAGAAAGAATACAATTTCCTGCGGCCGGGCGGTCTGTCGTAACAGGCGACAAAAGAATCCACAGCTAGGTGGTAGGGTATTTTTCCGTTTGGATCGCTACCAGCCCTGGCCTAGAGTATGCCGCCATAACAACCTTCATTTGTGTTTCGGCATTAGTGACCAGGTTCCAGTCTCCCTTAAGAGATATGTATGTCTGTGTGTCTGGATGTTTCAGCTAATCTCTGAGAAGTATAAGGAGTAACTTAGGCTATTTTTTCTGGGTCCCGTAAAAAAAAAACACGCAGATGAAGTCACGGACACAGCTTGTCGAATATAAAACTTGGTTCTATTTTGCGGTGTTTATTCCAAAAAGAATGGCCCGTAAAACCTAAAAAGTCAGTTTAAATCAGTAATCATATCAAGCGGCTACCAGTTACTTATCGTGTAGATCTTTAATAAATAATATAAAAAAATATTGAATGAATGAATGAATGAATGAATGAATATGCTTTATTGTGTTTTAAAGAAACAGTTAACAGAAACAAAATTTTACAATACAATAGGCGGTCTTATCGCTATTAGCGATTTCTTCCAGACAACCTTTGGATGGACAAAACATTTGATAAGAACAGGGGTATGTTGCATTATTCTCACTATCGAATGAGTATCTTATAAATATACATATCTTATAAATACATACATGATATAATATACATACATTAATAAAAATATAAATATTATACTAACATGATATATGTAAATAAAATATTATAAAATACACTTACATAAATAAATATATATTATTAGTATGTATAATATTATTAGTATGTTTTCAAGAACTTGTTTAAGAGACACTTACATCATTAATTAAAAGGAGGAAATGCTCAACGGAAGTCAATTGAACTGTTCAATTAATAGTGTTTGACATATTAGACCAAGAGCTAACAGTAGTTTTGAGTAAGTTTATCTATTTCAGACTTTTATATAGAATACAAGCAAAAAGCGGTGCTTTGGAGGGGCTCGCGAAATACTCTACCTAATAACAGTTCAGTTGATATTATACATGTAATAACAAGGTGCAGAATGCTAAAACGTGGCGCAAATTTGTCAAAACTCTAGCAACTCCAATGTAATTTAAGATTAATTTTGATATAATACTAATATTTTAATACTACCTCAAACATCAAGCAAGAGCCAAGTGCGTCTGTCTGTTCATCAATCTACGTACTATGTGACAACTATTTTTCTCAGAAACTATAGGGTTTATATGCATGAAACTTAGCTAATAATATATTCTAAATGTCGCTATACAATGGTGGGATGAAATCGAACTATGGGTAACTATTTGATGTATTTTTTCAGTGTGCATAATAAAGTTGAGTATCGTTAGTTAGATTTTTTTAAATGTTACAATTTTCTTAATATTTTTTTTTATTTGATTCAACTGTGTGAAAATATTAATTAATAAACGGACATTTTTTTATAACTACTCTACGGACTCGAGTTCCGTACCCTTTTTTAAAGCTTTATTTCTAGATTTAATTTTAAAATTTAACACGCTTATTATTTTAGTTCTTGTGTGTGTGTGTGACATTAATTAATTTGTGTTGAAGTGTATCTTACGAGTGACTTATTATATTAATTTATCCTAGTTTTAATACTAAACTTATACTAGTGTAGAGTGTATCTGTTACATGCTGGTGTTGTGAGAAAGTGAATGTGCAGTGTGAGCCTTATGTCTATACTTATATTTTATCCTATCTAGTGTTGTTTTTTTCCTTTCTGTGTCTGGGTTATTAATTTTTAGGTGTCTTGGTGTGTCTTGGTTTGGTTGTAAAATGTGCGTGTAATGCAATGCGGTGGTAGTGCGCGTTGGTTTAGTGTGTGTATAAGTTTTGTTGTTTGTTTATGACTTTGTGAGGTTTTCTAATTTATTGTTTAATTGTTGTGACATGAAAATTTTCAGTTTTTGTTAATGATGGATGGTTTAGGAGGGGGATTATTGGCCCTCCATTAGGCGTTGGACCACCGTCTTGTCTCTCATGCGTATCGCGATTTTTATATTGTAATATGGACATTTGCAACACCAATGGCTACAAATGCGCTGCTGCTGCTATCTTAAGGGTGACTGGAAACTGGTCACTAATGCCGAAACACAACTCAAGGTTGTAATGGCGGCATTTTTTGGACCTGGGATGGTAGCCATCCAGTCGGGTAAATACCCTACCATAACAGCATTTACTAAATGTAGATGAAAGTATGTACGGTATATATATAAAAAAACAATTTTGAATTTTTTTGTCTGTCTATTTGTTCCGGCTAATCTCTTAAACGGCTGGACCGATTTTGATGGGACTTTCACTGGCAGATAGCTGATGTTACAAGGGGTAACTAAGGCTATTTTTATTATTAGGGTTCCGCGGAAAAGAATTCCACGCAGATAAAGTCGCGAGTGACAGCTAGTTATGATTTAAAAATATCACTATGAAATATGATATTGATTTAAAAAAAAAAACAAAGATTCAAAGATGATCGCCACAGTTCCAAGGAATCTTTACTATCTCCAGTAGTATCGGGATCCTTGGCGTCGACATAACGAACGACGTGCAGTTTCGGGGTCACCTGGAAGGCGAGGCTAAACTTTCCTCCAAAAAGCTTGGTGTGCTAAGCCGGTCCTGCTTGGACTGGTACTTCACTCCGCGGCAACGACTGGCGCTGTACAAAGCGCAAATCATACCGCATATGGAGTACTGCTCACATCTATGGGCCGGAGCACCAGCTTACCAGACTGACCCCCTCGACTCCATCCAGCGTCGCGCCGTTCGTATCGTCGACGATCCCATAATAACAGGCGGTTTAGAATCGCTTAGCCTTCGAAGAGACTTTGCGTCCCTCTGCGTATTCTACCGCCTGAACAACGGGGAGTGTTCCGAGGAACTGTTTGATCTGGTGCCAACGCCTTACTTTTACAACCGCACCGCTCGCCAACGACGGGATATTCACCCCCATTTCCTTGAGCTCCCATGCTCAACTTCGCAACGGTTCTATAGAACATTTATTCCGCGTACAACAGTGATCCGGAGAGAACTTCCCGCCGCGGTTTTCCCTTTGCGCTATGACATGGGGTTCTTTAAGAAGGGCGTTATAAAATTTCTTAGAGGTCGGCAACGCGTTGGCGACACCCCTGATGTTGCAAACGTCCATAGGCGACGGTAACCACTTTTCATCGGGTGGGCCGTCTGCCTGTTTGCCTGCTTATTGGCTTTATAAAATTTAAAAACTTCGTTTAAAAAAACCGACTTCAAAAATTAAAAAACTAAAATGTATAAAATAACTTATTTCTAAAGCTATTATTATTAATATATATTATCTAAAACATCTTAAAGTCGGTGCTTAGTAATTTTCAAAATATAGTAATTTTTATGTTTTACTTTGCACCGACTTTAAGATGTTTTAGATAATATATATTAATAATAATAGCTTTAGAAATAAGTTATTTTATACATTTTAGTTTTTTAATTTTTGAAGTCGGTTTTTTTAAACGAAGTTTTTAAATTTGATTTGTTACTTTTTAGTGTCTATCTATGTATGGGTGGACCTACGAATGGTGCCGCGCTTCTTAAAAAATATAGGTCCCAAGAACCGGGAACAAAAAAATGATCGTAAAATGAAAAGTACTGGGCCAAACTATGTCAAATTTTTAGGGGACCACATGGCAGCTATTCCGCGTCGAACAAAAAAAGAATCACGTAAATCGAATCATAAATCTCAGAGTAATCGATGTACATATGGAACGGTGTGAAAATTATTTCCATGAAAAATGTTCATAAAATGAAAACTACTGGGCCAAACTATGTAAAAATTTTAGGGGACCAATTGGAAGCTATTCCGCGTCGAACAAAAAAAGAATCACGTATATCGGATCTTAAATCACGGAGTAATCGGCGAACATACATAAAAAAAAGCAACAAAAAAAGATCCCGACGAATTGAGAACCTCCTCCTTTTTTCGATGTCGGTAAAAAAAAGTAAAGATACCCATATGCTTAGTTACTAAATCTATGACCATATAAAAATCTACTTTATCCAAGACAGTCCTGTGGTATGATTGTGGTTAATTTCCTTAAATAAAAAAATGATTAAAAAGCATTCCAACCCTACAATCACCCTTAACGTGTAAGATTTACAGTTGAAAATTCCTTGAAATCATCGCCTGTCACACCATCAACTACTACCCAGTAATTGTACAGCCAAGCGAGCATGTTTATTTTCTTTTCTGAGAAAATAATTAAGCCCGCAGGCGAACTTTAGTCGCCAGTTCATAGTCATTTGGAAGTTGTCAAAAATGACAAAATAACTGATTGAGGCGTTACCGAGTGAGCTGTAATGAGCGCTTGCAATCCTTTGCGGCTTTTCGACCTTAATCCAATATTATATAAATATAAATGTAGTATCTACACACGAACATTAATTATTTAAAAAACAATTTTGGAATTAAGTTCATTATCGCACGTTACTCGGCGTATAGGAGCTATACGAAAAAAGTGAAACCGATAGGAAAAATGCTGACCGTTGTATATTATTTCACAATTTTTTCGAGTCTTAAATAGTTTTCGATCATGTGATGATGATGACGGCCTCTGTGGTTGACCGGGCTAAGCCCTTGCCGTTCTACCTCACTGCAATGCATAGGCTCCGGGTTCGAATCCTGGTATAGTAAATTTCGGAAAACGTATTTTCTTTGTTAGTTCTATGGTCTGGGTGTCTGGGAACCGCCCAAGAATAGTCCGTTGTATATTACCTATAACACAAGCGTAACTTGCTTAATTTGGGGATATACAATATGTGTGTTTGTCTGCCGATTATTATTATTATTATTTGTTTTCAAAGTTGTTATTTATTATTATTATTATTAAAAAAAATATATAAGAGTAGTCGAGTATAACTAGATAAAGGCTTAACGCGGGGTTTTTTTGTGTTTTGTGAAACTTTTATATCAGATTCGTTTACGGTTCTTAGATAGATTTTTATTTCGGACATGCCCGCGACTTCGTCCTCGTTCACTCAAAATTCCCGCGAAATTTTCAGGGCACAAAATATCGCAGCATTTTAAAAGAGAATGTAAGGTATCGTTTTGTGAAAACTGTCGGAAGAAGCTAAATTGTATGCACCCGAACAACTTCGAACCGCTCCTGGGAAAATTCCCGCTGGATATCCGGGATAAAACGTAACGCAGATTTTAAGTCCAAGAATTTGCTTACTACGCCACTCTAATTTAGAGAATAGGTCCAAAAAACAGCGTAGTATAATAACCGCTTAACACTTCTTAGACAACTAAATCTCATTCTATACTTTTATACATACCTTTTGTATATAACCCTGCGAATGCCGAGTGTCTTGAACCCGTTTTTTGTCATTTCAGGTACCCGGCCGACTTGAAAGGACCCAACCCTCACAATGCGAGTGTTAACCCTCCCAATTTCGACTGAAGACGTTTCCTTCCGTCGAAAGGTTGTTTGCATGTGACGAGAACGGCTCGTGTTCTCTGTAATATAGTGACAATCATTTTGAATTTGGAATTTTTGTGTTTTTATATTTATCAAGTAATAGGTAGTAGGTAGTTTATTTTGCATCAACTTATGATATTTTTTAAGTACCGTAGCCATTTAGTTAAAAAGAACATAAGGAGAAACTCCTCCTTTTACGATAAATGGACGAATATGACCATTTAATCAAGTACTAATCGACCCGAGTCTACTTCGCTAGGCTTCATTAAAAAATATTTTTTATTTTTTATTTACATATGTCTTAAACTAATTATTAAATTACATACTATTGAATACAATGTAAGAAAACTTAACTTATTTGTAATATATTTAAATAACATTTCAAACACCTAATTAAAAATAAACTAAATTATAAATAAATTAAACTAAAAATAAACTATATATACAAACTGAAATTAAACCATAAAATCTAGTTCCAGACCGCTGTCAGTCGGAAACGTGCCCAAAAGACTGGCCACATTGCCTCGCTGAATGGCAATGCTGATGCGTTGTCCAAGGTATAAACCAGTCTTTTGGTCACGTGAGACATCCACCAGATGTTTGGCTATGTCTCGATAAAGCCTGTGCGCCTCAGGCCCCATGGTCCCAGGGTCTCGACCCCAAAAGCCGCAAATATGTAGCCATTTCCGATGGCTGTGTATTTGCGGCGTTTTAGGGCCTCCTGTTGTGCAGCAGCTGTACCGGCAGACATGCTAGTAGCTGGAAGATGGGATGCTGCTAAGTATCAACGCAAGACGCGTCCCATACTAAGGGGCCACCCATCTTCAGTTATTAAAAAAGTTCACTTATTTGTGTTGTATTCTACCTACAGTCCCTCAAGACTATAAGTACAATACTGAGCCCAGATCACCGTCTTCTATGGGGTAAGGTGCCCAGAAGGCTGGCTACGTTTCCTCGCTGGATCGCCATACTGATCCGTTGGCCGAGGTAGGCACCAGCCTTCTGATCACCTGAAGAGTCAATGAGTCGTTTCGATAAATTTTGGTAGAGGCTGATTAATAATAAAAATATTATTAATCACAATCAAATATAGACTATGTTACTCTGGAATAATGTAACTTTCTATTTGTGTAAGAATTTTCAAAATCGGTTCAGAACTTCAAGCGATTACTTCCTACAAACAAGCTCACAAATCTTCATTTTTAACCGACTTAAAAAAAGAGGTGGTTCTCAATTCGTCTTTATGTTTTTTTGTATGTTCGTTACTCAATTTCTCCGTCAATTGTGAACCGATTTTCATTTTTTTTCTATATTTGTATGTGTATACTCCCGAATTGGTCCCATCGCCACCAAGTCAGAATCTGATAAGTAGATCCCAGGGTGTGACGCCTAGGGACTCCACGCAGGGAGATCGAGATCCCCCTTGTTCAAGAACGCCGTGCGCCTAAATTCTTGAAAAAAGAATTGTATACGCATGCCATTATTACACTTTTTACAGGCGCTTAATTTTTTTGTATGCATATTACGCGATTTCTCTGTCAATTGTGCACCCATTTTTAAATTGTTTTGTTTATTCGAAAGAGTACACTCCTGAGATGTGTAGACAACCGTAACAAGTCCCGCGGCGTACAATGAAACTTATTATAACAGATCGGCCCAGGCGTGCTATTACGTTATTTTTGTCAAATGTTTTAATGTAAATGTTACATTATAAAATTATTGTTCTATTTACTAATGCTATAAAATCGGAATCATTCTAAAATGACGCGATAAAATGTTTATTAAGAGAATTTATAAGCCGAATTTATAGATAGATAGATAGATAACACTTTATTGCTCACCAAATATACAATTTCAAAATACACAATTACAATAGTCATGGTAGAAACAAAAGGCGGCCTTATCGCTGAAAGCAATCTCTTCCAGGCAACCTAACTTGAGGAATAATTTAATCTAATCTAATTTATCTACAAAACAAATCAAGAATTAACATTAATTCAAGTTAAAAGAAAAACTAAAATATCATATAAATAAACCTAACTTAAAAATATATATACAATAGTAAAAAACTAAAATTAAAATAAACATATATTAAAACCCGTCCAGCCCCACCAGACCACTGTCGATGGGCATTATACTTAGAAGACTGGCAGCATTATCTCGCTGGATACAGAGACTAATCCTTTGAGCGAGGTAAGCGCCGGCCTTCTGGTCTCCTGTTTTATCGACCAAGCTTTTTTTAATTTTTTGATTTAAATTGTGAGTAATTCTAAAATTGTTTAAAATTAAATTTTGGAAGACTAATAAAAAACCCTACAGTTTGGCATCATTCCGTTGCACGACCGTAGCGCTCCGCCTATGAGACTTCACTCGTGAGACAAGAGTCTGCTGTTGTTAAACGCCATACAAGTAATGTCAGAATACAATCGCTGGTAGGGAAAGTGAATAAGTAAGACATAGGAACCCTTCCCTACACGCGCGGCCACCGGAACATCAACTCACTTGGCTGTCGAACCCCGAAATCTCATACGCTCGCCTGATCAGAGTGATGTTACGAGATCGCGAAGATCACAAAGCCACTGACAGGTCACCAGAAGCCACAGATGGCCACCCAAAGCCTGCGAAAGCCATCGAATGCCGCAGACTGGCCAATGACAGCTGTTGAGAGACCACCATTAGGAAGGCTCCAATGGCTCCGAACCCCGCCACCAACTGTTAGTTGTCCGTCGAGTAGAAGCCGAGGTAAAGAGGTTTTCCTCGAGGCCCTAATCTTCTCGCCGCCTAAAATGACCAAAAGGAAGAAGACCAACCAGCCATTATACAGTAGTAAACCTCCATTTATCTATTTCTGGCGACATTGAAGGGACAAGTTGTAACTTGTACACTGACATTTGTTCACAAATCACATATACGTAACCTATACGTATTGTTACGAGTTACGCAGGACTCGAATTAAAATGCCGTTAGAATTACTATAGAATTTATTAGAACTATACAAACACGTATAACACAGGTAGAAATATAACCGGCCGCAATAAGTCCAAACGTAATGCACGGTTCAATAACACGCGCAATGTCCGTCACTAAATGTACACACGTCTTGCCTCGCTTGTGTTATCGCTTTGACTGCCTTACCCCTCCGTTCGGGCATTGCTTTATACAAATACAATATGTCTCGACACAATACTCGACCGCATGGACTGAATTTCCAAAAATCACTCCTGGCTAATGACTATCATGCAACAATAGGCCCTAATATATTACAATACACAATCGGCTATTTATAATTACAAATTTTAAACACAAAGTTAACAAAAGAAGTCCAAATGCCGAAAGGCAATAAATTGCAGGTGTGAATTGGTCTTTGTCGATCGTAACAGTATATTTTCAACTTTTCTAGTATCATTCTACGTTACAGAGGTTGACGTATTAAAAGGCTATATAATATTCATGAAAAGTTGACAGTTACAAGACTATCGCAAAAGCCACATTTAAAAAGAAAAAATAAATAAACAATTCCTGAAGTAACATATCATATTATTCCTAATGGGCTTCTAAAAAGAAATATTCAGTACACAGCCGTTCTCAAACCGAATCCCTGTCTTTATTCCATTCGTTCAAAGAGTATTTTATAAAAATAACCCATACTGCGTGTGCAGTATTTTCACGCAATGAAAGCAAGAGGAATTATTACGTACCAACCCAATTCGAAAGGGAAGTGCGCTTGGTAACAGCCCTCTCAGCTTTACAGGTTTGAGTTATGGGCTGAAGCGGTTCTTTTTTGATTCATTCATTCGTGGATCGTTCACTTCGTTGTTCATTCGTTCTATTATCATTATTGTTGTGGACTAAACCCTCGGAAGTAACTCTATCTTACTTGCATAAAAGTTAATTAGGTTTTTTTTTCAAGTAAAACTTCTTTAGAATCGTTGTGATTTAAAACTCGATGAAATGAAACAGCGACACTAAAAAGAGATAAACAAATAAATCTATAAAAATAAGCCTGCGAGAGAATGAGATAGAATATGGTTGCGCCAAGGAATACCTCCTCTTGTAAATTCTTCCTCCCCATCCTCGCCATCAAGAAAATAATAAAACTTTAAATGAAGGCTGCGCATAACAAGACAGAACAGTGTTACTGTCAGTGCTGTCGTCGCAATAAATACGTACATATACATTGTTGGAACACAAATAAATAGAAATAAACTGTCATAACCTAATTTAATGCACATTAAACCATAATCCTTGTCAGTGTGTGAATCCCCGGGAGTCGAATGAAGTGTAAGTCCTTCCTTGCTTCTTCTTCCACGTCCTTTTGCCTTGTCCCGGCCATCGCATCGCGTAACACTAACCATAAGCTTATCATTTTGGTAGTTTTGGTTAACATTACTGTTACGACAGGATTGCTAAAACAAGATTGTGACAGGAAATTTATCCTGAATTGGTGATTTTTTTCTTAACTCCTTTTTTTTGCGAAGCTTGCATATAGACAGACGATCCAGCAAAAGGTAAGTGGTATTTTTGCGACTCCAGAGAAGATAACACGCTTCCCGCCTTTAGGATGGGATAATAGGGAGGGGGGAATAAATGGTTCGGATTTTATCCGTGCAGGAACGAAGAAAGAATACAATTTCCTGCGTCCGGGCGGCCTGTCGTAAGAAGCGAAAAAACAACCCACAGCCAGGTGGTAGGGCATTTGCCTGACTGGATGGGTACCACCCCTGGTCTAAATGGCGCCATAGCATCCTTGAGTTGTATACCGGCATTAGTGGCTAGGTTCCAGTTTCCTTTTAGAGAACGATAGCACTTTAGTAGCACTTGTAGGGGGATGTATTTTCTTATATAGGATATTAATGATAGTAGTATGTAGATGTAAATTGTTTATTGATTAAATTATACTAATGAAATGATGTTGCTTATGATTTTGCTAAAATCAATGGCTGCTTTGCCGATTGACAGAGTACAGTGCTAAACGAGTATTGATGAATATTGAATGCTATGTTGAAATGCACGTGTAGGGATGTTGCTAGTCCACAGGTGATGGTAAACGCTTTCCATCAGCTGAGCCGTCTGCCTGTCTGCTGAACTCGGGCAATAAGAAAAAAAACCGCCTATATCTCACCACTTACACCACAACCTATTTTCTCGCCCATAAAGAATAAGCAAAGCACTGCTATAAAGCCCTCTGGGGAATTATAACTCCGCGTGTACATCGTTTGGTATATCCACATTGGGATAGATTCTCCAGAGCCTTTGAACTTGGAGTCATGAATTCGATTACATGAGGAAAACTCACGTTTTATTTTATTAGTTTGTAAAGAATATCTGGCCCTCTCCCTTTTTGTCTGTCTCTATGTACATACATAATATATCAATTATATAAATATACATAATAAATGACAATACTTTTGTAATATAGTTACGAAACATGTAACTATTTGATGTAATTCGTTGACATTTAGACATCACGTAGATACAAGTGTGTATATATTCGAATTATGTAAACAAAAGTTTACTATATAATCTAAATTTATGCACCGAAAATATCCTATAAGTCAGGTTATCTGGAAGATATTGTTTAAGCCATAAAGTCGCCTATTTTTTGTCTAAAAATAACAAGTACCTACTTATATTTTGTCTGTTAGTTTGGGGAGCAATATAGTTTTATGACTATCTATCTAGCTTCCAAAGTCGTAAAAAGTATGCTCGCGTGTGCATGTGTGAAGTGGAAAACTGAAAATAATTATACTTGTAGAACTTCGACACTTCAACGAAAATTGGTTTGAGGAATGAGAGATGGGTTCTTCTCTATTCATTCCCTATTTTATGATTCCGTAGGCAAACTATTAAAATTAACATTTGTCACCTCTAAGGAACCTTCATATTTTGTGGTTTGTCACCATGGGGTTCGCCTGAAAGAGACAGGCAGCTTGTAGCGATTAGGCCGTGTGTTTGGTCCTTAACTAGTATAAGGTAGATAAAACATGGCTCCATCAATTTTGCTCTCTACCCTCTTTCTATGTGAGGCGACGGCTAACGCACGTATAGGCAGCCTTTTCAGTCTATTATTCCTGTCAGCGTTGGACCAATATATCGCGCCGAGCGTTTAACATTTATACATATTTTATAGGAATTGTAATTACTGGCCGTGCCAAGAACTTATTCTATAATACTTGTCTAAAGAAGTGATCACTCCAAAGTGAATTTGGTGCCGTGCAGTGTTCGTCTGTGTTTTGTTTTTTTTTTTGAGTCGGGGTAAATGCTTTTCTCACACTACCGGGTCCTTTTCTAGGGATTAGACCAAAGCGACAAGAGGTGAGACCACGAATGGGCACCAGAATCAAATCGCTGGCTTGTGTGGAGACTCGACTACTCAATACACTAAAACCAACCTCCTCCCATGTGCCCCGCGCTTATGGCAGGAAGAGCGTACCAGACTTAAAACGTAGTTACGCCCACGCTGATCCTAGCGCATCAGTGCTTGAGAATGGGGTGAAGCCTCCTTCGCTCCCTAGATGCTAGAGGGCCAAAGAGTTCGTCTGTGTGCTACAACCTGAACCAAGCCAGGAGAGGGCGGATCTCAAGGTTGGTGGACCTTCTGCCTTTCTAGTGCAAGGATCACGTTTAAAGTTTATATCTCTCCCAATACATACCATAATTACCGAACCAGTAAAATTTCCCCAAAGAACACTCCCACTCGTGGGCTATACAGCACCTCACACCATCCTTTGTTCAACATTTATGGTACCTAGTTTTTAAGAAAGCAGTTTTAATTTTTGTGTAGACTAATAAAGTGTTTTCTTATATTTACTCATGGATTACCTCCTATGAATGTCAACACAGGGCTGACTTTTTACGATTGCGTAGACAATTGAGAAAAACTTAACTTTAGTCTCGTCTATAAAACCCTTTGCTGTATGCAAACTGACTTGCACTTAATATCTTTATATTTTAACAAAAATCTCCTTTATCGTGTATACCTGAAAGTGTTGTCAAAAACACCACCAATTTTCCGCCGTAAAGTCACGTAAATTTAGCCCAACCATCTATTATTTATAAATAAGCACGCTCCATATGCTCGAGCTCGTAAAATCTGCCTTATCGCCCATTAAACAAGGTGCCTTATAAACCGAGCTTGTCGTGATTGGAAGCGAATAGCGGTTTCATCAATCATTTACGGCTAAATGAATAACTATTGATGGCCCATCACTAGGTTTTGTGGCTACGAAACAAGCGATTTGCATAGATCAACAGTTTTAAGAGTGCCACAAGGCACTGTTTTTGGTCCAACTCTGTTCCTGTTATATTTGAATTTTTCTGTAACTTATCACTTGCTAACGGGAAATATTTATCTATGCAGATAACATTGCTTACTATCTAGTATCCACTACCCATCAGCAATTGATAGTACATATATCGTGTTTAGGCTCATAAAAATAGTCTAAATGAGTAGTAGGTGTTAGACAAATGATGATTGAGTCTTTATGACGGACAACTAGTAATTCGTTTATTTTTGAAGTGATAACTTCTTATGGGAGGGTAAACCACTTCGTTACGTAACGCGTTACGACGCCAGTCAGTCTGGCGTCCCTTTCTCTACGCAAGTTATCACTTCTGTCTGGCGTCCCGAGACGCGCACGTTTTTAAAAAAAATAAGAAATAAATTAAACATTTTTATAACGCTCGACGCAATAAAACCTCCATGAAATAAAAAATACAAGGATTAATAGCAAATCAGTCAAAATTTATAATTTTAATTAGTTTATTTTCATGTTTTGATTGATTTGGCCTAAAAAAAATAAATTTAACCAACCCATTTATTATCATGGAAAACAATAGTATACTTCTTTCATATTATTAACATTATAAATGCCTGATACACTCTCACGGACATATTGGACCGATTTAGCTGAAACTCAGTATGGTAGTTTCAATGCCGAAAATGAACATAGGATACTTTCATCCCAGAAAACTTACTTAATTTTATTCCGAAACTATCAAGTTCCCGAAATAAAGTAAATTTTCCGATATCTAATAGCATCGAGAGAAATATTTTAATACGTATAATATGTAACCCGTGCGAATGCTTGCTCTCTAAACAAGGGCTACTAGGGTTTGACGCGCAGCGAAGTTGCGTAGAAAACTAGTAATTAATTTTAAAAGTACGGTTTTTCTTTGGTGATTTTTATTTCTCGAACTCTTTTTCCATTATAAAATTGATATTAAATTTCTTCGAATATGAAATAATTAACTGG
Organism: Dendrolimus pini; assembly: GCA_949752895.1. Classification (NCBI taxonomy): domain Eukaryota; kingdom Metazoa; phylum Arthropoda; class Insecta; order Lepidoptera; family Lasiocampidae; genus Dendrolimus; species Dendrolimus pini. The sequence goes on from OX457150.1 coordinate 7,999,688, forward strand.
TTATAATTAACTTTGTAATCTTTAAAAGAATTTAATTTCGCTTGCCTGGTGTTCACTTTTAATTCGAAAGAAACTGCTTTCTTTTATTATTCAAAGGGTAGATGAAATATTGACTTTAATTGCTTTCGAGAAAAATCTGCATTGAATTTTGTTTAGATGCATTACAATGTTTTGACTAGATTTATCTATTGCTTTGTTGGGGGTTTGATTTTTTAGGATTCCGTGGCTATTTTAGTAAAAACGAAACCTTTATAAATTCTTCATGTTCGTCTCTTTGTAATGTCGTCTTTTATATTACAGCAATTATTCTCAGAAACTACTAGATCTATTAGTATCGGTTGCATCACGGCAAATCTTATCTATGAGACTCGTAGCGCCTCATGACGATTCGGAGGGACGATGAAAGAATTTGTGGGTAATGTATTGGTCGGTGCTTCCAACTTCTTATATTATCAGAAGTTTTTGGGAGTCCCACATACCCCTTGACCTCCCCCGTGGTCTGAAGGGATAAACAACTGCCTACCCCTAGTGTTAAGAAAAAATCTTTAGTATAAGGTAAAAACATAAAGGCACCCAAGCCTTGGCTAGTAGGGTAGGGAGAATTTACTAAGGTATTCTTGGAGCAACTACAATCCGTCCATCTCTTTTTGGGCCTGCCTTTATACTTGTAATATATTCTTACTAGAGGTCTTGACAGACGATGTCCTGCCCTGTAATAATAAAAATCTAGGACTCAATCCTAACGCTATATACCGGTTCCAATTGTGGATGTAAAGTTGTAAACTATCCGGGGACCCACTCAAACACAAAAAATACATCAACAACGCCGTACAACAAATCCGTTTAGGAGATTCGGAGGATTCCAGAACCAAAGCTCAGCGCCACCTTCCGGTTCCAACTGCGAATCCTAATAATCCGGTAACCCACTAAACACACACAAAAAATTTCATCAAAATCGATAAAGCGTTTTCAAGTTATGCTCGTCCATACATTTCTACGTTTTTTTTTTAGATAGATTTTCTTGTGTCATAGTTGAATAAATGAATGCATAATTGAAAAAAATAATGTGCATTATTATATTTAAAAGATACTGTTTCGAACAGAGAGTGCCCCCTGACCCGCACGCTGGAACATACCTACTCTACGCGCTCCGCATACCGCCGACGCCCATAGCTCGCGCAATTAGTAGCTAGGCGTCGGACGGAATGCGGGATATAGGAGCGACCTTGGAGACCGAAAAAACTACTTGCTACTTGCGACTCACTACTCTTACATCATTCGACTCTCTCTGGCGCACTTATTATATGTATATTTTGACTCATGTAAATAGTTCAATAATAATAATCATACAGTCCATTATATCGAGTCTAATTTCCAAAAAAGAAGCAACTACCACCAATAGATACAGTTAACAAATGTTACACAGTAGCACCTTCTCGAGACTAAAAATACCTTTACAATTTTCATATTAAAATCTCCGACTATAACTATATATAACTTTGATGTTTTTACAAGACCAATTAATTCATACAGCTTTCTGAATTAGAGTTTTTGCCGAAAGACTTAGTGCCGAAGTTCTGGAGCGAATATTACTTTAATCTCTCATCGTTAGAGCCTATTTATATAAATTGGAATATTCACCTTTCTTATAATAATATATTAAAAGCTTTATTTATATTAGGGCGCCGCAGTAATTAGAATTTCATTTTCGGGGTGGCAGTAGTGTGGAATCATTTTACACGGTACTGAAAGCTTACTGAGTGCATATCTTTGACTGCTTTTTAGTTTAACGGTGTAGTGGCAATGCGGAATCGGTACGGAGTGAATGAGGAAACGTTGATAGGACTATAGGCGCTCGTTAGATTTTCGTACCACGTATACTGAGCATGCCGATTCCACACTGGTGCTGGATCTACATGTCAGAGAGCCGCCTTAGCGCGCCAGTTTTGCAAATAGGGAAGCGAATAGTCATATCAACTGACGTACTTTTAAATTTACAGAATGTCATAGCCTCATAGATTTTGAACGAGCGTATCTACTTAAAATATTTAAAAATAAAAATAGCAGAGTGGCTTGAGACGTTGTAGGGGGTAACCCCTAACCCAACGATCTCGATACGCCGAAGATTAGTGGAAGCTAAATTGTTTGGAAGAATCTCTCGAAAGGTACCGCTTCTTACCAAGCAACACCGAAAGAAGCGATTATTATTCGCTAAAAAAATATGTTAATTGGATGGTACAAGAATGGAAAAAAGTGTTATTTTCAGATGAAACAAAAATAAATATGGTAAATTCCGATGGGAAGCGCTATGTTAGACGTCCTGTAAACAGTGCTTTTAATTATAAATACACAAGGAGTATAGTCAAGCACGGTGGCGGTAACATTAAAGTTTGTGGGTGTTTTTCCCGATGTGGAGTTGGACCCGTTCGGAAGATTGAAGGTACAATGGATCAATGGCAATACAAAAATATCTTAGAGTACACAATGATTCCCTACTCGGACGATCATTTGCCTGTAACCTGGATCTTTCAGCATGACAATGATCCTAAACACACGGCCAATAGCGTCAAATATTTCCTTAGCAAACAGCGTATATCCGTTTTAGACTGGCCAGCAAATAGTCCGGATTTAAACCCGATAGAAAAACTCTGGTGTATTGTTAAAAAGAAAGTCTCAAACAAACGTAACACCAGTCATAACGAACTATATGAAGCATTGTTGAAGCATGGAATTCAATCCCCCTAGAAAAATTTATGAAATTGATTGAATCAATGCCACATCGTTGTAGTGCTGTTATTCAAAATGAGGGATACGCCACTAAATATTAATTACAACTATTGATAGGCTGTGGATAGTAGCTATTTCGTAAATAACAATACTAATTACTAATACTTAAAAAATATTGCTTTTTATACTTTTTTGTTGTTGTTTCTAATTAGTTGACCATTGTTGTTCATTCATACCTTAAAACTGAATTACATGTTTTTCCGTAATGTAATATTAAAACTGCACATGTGTAATGGGATTTATAATGTTTTTCTAATAAATGATAAACCGTTGAACGAACATATTGTTGTCCTATTTATTGTTTAATTTTAAAATAAAAACGATTGCGGTGAAGTATCTTACATAATGTCAAGGACCGTTGGCAGTGTTTCTAATTAAATGACCACCACTGTATATTGCATGAGTTTAGCAGACAGCCAGAGGGCCTACCAGATGGCAACCACCATCTCCTATGAACATTTTTACTCCAAATTCGCAAATTACTAGATGCTTCACATTTTACAAAGTTTTGTACAAAAGCAAGACCGCTTAAAGAGTTTATACTAACCTCTAATCCATGTAATCTATTTATTAACATAATGCTTGCTGAGGTGTCGTTATATAGTATTATATTAATAACTTAAAAGTATATCAGCAGACAGGTTGACGGCCCACCTGATGAAAGGCGGTTACCATCGCCTATGGACATCTGCAACACCAAAGGCTACAAATGCCCTGCTGCTCTCTTAAGGGAGACTGGAACCTGGTCACTAATGTAGGAAAACAACTCAAGCTTGTTATGGCGGCATACTCTAGACCAGAAGTGATAGTCATCCAGTCGTGCAAATACCCTACCGCCTGACCATTTTATCTTATAAATAACATTTTTTAATAAAAATCGGCTCTGATGCATTTTATTTTATTGCATGGGTTTAGCAGACAGCCAGACGGCCTACCTACCAGAGGCCTACCAGATAGTAACCACCATCGCCTATGGACATTTGTAACACCAAAGATGCTACCGATGTGCTGCTGCTCTCTAAAGGGAGATTGCAAACTTGACACTTATGTCGCAACACAGCTCAAGGTTGTAATGGCGGAAAAGTCTAGACCAGCGGTGGTAGCCATCAGGACGGGCAAATACACTACCACCTAGCTATGGGTTGTTTTGTCGTCTCTTTCGACAGGCCGCCCGGCCGCAAGAAATGGTATTCTTTCTCCGTTCCTGCACGGATAAAATTATTTATATATCGCGGATTTCATGGCCCTACTTATCTTGTTAATAATTTAGCGGCATCCTATAACTTGTTTTTAAGGGTTGTTTAACGTATAAATAGTAAAAGAGATAACGAGAGAGAAAAACATTATTTACATAAAGAGGTTACCGTTGACTTTATGGATTAATTTAAAACCCCTTTTCGTGTCGCTCGCACCGATTCGTCAGTTGCCAGCCATGTTGAATAAAAAAGCGTCAAGTTTATATTGTTCAAGCATTATGAAAAGTTCCGTAGAGCTTATAGAAGTTATTTTTTAATTGCCTGAAGCAGTCAAACAGGCAGACACCCCTTGATGGAAAGCGCCTACCGTCCCCTGTGGACGTTTGTTACAGTACGGCCGAAATTCAAATTCAAAAGTTTTATTCAGTAAAGTTCCACTGGAGAACACTTTTTGAAGGTCATACAGGTTAAAATTTAATTTTACTTCCTTGTTTATGTACACCGCTTCGCAACGTGATATTGCTGTTAAGGAGAAGAAGCGGCAAAAAACTGCCTAGCAACACATCTAGCTAAAAATTGTTTTTCTTTATATTTCTCTTATTCTATTTGTATATCAAGTCGTGGCCCGTCTGAACATAGGCTTTTGGACACGTACACTCGTGATTGTACTTGAGAGAGTGATAGCGACACGACCAGTGCTCACGTGTGACTAAGACAGAATACCTCGTGGCTCCTTCCGAGTATAACCGAAAAACCATAAAGCAACAAAAAGATATTTGCAACGTCGTGTTGTTTAATCGATTATTATTCAAATCGAGTATAATTAAGAAATATATATTGATTTTCGATTTTCTAATAAAGTTTAAATTTTCTCTTAGAGTAATAAAATTTTGTGCTTTTAAGTTAAACAGTAATAGTTTATGTTAACAAAGAACATGTTTAATTTGTTTTCATCATTTTGTTAAGAGTTACGCAGGACTCGAATTAAAATGCCGTTGGAATTACTATAGAATGTATTGGAACTATACAAACACGTATAACATAAGTACAAATATAACTAGCCACTACTAGTACAAATTGCACGATTCAATAACACGTGCAAAGTCCGTCACTATATCGCTCAACGAATGTACGTCTTGTTCGTATCGTAATCCTCGCTTGACTGCCCCACCCCTCCGTTCAGGCATTGTTTTATAGTAAACTGTATAATACAACAATCTGCTGCGTGGACTGAGTTTTTCCAAGAAAACGTAATCTGCACACCTGGTCAATTATTCCTCCGAACGGCCATAAACGCAAACGATAACAATAGGCTATTGTCTAATTGCAAATTTTAAACACAAAGTAAACAAAAGTAGTCCAAATGCGGGAAGGGTAATAAACCAGGTGAACATTTCTTTGTCGGTATGTAACAATATTATCAATTTATTTTGTTAATAACCTTTATTAACCTACACTTAGTTTAATTACTTCTATTTAAGTAATCGATTATAATTTTTTATCGAATAAGCAATTATTTTTGTTTACGTTAGGTACATCTCTAGTTATGGTGATTTGGTTCGTAAAGTATGTTCTGCTTAACCACTTGGCACAAACTTCAGAAGGGCCACGACTCCTCGGCCGTACTATATGTACATCGAGGAGCAAGCCACCGCGTCACCAGGTTTTCGGATGGGATAGAAGCGATGGGAGGGATACGATAACCTCTATCGTATCCCTCCTATCGGAGATGGCATAAGAGGCTGGGATAATGTATATTTGTGCTTTATTTCATCTATAGGTATAAAATAAATTTCCGTAGACCGAGTAGTTTCCATGAAAAATCACCATGACACACATACAGACAGGTGGAAGAACATGAAAATTGGATAAGCTTCTATTTTTGCCAAAAAATGTAAGAGACCCCTAAATCTTTAAATTTAATATAATTCGTTCCAACCTTATTTGTGTTAACAATTCTTTTGAATTTATAACAGGAAATTAATAAATTTGAACTAATTAACCGAATTTGATAAAGAATGTAATTAAACTTGATACCTAAGTATAGCGCATGCATTATCTGAATAATTTTTCAATTTGTTTCATAAGGGTTCAGTGGAGGTTTAGAAAAAAGACTATGTTGTCCAACTTTTAAATTTCAATTTTCATTTTCGTTTCCTATAAATATTTCAAAATTCTATATAAAAATAATATCAGAGCATGACTTTTAAGTTCAAATCTCCCTATGTTTTAACTGACTTAACAGAAAGGGATTACTCAATTCGACATGTCAATATTTTCTTTTATTATTATGTTCATTGTTGGTGGAATATAGTATTGTTGTTCCAAGTTATGTCTACCCATAACTTTTTTGTTTTAAACCAATGTTGATAATATTGTAACGACCGAGTGCCGACAAAAGGACAATTCGCAGCAGCTTGTTGCCTTGTTGTTGCATTTGGACTTCCTTTGTTTACTTTGTGTTTAAAATTTGCAATTAGACAATAGCTTATTGTTATTGTTTTCGTTTATGGTCCATCGCAGGAATAATTAACCAGGTGTACAGATTACGTTTGAAAAAAAAACTAAGTCCACGCAGTCGATTGTTGTATTGTCTAGTTTACTATAAAACAATTCCCGAACGGAGGGGTGAGGCACTCAAGCGAGGATTACGATACGAGCAAGACGTGAACATTCGATAAGCTATATAGTTACGGGCTTTGCGGCGTGTTATTGAATCGTGCAGTTTGTACTAGTAGTGTCTAGTTTTATTTGTACCGTTATATTGTGTGTAATGAAAAGTTATATTGTGTATGTTATACGTGTTTGTATAGTTCTAATTCCAACGGCATTTTAATTCGAGTCCTGTGTAGCTCGTAACAATATTATACGTTGGATTTAGTATAGCTTGTGAGTAAAAAATTTCATTGTAATTGGATAACATATACAATGTTATACATACGTAACATTAAAGCGAATAATACAAATTTTGTAGCGAAAAAGAAACCGACTTCAAGAGAGACTGGTAAAAAAATTGTTTAAACGTTCAACATGGCGGTGGATTTCTTTCGACGCGTGTAAGTGCGAGTTTCCACGTAAAGCAATTAATATTTCTAAATTTAGGTTAAAGTAAGTAAAATATCTTTATCTGTTTTATTATTTTAGCCATGGTCGTTCCGGATAATCTTTGTTGTTTTTTAAGTGAAATATATATAGGCTTTATCTCTGTTTGCCAATTAGTATTCGCTGCGGTTCTGAAAATACAACAATGAAGTTTGGAATTGTTTTTGTGAGTAAATTTTGTTTTCTGGTCTTTTTTATTTTTTTACAAAGTGATTTTTTTATTGCTCGATAACAATCGATAACAGATAGATTGACGGTTTTGAAGGGAAATGATTACCGTTGCTATAGACGTTTGCAACACCAAAGGTTCTAACAATGTACTGCTGCCCTCGTAAGGGGACTGGTACCTAGCCACTGATGCCGGAACTCAAGGTTGTTGTGGCCGCGTGCTCTAGATCCAGGTGGTTGCCATCCAGGAAAAAGCCCTATTATCTGATTATGGGTTGTTTTCTCACTCCTCACGGAAGGTCACCTAGCCACGGGATTTAATATTCTTTCTCTTTTCCTGCACACTCGCTTACTCCAGCGATATCTAGGCCGACTAACTAGTCGCCGTCCCGTTGCTCTGCCCAGATATTCTATTTTCACCGCGCGATCCTCCCCCATTCTATGTAGGTGGCCAAGCCAGCGGAAGCGATGTGCCTTGATCTTGCCTATGTTATTGGGCTCATCCACTAGCTCTTCGATTTCGGCATTTTTTCCGATCCGCCAGTTGCCATCGCTTCCCCGTGTCGGACCCAGGATCTTTCTTAGGACCTTTCTTTCAGTCACTAACAGCTTGTTCTCTTCCTTAAGTGTTAGGGTCCAAGCCTCACATCCGTACACCAATATTTCTAATCTAATAAATAGATATATAGATAGATAACACTTTATTGTACACCAATACAAACATGAACTTAAAGACTAAAATTATATCTAGTTATGTTACAAAGGGTGATCTCTTCCAGACAACCCCAGATTAACATATTATTACAATCAACACACACTGAATGTAGAGGACATCCGTATTTAAACTGCATTAGGACATAACCGATGATGAAATCCGCTTTAGTGGATATTCCATAGGTCTTCTTAAGGTCCGCCCTCACCGCTAGCATTCGCCGGTTATGTAACATTTATGATTCGATTTGGAGCATTACGTTGCTTCCACAATATCAGACGAAGCGGTCGTTGTGTTACAAGTTGTATCAAAATATAACACATTGTATCATTACAGGCTGCGCACTGTGATACTCGTTCCTCTTCGTTCACTAATGTAATGCTCGGATAGGATGCAGGCGAACGCTTGTGGCGAGGGAGCACCTTTAAAAGTAGAGTATCCGGAGCCCAGCAATGGGATATACATAAAGGCAAAGATGTGCCTAGGCAACGGTCTGTTAGTTCCGCGTTTTACAACGGTCTGGAGGGAACTTTCTTCCGAAGGTTTACCTCTACGTTACGACATAGAGATGTTTAAGAAGAGCGTCAATAAATTTCTTCGAGGCTGGTGACGGGAACTGTTGCAAATATCTATATTTGACGGTGATGACTTTCCATCAGGCGGCCTGTCCGTTTGACTTCTGCAGGCAATAATAATTTGTGTTGTAAAAATTAAATTAAAATTTCAGATACTGCTCCTCGTGATAATTGCGACCTTGGCGGATCATAATCGTACAAGGAGATCCCCGAGTGGACATGAGACCGTCTACTCCAATGCTCAGACAAGTGAGAGTGGCAAAAGTAGCGGCACTGTTATGACATGGCCGGCTTAAAACTCGAATTGATAGTAAAGTATTATATAGATAATACTTTAAGTTAAGTTATGTTGCCTGGAAGAGCTCGCTTTTAGCGATAAGACTAGGCGTTCATCCCCACTTCCTTGAGCCGCTTCGCTCTTGTACGCAACGGTTCTCTAGAACGTTTCTCTTGCGCACCGTGGGATTTGGAATGAGCTCCCAGCCGTGGTTTTCCCACAGCGCTACGACATGGGGTTTTTTAAAAAGGGTGTCATAAAATTTCTTCGAGGCCGGCAGCGCGTTGGTGACACCTCTCGTGTTGCAAACGTCCATAGGCGACGGTAACCGCTTTCCATCAGGTGGGCCGTCTGCCTGTCTGCTGTACTCCAGCGATAAAAAAAAGACTGCCTGTTGTTTTGCCAAGAAGTATTGTAATTATACATCTTGTTTCTGTATTTGTTTATTTTGGTGAGCAATAAAGTGTTATCTTTCTATCTATCTATATATAGATAGATATAATAGAACACTCTTTATATTCACCACATACACAATAAAAAAATGACAGTACACACTAAACAGCATTATTCGAATGGTTGACAAAAAAATCCTATTATAGCGTCCAAGAATATTTAAATGAGAGGTAATCAAGAACATATTGTGTTGTGTTAATTAAAATAAGACTTATAAGGCACCAAATTAAATATTATACAGAGATAGTTTAAGTGAGTTTATATTGCGATGCTATGTAAGGCCAACTAAGTAAAAAGTTCTGTTATATTTAATAAGACCTATGTAACACTTAGTTCGCAATAAAAATGATTTGATTTGAACAGCAAAGCAGGAATAATGGGCGGTCTCTTCCACATATCTCGGGCTATGGATTTTATAAACAAGCAAGTGCATGATGTGTATAATATAATTAATAAAGAACATCCACGTATTTAATGTTATTTTATTTAATTAATGGAAACGTAGCCAGCCTTCTGGGCACCTTACTCGTAGAAGTCGGTGACCTGGGCTCAGTATTTTACTTATAGTCTTGAGGGACTATGGGTAGAGTATAATATAACTGAGTGGAGTTTTCTTTTTTGTATTAGTTTATAAAGTCATTCATTTTTAATTAAATTAATCGATACAAAACGAGCAGCCGCGTAGCTCTTTAGGATTCGGGCGATCTCCAACCATATATTGGAAGCCCCGGTTGACAGTTTTGACATGCCAGCATCTAATTTTTGTGTAAGGAAATTTAAAGCAAGTGCAACAAGCGTAAGAGCCGTGATAGTATATTAATATGTTTTTTTTTTAATTAACTAGTAAATGAATTAGCTAGATTTGATTCAGTATTTTTTTTAATTATTTTTATTATATATATATATATATATATATATATATATATATATATATATATATATATATATATATATATATACAGGGTGTTTGGCGCATGGACCGACAAAAAAATTTGGGGGATTGGGTGGATCAAGAGCTATCTTTAACCCATAGATACCTATGTCCCAAGTGTCACTGTAATCGAGATACGATTTTTTTTGTTTGTTTTTGAAAATTACCTGGTTCATCGTCTTTAAAACGACATATTTTTCTAGTTTGTTGTTGTAATTGAACCAAATAACTTCCATCATAGTCTTTAATGTATGATTATTCTAAATTAAACATTAATTCTTAGCATTAGACAACAAAACGTTCTTGACGAGCTTTCAAACTCTTAAAAATGAATTAATCTATGAAAAAGGTCAAATTCAAAATTAATTATAAAAAAAACTAAAAGGTATTCAGAATTTCATTTGATTAAAACAAAATCTGTACTTAATATCCTTTCCAACGATATACCACATGGCCTTGAAATTATTCCTTATGTGATCAAATTATCAAAATCAAAGTAGGGACGAACACGCACTCTAACACCGAACCCGTTTTTTAGAACAATGGTACGCAGGTAAACACTGTCTCTTTCTTGCACATGAAAATATCCCTTGTCTTTGTCTGTCATTGGATCGTAATTTGTGTCGTGGTCTTTGTTTAGTATTAGTTGAGATTTTACTATCATTGCTATCGGTATTGTCGCGATTCATATCTGCATTGTTGGAGTATTTTTGTGTTTAACTTTGTTTTTGTTACGTTCTGTTTTTGTTAAGTTTTCTTTGGTTGAACTATTCTGTTAAACTGTTGGTGTGTTTGTCTTCACTGTTCTCGTTACAATGCCTAACTACAGTAACGAAGAGTATGCTGATATGTTGTTGGCGTATGGCAGCGCCAATTGTAACGCTCGTGAAGCGCGTAGAATTTACCAGGAGCGATATCCTAATCGGCGTGTACCACACCACGAGACGTTTTCTACGACCTACCGGCATCTGAGGGAGACTGGAAGCATAAACATTCTAGAGCCTCGAGTCAATGTGAGGCAACATAATGTTGCAGTGGATGAGAGTATTTTACAAGCTTTTGATGAGAATCCAACGACAAGTATTCGAGCTGTAGCTAAAAGACTTAACTTGTCGGTTTGGAAAGTCTGGTCAGTTCTTCGGCAAGATGGAAGGCATGCATTCCACTACACTCCTGTTCAAGGTATGTTTTTTAAACAATTTAAAACTCATTGCATGTGTTTTTACAACTTAATTTCAAGTACAACAATTTAACAAGTAAATTCTTACTCTAATAGTTAAAACAAACGTGTTTGTTTTTGTTCAAAAAAATAATTTATTCATTGTGGCCTTTGGGTCAGCTCACAGATGAAATAAATCGCGTCTGTACAATTCTCACGGATTTAATCGATTGTTCTAGGTCTCATAGACGATGATCATAGGAGGCGGCTGGAATTTTGCAGGTTTATGATGCATACAGACGTAGAAGATACAAATTTTTTAAAAAGAATTTTGTGGACCGATGAATCCAATTTCAATCATGAGGGGATTATGAATCTCCACAACCTCCATCATTGGGGGATAAAAGGACAAAATCCCCGCAAGAAAAGGCAAAGTTCATTTCAAAGTAAGTTTAGTGTGAACGTTTGGGCTGGGGTTATTGGAAGACACCTGATCGGTCCACATTTCTTACCGGAGCGCCTAACCGGAGAAAGTTGTTTTTCTTTTTTAATAAATGACACCTGAATTGGTATTACCAATAGTAGAAGAAGAAGATTTTATTTTCCAAAATGATGGTTGCCCAGCACATTACCAACGAGACGTTCGAGAACATTTGGACAATTGTTTTCCCAATTCGTGGATCGGAAGAGGCGGTCCGATTCCTTGGCCTGCACGGTCACCAGACCTAACACCTCTGGATTTTTATGTTTGGGGGCGCGCAAAAGAAATTGTTTATGGGACAGAAGTACGGACAAGGGAAATTTTAATAGAAAAAATAAATAGCGCCTTTCGCATAATGAAAGAAGAAATGCGATTAAAAACGACGACTGTGGAAATAAGAAAAAGATGTCGTGCATGCATTCACAATGGAGGCCGTCATTTTGAACCCAATCTGTGAATAAAATTTAATTAAAACGTCGTAAAATACAAACAAGGTGTTTTATTTATTCTGACACTGGTTGAGTAATACCTTGTTTTGTGATCACATGAATAATTTCAAGGCCATGTGGTATATCGTTGGAAAGGATATTAAGTACAGATTTTGTTTCAATCAAATGAAATTCTTAATACCTTTTAGTTTTTTTTATAATTAATTTTGAATTTGACCTTTTTCATAGATTAATTCATTTTTAAGAGTTTGAAAGCTCGTCAAGAACGTTTTGTTGTCTAATGCTAAGAATTAATGTTTAATTTAGAATAATCATACATTAAAGACTGCGATAGAAGTTATTTGGTTCAATTACAACAACAAACTAGAAAAATATGTCGTTTTAAAGACGATGAACCAGGTAATTTTCAAAAACAAACAAAAAAAATCGTATCTCGATTACAGTTACACTTGGGACGTAGGTATCTATGGGTTAAAGATAGCTCTTGATCCACCCAATCCCCCAAAAAATTTTGTCGGTCCATGCGCCAAACACCCTGTATATATAATAAAAATATAATATTCTAAAATTCTAAACATGCCACGCCTGTACATTGAAGCTATTTAAAATTTTCATTCACTTAAACACTACTGGGCTGATTTCGATGCGGTTTTCGCTGATCGAAAGCAAGTTTTTAGGGTTAAAATCTGCGCTACTTTTTATCACGGGATTCCCGCGGAAATTTTTCTGGGAATGATTTAAAATGGCCAGATGAAAAAAACGAATTCCAATGTGATTTATTCACTGATCGATAGCAAATTTTATGTAATAAAATGTGTGATTTTATATGTCGGGAATTTTCCCGGGAACGGGTACAAGTTGTTCCAGTTCCTAAAAAATAGCTTTTACTAAAACGATAGCTTACGTTATTTTTAACCGACTTCCAAAAGGAGGAGGTTCTCAACTTGGCCGGTATGTTTTTTTTTTATGTATGTACACCGAGATTTATGATCCGATTTACGTGATTCTTTTTTATTTCGATGCGGAATAGTTGCCATTTGGTCCCCTAAAAATTTAACATAGTTTGGCCCAGTAGTATTCATTTTACGAACCTTTTTTTGTTCCCGTTGCTTGGGACCTATATTTTTTAAGGCGCGCGGCACCTTTCGTAGGCCTACCCATAGCTAGACACTAAAAAGTAATAAATAAAAACTTCGTTTAAAAAAACCGGTGCAAAGCGAAACATAGAAATTACTATATTTTGAAAATTATTAAGCACAGACTTTAAGATGTTTTAGATAATACATATTAAAAATAAGATATTATAATTAAAAATAGCTTTAGAAATAAGTTATTTTATACTTTTTAGTTTTTTTAAATACTGTGATACTTTGTGTTTCGGGAATCGCGCGAGATTCTCAAGTCAAACGTGGACGGAGTCTCGGGAATATTCTAGTAATCCTATTTATATTTTAAACGCGAAAGCTTGTAAGAATGTATGGATGTATGTATGTTTGTTACTCTTTCACGCAAAAACTACTGAATAGATTTTGATGAAACTTTACAATAATATAGCTTACCTCAGAATAACACATAGGCTATAATTTATAAAGATATTGTAACGTAGGAAGTCTTCAATGAAGCACCTTTTGCTTAATAAATGCGTATATTTTAATATTTTGCGATTTTACAACAGTTTTTGTTGCCCGTACAATTGTTCGTCTTCGTTCCGTGGTGAATTTTCGAATATTGGCCGTTGGCCGTAGACAATTGAGCGTTTGTCATAGTCAATTTTTGCGCGTACATACCGGTGCGAGCGTACTGGTTCATGCCCGGTTGGACCGGTGTGTACGTTCCTTGTGTAAATCGTGCCACGACAGATATAGTATGAATTATCCAAAATATAACGTTTTTACATAGACCGCGGGGCGCAACTAGTAACAAAAAAATTTGAGAAAAACAAGAAAAAAATCGTACGAGTAAAAGTGTCCATCCATTTGATATGTAGCTCGATAATGCTGATCAACGTTTAATGATATCAAATTATTTCTTTGAGTCCCTTCTTTTGTGCAAAAGTTTTTGCTAGTTATAAATACTGAGCTTCAACTAAAATTTGAAATTCTGTCTCAGCTCATTTTCACATTTCTACACCCAATTTTCTCAACTGCCCGAGGTGTTTGGGTTATCTAAGAATTTTCTTTGGCTTAAGTCAGAAGATTTTAACTATAATAAGTAGTAATCCCCTTATGACCAATGCACGTGTATTTTATTCGAATAACTTTAGTTCGACTCCTTTAGCAGCATCTACATTTTTGTTATTTTACTAGAATATGCCCGCGATTTCGTCTACGCTTGACTTCAAATTACTGCGGGATTCCCGAGACACGAAGTACCACAGTAGTTAAGAAAGAATTTAATTTATCATTTTAGTGAAAACTGTGTCGAAATAACCTTATTTTTATCCATCCGAACAACTATAAACCATTCCCGGGAAAATGCCCGCGGGATTCTATAGTAAAAGATAGGCATACATTTTATTACATAACATTTGCAATTGATTTAAAAAAAAATCACATCGGAATTCGATTTATTCCCGCAGGATTTCCAGAATAAAAAGTAGCGCAGATTTTATTTTAGTTTATATATATATATATATATATATATATATATATATGTGTGTGTGTTACAAAGCTGTATTAATTTAGCTTCTTTACCTCAATACAAGCGATTCACATCACTCAACATTTTTCGTTTCTACTTAACCTACAAATTAAGAACACAACAACAACAAAACAACAACAACAACAAAATACAATATAACAAAATATTGATTACTAAAACCACGGTCTGTCCAAGCGTTTAATGGATGCAATATCGACTCATTTAATCGCTACCGCTTGAAGCTCGCACTATCATTTTGACTAAGCACGTAGTTACATAAATCCGTGTATTCTTAACCCAACGCGACGGGAATAAAGGATATTTTATTTTTTGAATACTATACAATACTATGAGTGCCTGAAAGTGTCCGGTTCATATGAACCGTAAATATATAAAAGGATGAAGGAGGAGAAGGGTCTTCATAATGTATTGCGCTGGATAACAATGAAGAAAATCGGGAATAAATATAGCTGGGAAAAACTATATGACGTACAAGGGTATACGTATCTATCTATCAGATATTTTAAGTGATAGGGTATTTTGTGTTTTTTTATATGAATACTAGCGGCCCCGGCAGACGTTGTCCTGCTCTGAAAAAATAATAATCTAGGACCCGATCCCAGCGCCACCTACCGGTCCCAATTGCGAATCGAAACCATCCGGGAACCCACTCAAACACACAAAAAAAAACACCCCAGGTGGTTAGGAGGATTTTAGAACCCGATCTCAGGGCCACCTGCCGGTTCCAACGGGATAAGAGTCCTATGTCCGTCTTCTGGTTCTAAGCTACCCCCCACCAAATTTCAGATAAATCGGTAATTGGTAGAGCCGTTCTTGAGTTATAAATAGTGTAACTAACACGATTTTCTTTTATATATATAAATTTATAATATATTTTTAAGGTTTCGTAGCGATTTTGGCAAAACGGAACTTTGAAGAAATCATAATGTACATACGTTCCCGTCTTATGATAAGTTTTATATAAATAAAACTTGAGAGGCATGTATATTTTATAGGCATATACACAATAGTGTAGTGGTAACGTTATAATTAGAGATCAGACGTGGCCTTTATATATTACTATGTATCTACCTGAGCTTAGTTTTTTTCCTTATTTGGTAAACTATTAAAATAAGATAAATTGATTAAAACTTGTTTATAAATGCAAGTCGATAACAAATCGAGTCGGTAACGCATTAGGTCAGAACTGATTGATCCATCATTGAGCTGTGAAAAGTAAAATAAATACTTAGGTTTATTAAAGTAGGTAATAAAAAACTAGCAATACCAGCAAAATGTCATTCGTCTATCAATGTCAATGTCAATTGGACCTAGGGGCCAAAGTAGAAGTTTGCTGTGCCTACAAAAATTTAGTGTTGATTGTGAGAATATTTTTTCTTCGAAATCTGGTAGGCTTAGTCCGTTTGTACAAAGTAAAACGTATTAGCTACGGACTGGTACTAATCTCACTGAACTCGGAGGAAATCTGATTTAATCTTAAGTTAGTTGTGTGCTACATTGCGCTGTATTACGGACATATTTGTATGGTAGTTGAAGCGATGCTAATGCTACAATTTTTTTTTTGTATTATCGAGCAAATAATTTTTTCGACCGACCCCTACAACACAACTGTAGAAAGTCCGATGTTGCAAATGTCTTTTTTGTATTGCACAATCTCAACAGACAGGCAGACGGCCCACCAGATGGAAAGCGGTTTCCGTCGCCTATGGACATTTGTACCACCAAAGTGATAGATAGATAGATAGATAACACTTTATTGCTCACCAAATACACAATTTCAAAATATACAATTACAATATTGTTATGGTAGAAACAAAAGGCGGCCTTATCGCTGAAAGCAATCTCTTCCAGGCAACCTAACTTAAGGAATAATTTAATCTAATCTGGCGATGTAGGTGGTGCAGATCATTAAATATCAAATATCATAAATAAACATACTTAAACTAAATAATTTATAAATAAATAAAAAAATACACATACTTAAACTACTTTATAAATTAAATACACACATACATATATATTAAATAGTCTATAATATAAGAATTAGGCATAATTATTTAAGGAAAAGTAGTGTTTTCTGAGTGCGTTCTTAAATGTAGGCGATGTTTTGGCCTCTCTGACAGTAAGAGGCAGCGCATTCCAAAGTTTGACAGCCTGCACTGTGAAAGAGTTATCATAAAAGGATGAAGTGTGTGCAGGTGTAGTGAGTTTACGATACGTATAAGTGCGCAAATTGTGGGAAGTAGAAAGGCGAAAGAATTCAAAACGTTCCTTAAGGTAGGGAGGACTACTAGGGGTAAATAAAATGTTATAAAGTAATGTGAGAATGTGAGTATTCCGGCGAAAGCGAATAGGGAGCCACTTGAGTTTTTCACGAAATTCAGAAACATGGTCATATTTTCGCAAGCCAAATATGAACCTAATACAAAAATTCTGAAGTCGCTCAAGTTTACTTAGCTGTTCTACGGTTAAGTCCAGATAGCAGGCGTCAGCGTAATCTAAAATGGGTAACAAAAGAGACTGTGCAAGCATAATTTTGGTGGCAGTAGGCAGAAAATTTCTCAGCCTTCTCAGGGATCTAGAAGACAGAAAAACTCTCCGACTTAATTCAGAGAGGTGAGACTTCCAAGACAGGTCACTATCGATGACTACACCTAGATTTTTGACAGTGTCACTCAATGGGATACAAGTGCCGTCAAAAACAATGTTCGGTAAGGTTGCGAAATCAACTTTTGCACGTATTCTGGGGCTACCGATGACTATCACTTGAGTCTTACGAGGATTCACTGCAAGACCAAACATTGTACTCCAATGAAGTATGTGGTTTAAGTCTAGATTGATTTGTCTCACGGCAGTACTTAAATCATCTGGAGCAGCTTGAGTATATATCTGTAAATCGTCCGCATAGAGGTGATAGGATGAAGTTAATTTATCGGAGATTGAATTAATGAAAATCGCAAATAAGAGAGGAGATAAAACGCCGCCCTGTGGAACACCAGCAGTAAGGTCAGACCATGATGAGTAATTGTCATCAACACGTATTCGCTGCCGGCGTCCATACAGGTAACTGTGAAACCAACCAATTACTGTTGGAGATATGTTAAGAGTGCGGAGAATGCTAAGTAATATGTCATGGTCAACATTATTAAAAGCACTACTAAAGTCTAGCAGTGATAGTATTGTCAGTAGACCACTCTCCATCCCCTGACGGATGTCATCGGTGATTTTTACTAAAGCTGTTGTTGTACTATGGCCTGGGCGAAAACCAGATTGAAAAGGATTCGTTAATAAATTATAATTTAGGAAACTACTTAATTGTTTATGGATTAGACGTTCTAGGACTTTGGATAGGAAGGGAAGAATGGATATCGGTCGGAATTCAGAAAAGGACGTAGGATTAGACTTTTTAGGGAGAGGAATAACTTGTGCCTCTTTCCAGGCTGCTGGAAAAGTACCACTAGCCATGGATGAGTTGAGGATATGAGTAATAATCGGGTTGATGACATCAAGAATAGGGATAATCATATTGCGACTAATACCATCACTGCCGACAGAGTTTGAAGTGATGGATTTTATGGCACTCGTAACATCACAATCAGATAATGGTCTGAGAAAAAAAGGGGAATGAGAAGGAGTTGGAGCGGTTGAAAGATTTTTTAATGTGTTAGACTTTATATTATTGTCAAAATTTATAACAGTCGTGAAATGTTGATTGAGGTTATCAATATTGAAGTTTTTTGGAACAGAGTTTTGCTCTGATTTACCAACTCCCAAGGATCTCAGAAATTTCCAAACTTTGGAAGGATTATCTATGTCAACTGATTGATGAATATACCGGCGTTGCGCGTCCCTACACACTCTATTACAGCGATTACGGATAGTTATGTAAGCCTGTTTGGTCTCACTACACGGACTAAGCTTGCATTTGGTCTTGGCAAGAGATTTTTTGTGTATGAGCGTCTTAACGTTATCGGTAAGCCACGGTGCAGGTAAGTGCTTGATTTTAATACGACGCATGGGTGCATGTAAATCATATAGCTTTAATAATATTGTATTAAATATATGCACTTTATCATCGATAGTGGCTGCACTGTAAACCCCCGACCAATCCAACTCGCGGCAATCCTTGAGTAGAGCCTCCGAATTTATACCTCCAAAATTACGCTGCAGGATAATTTTGGGCTTGGCTTTTGGCGGACGAATGTTATACGAGAGAAAGATCAGGTCATGATAAGAGAAAGCATCCGCTGGGAACTGACCATGTGTAACAACATGAGACAGTGAAGATACGAGAATTAAATCTAAAAGAGACGGAGTAGAATTGGGAAAAGAGTGAGTAGCCTTCAATGGAAGAATGGACAAGCCAGAAGCAGCAACTAAGGACTCAAGGAGTGTAGTACGATAATCTCGTTTAAGAAGACAGGTATTAAAATCACCCATTATTATGGAATGATTATAAGCAGGGATAACATTTTCTAAAAGTTTTTCTAACGATGAGAAGTAATTAACTCTAAGAGACGGACTGTAAAATACTCCAAGCAATATTTTATTCAACGAAAGTTCCACCTCGATAAATAAGTGTTCACCAGCATCCGATGCAGGTGGTTGTGGAGACAAGCTGATGATGGAAAAGGGGATATGTGACCGAAGATAAATGGCAACGCCTCCACCACCACTGCCTATACGGTCATTTCTTATTAGTTGATATCCAGGTAAGGTGTAAGATGTCGATGGGAGACAAGGTTTCAGCCAGGACTCTGAAACTAGTATTGCATGGATGTTATTTTGATTAAATGACGCCAACATATCTGTAAAGTGAGCTGGAATACTCTGCGCATTTATATGAACAACATTAAAAAGAGAAGTACAGTTGGAAAAACGCGCCTCAAGCAGCTCAACCAAAGGTTTACTGTCACTACAAACGCTCTCAGAGGAGCAAGACACATACTCAGACTCACTTTCAGAATCACATATAAAACTTGCCATTTAAAAAAAAAAAAGAAAAAAAATATATATATATATATAAATCTATATATTATGTAATAAACTATAATATTTATTAAAGGGAAGAAAAAAGAAAATATATATATGTAAAAGAATAAATATAAAATAACAGTAAAAATACAATATCATTACACCTGCCAGTTACAAAAAAAAGAAACAAGTAAATTAACAATTGTAAACAACACAAACATTTTATCTTAAAGAAAAGGGAATAAAATTAACAAATATAATTACAAATAATAATAATGTAGCAGTGAAACACATTAATTATAGCACTATAATTTTGTTACGTTTCTGAACGCATCAACATCAACACTAATCGTATTTCTGAACGGAAAATTAAACAAAAAATAATAACATAACATAAACATAACCTCTTGAAACTAAAAGTAATAAAAATGTATTAAACGGAACAAAGCGTGAATGAAAAAACTATCAAGGTGTTTATTTATTACAAATTCACCCGGAAAATATATTGTTGACAACTAATTTCAATCAAAGCTTGTAGTGCCATATAATGCTTATCATGATGAAAAAGAGAGAAAAAGGAAGAATGTTTAATAATCAAGCCTAATTGTACAATAAAACAACTAGAAACGTTTTGATACTACTTCCTAGACGATGTCGCAGCTTTGCGTGTTTTTGTGGCAACAGAAACATCTTTATTTGAATGTGGTTCATCTCTTGGCTGAAGTGGAATATTATTCAAGTCGGATAGGAGATTAACACGATGTCGGGTGTCATCAGAGCCCACCACAAAAATTGTACCATTTTGTGTCCAGCATTTTGATATTCCGAAACGCTTTCGAGCCTGCATGAACGTATTGTGCCTCATCTTTGTCAGGAATTCAGACACAGTGACGCCAGAGCCTTTCAGTTTGGATTTAGCTGACCAGATATTGTTGCGGACGGTCATATCACATAATTTAACAACAAAGTGCAGCCGCTCTCTAAAAGGAGACTGGAACCTGGCCATGAATGCCGGAACACAGCTCAAGGTTGTTATGGCGGCAATACTCTACTACCTGGCAGTGGGTTGTTTTGTCACCTCTTACGACAGGCACCCCGGCCGCAGGAAATTGTATTCTTTCTGCGTTCCCGCACAGCTAAAGACGTCTATAGACGACGGTAATATCTTTTCATCGGAGAAACACAGATGTAAATATTGCATAGCATTTTTTATCAACTTATGCAATTATAATTATTTATTTATTTTTTATTTATGCAGTATGTTTTTTCTTTGATATTAATTCAAGTTACACTTTTTGAGCGTGGTGACCGATAAGAAAACAAATCACCTATGTATACATACATATATACCTACATGTATACTTACGGGGCGGGGCGCACATGCGGTGAGTGTGGCATTATAAAGATATGATAGATACCTATACCTCTGCGGAGTGACGCTCGCGGACCGCGTTCGTAATACCGAAGTAAGAAAGAGAGTTGGACTGAAAGAGAGTGTCGGGGTGAAGGTAAGGAAAGGAATGCTCCGGTGGTTCGGGCATGTGGAAAGAATGTATGATGAAAGAATGACTAAACAGATATACAATGCAAAAGTGGATGGATGCAGAAGTCGCGGAAGGCCACGACACACCTTCCATGATCAAATTGATCATGTACTAGCAGAAGGTGATGTCAGGAGCCTTAAGAACAGACGAGCGTGCATGACAAGAACTATGAATGTCAAAGAAGCAAGTGAGGTGTGTAAGAATAAGCCTAAATGGCGCTCTGTTGTTCGTGCCTACCCCGCAAGGGACCTGGCGTGAAGTAATGTATGTATGTATGTAGATACCTATACACCTATATACTTTCTCACAAACAGCTGCTTACGTATTCGTCCGATTTCGGAGCAGCTCGTCGTCCATAATTTGCAATACCTGACATACCTCGAACCGCTACGAGAGCTCGCGGGTTACAGTGGCCACCGCACGCCTCCTCTCGCCGCGCCCGCCTCTTAAAAATGTCCCACTAAATTCCCTTTTCCTCTAATTCCTCCTCCCCCTATCTCATTTTCCCTATGCCGTCCCCATACCCTATTCATCATGTCTGATCCCTCTATTGTATCCCCGTACCTAATTCTCATTATCCCTTCCTAAAGGCTGACAACGCTTTGGCTGATGTTGTAAACGTCTATAAACTATGATGAATAGGGACCATCAAAGGGCCGCCTGCTTGTTTGTCAGTTTCACAAATACACAAACAATAAACTATAAATTGAAATTTCTAAAAAATTCGAAGTTTCAAAGTGAATTTATTTCAATAAGATCCGTTAAATATTGTTACAAGCGAAATTGCCAAAAGTCAAGATCCACATAATCCATTGCAAAACGTGTTTTATGCCTCTTGGAATTTAAATTATCTATAACTATTTTTTTAAGTATTGAAATTTAACGTCTAATTATCAAGGGCTAACCCTTTAGTGTTGTGTTCCAGTAAGATATGATAAACCCTTTCTTCTATTGTTCGAATTACGTTGCAGATTCTTAGAAGCCATTAAGCTTGCGAGTTCGAGAATTCCAAATAGTATAGTGGTCATGTTGCTTGGGAGCCTTGTCTATTTTGCAAATATCGGCTCGTTGTGACTTGCTTAGTTAAATTTCAACTGCGATTAAGGTGTTACTAAGTGTATATTCAGTGTATAACGGGAATCTCATATTGACTGTCATTTTTTTGTTGTTTACTAAAAACTATTCATGTTACAATTTAGAAAGTCTTGCCAGTATGCAAGTTGTACCTAAAACCAAGGGCCTTATATAATCAACTAGTTTTGTTTATACACAATTTTGTCCCTTGTGTAAAATTGCGCTTTTGTCTGTACGCCCATTTGTTATGAAGCCCTCGGTATATATTTAGTTTTTGGGATATACCAGCTTGTCTTTTAAATACTTCTTTAGAGACATTAGACTACGTAGATAAAGCACAATAACGCTTTTCGCCTCTTTGGAACCGCTCTATATTCGCGATCCGACAGGCACTTGCAAACATTTCTTACCTTTATAATATCGCAGCCTGAAAACATATCTTTTTATGGACTATAGCCCCTACTTAACTATCTGGCGACCCTCCATTTCATATAATTTATGTAACAAAGCCTCGCTAGGACAGAAATATAACTATATCATAGCTAAGGACATATTCTTTAACTACTTTCCAAGTATATTACGTTGTTTCTTTCTTTTGAGCATACAGAAGAAAGTTCTATTCGTTAATATATTACATCACTGTAGGTACGAGTTTCCATTGCCATGAGGTATAAGATTTAACTAATCTATTTCTTAATAATTCTTAGCTTACAATACAATACTTTTTTGAAGTGAAACTTCTATATAGACGGGGGTCTTACGATTTTTCGCTCACGAAAAAGTGTCACAGTCACGTGGTCTAATACTTACATTTTTAAACTCGTGATATCTTTCGAATGGAATGTCCGAATTGAATAATTCAAAAAGTTATATAAAGGTATTGAAGCAGTCTTGAAGTATATGAAGTAATTTATTTTGATAAGAATGAATACCAAAATACAAATAAAGCGCCTTTTCTAGCGGCGGCATTTTAATTATTTTTTTAAAATATAAGAACACTTATTGTGGCACAACTATAATAGTTAGACATATGCTGTCGCGACACTTTTTGTAGATAATGATGTGTTCTGCAAAGCCGTAGTACATTATTTTATTCTATCGTCAATAGTTTTCGCAGTGCACGCGATTTTCGGTATTTTTTACACCTTGCGTTACATTATTGGATTTTTAGTAAGGATCCCTAATGTTTTTGTAAATATAATATAGCCTTTGTCACCCGGAGATAGTGTAGCTTGCCAACAGTGAAAGAATTTTTCAAATCAGTTCAGTAGTTTCAGAGCTTCTTCAATGCAAACAAACAATCTAATCTTTCCCCTTAATAATATTAGTCCAGATATTCATATATTTACTTTAAAATTAATTCGATATGTGCATATTACAAAAAGCGTAAGATTTTGCGCTAGAAGTTGTTTAATAGAATTGGGAGCTGGGTTGCCCTAAAAAGCGCTTTATCTATCTCCGAAAGCGCTATTGAAGCCCCAGTGAGCCGAGCGCCGGGGAAATCCCGTAAACGAGAAAGCGAGCGAGAGAGCGAGCGAGGATACACCTCGTCCCTCTTATACCTAAAATCGCGTTCAGCGTATCGGAATGTGCGATGTTCCGAGCCGACATCAATGGAGGCAAACTTAAGTTTGTATCGAACTATACCTCTGCTAATATTTTCTTAACTTTTTGCGCCTTGTACTTGTATACATAATAAAACTACGTTTATTACCGCGCTTATGACCGTTAAAACGTAGTTTTATTATCTATACCTCTGCTCTCCACGTGACTGGGTATCACTGCCACTATTTGTGGTCTATGAAAAAAAAATAAACAATTGAGAGTTTGTTAAGGAAACAAATGGCAACAGATAAGTGGGAAAACGAATCGCAACGGACAAGTGGAAAATCTTCAACTGATAAGTGACAAAATGAATCGCAACAAAATTTTAACTTGAAGTTTTACGAAGAGGTTTTCAAATTGGACAAGTACATTAACAATCTTCCCGTAACACTTCAAGTTTAAATCTTGTTGAGATTCATTTTGTCACTTATCAGTTGAAGATTTTCCACTTGTCCGTTGCGATTCATTTTTCCACTTGTCCGTTGCGATTCGTTTTCCCACTTATCTGTTGCCATTCGTTTTTTTTCTCCCACTCTGTCTTCAAAAATTACATTAACGAAACGCAGCCGCGGTCAGAAACTAGATTATATAAGAAAATTATCATGACTCTTTAAAATAATACAGAATTTTTGTTAAATATGTTACTTATAAATCAAAAAATCATTTTTCCAATTTACCCTCTCTTTATCCCCTTAGCAGGAAATAGCTTGAAATAAATATCTTATTGGAAAAAGAAAGTAGTAAAAAAAGCAAGTACTTTTACGACAAAAAATAATTTATATTTGAAGGAAATCTCATTTGGTATTAAATTGATAGAAGCATTTGATTTTGTGTAAAATATTTCCATCATTGTCACAAAACAAGGCCTGGCACGTGACTTCACTTATACAAACTTCAGTCGCATACAGGTGGAGGGATAGGTACAAGAAAACACATAAAGCAAGTATGTATAGCTAAATATTAAATTGTAAGATCGATGGATACAAGTATGAAGATGGACCAAAAAAGGAAGATTTATGGGCTGGCTGAAGTGTGGCGGGTATGTACGATCATAAAAGCTCCCGTAGTTAGAATAGAATATACTTTATTGCATAACATTAAGATACAATTCAAGAAGTTTAAGTAGAGAAGACAATCGCAAGACCAGGCGGTCTTATCACTAATAGCGATTTCTTCCAGACAACCTTAGGGTGGATTAGAGACAATTGTGTAACATGTGGGTTTTGCAATATAAATATAATAAAAAAAGGATATATATAAGATTTTGAAATGGCAAGTATAAATAGACGGAAAGTGGACGAGAAGTGGAATTAAGACAAAAATATACATACATATATTGATAAATGATGAATAACGTAAATATGGGAGAGATGAAGATGTTATTATTGACTTTAGAGCCCGAGGTAAAAACTTCAACTGACAAGTGACAAAATGAATCGCATTGAAGTTTTACGGGCAGGTTTTCAAATTGGACAAATACATTTACAATCTACCCGTAAAACTTCAAGTTAAAATTTTGTTGCGATTCATTTTGTCACTTGTCAGTTGAAGTTTTTCCACTTGTACGTTGCGATTCGTTTTTCCACTTGTCCGTTGCGATTCATTTTTCCACTTATCCGTTGCCATTCGTTTTTCCACTTGTCCGTTGCGATTCTTTTTTCAACTTGTCCTTTGAAGTTTCACTTCTAATATGTGTCCCAGCACACATTTCCATTTTTATTGTACACCTACATTACGTAGAAAAATACACAAAAAACTTACTTACTAAAAGGTAGTAAGTACAATGGGCGGCTTTATTGCTAAGAACAATATCTTCCAGCCAAGCTTTGGATGGACAAGATCTGATTGCATAAATATCGTTGGCGTGCAGTTGAAATAGATATAATAATTATCATACTTATGTTATAGTTATAAAAATATATACGTACATAGTAATACAAAACTAACAAGAAACACTTTACACAGTTAAATAGTGTTCTTTCAAAAGTTTGTTAAAGGAATGGAGAAATTTAGCAGATCGGACATTTTATATATATATTATTGCAGGAGTTCAGCAGACAGGCAGGTGGCCCACTTGATGGAGAGCGGTTACCATCACCTCTATAGGTGCATTTGCAACATCAAAACGGCTACAAATGCGCTGCTGCTCTCTTAAAGGAGACTGGAACCTGGTCACTAATACCGGAACACAACTCAAGGTTCTTATGGCGACATGCTTTAAACCAGGGGTGGTAGCCATCCAGTCAGACAAATGCCCTACCATCTGGCTGTGGGTTGTTTTGTAGCCTCTTACGACTGGCCACCTTGCCGCAGGAGATTGTATTAAAGATACATATACTAGATATAGATATACTAAAGATATTGTCGATTCGATTTTTTAACACTTGTATTCTATGTAGTTGTAAATAAATACTTTTTATGTTTTTCTATTTATGGTAAAAATAAAGGGATTATTACTATGAATGGACATTGATTTTAAAATTAAACATTCTCTAAAAATTCGAGTATGAATGTTCCGGGAACCGATAAAATAACAAACGGCGAACCGGGCCTTCAATTTTGCATGAATACGGTTAAACTTTGTGACGTGACAAAAGCTAAATCTGCAGTAAACAAATGGAAAACGCTAGGAGAGCTTTTATATTTCATTTTTTGTTACCTTTTGTACTCGACGTATACCTTTTTGCATCGGTTCGGTAACGTTTTTTGCAATAACAGGATCCTTATGCATTCGTCGTGTATGTCTGTTTTTGAAGTTATACTCCTTTAGGCGCGTTAGGGAAAAATGATGAGAGTAAATTTTTACGATGCGCGCGCACACCGTCACACGAAAAACCTACACCATGAAGTTAGCTATAGTCAACCGACACCATGAAGTTAGTTATAGTCAACATTTTAGTTTTTCTATTGTTAGTGTCGTTTTTTATCTTGTTAGGCCAAAGAAGTATAACTTCTAACGCGTGTACATAAGTACACACAAACTTTTTTATATGTTACAACAGTCATATACCTCAGAAACTGGGCTCATGAGTCTTGAGAACCGGTAAAAAAGTCGAACTGGTTACATCCTAACCATATAGGAACATTTTTTTTCGATTTTCTTCTCACTTTAAGCTTAATCAATCGGTTTTAATAGTTTGTTAAATAAACCAGAGCAGACGAGTCCTGGAGTGGAGACCGGGTGTCGGTAAACGTAGTTTCGGATGCCTTGCAGTCCGATAGACTGACGACCTGCGTAAGGTCGCCTGTAGGCGCTGAATGGGGAAGGAAGAGGACCGTGATGAGTGGCGTCGACTTGGGAAGGCCTACGTCCAGTAGTATCGGTTTATACCATCAAACCGATTTCGAACCGCCGCACATCTTTAAAGCGCACCCATGCGGTACAGCAAATTCAGTCGCTCACAAACAGATCTTGAGAAAGATAAAATGATACTTCCTCTTCTCGCGCTGAAAATGAATATATAGTTATATGTCATGAAGTGGGAATGTTATAATAATTCTTAGAAACGTCGAACATGATTTTAACTGCAAAGTACCTAATGATATATACCCCTTGACGCTATCTAGCAAACTGAAGGCATCTAACCATGAGGACAGCACGTTAAAACTGTCGCTGTCATATCATTGTCGTTGCCGTGGTGATGTATTTGCAACGGTGGCGCCAATAAAGCGCCAGTTAGAGCGCCATCTTTTCATCTTTCGGGAACAGAAGTTTTTTTCTATACGAAGAGTATCCTATATCTAGACTAAATGTTGCATTGTTAAGACGTGAAAACGTTACTTCTTCACAGGCAAATTCAAATTCTCATTTATAATATTAGTTAAGATTAATTCTTTGCCTCATTACTAGTTAAACTGTGAAAAAAACGACGCACTTGCAGATTTTAATAACTCTAAATACTTTGCATATCGTGACTATCAAACGTTCTTTCATCCCTCCACATCCATATTTTGCATAGCTCATAAAAATATCGTAGCGCTGGTCTGTCTTACAACGATCTCCTTTGCATTTAAAGCATGAAAATTCTTATTAGGAGCATGCCTCATCTTTATTCTGTACCCAGTGTTGCCAAGTTCAACCGGTTATATATCTGCGTTGATCATCCGGTTTGTCTTGATGAAGCAATTTACAAAAGTGTTATAATTTTAGGAATATCACTAACGACTTTGACAAAAATCTGTGGTGAAATAGTGGCCAAAGTGCTTGTGTCTCTATTTAATGATGTATATTAGAAATATGGATATAAAGTATGCACCGCTAACGAAGCTTTTAGACCTAATTGTGCATATTTGAAAGTTGCAACATGTTGCAATAATATATAAATTCGTAGTGAAATAGTGGCCAAAGCAGTCATTATCACACACATGTCAATCCAATGACATACGTTAGAAATATGGATAAGAGTTTGCAATGCTAAGGAAGCTTTTATACCCAATTGTCCATATTTTCAAATTGCAACATGGTGCAATAATAAATAAGTGGTTGACAACTTAGATTATTATTATTATGCGAACAATCTCTTATCAGCTGGTTTTTAAAACAGCTATTATCCAATTATGTCGTCAATTATTTTTCGTTGAGTAAAAGCTAACGCGGGGTCTACTTCCGGAGCTTTCAAAAAATATAACTGTATTCTTCGGAGGCCTATAATGAACTAAGTTACATGACTTTCTAACAGACTGTATAATGAAACCAATTGTAATACTAATTAACTTAAGGACTCAGCTTATGCAATTGTAGACTTAACTATACAAGTCAAACAAAAAAGAACCGGTCTTCAAAACCCGGTTGATATTTTTTGTGTTGTGCCTTTTTAGCATACTAGCAACTTTCGGTGTATAACGAATGCAAATAAAATTGAAAAGTATCCCTTGTCCCGGATGAAAATACCCTTTAATATCCGGTTGGCTTCACTATTGCAACCGGTTTAAAATTTGACGCTTGCTATATTACTGTCGGTAGTATTTTTGTTATTTTTTTTAAATCATTGCTGTTAATTGGTTCTTGTTGATTTATGAAAAATGCTCTTCAATATTTGAACAATGTCTTTCTGTTTTCGTGTAAATATTAGGTTGTACGTTTGTACGTTTAGTAGAGTTTTCTAGCGACGTGGATATCTTTATTGTTTTTCTTTCGGTACATTTCCATACCTTATATTTATGTTGCTTATTATTTTGTACACTTTTGAACTCTGTAAATTTATATAGGTGAGTTTTTAGCTCGGAAAAATGTACGGTTCTTGTAGGATAGATAACATTAACGCGAACGAAGCCGCGCATAAAAGCTAGTTTAATTTATAATAAATATAATAAACATGGAACAAAAAAAATCGAACTTCTAAAACAGCTTGTTTGTACAGGATGACCCGTGTAAATAATAATCGCTTTGCTCTTACTCCCACTGAAAAAACCGTTTTCCAACGATACAGCGGTTTTTAATTGCTTTGTTTTAAAATACGTTGTTAGCGGTTTTTTTGAATACCCAATTAAGTGCTTTATTATGCTGTAATGTTTCATTATGTGAAGCGAAAACTCAACTTTGTTTTAATTTGAGGTTTTTAATGTTGTTTTAAAACAAAAGACGGGTATAATTTTATACAGCGTGTTTGTTTTTGGTTGAATGAACGTCAGTTGTGGAAAATTAAAACTTAGCAAGCAACATTTCCCGATTTTTCTGCGTATTTTTTTAACAAAAACAAAACCGACTTAAGACTAAAAAGCAAAAAATAAATATATTCTACAACATCTTGAAGTCAGTGCCAAGTAAAACATTTTAAATAAATAATAGTTTAAAAAAACTAAAAAAAACACGCTTTTATAAAAAATCCAACTAAAAAAACAAAAAATAAAATTTAATATAATATAAAAAAGCGTGGGGTGTATTCAATTAATAATATAATATCTTAAAAAGCGCTTTGAATACACCCCACGCTTTTTTATATTATATTAAATTTTATTTTTTGTTTTTTTAGTTGGATTTTTTATAAAAGCGTGTTTTTTTTAGTTTTTTTAAACTATTATTTATTTTTCATTTTTTAGTTGATTTTTGTTTAAATGTTTTTAAATACAAGCTTTTGAGATCCTGCATATCATGTAGCAGCAGAGTGCTAGCCAAGACAAGTAAAACGAGCCCAAACACGACGGGTCTATCTTGTTTAGTACAGGATATGGCCACCTTCCGACTCCATCATCAGATCAGCTCCATGGTACCATATTATTGCATTGTCACGCGATATAAACATACGAGCCCAAACACGAAGGGTCTATCTTGTTTAGTACAGGAGTTCCTATGGCCACCTTCCGACTCCATCATCAGATCAGCTCCATTGTACCATATTATTGCATTTTGACGCGATATAAACATACGAGCCCAAACACGACGGGTCTATCTTGTTTAGTACAGGAGTTCCTATGGCCACCTTCCGACTCCATCATCAGATCAGGTCCATGGTACCATATTATTGCATTGTCACGCGATATAAACATACGGGCCCAAACACGAAGGGTCTATCTTGTTTAGTACAGGAGTTCCTATGGCCACCTTCCGACTCCATCATCAGATCAGCTCCATGGTACCATATTATTGCATTGTCACGCGATATAAACATACGGGCCCAAACACGAAGGGTCTATCTTGTTTAGTACAGGAGTTCCTATGGCCACCTTCCGACTCCATCATCAGATCAGCTCCATGGTACCATATTATTGCATTGTCACGCGATATAAACATACGGGCCCAAACACGAAGGGTCTATCTTGTTTAGTACAGGAGTTCCTATGGCCACCTTCCCACTCCATCATCAGATCAGCTCCATGATACTATATTATTGCATTGTCATCGACCTTTGACAGGTGTGCAAAGTATGAATTAAATCTCATCGTTCAAAGTAGGACAAAATCGAGCTCAAGTTACAGACATACTGACTGACATACAAGTGAAGCTAATATAAAGCGTGTAAAAACCACAACAAATTTGCAAAATGCACTGAGCAATAAGTACGTGGATTTTCATGATCGAACATAAACGCCGATCAATAAGTACGGCCACTTTTATGGTCAAACAATAACAACGAGGCTATGGAGCGAGTTATGTTAGGTGTTTCTGTTATGGATAGAATCAGAAATCAGGATATCTATAAGAGAACGAAGGTAATCGACATAGCTTGCAAAATTAGCAAGTTGAAGTGCTAGTCGGCCGATCACGTCCGTCGCAGGACCCACGGCCGATGGAGTAAACGTGTCCTGGAATAGAGACCACGTCGGATCCGGCTACGATGTCAAACGCTGCGGAGCGTTGGACATCCTCCAGCCGGATGGTCGCAGGCAGGTCTGGATGAGGAAAACGGGAGACCGGGATATGTGGCGCAAACTTGGGGAGGCCTACGTCCACTAGTGGACAGAAACTAGCTTAAGAAGAGGAAGATAATAACACCGAGCAATAAGTACGCAGACTTTTGGCGTCGAACATAAACGCTGAGCAATACATACGGTGACCTGTGAAAATCAGCCGTGCCCAGTCTCTTCAGGCGTTCAACGGACTCGTAAAGGATTATTACCTCGGGGTCTAAAGACAATAATAACATCTTCATCTCTCCCATATTTACGTAATTCATCATTTATCAATATATGTATATTTTTGTCTTATTTCCATGTCTATTTGTACCTACCATTTCAAAATCTTATATATATCCTTTTTTTATTCTATTTATATATCAATACCCACATGCTACACTTTTTTTCTCTAATCCACTCTAAGGTTGTCTGGAAGAAATCGCTTTAAGTGATAAGACCGCCTATCGTCTTCTATACGTAAACTTCTTGAATTGTATCTTAATGTTATGCAATAAAGTATATTCTATTCTATTCTAACTACGGGAGCTTTTATGATCGTACATACCCGCCACACTTCAGCCAGCCCATAAATCTCCTTTTTTGGTCCACCTTCATACTTGTATCCATCGATCTTATAGTTTAATATTCAGCTTGTTTTATGTGTCTTCTTGTACCTATCACTCCACCTGTATGCGAGTGAACTTTGTATAAGTGAAGTCACGTGCCAGGCCTTGCTTTGTGACAATGATAGAAATATTTTACACAAAATCAAATGCCTCCATCAATTTAATACCAAATAAATTTCCTTCAAATAGAAATTCTTTTTTGTCGTAAAAGTACTTGCTTTGTTTTGCGTTGGGATCAAATTATGTCGAATGCAGAATACAAATGTTTTTAATGAGGGTAAATTGGAAAAATGATTTATTTTGATTTATAAGTAACATATTTAACAAAAATTCTGCATCATTTTAAAGTCATGATAATTTTCTTATATAATCTAGTTTCTGACCGCGGCTGCTTTTCGTTAATGTAATTTTTGGAGACAGAGTGGGAGAAAAAAAAACAAAGTACCAATAATATTTATTGGAAAATCATTAAATACAAATTCTTTTCAATTCCATCTAAAAAAGTCGCTTTCTAATAAATGCTATTATACTATAAATGAATACATAAATAATAAACTACAAATCAAACTTATTACCAACTACTGTTTGTTACAAATTTATTTATTTATGCTGGTGTGCATCGACCTTTAACCGACGGTTAAAATAAAATAATCACTGTTTATGCATACATATTTAGCGATTATTTTATTTTAACCATCGGTTAAAAGTCGGTGCACACCAGCCTTATTTTCACTGTTATAATTATCTGACTATAGGACTGTGGACGCTACTTATTCTTCATTGGAGATTTTGACAAATGAAAAATATTTTAATCAATTGTATGAATAATGTAATATTGTAATTAATTGTACGAGCTAAATCTGCACGCAAATCTGGTAAAAACATGTGTACTTAAATATAACTACTATTGGTGGCAGTGGCTTCTTGTTTTAAAATCAAACTCGATGAATGGGGCTGTATAATTATTATTATTGAACTTTTTACATCGATCATCATGTAATCGAAATATACATAGAATAAGTACAGGTTATGCGAGAGAGTAGAATTATGAACAATTAAGAATAAATGAATGACGAAGAATAGTGAACGAAGTGAACATTTTTGCCTCCAAGGCCGCTCCTATATACCGCATCCCATCCGACGCCTAATTGCTAATTGCGCCAGCTATGTGCGTCGGCGGTATGCGGGGCGCGGAGAGTTGGTGTGCTCCGGCGGGCGGGTCAGGGGGGGTGCTCTCTGTCCGCAACAACTACTGTAACATTTTTTAAACTATTTTTTATGCAAGTAAATTAATTTGAATTTGTAATTTGATTTTACCCGTAACGCCATCTAGAGAAGGTGGAACTAACACCTGAACATGACGATTCAAAATGATTTAGTTTGGTTGAACCGTGTGGGGCGCTGTAGCCCATGTATAATATGGGTCGACACTTATGGACTGTATTGGGGGAGATATGAACCTGATCCTTGCGCTAGAAAATCAGAAGCTCCACAAACCTTGAGATCCACCCTCTCCTGGTTTGGTTTAGGTTCCAGCACACAGAAGAACACTGCACGGCACCAACTTCACGTTAAAATGATCACTTCTTATGACCAATATTGCACAATAAGTTCTTAGCACGGCCAGTAGTTAGTTAACAATTATCATATTGTTACGAGCTACAGCACTCGAATTAAAATAAATGCCGTTGAAATTACTATAGAGTTTATTAGAACTGTACAAACACGTATAAAACAAGTACAAAATAAAACTGGATGCAACCAGTTCACACTGCACGATTCAATGAAATTCATCACGCGTAAAGTCCGCCACTATGTCGCTAATAGAAAGTACTCCACTTTTTAATCATATCGCAGTCGTCGTTTGACTGCCCCATCCCTCCGTTCGGGCATTGTTTTATACTAAACTGTATAATACCGACAAAGGGTTCACGCACATCTGGCAAGCTTCGACACAATGCAATAAAAACAAGGATTAAGTCGTTCGACACTAATTACAGCCATAAAATAAGTACGATAACAATAGATGTTTTTAAAGTTTAAACACGAAGTAAATAAAATAATTCGTTTTTACAACATGCCAGATGTGAGGTCTTTGTCGGTATGTAACAATATAATATGTTTAAATAATACACGCACGGCGCGATCTATCTTTGCCATAACGTTGACAGTAAGTGTAACATCCTTGCAGAGATTTGGGTACTAAAGTACCATATATACCAAATATTAACTATTTGGGCAGGGTTTCCCCTTTATTGTTCAGCCTTTGGTGTGACTATTCACACATCGCGTAACATAAGTGAGGTCAAAATGGCTGCCCCTACCTGTGCATTGGCCGGCGCCTCACACAGAAAGAGGGTAGAAAGCAAAATTCATGGAGCAATGTTCTACCTACTTTATACTAGGCAAGGACCGAACAAACCGTGTAATTCAGCTTTTACTTCGAATCAAATTCAAATTAAATTATTAATATTTAGGTACTATTTAGGCGTACAAAGTTTCCCACTTACCCAGAAATCAAACCTTCGTGGAAACCATTTAATATTATAAAATATTAACGAGGTGAAATTTACATTAAACCTCAATATTTGGAAGACGGTTCATGGAAATTGGAAATATGAGTCCATACAAATAAATGAGGTATCTGTCTACGATCTCAAAATAACTGGCAAATATTATCTAGAAATTGGTATTTATACGAAGAATCATCAATGTCTTTAACTTATTTGTCTGCCTAAAGGATTGTTTGGAATATAATCTAAAACGCTTCAACGTATTTTTGATTATTGATTGATGATATTTGATTGTCTTTTCCTCCCATACTTCTCTATTCTGACACACATCTTCTGTCACACCACAAATATCATAGCGTTACATACTGACAAAGAAATACGCACCTGGTTTATTACCCTTCCCACATTTGGACTTCTTTTGTTTACTTTGTGTTTAAAATTTGCAATTAGCCAATAGCCTATTGTTATTATTGTAGTTTATGGCCATTCGCAGGAATAATTAACCAGGTGTGCAGATTACGTTTTCTTGGAAAAAAACCTCAACGCAGTCGATTGTTGTATTGTAAAGTTTACTATAAAACAATGCCCGGACGGAAGGGGTGAGGTAGTCAAGCGAGGATTACGATACGAGCAAGACGTACATTCGATGAGCGATATAGTGACTTTGCGCGTGTTATTAAATCGTGCAATTCGTACTCGTTGTGTCCAGTTATATTTGTACCGATGTTATACGTGTTCGTATAGTTCTAATCAATTCTATAATGATTCCAACGGCTTTAGATTTGAGTCCTGTGTAGCTCGTAACAATATCATCCTTCACACAATCCATTCATCTATTCTTTGGGTTACCTTTATATTTGTACCCATTCATCTTGTAGTTAAACATTCTTTTTGTCACGTGACTTTCATGCCTCCTTCTTGTATGCCCATGCCACCTTAAAATCTTCATGCTATCAATTTTTCAGTCATGGGTTCATTGAATTATAATAAACGTTTCAACGGTTTCAAGCGTGGTGTTTAATTTGATTTACTTAAATGTAGCTTTTGTTTTGTTCTGCGTGCATCGAAAAACAATTCAATTTGAATATTTCCTGTTTAAAGATGAGGCCATTTGAATTAACGACCTATTACGAAAAACGGTGCGTTTTAACGCAAAAATATAAAAGCGACCGGTGTTTGTTGTAAAAGCTTATTAGCTCGCGATCTATTTACTTTCACAGGCCAAGTGAAGTGTAAAGTCAAGGATCGGAATTGTGTTCAGACATAGAAAATGAAATAAAGTGTGGAAGTCGTGTATTGGATTTTCCTGAAGTTAGGCGTCCCACACTTGGCTGTTGACTCCTCCTGATTTTATACGCTCATCTAACCAGAGTGATGGCGTGAGGACGCGAATCCCCACAAAGCCGCAACAGGCTACCAGAAGCCACAGATAGCGATCTAAAGCTCGAGATGACCCCAGAACGCTAATGAATGCTTGTATATATCAGGATAAACAAACCCCGGCAAATTCTTCCATTCTTTGGCACTGAAGCGAAGCGCTTCTTCAAGACTGGCAGCATTTCCATCATGTAACGGTGACGTCATCGGTGCATCTGGTTATCCCATGATAAAACAGGGATGGGAGAACCAGCTGTTGCAATTGTACGGAGCACTCCCCGAAATGTATCTGATAGAAGACCGAGATCCCATAGGCCTTTAATACATGAGTTCAGCAGACAGGTAGACGGCCCGTCTGATGGAAAGCGGTTCCCAACGGTAATGGACATTTGTATCACCAAAGCTGGTACCAAGGTGCTGTCGGTCTCTAAAGGGAGATTGGAACCCGACTACTAATACCGAAAGAGAACTCAAGGGTGTCATGGCGGCATACTCTAACTTAGGGGTAGTACCTACCTATCCAGATGGGCAAATACCCTACCACCTGGCTGAGAGCTGTTTTGTCGCCTGTTACAAAAGGCCGCTCGGTTGCAAGCAATTGTATTCTTTCTTCGTTTTTACAAGAATTTAATAGGTTTGTAGAAGGTTTAGAGCTTTGTAGAGGAGTATTAGTAATACGGAACTTTAAAAGCAAGACCGTATTTGAGAGAATAGGTTCTTTAAAGGTAAAACGTTCCAACAAGTCCCAGAGGAGTGATTTGCCTAAGTAGGTATAAAGTAGAGGTGATTTAGAGCTATTACCAAAAATTCTATTTGCCATTACATATTCAAAGATAAGCGATAAGGTGTCGAAAATGTTCGTTTTAGATTACTTTCGGTGTTGAATATTTTCTGAAGTTTTTGCGACTAGTATACATAATAAAACTTGATGGAAAGCGGTTACCATTGCCTATGGACATTTGCAACACCAAAGGTGCTACAAAGCGCTGCTGCTCTCTTAAGTGAGACTGGAACCTGGTCACTAATGCCGGAATAGAACTCAAGGCTGTTATGGCGACATACTTTAGACCAGGGGTGGTAGCCATCCAGTCGGGCAAATGCCCTACCACCTGACGATCCCATCATCTCTCTAAGATCCTAGAGCTATCAGACATAACTTATTTTCACATACATGAAACCTTAGGTTCTCAGTAGCGTCTCATGCTCTTTGAAAACCTGCGTGCTTGTGGAACTCGCCTTGTGACACCTATGTAGCTACCAGGTGTCCCGAGGCTCCCCTCTCAAGCGGCTGACCCATGGGCTCTTGCCAGTGGTGCGTCACTCCATACAACGGAGTAATCAACATAGTCGCACCACACAAAACAAATTTACTCCCACAGCCAACATAAATCAGTTCCAAAAATAAATTTCCAAAGTAATCGTTATAGTAATTATTAAAATGATAAAAATCTAACCCAATTCTAATGACGAAAAACTCATTAAAACATATAATTACAAAGATAAGGATCTTTTGAAATACCGTATTTGTACCGCATTAAGTCACAAGGCTTATCACTAATGTCAACGCTAACAAACCCATTTCTTCCATTTCATAAATTGTAGGAAAAATTATTTTTGTATGAGAAAAATTAAATTTTGTACAAAATTAGTAGATGTACCTGGTAGAGACATGCTGGAGATAATCTTGATTACAGGACTTGGACCGGCTCTATCGGTGTGATACCACGCTTTTTTTTAAGGCTGGAGTACAGCAGATAGGCAGACGGCCCACCTGATTGAAAGTGGGTACCGTCGCCTATGGACGTTTGCAACACCAGAGGTGTCACCAACACGCTGCCGGCCTCGATGTAATTTAATGACAATCTTTTTAAAACCCCATATTGTGGTGCTGTGGGAAAACCACGGCTTTCCTTTCAAATCCCCACGGTGCACAAGAGAAACGTTCTAGAGAACTGTTGCGTACAAGAGCGAAGCGGCTCTAGGAATTGGGGATAAACGTAGGGACGACCCTGCGGAGACGCATACCGCTGTATAAGTTAATACAAGCGTTTAGTTAAAAGAACTTGTGTTTACTCGCAATCCTAAGTGCGTATACTCGCTCGCACGTAACAATATATAAACATTCAACCTGTATAGGTATGTATATATATATATATATATATATATATATATATATATATACATTCCTACAGAAGTCGCAGAACGGCCTCATTCTCACGACATCTTTAGTTATTGCAGGTTTAGTGGGCGTCATCAGGATAAAATGCGAGCATAAAACACAATAGCCACGGTCTATACACTTTTAATTTAGATTTGATCAACATTATGACATAGTTTAGACCGAGCAGCGGGTTCAGGGCACCCGCTCATACTTCCACTCCGACATATATATATATATATATATATATATATATATATATATATATATATATATATATATGAACCCCTTATTTATGAATAAGCTGATAAATGTAAAGCTTAAAACGCACGACGATTTAAACTAAAAGTCGTTTAGATCATCATACTTAGTATCTCTTTATACACGTTTCATAAACTTGTTTGTTAATATATAGTTGAGCAAAACTAGGTACGTTTGTATGTTGTTGCAAGTCTCATATGTGACATACAGTTGTTATGGATCAGAAACACAATGTTACTGGCAGTCTGTGGAGTAAAATCT
Source organism: Dendrolimus pini (assembly GCA_949752895.1). Classification (NCBI taxonomy): domain Eukaryota; kingdom Metazoa; phylum Arthropoda; class Insecta; order Lepidoptera; family Lasiocampidae; genus Dendrolimus; species Dendrolimus pini. The sequence continues at coordinate 8,038,364 of OX457150.1, forward strand.
ATTTCGACTCTGAAATATTAACAACACAAATCATCGTGTCATCCTTCACACGATCTGTTTTTTGGTCTACATTTGTAACCGTCAATTTTCCAGTTTAACTTTCTTTTTTCACATGACCTTTCATTCCTTCTAATTACATGCCCATACCACTTTACCCTGCTTCGTCGCTATTTTACAAGCTTTAACTTGCAATGGATGTATGTATGTAAGTTCGGGTGGAATCTTGCAAGTTAAATTTGACCGACTTACCGGTTTCCGATTGAGCTGAAATTTTGCACGCATATGTATATTGCGTGACAATGCAATAATATAGTACCATGGAGCTGATCTGATGATGGAATCGGAAGGTGGCCATAGGAACTCGTGTACTAAACAAGATAGACCCGTCGTGTTTGGCCTCGTTTTACTTATCTTGGCTAGCACTCCGTTGCTACATGATATCCATGATCTCAAAAGCTTGTATTTAAAAACATTTTTATAAAACCTTATTTCAGTCTCGGCTGCAACTTTCAAACATTCCACTGCTCAACCGCGCGTAAAAAAATGTTCTCTCGAACCTTTTCGTACACGAGATTAATGACTTTAATTTCTAATTTAAAGAAGAAAAGCTTAAAGAATGTATTCAAAATCATTAACATAAGTGTACAGAACTCTTTGATACCACCCGTGATCAGAAGAATGGTTCGTATTTCGCTCAACAAATCAGCATTATGGCAATGCTGATTATTATTTTTCCATTCACCTATTTTAATATTATATAAAATTATGAGAGCTAAGCATGTTTGCTGAAAAGTTTCTTGCGTCGCTTCTTCTCTTCAAGCCACAACATGTTGGGAAGCGGTTGTAAATTAGATTAGGCTCGCATAGAGTAAATAATAACCATAAACAAAATTAAAACTATATAATTAAATTAAAAAAACTACGTTTTAACGGTTTTAAGCGCGTTAATTTATTTGATTTTGGTTTACCCGACGTTTCGGCCGCTTTTCAGTGGCCGTGGTCACGGACGACAAAGATGACATTTGTCACGTAACGTGTATTGTCAAAGTTTTATTTAGCCTACCGCCAACTTGTTCATTTTAATTATTTAGTTTTAATTTTGTTTATGGATATTATTTACTGTATGGGAGCCTAATCTAATTTACCACCGCTTCACTACATGTTGTGGCTTGAAGAGAAGAAGCGGCGCAAGAAACTCTTCAGCAAACGTGCCTAGTTCTAAAAAAATTATATAATATTAAAATGGGTGGAAGGAAAAATAAAAGAAATTATCAGTCGAGTTGGTTTGTGTTTCGTTGCACGCAGAAAGAGCTCACAGTGTCTTGAGGTCTGGCAGTTGGTTTTTGCTGGGTTCGGGTCTTAATAGTTTTGATGATCGGATCCCAAACAGGTGGTACCTGCCAACCATCTTCTCTATTGAAATTTGGGTGTTTTTTATTTCAATAGCCTCACGCATTATTCTTGGTATGAAACGATTCTCTTTTGCGAGGATTTGTGGGTTATCGAATCTGATGTAATGGTTGGGTTTATCCAGCGTGTGTTCACTGATCGCAGACTTCGTAGACCTTGTGTGTTTCATGTCAACAATGTGTTCTTTTACCCGTGTTTTTATGCTCCTCTTTGTTTGCCCAATGTATGATAATCCACACTCACAATCGAGCTTGTAAACACGTGCATCCTGGAGTGGGATATTGCATTTCACAGGTCTCAAAAATTGGGTTATCTTTTATGCGGCTTGAAATATGTTTTGATTGAAGCTCGCCTGAGGATGTGACCAATTCTGTCTGTGACCCCAATGATGTAGGGTAGGGTAACAGACACACACAACACAACACGTTAGACAAATGTCATCTTTGTCGTCCGTGACCACGGCCACTGAAAAGCGGCCGAAACGTCGGATAAACCAAAATCAAATAAATTACCGCACTTAAAACCTTAAAACGTAGTTTTATCATGTATACAAGTCGCGAAAACTTAAGAAAATATAAAATTAAAAAAGTTGGCGGTAAGCTAAATAAAACTTTAACAATACTCATTGACACTTGACATCTTTGTCTTCCGTGATCACGACCACTGAAAAGTTGCCGAAACGTTGGTATAATAATCAAATAAATTACCACAAACCGGTAAAATGTAGTTTTATCATGAAACCTAATAGGAAATTTTAAACAATATTTTAAAGTTTTTTTTATTTATATTTTTATTTACAATTTAACTTCCCATCCTTTATGTTTGTATGTCTTAAACTTTAAATACGCATTTGTACGTTTGCATCCGCTACATTTTGCATTTAGCTCGTTCGTTTACTACGTATAATAAGCAGTGTTGCGAAACGTTCGAGCCCTCTCGAGACTCCTTTATAAAATTGTTCGAAGTCTTCAAGACTGAACAGAAATAAATTTGATAGTTGTCGATCCTAATGCTGGGACTCATCTTCCTTAGTGTTAAAGATTAAGGCTGTAGTCAAATGCGTCTTATTTAAATTGTTACAAAAAATATCGCCGCTAACGCTTAGCCGCATTACAATAACATTCGTTATCTCTTAATACTTATCGTCATTAACAATGTCACATCTCAAATAACGCGTTAAGGCTTAAACCCATTGCCATATCTGCGGGAAATGGCCTTAATCTTTAGCATTATCCCAGATAAACTCATTTTCATGAAAAGTGACTATCGTTCGACTAATGAGTTTGTGCAACACTAAGTATAGACAAGCTGATAACGATGGAATTATTAGTAGGTACTTTTTAAAATAAAGCTAAAACACGGTGACAATTTTTTATTAAAAAACGGTTTACAATTTGGACGAGTTAATTGTACCTATAAATCATTTAATAACAAACTCCATGATTGTTTTACCTTATTAAGTTATAAAGTGTTTTACTAATTAGTTGTCTTGAGAAAGTTGATATTCATAATAAAATTAGCACAAGCAATTATCTCGTTTCGCAGAATAATAAGTACTTTATACGTTAGGAAACCATATTTCTTATTACCTGTGCCCGCGACTTCGTCCAGATGGATTTTTTTTTCGTGCAACTCTAAAAAAAGTAGCCAAGTTACTCTTTATAGCTTTAGCTATCAGAAAGTCTAGTCAAAATCGGTCCAGCATTTACAGAGATAAACCGGTACCCACCAAACAAACGAAAAGTAAAAAATATATGTTTTTTTTATAAAGTTCCGTATATACTTTTATACGCATTTAGTGAAAAATAGTATTTTGATATTACAAACAGACACCTCAATTTTATTTTTCTGAACAGATTTAACTACGTACTTTTGACTTATAAGTTAAAAATAAAATATTAATTATTATTCCGCATTAAATTAAATACGTCTTATTGTAATCACATATAATAATAATAATATATTATATAATATACTAAATTTCATGATATCAAATCATAGCCTAAGCCATAACAACATATATACATAAACATGCCGTCTTACTTTTACGTTTATGATTTTTTATTAGTGTAAATGTTTATGTGAAATAAAATATAGACATGGCTGAAGCTTTTGAGGTCAGGTAGTAATAAAATATTTTATTTATTTATTTAATTTGTTTGGGAAACATACAATAATTAATATTGTTAAGTATAAAACACAACATTAATATATATAGTTATATATCAATCAAGTTTCCATTAAGAAATAATTTATATAATAAAAATAAAAATTGGCTCAAATAGTTAATTACAAAAAAAAATACAATTATACGAAAATTACATAAAATGTCTATTTAATTTACATTAGGTCCATATTGAACAAAATTTAAAAAAAATGACACATTTATTACTAATAAAATAGATAAAAAAAGGAAAGTTTGAAAAAAAGTTTTATGTCATTATTCTAAAAATTGCAAGTCATTGGATCATTCTAAATTACAACATTTTTTTAAGTTGGGTTTTAAATTGATATAAGTTACCTATGAAAGTATCAATACTATTATCCCTATATTATTTTCTGTTGTCTTTAATATACATTAACTGAAGAGTTATTTAACGAATTAAAAACAACGGTGTAATGTTTTCTATTCGCTATGACGGTCTCGAGTTTTTACACCACTATTATATTGTTTCCAAGCAAGTTTTAACGGTAATTAATATAAATTATGTTTTTGTATTTAATTCAAATAACTGCATGTGTAAATAACACTAAACTTATCTTGGAGAGGATTTACTGTTGTTTAAATAATATTGTATGATTGTTAAAGTGTATTAAATTTAATTAATACATACATAACTTCACGCCAGGTCTCTTGCGGGGTAGGCACGAACAACAGAGCGCCATTTAAGCTTATTCTTACACACCTCACTTGCTTCTTTGAGACTGATAGCTCTTGTCATGCTTTTAAATTTATTTATTAAAATTTATTTAATGATGCACTAATGTGTGCGGTACTTCTGGCTAACCGTGTCCTTGTCACCCGTTGGTAAAATCAAATTATAAGAATTTTTTACTACAATACTGACGTGGGCAACATTTCTGGTTAACTACTTCCATCACTTGTTTTATTCTCGTTCTTAAAGTATAAAACATTGCGGGTGTGGCGTACACGAGACGTGAGAACGATAAGTTCTATGTAAATCTGAAGAGTAATACATTAAAGTAGTAAAGATTTATGGATTGATATACTGCATCTCATTTCTACTCCTTTTAATATATATTTAAAAAAAGAGCTTTACATAATACTAGCGGCCCCGTCAGACGCGGTCCTGCTGTGAAAAAATAAAAATCTAGGACCCGATCTCAGCGCCACCTACCTGTCGGTTCTAATTGCGAATCTAAACTATCCGGGGACCCACTCAAACACACAAAATAAAATCACTCCAGGTGATTAGGAGAATTCTAGAACCCGGTCTCAGCGCCACCTACCGGTTCTAATTGTGAATCTAAACCATCCGGGAACCCACTCAGACCCAAAATAACCAAAATCGGTCCAGGTGATTAGGAGGATTCTAGAACCCGATCTCAGCGCCACCTACCGGTTCCAACGGGATAAAAAGTATCCTTTCCCCGTCTCCTGGTTCTAAGCTACCTCCCCACCAAGTATCAGCCAAATCGGTACAGCCGTTCTTGAGTTATAAATAGTGTAACTAACACGACCTTATTTTTATATATAATGTAAATTTATGATGAAAAAACATTTTTTTGCTATACGTGTTGCTGGGGATTTTCCTGTCGCTTCTTCTACTTCGAACAGCGATAATACATCGCGAAGCGGTGTACATACAAGTAGCATTAGCAGCATAGGAAGCAGTTGTAAATTTTGAGTTACGTGTATGATCTTTTACAGACAGACGCCAAAACCGGTACAGAACTGCCGAATATTTCTTGTGTTTTCATAACAAGTAAGGAAGCAATGATTACTAAGTATGAACTTACAACAAAATTGAACTAACCTACTAAATCATAACACGATCCTGTCGTTTCTCAGTTTCATAAATTTATGAGCTTTCAGAGTTTCATGTTAGCTGTTTTGCTGGTATCAAAGGACAACTACGAACCGACCTTTTTACGACCTACTTTAATAGTGTTTATTTACTTATTTAATTTGTTTGGGAAACATACAATATGTTTGCGATTAACGCAATTTCTTCATTTCGTAAAACTTCATTACATCAAAACATTGTATTGTTACGAGTTGCGAGACTCGAATTGAAATGCCGGTGTGCAGATTACTTTTTCTCGGAAACTTCAGTCCACGCGGTCGATTCTTGTATTGTACAGTTTAGTATAAAACTATTCCCGAATGCGAGGAGTGAGCCAGTCAAGCGAGGGTTACGATACGAGCAAGACGTACATTTGATAAGCTATATAGTGGCGGACTTTGCACGTGTTATTGAATTGTGCAACTTGTACGGGTTGCGCCCAGTTATATTGTACTTGTGTTATATGTGTTTGTATAGTTCTAATAAATTCTATAGTAATTCCAACGGCATTATAATTAGAGTCCTGTAGCTCGTAACAATACTGTTCAGGGTATCTTCTGACATGAAGTGCCACTTCATAGATATATAGACAAGGTAAAGGAGGAGAGATTGAGATCTCTACTCACTTTTAGAGATTGATATGAGATTTTAAAGACTAAAATCGGGCGTTCGTGCTTACTGCCCGTGTGAAAAGGGCCATTCATATCGCGTTGGACGAACCGTGAGTGAAACCCCGAAGGGTGGTCTCAACCTTTTCAGTGTGATCAGTTTCACAAATAAAATATGAGTTGCGAGATGGTGTTTCAACGCAGTGCTTTTAGAATGGTTTCGATTTTTCTAGAAATTTTGGTGAGAATTTAAACGTAGCTCTTTGTTTTAAATGTGCTTGTTTCATTTAAATGATAGACTACAGCTGGTGTGCATATACATTTAACGGATCGTTAACCTGTAAGACGGAACCACAAATTTGTTACCGAACTGTCGTCACACACGGCTCATTGGAAAGCCCCACAAATTTGTCGTCAAATACAGATAATTGAAATGAATGTTGAAATGATGCTTTTCCCTCTGACTACAAAGAATTTGTATTAGAATAAAAGAGACGATATAATATCTTGGTTTTGGCGCGGCAATTTTAATGGCAGGTGGCAGCTTGTGGAAAAAAATAATATTAAATTTGCCCCTTAAAGTTCCGGGAACGGCAAATTTTGTAAGCGAACTTTCCTACTGTGGTCTGGGTGTCTGGGATCGGCCCCAGACTGGTGCGTTGTATGTTACCCATAACATAATACATTCCGCGTGGGATCGACCCCAGACTGGTCCGTTGTATGTTACCCATAACATAATACATTCCGCGTGGAACGTTCCACAGGTGTGTCGCTAAAACAGATTTCATTATCATCATCATTTTAGAGTGCTCTTGTCGATGGAGCCTCCTCCAATCCTCTCTGTTACGAGCCAGTTGTTTTACTTTTTTGTAATACACGACACCCACTTTTTCCTTTTTTTTATCTATGAACGCTCGCCTTGACGTGCCCTTCCCTCTGCTTGCTTTCACTTTAGCTTCGAATAACTTGCTTAAGAAGATGTCAAACTTCTTTCCCCTTCTTCCTTCCAGAGTTTTAAATTTGAGCGCTTCTCCTTTATCATATCCAATACTTCTTCTCTTTTCTTCTTTTCTTTCGAACTTATTCTCTCCATGCGTTTCCAATTTCGATTGCTTCTAATCTATTTATATATCTATCTATCAATTTATATATAACTTCGTATCATTGTCCATGCTTCATACTCATATAAAGCAATGCTCCAGGTATAAATTTTGATTAAACTTTTCTTGACGGATTGTGCTATTGTAGAACTAAATAAGTAGTTTAACTAATATAAACTCTTTTTGCAACTGTTATTCTTGCTATTATGTCATCAGTGCATCGAGAATTTGTTGTAATGAAGCTCTCTCTAGATATCTATATTTTTTTACTTATTGGAACGTATGATCTTGTAGCCGCAGACGTCCTATCACCACGGCGGCCGTTCGCAAATAATCGGCAAGCGCGCGCTGCTAATCGGGCCCCCGTGTTTCCCTCAGTGCACACCTCGCCTCACCTCGAGTGTGCTTATTATTATTAAATGTGATATTTCGTTTAGCAGCTAAATGTGTGCTGTATTATAAAATATTAATCGGCATTTATACAAAATAAACATGCATCTTTGAACTGCAATTCAAACACACAACAGTATTTTATTCCTACCTGAAGACCTCCAAAATCTCTTAACTTTGTTGGAGTTAATATGTATGGGTGTTTGGCTGCTGTCCTTATTTTTTTGTCATACATATTTATCATAAGTAAATTCTACATCTTCAAATTGTAGTAATACATGAGCGATATTGCAAATTCCATCTAGGTAGGTAGCTCCCTAACAGCCTTAAGAACATATCAAACTTTGTAAGCCATCAGATGCGAGGTAGCACATGTTACTGTGAATTTTTCAAAACCCATTTTCCCACTTTGTTGCGGATTTATGTGACATCCCTTTTACTACTTTCAAACTGAACTTTTAACGGTGTGAGAGACACGTACATGAAATCAGAACAAGAATTGTTGAACCCAAAGTTCCAGGATTTTAACAAAGATTTTTGTGTTTATTTGAGTGACTCTCTCGATGGATTAATTCACAATTAGACCCAGTAGGTAGAACTACAATTGGGGATGCCAGATTTATATTAACATCGTAAGATTCTGTGACTGAGAGAACTCTGCCAGGTGGTAGGGCATTTGCCCGACTGGATGGCTATAACCCTTGGTCTAGAGTATGCGTCCATAACAATTTTGAGTTGTGTTCCGGCATCAGTGGCCAGGTTGCAGTTTCTCCTTCAAGGCCGGCAGCATATAGGCAGCACGACTGGTATTGCAAAGGTCCATAGGCGATGGTAACCACTTTCCATCACAGTTGGGCCGTCAGCCTGTCAACTGTGTTTCAGCAATAAAAAAAAAGAATAACACGATAGTGAGACCAATAAAGACTTCTTCTTTATCTCTTAAATAAGTTCTACTGGAGAACACTTTTTGAAGTTCAAACATATAAGTGAACTACTTCCTATTCTATGTATACCGTTTCGCAATGCGTTATCGCTGTTTAAAGGCGAAAGAAGAATATTGTGGCGACCGAGGGCAGAACTTTTTGGCAGCGTAAGCCGGCCTCAAGACTTTTAGAAAAAGGTAGAAGATTCTGGAAGGAAAAGACAAGGACGGATATATTTTAGAAAGGGATAGACGGTGAACGAATGTTCTAGAATAGAGAGTTCGGGAAAGAAAAGAAAGAGATAGATAGATGTTAGAAAGAGATTGATGTATAAACGAAAGTTCTGGAATAGAAGGTTCGGAAAGGAAAAGACATAGATGGATAGATGTTTAGAAAGGGACAGATAGTAAATAAAAGAATAACGAAATTATGGGTTCCAGAAGATTCTTCCGGGTACAAGTGCGATACGGAAGAGTTGGAAGAGAAGTTTAATAGGAGACAGTGACGAGTTAAGTGGTGAATTTAGTGACAAAATAAGTGGACAGCTAAGTGAACTACACTCCTCTAGCGAAGTTCGAGAGAAGAACCAAAAGCGAGCTACACGCGGTAATATCGGAGGAGAGCATTGCAGTAGCAGGAGGTGGTCTACGCAATATTGGCGACAGTGTTGTGAGCGAGACAACTTATCGTACTGCGTGCGGCTGTGTAAGTCAAAAAAAGCGTTTAGTTAAAAACTAGTGTTTCCTTCCAATCCATAAATGCGTACCCCGCTCGCACGTAACAATATGTAAGAAACTCCTCAGCAATACGACCTAGCTATCGTATTACAAAAATGGAAGGTAAACACGAACAGAGTTTCAACTAGAAATACATATAAATGAATTCCTATATTTCAGACATAGATTGGTTCTGTATACGCTATTTCATGGCGAACAAAATGAAACGTTTTATTGGATCTGTGTTTGTATTAGGATCATAAAAAAATCTTTGAATAGACATAAATGGAACAGATTGGTAAAACTACTATAACTGGAGAGAAGTAACGTGTGTTTTTTTAAGTGAAACTTCTTTAGAAACGTTTTGATTTGAAACTCGACGAAACGAAAAAGCGACACTTAAAAGAGATAAACATATAAATCTATAGGGCTAAGTCTGCGAGAAAATGAGATAGGACTTTTACATTGTATAGCACAGATTAGAGAGTTATGACCAATGAATAAATATAGATCCAATTTGGACCAAATTAAACTGATTATAATATTTTTTTGACTAAAACAGTGAATTGAATGTGATGAATAAAATAAATGGCGCGTAGCCATTTTTCAATACAAACGTAATGCACGATTCAATCACTTCACTTGTGGCTATCGCTAGACTGGCGATCTCTCCATTGGGGTATCGCTTTTACTGCACAAATACAATATGTCTCGGCCGCGTGGAATGAATTTCTTAGAATCACACCTGGCTAATGACTACCATAAAAGATTACACTACACAATGGGCTTGTTTTCGAATTACAATTTTAAACACAAAATAAACAAAAGAAGTCCAAATGCTAAAAAAGTAATAAAATGTGTTTCTGCAGACGCAGGTGTGAATTTGTCTTTTGTCGGCATTCAGGTCGTAACAGTAAAAACATACATATGTATCTAAGTTATTACACAATTTCAAACTTTAATATAATGAAATCTATAGTAATATTTTACAATTCTAAACATGACGTGTCCATACATTGAAGCTATTAAAAAACCTAACTAGAAGATACTATATAAACGACGGAGAACAAAACACAACACAAAACACTCCAAAGACACCTCACTAGTTTTACCTTCCACCCCTTTAAATATCGTTGCCTTACCATCGGTTATATTTTGACATTAATTGTGTGAAACTTCTGTCAAATTTTAATCTATGGTATGCCTAATGAACGTTCAGCCACTCGCAATGCAAGGTCCTGATACAGTTGAACTTATTTAAACGACTTATTTACTAACTACTGAACTAGTATGGCGTACGCGTGCATATGTGCGTGTGTGTGTGTGAGAGAGAGAGAGCGAGTGTGTGTGTGTGTGTGTGTGTGTGTGTGTGTGTGAGAGAGAGAGCGAGTGTGTGTGTGTGTGTGTGCGTGTGAGTGTGTGTTTGAGTTGTATATGTTCCGTATTCTTCTAAAGAATTATACACTACCATCTTCATATTCGTGGAAAATGTAGTAGGATAAACACTGACTTTGTAATAAATAGCTTTTTTTATTATGTAACTTTAGTGTATATCTGTTTGTTGTTCTAAATAAATAAAATAAAGAGAAAACATCAAACAGTCTACTACTTTCTAGCATGCAGTGCAATCTCTAAACTGCGGTACAACAAGTATAAACCACTCACATTTCCAACTTCACGCACGTAGTTTTAAAAATAAGAAATTGCTGATTAGCACAGTATAAATGTTATACAGTTAGTTAAGGTAGAAAGTTTCGCAGGGATTAATAAGCACCGTTAGATTTATATAACGACTGTTTAAAGTTCTACTAATACAGAAGTAACTTGTGTTTGCTTTCTGTAGTTTATTTTTCAATTAATAACAACAAGCCAGTTCCGAAATATTAGTACAATCAATTTTATTAATAAATAAAATTAAAAAAGCATCGCCACTGATGCTGCCCTCAGGCGGACAAACAGTCCCATTGACTATAATGCACACGCCGTGTCGACGTTACTGTTGTTTTGTGATTTTCTACAAGTGTTTTACAAAAATTACCAAGTAACTTATCTCCTTGCTAATCAATGTAATCGTGCCAGTGACTTGTGCTTTAATGCACGATTAAAGGATTTCCACAGCACAGCAAGCAAGGTAAGTGGTTGTGCATTTTTCATTTTCCAAATTCCTTATTCTGAATCCTACAAGGCGTTTCACTGCTGGGTTTGGATCTCCTCAGTCTTTATGGCGTATGGAGAGTATACTTACCACGCTTGTCCAATGCCTATTGACGTATCATCACGTTTTCCTTCAGTTTCAGAAGAAAATGTAATTAAGTCTGCTCGACTGTATAAAAATAAGCTGTACAACTACTAAGTTTCAACAGAAAAAGCTGATTTTGTGTTTAACTAGCTCCTGTTTAAACAAACTTCGTTAAATTGCTAAAAGAATTCAGTGAAATGTCTAAAATGAGAAAAACTTGTATGAAAAAATATTTTCATTAGTTGTATGTATATATTTGATTAAAACGCGATTCTTTAGTCTAGTCCACTGGAATGCAAAGGTCCAGGATTCGTTTCCTGGAATGTGAAACTTAGGCAAGTTTTCTGATGTAATGTGCATATGACTTTATGCGGATACAAATATAGGTAGAGCAAAAAAAAGATGGACGGATTGTGTGAAGGAAGACATGATTATTTGTCGTATGACTGAGCACGCGTGCTAGAATAAAGTATGGAAGTAATGATATAGTAGGTATTACTGTATTTAAATGGAGTAGGTATGGGATAGAGATGGAGGACTATGGAAGGAAATATTGTGCTGATCCCAAAGTATTCATTATTAAGGTAAATAAAGAAAGAACGAGGCGGCGTAGAATAATTTCGTGATGAAATTTGCACATCGAGATAGTCCATATGTGATACTCGCCAATCCGCCTTAGTCAAGTCAAGGGTATTGGTAATATATTTATATATAAATATAAAAGAAATTTTATTCCAATGTACTTGGGAGTACGATGTGTATTTATGCCTGCCGATTAATATTATTCATTTATTTTATAAGCACTCAGTTTATATACCGAAAATATTGTTACGAGTTGCGAGACTCGAATTAAAATGCCTTTGGAATGATCATAGAGTTTATTAGAACTATACAAACACGTATAAATACAGGTAAAAATATAACCGAACACAACAAATCCAAACGTAATGCAGAAGCTCGTAATTCAATAAAACGCGCAAAGGCCGTCTCTATTAGATTTCCGATTGTACACACGTCACGCCTTGATCGTCGCTGTCGCTCAACTGCCCCCTCTCTCCATCAGGCCGTCGTTTTATACCTCACAAATGTGCCCGTATCGTAGTCGACGTAATCCGCAACACCTGGCTAATGATTCAGCCGCAAGCGGCCGTAAACAGAACCGGTACAATAGAACAATAGGAAATTCCCTAGAAACGTATGCCATAAAGGGATTACAATTAGTTCAAATGCCGACAGTTAATAAAATGAGCTTTTACAGTCTGTACGTGGAATGTGTCGGGGTTCTAGGTTATAACAATATGTAAATGAAAGATACTTTTTATGCCGGAAAATTCAATAATTATAGCAGCATACGGAACCAAAATTTACCCAGGAAATACCCTAATAAATGCACACTGTTATTGCCATATTTATTTATTTATTTTAGTAAGGCTTACAGTCAAATAACAACATAAATAAAAAGTATTGCTAATTACAAGCCTTAGCATATAGACTTGCTCAGATTAATTAAGGAAGATGTATGTGTGTGTGTGTGTCAGTGTGTGTGGTTGATGATGAAGATTGAAAAAATAATATGACAGTGAAAAGTGAATTTAAAGATTGAAAAGAGAATTTGGATTTGAAGTTGAATACATATTAAACAGATTGGAAAAAAACTAGTTTTCTTTGAAAAATTCTTTGTTCATTATATTTCTAAAGGTGTTGGGTTTAGTTAGAAAGATATCAATGTTCAATTTTAGTGCTAGGTCGTTAAATTGTGAGGCGCTGCGGAGAAAGAAAGAATTTTGCCTATAGTTGGTGGATGCAAAAGGTACATACAGCAACTGTCTCTGCCTAATGCCGAATTGTTGAGTGCGTAGTCCAACATTACAAAGAAGTTCTGGACAGTCGATAAAGCCCCTAGTTATATTAAGTAGAAAACAAATATCATTTACATTCTGCCTGTACTCCAAAGGTAGGAAATGGTAGTGTTGCCAACGTTCAAGATAACTGTTTATGTTTTGGTTAGATTTATAGTCTAAATATCGAAGAAATTTTTTCTGCACTGCCTCAATACGCTTTACGTATAGTTGATACATTGGATTCCACGCTGGAGATGCATATTCTAACTGGCTTCGCACATATGAGCAATATAAAATTTTAATCGTTTTTAACGTGTGGAAGTTACCTGAATTTCTAATAATAATAATAAATAAATATCCGCGGTATTTATCCAAAAAAAATTGGCATTATAAATCGCCGGCCTGTTGCTGGCAAGGTTTTTTCATCGCTTATTTCGTTTGGAAAATATGTATCTTTTATTATTGACGTAACAAAAACACGGCGTAATTAAATCACTATAAGTAAGTTTTTTTATAAGATCAGTTTATTTGTAAAATCCGTGCAAGAACGGACAAAGAATACAATTTCCTGCGGCCGGGCGGCCTGTCGTAAGAGGCGACAAAACAACCCACAGCCAGGTGGTAGGGCATTTGCCCGACTGGATGGCTACCACCCCTGGTCTAAAGTATGTCGCCATAACAACCTTGATTTGTGTTCCGGCATTAGTAACCAGGTTCCAGTCTTCCTTAAGAGAGCAGCAGCGCATTTGTAGCACCTTTGGTGTTGCAAATGTCCATAGGCGATGGTTACCGCTTTCCATCAAGTGGGCCGTCTGCCTGTCTGCTGACCTCCTGCAATAAACAAACTTCAAAGGACAAGTTGAAAAACGAATCGCAACGGACAAGTGGAAAAACGAATGGCAATGGATAAGTGGAAAAATGAATCGCAACGGACAAATGAAAAAATGAGTCGCAACGGACAAGTGGGAAATCTTCAACTGACAAGTGATAAAATTAATCGCAACAAAATTTTAACTTGAAGTTTTACGGGCAGATTGTTAATGTACTTGTCCAATTTGAAAACCTGCCCGTAAAACTTCAAGTTATTACTTATATATTAGCATTAGTATAAGATGTATGTTAAAACTCTGTTAATGTTATATTAGCAAACCTCCATATAATAATGCTTTGGGAAAACCGCTAGCGGGGAACTCATGTCAAGTAAATTCTCTTTGCGATTTTTTTTGCATATTTATATTATACTCTATGGTATTGTAATAAAGTTAATTTTACTTTGTGGCGGTAGAACTGTAAATAGGTGCTTAAACCACTCGGTACAGCACTTTAGTGATCTTGCTCTGATTGTCTGAGGTTTGATATAGTCTTACTAGATGTGTCATAATTGTTTTATATATATATATATATATATATATATATATATATATATATATATATATATATATATAAAAGAAAGTCGTGTTAGTTACACTATTTACAACTCAAGAACGGCTGTACCGATTTGACTGAAATTTGGTAGGGAGGAGACGGACATAGGACACTTTTTATCCCGTTGGAATCGGTAGGTAGCGCTGTGATCGGGTTCTAAAATCCTCCTAATCACCTGGACCGATTTTGGTTGTTTTGTTTTTGTGTGTTTGAGTGGGTCCCCGGATGGTTTAAATTCACAATTGGAACCGGTAGGTGGCGCTGGGATCGCGTCCTAGATTTTTATGTTTTCAGAGCAGGACAACGTCTGCCGGGGCCGCTAGTTATAGATATAAAAATTAACTACTTTATATAATGATCATACGTGGTGGAGCTATGCTAAAAACCATTATCTTGATTATATAAAAATAAATATAAATAATATTCGCCCATAATTGTCCCACTGTTGGGCTCGGGACTCTCATTATACCCGTGGGATCAGACAGTATACCCGCCAGTTTTTTTATGGCAGGAGTTCACCAGACTTCTAAATGCTGCTGCTCTCGTAACGGAGTCTGGAACCTGATCACTAATGCCGGAACACCTACCTCTATGAAATGTTAGCCACTTCTAGATATTTATACATCTGTAAGTAGGCACTTGCTCACACCTGTTTCCCTGTGTTCCAATATTGATTCGAGGCACGTTGTGGGTTGCACTGCTTGCAGATAACTTTCAATATACTATTCCTTGTAAAACATAGCTTTAACTCAGATTTGTCCACAGTTCTGCTTGTCCTTAACTTCCTTTCTCCCTTCCCTAATTATTAGACCTAGGTATGTTGCTGAAGAGTTTTTTACGCCGCTTCTTCTCTCCAAGTCACACCTTGTTGTGAAGTGGTGGTGTTCAACATCAACAATGGTGTTCAAAACATCGCTCCGCTAATTTTGTTGACTACCCTCTTTCTGTGTGAGGCGACGGCCAATGGACAGCAGGGTAAGGGGCAGCCATTTTGAACACTCAATGTCAGCATTTCGGCTACATCGCGCCGTGCGCTCACCTGTTTTATTAAATTTAAATAATTATAATTACTGGCCGTACCAATAACTTTCAAAGACCTAATCTGTATAGTGGTAGCTCTAAAGTGAAACATAGTGCCGTGCTTTGTTTCCGAGTTCCCGAATGCTACCTGGACTGAGCAAGGAGAGGCTGATCTCAAGGTTGGTGGAGCTTCTGCTTTTAAAGTGCAAAGATTTAGGTCACATCTCCGCTATACAAATCGAACCACTATATCCTGCGGGTTAGAGTATCCCACAGGTGGTAAATTACATTAGGCTCCCATAGAGTAGACAATAACCATGAGCAAAAATTTTAACTAATGATTATTTTAGCTGCATATGTATTTTTTTATAATCTATTACAATTAAATAAAGTGCCCAAAAGACTGGTTTGTACCTCGGGCAACGCATCAGCATTGCCATTCAGCGAGGCAATGTGGCCAGTCTTTTGGGCACGTTTCCGACTGACAGCGGTCTGGAACTAGATTTTATGGTTTAATTTTAGTTTGTATATATAGTTTATTTTTAGATTAAGTAAAACTTACTTATTTATATTGTATTCTACCCATACATATTATCATCATCTCATATTCCCTCAAGACTATAATTAGAATACTGAGCCTAGATCACAGTCTTCTATGGGAAAAGCTGGCTACGTTTCCTCCCTGGATCGTCATACTGATTCGTTGCCCGAGGTAGGCACCAGCTTTCTGATGACCTTCAAAGTCAATGAGTTATTAATTGTTAATCATTACTTCAGTCAAATAATTAAAATGGACAAGTTGGCGGTAGGCTAAATTAAAACTTTAACATTACACATTGACACTTGACATCTTTGTCTCTCGTGATCACGACTACTGAAAAGTGATTGAAATGTCGGAATAAGAATCAAATAAAATATCGCGCTTAAGACCGTTAAAACATAGTTTTATTATATTTTATTTTGATACAAACTTTACATGTTTTGACAAGCACAATACAGAAGCAAATGTCTATAAAGACAATAAATGCATAAATATTCATTTAAAAAACAATATCAGTTTTGAAATTTCACATCTGATTTAAATTGTACTAGATTTCCAAACTTCTAGTAAGTAGCTCTATTTTATATACATAAAAACTTAATTAGATTTTCATATATCGCTAGCGAAGCCTCAGGCTATACCTAATATATTGTTACAACCTAGGCCACGAAAAAGACAAATTTCACGTACAGATCTGCAAAAGCACATTTTATAACCTCCCGGCATTTGAACTGATTGTAATCCTTTTATGATCATCTTCTTTTGTTCACTTTTTTATTGTCATACGTTTTTAGTTGTTTACGATTACAAGTTGATTGTGTCGACGTTGCCGGGCGGGCACATTTTCATTGGTGAAGTATAAAACGACGGCCTGATGGAGAGAGGGGGCAGTTGAGCTACGACTGCGATACGGGCGTGACGTGTGTACATTCGGGAATCTAATAGTGACGGACTTTGCGCATTTTAATGAATTACGACCTTCTGCATTACGTTTAGATTTGTTTGTTCGGTTATATTTGTGCCTGTGTTATACGTATTTGTATAGTTCTAATAAACTCTATATTCATTCTAACGGCATTTTAATTCGAGTCTCGCTATCTCGTAACAATATATTTATTGGTCGACTCGAATCTTGCTTTATTTATCCTACGCTGGTGTACCTATGTGACGAATAATAGTTATCTAAGTATTTAAATCACTGTTTAAATTTGTAAACAGTAATTTATGTATATCTATGTAACTCTTTGTACATATATTTGTATACAAATATGTATGTGTATTTATTTATTTTTACTTACTAGTAATATATGTATATATGATTGTATATATTTTAAAATATGCGCACTTAATACAGACCCATTATTAAAAATATTAAATTATCTCCAGAAGGTTTTCTGGAAGAAATCGCTGTTAGCGATAAGACCGCCTGTTGCGGCAATATTTACCATAGAAAGGTACACACTGGTCCAGCCGAGTATGAAATCAGTACGCTGGCGCCGTTGTGTACCTACACACCATATCAAAAATTGCATGTGACAAACGCTCTTTGTCTACGGCCAACCGCCAATACTCGAAAATTCACCACCGAACGACGACGCACCTTTTATGCGCATCAACTATTTCTAAAATTATTGTAATAGATCAAAATATACCCATATTTCAAGCAAAAGGTGCTTCATTGAAGACTTCCTACGCTTAACCGCCGATTGTACTAGTTATAAGATTGTTAATTCATGTCTATTATTATTTTCTTATGTGCAATAAAGAATATTCTATTCTATTCTATTCTATTTCAGTAGTCGGTGTCTGTCTGCTTACACCTGTATTCCTGTAACCAAATATTGATTTGTGGGAATGGCGTCAGGTGTAGTACATAGTTGCACAGCCTGCAGATTTATTACTCTGTAAGGGAGCGAGTGCTGGTTTGATTTATTGCCACTGTACTAGTGTGCAGTGAATTCTTATGTTCTCGTCAATACATTATTTATACTGTGTTGCAATACTTACAATAACTCCTTCACGGCACAGGCTGTCCGTCTATGGAACTCACTGCCACACAACATCAGACAAGTTATATACTATGATATGTTTGTTTGTATAGCATATAGGTGTTGGTAGACCTATCTATCTTCTATCCGTGCAGGAACGGAGAAAGAATACAAGTTCCTGCGGCCGGGCGGCCTGTTGTAAGAGGCGACAAAACAACCCACAGCCAGGTGGTAGGGTACTTGCCCGGCTGGATGGCTACCACCCCTGGTCTAAAGTACGTCGCCATAACAACCTTGGGTTGTGTTCCGGCATTAGTGACCAGGTTCCAGTTGCCCTTAAGAGAGCAGCAGCGCATTCGTAGCGCCTTTGGTGTTGCAAATGTCCATAGGCGATGGCAACCGCTTTCTATCAAGTGGGCCGTCTGCCTGTTGCTGAACACCAAGGATGCTATAAATGCGCTGCTGCTCTCTTAAGGGAGTTTGGAACCTGGCCACTAATGCAAGAAAATAATTTATTATAATAAAGACTATTTCGCGAGATTCTTTCCAAATCCCGATAAAATGTTCTCCCAAGTTTATACTTGGCCTAAACGTATAAATGTTCTAACTGGCAAAACCATAGTTGATAGCAAAACACATCACAAACACAACCCCAAAAATTTCCAATTTAACCCAAAAAGAGAGCCTGCAAGAACACAAAACTTCCAATATCACAACCCTTGCAGCACGTGTCGGAAAGAACCCTTGGTTTCCAAAAAATAAACAATTAGCCGTCCAAAGCTCAATGGGAAACACTTTCGGGAGCTCCAATTGTTGCTTTCAAATGTTGATAGGTCGTGATTCATACAATAATTGCTTTTTGCCTTTTTAAAAAGTACCCGACTATTTATAAATCTAGATATTAGCACGTGAAACAAAAACTTCGTACCCCTTTTTACGAAAATTGCGCGGACGGGAAGTATGAAATACGACGACGAATGCTAATATTTTAAAAAAATTATGCATAACAAATACATTAAATCATTAAAAAAAAAACATAACACACACTACCATATATTTGACACACACACGCATATACTCTTTGTTTATTGTTAAACTCAAATTAACAATGCAGCCTTGAAATCTGTGATTATAGAAGTATATATAGTCTTTGACATTAATTATTGTGGTCAAATTTTGACCACGGGCGACCACTAGTATTATTAATGACACAATTATTAAATAAATAAAAAGATTCATACCTTTGATTGATTTATATTTTGATATCAGAATAAACACTTTTATATAAAACAAAACACTATTTAAGAATCTTAAAAAAAAATCTATTATGCATATAAAATATCAGTGTATTAAATGAAAACTGAATATTAAAAAAAACATAATAAATGTTGTATTTAAAACAGTTATTCATGTGTACACATTAAATGAAATATATAAACTGTTGTTTCCATTAAAAACCACTACATAGATTACATCATTTACAAATATTGCAAGAGAAATACGTGTCAAATCTTTGGTGTAACATTTGAAATGTGTTTTTAATAATGACATTGGCAAACACAGGGTACGGTGGCATTTTCATTCTAAATAAACCGCCTCCCTTTTGTAATTGGCCACGTTACTCTATGAAATTACGAGAATAGAAAAGCCAGTAAATAAATAGGTTTCCAACGGCTAACGAGGGGAAAGCGAAGGGAAAGGAAATAAAATGAGGGAAAATAAATGAAAATAACTCGGACAGGCTATTTCTTTCTGCCAGTTAGACTAGGCGTTTCGAATAAAGTGGTCTCTTTATAACGCTTATTCAGATACTTGGATTGTTGGATATATGAGCTTTATCTGGTCTGTACATTGACTAAATTGTTTACAAACGATCGAGTTTGTTGACATTGTTGATGAACTTAAAATTGCCTTCCAAATCAAGTAATAAGGGAGCGGACAGTCAACTCAATTGGCGTTGTTCACTTTTTTTCAATCTAGCTATTTGAAAAACCATTTCGAGGAATAGTGTCCCTAATCATTTCTGTCTAGTTAAAATTCCAAAAAACGTACGATCATCTTGTATTTTGTAAGAAATGCGTTTGACCTTTATTTGACCTTACTAAATCCAATCAGGTGGGCCGTCTGCCTGTTTGCCTGCTTCAGGTGTAAAAAAAATCTAGATGTACATTATTTGATTTAAGTTCTGTAACATGGATTTTCCTTAAAGACCACTTTAAAAAGTTTAACGATAACTATAGAAAATAATAATGGTTGAACACGAAAAATTATAAGCCTAGCGACAAAAAACACTAAAATGCTCACGACACGTAATGAGTAATGACAGTGACATTTAAATAGTATCACAGATTACTATGATTATATATAGATAAAACTTACTTTTATTATTTTTGTCTTCTAGGCAAAGAAATCAATGTAAATTTGTCCCTTATGACGTCATCGGAGAAATAATTTTAAAATCGAATTATAAAAAAACTAACGCTTAAAATACAAAAATATTCAAATTAGTATGATAAAATACCCTATTTTACGTAATAAAAATATAAAATCAAAGGGTAATTTTTTGTAAACAATCCCCATTGAAATATTTGTATCATCTTACAAAACGACGCAACCTCATAAACGACGAATGTCTCATAAAAGACAATGCCCATTTTGGAGCCATCCTGAAATCGAATTAACTAAATACCTTTCTAAAATCTTATAGTATTTTTATGTTAATATCGTAAAATTATAGAACTTTTTCTGAAATTACAATTACACAAATACATATTTTTGTTTTCCGCTATCAACATTCATGGTTCGTAACTAGATTTTATGTTCTAACTAGCTGTACCCGGCGGAAGTTATCGTGCCCTTAAAAAATAAAAATCTGGGACCCAAGTGCAGCGCCATCTACTAGGACTAAATGTTAATCTAAACTATTCTTGAATCCACTTGTACAAACAAACAAAAAAATCAAAATCGATCCCACCGTTTTGAAGGTTAGCGGCACCACCCACCGGGTCCAATCATGAATCTAAACCATCCCGGGACCCACTTGAACACAACAATGATTCACCTAAATCCTAGAATCCGATTACAGCGCCACCTACCTGGTTCAAATTTGAATCTAAATCATCTCGGTATCCACTTGAAAACACACAAAAAGAATTTCACTTAAATTCTGCAACCCGATTGCAGCGCTATGTATCTGGTTCAAATATGAATCTAAACCATCCCGGGACCCACTTGAACACAACAATGATTCACCTAAATCCTAGAATCCGATTACAGCGCCATCTACCTGGTTCAAATATGAATCTAAAATTCTAAATCATCTCGGGACCCACTCGAAAACACACAAAAATAATTTCACTTAAATTCTGCAACCCGATTGCAGCGCTATGTATCTGGTTCAAATATGAATCTAAACCATCCCGGGACCCACTTGAACACAACAATGATTCACCTAAATCCTAGAATCCGATTACAGCGCCATCTACCTGGTTCAAATATGAATCTAAAATTCTAAATCATCTCGGGACCCACTCGAAAACACACAAAAATAATTTCACTTAAATTCTGCAACCCGATTGCAGCGCTATGTATTTGGTTCAAATATGAATCTAAACCATCCCGGGACCCACTTGAACACAACAATGATTCACCTAAATCCTAGAATCCGATTACAGCGCCATCTACCTGGTTCAAATATGAATCTAAAATTCTAAATCATCTCGGGACCCACTCGAAAACACACAAAAATAATTTCACTTAAATTCTGCAACCCGATTGCAGCGCTATGTATTTGGTTCAAATATGAATCTAAACCATCTCGGGACCCACTTGAAAAACACAAAAATAATTTCACTTAAATCCTAGAATCCGATTACAGCGCCACCTACCTGGTTCAAATTAAAATCAAACCACACCGGGACCCACTTGAACACACACAAAAATAATTCGCCTAAATAATTACTATTTACATGCCTGAAAGGGAAAAATCGTGTGAAACATAAAATAACATATTTTCATCTTATATTTTTGTTTACCATGTTCTTGAGCAAATAAATTATTTGATTTGAAATGATTTCATCTAAATAACTGTCTAAATTCATAGACACGCTCACACACTTAAATATTTATTTTTTAATTAATGTGTTCTATATTTGTTGGTTCTTTCTTATGCTCTTAGATATGATAATAATAATAATGATGTGTAATTTTATATGATTAGTCGATATTATATTGCATATAGCTATATATTTATTATGTTTAAATAGTTAAATTTTATCACCATATCTTGAGATTCTATATGCTTATAACTTATGTGTATATTTGTATATGTAGTATAGTTATATATTTATTATTAAATTTAAGTAATCGTACAATAATAATGTATACCACCATCGCCACTCCTAGTCAGGAATATTCTTGGCATGGGTTTTCTGGAAGAGATCGCTATTTAGCGATAAGATCGCCCTTTGTACACGATTAGAATAATACTATTTCGTAAGTTTTCTGTAAAGGTGTGTACATTAAAGTGTTATCTATATAGATAGATAGATAGCTATCTATGACTCGATAAATGACTCTCAAAAATAATTTATTAATACAATTACTATCCCAAAGCCTACGCCTGCTCTTACTAAAGTGTTTTTTCTAAGAGAATAATCGTAAAGTCGGTAAATTACTTTGCTTAAATCAAGGAAAAGTCGTGGCTATCTATGTGGTGGGATCTTAAAAAGGTCATTGACTTCCTTATCTTCGTCGGTCGATGAAAATTCGGGTAGGAACACATTTACTTATAAACGTTTTGTTTACTTCGAATATGGTAATGTTGAACTTGGTAATGACTGCTGTGGTTGTGTGGGCTAAGTATTTACCTACCTAGCTTGCTGGAACGGATTCCACGTTTTTTTTAACAACTCTACGGACTCGAGTTCCGTACCCTTTTTACAACTTAATTTCTAAGAAAGTTTTTAGAGTTTATAGACGCTTATTGGTTATTTTTGTTATTGTGTGTGACATTAATTCAGTGATATTTGTGTTGTGGTGTACCTTACGAATAACTTATTGTATTAATTTATTCTAATTTTAATACTAAACTGATATTAATGTAGAGTGTACCTGTTACATGCTGGTGTTGTGAGGAAGTGCATGTGCAGTATGTGCGATATGTATATATATATATATATATATATATATATATATATATATATGTTATTATACCTATATATATTATCCTAACTAGTGCCATGTGTGTTTTTTTTCCTTTCTGTGTCCGGGTTATTAATTTTTAGGCTCTTTGTGTGTCTTGGTTTGTTTGTGAAGTGTGCGTGTAATGCAATGCGGTGGTTGTGCGCGTTGGTGTGAGTATATGTGTAGGTTTTGTTGTCAGTTGTGTGTTTGTGACTTTGTGTGGTGTTATAATTTATTATTATGACAATGTGTTAACTGGGAATTGTTGTTGTAAAATTTTTAGTTAGTGTGAGTGATGATTCATGATTTATTGGCCCTCCATTAGACGTTGGACCACCGTCTTGTCTCCCATGCGTATCGCCATTTTTGTGTTGTAATCCACGGATTCCAGGTTCGATTCCTGGCATCGTAAACGTTGTTTTCATTATTTACTATGATCTAGGTATCTGTAAAAGTTAAATCTAAAAGTTCCATCTTTGCCAAACTGGGAACAAAATCTTTATTAGGCGCCTTAAATGTAATAGGGGTGAAAAAAAATCATTTCATTTGTGTTATTAACTGATATTAAGTCAATAGTCGTAAAACAATATTTTATAAAGTTAATTAATACACCATTATCTGTCTTTGAGTATGGCAGAAACATAACGATGTTAATATATTTCGTGTCTTTGAAATAAATGAATTAGAAAAATATATAATTTTACTAACATTTATCATGAACATATTTTTCAAAGAAAATAGAAGAAAAAGTATGTGTGTGCTTTATGTACACGCGTCTTTGGCGTAACAAGATAAAAATCCTTTCAAAAATTTTGTAGAAAAACAACACTAACAATAGAAAAACTAAAATGTTGACTAGCTATGTAGTAACTTAGCTAACTTCAGGGTGTCGATTTTTTGTGACGGTGTGCGCGCGCTTCGTAAAAATTTACTCTCATCATTTTTCCCTAACGCGCCAAAAGAAGTATAACTTAATGAAATAAAAAAGAATTATGTCACGTAATATTTGTTACGCACCGTCTTGAATATTTTGGAAGTTTAATTGTATAGAAAGGCTACATTTAAGCCCTGGTATTTAAAATAAACAATTCTCTTCGAGAACAAAGAGGGCTGTCACCTAAAATTGTGTTTATGCCAAAATGTTTACCTTCATTATAATTCCTCACAAGTTCCATAGTGTTAGGGTTGTTAGGATCTTATGAATCGAAATATTGACACTTTTATAAATTAAGTTTGCTTTACAGTCTTTTTAAATTTGGAAGGCTGTTATTTTCAAACAACTCACTCGCTTGTAACATGTTGTTACAAGCCGACACTAATGCTTTGTAGGTGTCTTATTACCCCTTTAAATTTGAGTAATTTATTTTTCGCGCTAATCTCTTTGTTCACACTGCCGTAAGACGTTATAAAACCTTCGTTCCTGTGTTGGTATTTCATGCAAATTCTTGGAAGCCATTGAGCTGGCCATTTAACGATTTCAAGAACAAGTGGGTATTACATTGCTAGGAGGCCATGAGTAGTTTACAAATTTTGCGCGATTTATGTGATAACCATTTTCTGCCTTACCGTTTTGTTTTCTTGTATTCTACTATATACTTGTAAGAACTTGTGTGTGTTCTCCGCAATTTCGGATTTACATCCTACAAATTCATAACAATGTTTAAATATCTATGATTGTTATGTTTAAACAACTCACTAGAAACATAAATTAATTTTATCTGTAAGAGAAACACCTAACATGGCTCGCTCATGATGGGTAGGAGGCACTGCTCGAAGACTGTCGTCTTCAAGCATTGCGAAATTTATAATATATAATAAAAAATAATCTACTGTATCTATCTATCTAAAGAAGTTGATTCTAACAATACATTGGAAACAGACAAAATTTACTGCGGGGACTAATTTAACTTGTATCTTCGTGGGATGTTTCTCAATAAATTGATTTTAGTTGAATTACACCACAACTTTGTAGTTGTGACAACCCTAGACGTAGTTTGGGCTAGTTCCGCAAATTTAGTCGATGACGTGACTCGAGCAGTTTAGGTAAGTTTGTTGCTGATTATTTGAGTCATGCGGATTTGCGATGAGGTACCTTCACTTAAGTTATGACTACATGACATGTACGCGAGTTGCATTAATATGACTTCCTAGCTTCAGCTAGGCTGTATGGAATAATGGAGAATGTATATTTTTTAATGTCTCAAACAGGGAAACAAATAAACAAATTGTATTTTCTTAAGTTTTCGCGACAAGTATATATAGGTAATTAAAACTAACTTTTAACGTTTTTAAACGCGGCATTTAATTTGAGAGTAAATTATATTCAGAAACGCAAATTAAACACCCAACTTGTTTATTTCAAATAAACAAGTTGGGGGTAGACTACATAATAAGTTTCACATTCCTCTACTACTGAAAAGCGGCCACAACGTCGAATTAAAAATAAAATTGAATGCCGTGCTTAAAACCGATAGAAAGTCGTTTTTAATTAAACAAAATTTAAAAATTATAAAAAATAACTTTGTCCGCATTTATTTTAAGTCTGCGCAGCTTATTGTCGTAACATTTTTATTTTTGGCATTTAAAAAGTCTTCTCGATAGTCTCTTAAGATCAACAGATTTCACCGTCGGTTTTCTGGAACATATATTCCGCGTACAACAATGATCTGGAGGGAACTGCCCGCCGCGGCTTTCCCTTTGGGCTATGACATGGGGTTCTTTAAGAAGGACGTTATAAAATTTCTTAGAGGTCGGCAACGCGTTGGCAACGCCGCTTTCCATCAGGTGGCTGCCTGTTTGCCTGCTTTGCGCAATCAAAAAGCGCTCGACCAACTCTGCGTGACCTGGTAGGCTTGGGCCGCTAGGCTCACAGCGACTGATACTCTCCCATACCTAGTGTATGTGAGCTGATAAATCATTACATTAATGTTGTTTGGAACCAATACTAAAATATTTTATTACCTCTTCGAATTTAAGTGATCTATTGTTTGCGCTAATTCTTTTGTATGCCTCCCAGTAAGACGACATAAATCCTTCTTTCTTTTCTTTGCATTGCGTTGCACATTCTTAGAAGCCATTAAGTCTACAAGTTAAGAATGAATAAATAGTGGGCACGTTGCTAGGAGACCATGTCTAATTTACCTTATATACGAGTACATAAGTTCGTTCAGTCGGGACTGAGTCAGTTGAGTTTCAACTGCGATCGAGGCGGTACTTTACTCAGGACGGGTAAAAATCTTATAACGACGGCCTTTGCGTGATTTATGGCATTACGATTTTCTGCTTTACGGTTTGGACATGTTGCATTTGGTTTTATTTGTGTAAACTGTAAATTATTTGTGTGTAGGTACTTCTATTGTAATAAACTTTATGATAATTCTAACGGCATTTTCAATTCACTAAATATCGTATTTCACATCCCTGACTTGTTATTAATTTTAAAATATATTTTAAATGTTGAGATTTAATTGCTATTAATGTCATAATTTACTTGAATGCATTGTAATATTTATAATATAAAATAGCTAATTGTTGTCTCTCTTGGTTTTACTGCAACCAACATCTATAAAATTCTGAACATACCGTGCACAGGCACGGTATGTTCAGAATTGTAGATTGAAGCTGTGTAAAAAAAAAACAACTGAAATAAACTAGAAAACGAGAAAGAAAATGAAGTGTTTTTTAGATTTCTTGTGTTTGTTCGGGATCCACGTAAGAACTACTCGGCCGATTTGGATGCGGTTTTCGTTGATCGAAGCAAATTCTCCGACTTAAAATCTGCGCTACTTTTTATCCTGAGTGTCCCACGGAAATTTTCCCAGGAGCGGTTTCTAGTTGTTCGGGTTCATGTAAAATAGCTTATTCCGACACAATTTTCACTAAACAAAGAGCTAACATTACAGTACTTTGTATCCTGAGAACTCCGCGGGTATATCATAGTTATACTATATACGTAGTACGCTACTAGAGGTAATTCACAAAACTTCTGACTACCCCGCGTAGAACTGAGTTTATTATTAGAGATTGACCATCCAGGATTAATGGTCGTGTGATTTGAATTGCAAATTGGGACGCTGTGATAAAAGATTCAGGTTTGACGCTACAAAGGCGACCTCTGTTGTATCACTAGGCCATCATTTACTGTTTACACAGGCTGGAGATCAAAGTTCACACTACATCGGCCACTGCTAGCTGTCAATAGAAAAATAAAATAAATGTGTGATTTATAAAAGTGCCCTCATTTCCCCATAACTTTTGAAATACAAGGTAGAATTTAAAAAAAACCAAAACCGATTTCAAAATAAGAAGATAAATATTTTCTACAACATCTTGAAGTCGGCATTTTTTGCTTTTCAGTGTGAAGTTGGTTTTGGTCTGGTTAAAAATCCCCTTTTAGCTTTGAAATAATATAATAAGCGTCTGTAGAAATCATACTACTAATACACATATATTTGTGTTAGAGCACGCACTGGGGGAGACTCGCAGAGGAGGAGGGGCCACCCCATGCCCACGGCTGGGCCGCAGTCCACGGCTGCCGTGGGATCGCCCACACTCGCCCGCACGACGGCTAGTGCGACGGACGATAATGCTTTTTATATACCATAACTTCGAATACACCAGCATCTATCTATACAATTATCTTTTATACAGTCTAGAATAAGTTAACCACCTCAAAAGTGTGTCTGCTAGACTGGCATACTCTTCTACAAGGGCTGCTATCAATTTCCCAGTGATTCACTGATTAGATCCGGACTTAGTGACAATGGGGTCGCCTAAAGATCACTTTCGGATAAAGAAAATAATTAAAAATCGGTCCATAACTGACGAAGTAACTGCGTAACAAACATACAGAAGAACAGTCAAATTAAGAACTTCCTCCTTTTGGAAATCTGTATAAAATCAGCCTACATTTGTCGAAACTACAATATTCGGAAATAAATACGATATTTACAATTTAATAACCGAATAACAATCTACGTGTCAACTTCTAAAAATACATTAAAGCAATAAAACCTTTACGGATCAAACATTACATCCCTTCCAACTAAATATAAGGAACCACTTATAACACTTCCACGAATAAGTCCTGAATAATTAGTATTTACTCGAATAAATCGCTGGTCAATTTAGACGACATTGTCTGACTGGTCCTACAGAACCTATTGAGTTAGCTGGTGGACCTGATAGCGGTTGACAAATGGAGAAGTCTGGACTTGAGTTAAACGAATCGGTCCAGTTGTGGCACACTTGTATTATTTGGCGGAGCAGGGCTATCGCTCGACTTGGCTTGCCTGAGGGAAGTCCCAAGAAATTAGCTCTCTACTTTGTACAGCCATGTCACTAAGCGAGGGAAGAGCACTACTCGGAGGTTTTCTTAGTTGATCGAATCAATTTGCCTTCTCCAGTCAATACCTTGCAATCCCAATCTCCTGTGCGATCTGTAATCTTACCTGGTGCTCTCTTTTCTTTGCTTTAGAATTGTCTATATCAGATATTTTCCACTTTTGACGTTTGTCTTAATAATCCACCTGCTGCCTTACATTAACGTTGTTGACCCCTAAGCCTTCTCGGTCGGGCTTGTCTAAGAGTAACAGACTATTTTTTTTTACTTTCTAAAATGATGTTTCACACTCTTACGATCAAATACAATGGTTATTTTTTTTCAACAAATCGTACAATAGCACTAGTTTATCGTTCTTTTTCTAATATTTAAAAACAAACAAAATTTGGCAGGAGTTTAGCAGACAGGCAGACGGTTCACTTGATGGAAAGCGGTTACATCGCCTATGGACATTTGCATCACCAAAGGTATTTTTATTATTGTAGTATAGGTTCGCGTTTGACCACAATCTTGCCCTATGTAGAGCAAAGATGTGGTCTAGGATGTACCTAGAAGGTACCTATTAACATGGGACTTGGAGACACCCAGGTTATAAATATCGGGAAAGACAGACTCCGGCAATGAGTTCCATTCCTTTGCGGTGCGTATGATGAAGCTGGATTCGAAGCGCTTCGTTCTTATAGGTGGAATATCCAATATATATCGATGCCACATGCCGGTGCGTCTGCTTGTCCGATGATGGAATGGAGACGGCGGGATCAGATCGAAGAGCTCAGCTGCACACTCTCCAAAGTGAATCCGATAGAAAACCGATAAGCTGGCAACCCTGCGTCGATGTTCGAGACTTTGCGAAAGGTGCTACAAATGCGCTGCTGCTCTCGTAAGGGAAACTGGGACCTGGTCACTAATGCCGGAACACAACTCAAGGTTATTATGGCGGCATAGTTTATAGACTAGGGGTGTAGCCACAATCGGTATTTCGTATAAAAATTAAACATTCCAAGAAAAATCTAAATTCCGTAACATTTGTTGGTCTAGGCATTTTTTTAATAGCTTCTACGTTATCCGGGTCAATTTTAATACAGTCTTTATTTAAAGTGTACCCTAAATACCGTACTTCGTCAACTAAAGACACACATTTACATTTTTTTTATTTTAAACCATACTTCGTAATCTGCTGAATATAGCCTCTAACGCTAATAAATGCTCCTGTTGTGTCTTTCCCCCAATTATTAAGTCATCAAGGAAAATTTGTACATTTGGTATATTTTTCAATACTGTACACATAATATGTTACAAAATATCCGGGTTTGAACATAAGCCAAACTCTAGTCTATTATTATATCTGAATAAGCCTCTGTGAGTGTTAATAACCGTGTATTTTCTTGTTTCATCTAATTCAATTTGATTGTATGTTTGTGACAGGTCAATTTTATAATAAAATTGACTCGTTCCTAAACTAACTATTAAATCCCCGATTTTTGGTAAAGGAAAATCAACGATCAACTAATAAAACTGGATTTTCCCGTTGCTTTGTAATCGGCGCAAATCTGCAAGATACCATCCGCCTTGTTACCGGCACCAACGGTGAAGCCAAATCTGAATAGTCCACTGATTCAATAATATCATCACGCAGCATAGCATCTAGTCCCGCATCAACTCGATCACAACGCAAAAGGTAAAGGTCGAGCGCGCTGGAACATGGGTTACTACACGAAAACGTAGCGTTGCCTTGCCACCAGTAACCGTCCAAACCTACCGCTGAAGAGCTCCTTCAACTTACATAATTATTTACATCTTGAAGAATTTGCTTAGGTACTATTACATTATGACTATCACTAAAACTAGGTATTTTTATTTTAAATCCAGACAGCCATTGCCTGCCCTGCAGAGAAGTTGTTCCTGCCTCAATTACGAACTACTCTAAACGTTTTGTCGGACCTCGATAAGTTATTGCTGGTCTTATTACTCCAACCAGTTTAATCTTTGAACTATCATTAAAATACCTTTCATAAACTTCTATACTTATATACGAGAGACAGCTGTGTTAAGCAGCATGTAAGCATTACAAAAGTTATAAGAGAGTCTTCCTTGTGCGTAGACTTGACGCACATGCCCATATTAGCTTAAAATTGGTGTATTCAAAAAGTGGACCATAAAGTTAAATCCCTTGGCTAATTTCCAAATAAATTTCCCTTTCTCAATGTTGTATTTATAAATAATTAATAAATTCACAGAGGTCCAAAATAACCTAGTAATCCGTTAGCTAGGCGCTCATTATCTCTTTGAGGGTACGCAAAATTACCATACTCTCGCCGCAGAGGTGTCCGGTACAAAATTTTAAACTTAATTACATTGGTTATGGTTTAAAATGTGAGATATAGCGATTTATTGATTTTGTATTAAATAAGACGTTTACATAAATAACTTAAAAATACACCAGATTAAAACTATATATATATATATATATATATATATATATATATATATATATATATCCTCCTTACCGATTTCGGTAACGGCGACCCCTCAAATGTCAAAAGTTCTAATTCCCGGCCACATATCGCACCTCCAAGAGCGACCACTCTCTTCTGGCCGCCTACGTGCAAGATGCTAACTAAAGCTTTAATACATCCATACCTAGACTCCACCATCAGCATCTCATCGCCGTAGGGCTCTAACGATCAAATCCGGCATACAGTTTCGCGGATGTAAGCCCGCTCTCTCGTCCCTTTCTCTGGTGGTGTAAACGATGAAAGACTGTCTAACCTTGCCATACCTTCTTGTCCATCTTTTATATTCAAAGAAGTTACTGAGAAAGAAGTCATTCTTATTCTAAAATCCATTTCCAATCTCTTCCGAGTTAGCTCCTTTTATAACCCATATCATGAACCATTCTTTATCCTCGAGCTCCTTTCCCTCATCCTGGAAAAAAGCTTATGTGCTGCCTCTTCCTAAAATCAGTAATCCTACAAATCCTTCACATTTTCGTCCAATTTCCATTTTACCAGTTTTATCTAAAATTTTAGAAAATATTGTTCATAAACAACTTTCTTACTTTCTCACTCAATACCAACTGCTGAGTCCGCATCAATCAGGGTTTCGTACTGGACACAGTACAGTTAGTGTACTAATAAAAGTATCTGATGACATCCGTTTTGCCATAGACGATAAGTGCCTTACTATATTGGTACTTTTAGACTTCAGCAGTGCGTTCAATTCTGTCAATTTTGATATTCTTCTTTCTATTCTATCTTCTCTCAACATCTCCCCTCCTGTCATTTCCTGGTTCAATTCGTATTTGTCTGGTCGCGTGCAGTGTGTCCGGTCGGATGAGATTTTCTCTGAATGGTGCGACATTACTGCAGGCGTGCCGCAAGGTGGAGTTCTTTCTCCACTTCTATTCTCTGTTTTCATTGACTCTATTACTCAATTAATTTCTTCTCACTGTCATCTATACGCTGATGATCTGCAACTTTATCACCATTTCAAAGCAAATGACGTACAAAATGCTATAATTAAAATTAATAAAGATCTGGACAATATCAGTATATGGGCAAACAATTTTGGTCTTCTAGTAAATCCATCTAAATCTCAGGCTTTGATTATTGGTAGTCACTACATGTTAAATATTGTGCATCAGTCGGTAATACCCTCTATTATTTTAAATGGCGAGTTGATACCTTATTCCAGTAGAGCGAAAAACCTAGGCGTCATTTTTGATTGTAAGTTGTCGTGGGCCAATCATGTAAATGAAATTAGCAAAAGAATTCACCTTTCTTTCCAATCTCTAAAACGCCTGCAAAATTTTCTTCCCTTTATCACCAAAATTATTCTTGCTCAATCCTTAATGCTACCTCTTTTAGATTACGCCGATGTATGTTTTCTGGACGCTTCTGAAGAACTTCTAAATAAACTCGAACGTCTTCAAAATTTGTGTATTCGCTTCATTTTTGGTCTGCGAAAGTTCGATCATGTTTCTGCATTTAGATCGCAACTTAAGTGGCTGCCAATTCGTCGTCGTCGCGACCTTCACGTACTTACATTTTTGTATAAAATCTTACATAACCCCCTTTCTCCTCCCTATCTTCGTCAACGTTTTGAATTTCTTGTTCCTTCTGACAAGCATTGTAGAACTTCTAAATCCCTTCTTCTCAAAGCTCCCACACACTCTTCGGCATGTTATAGTGGTTCTTTCTCCGTCCACGCAGTTAGATTATGGAACGCTCTGCCACATACGATCCGAGATAGCTCATCGGAGAGCAGTTTCAAAAAAAAAGTCAAAGAACACTATCTATGTTAAATTATCCTTATATGTCTATATTTTACATTATATATGTATGTATGTATGTATATATCTTATGAGTATCTTGTATATAATTTAGTTTTGTTAATTTATTTATATTATATGTTATAACGTAAAATATCTTTCGCGTACACAACCCTGCCTTTTGCTTCTCCCCTTCTCGCTAGACTCATAGGTTTGCTGGAAGAAAACTCTTTTAGGGTTAAGCTCGCCTTTGTACATCACCACTTTTTATAATTGTGTATGTAACTTTTTGTGTACAATAAAGAATAAAGAATAAAGAAGAAGAAGAGCAAAGAGAAAATAGAAATGGAATTACTGTTGTGTAGTGTCTTGTGCAACATAGCTCGCAAAATTAGCACGTTGAAGTGGCAGTGGGCCGGTCACGTCTGTCGCAGGACCGATGGCCGTTGGGGCAGACTAGTCCTGGAGTGGAGACCGCGTCTCGGCAAACGTAGTGTCGGACGCCCTCCAGCCCGATGGACCGACGACCTACGCAAGGTCGCCGGTAGGCGCTGGATGAGAAAGGCAGCAGACAGGTATGAGTGGCGACGTCTTGGGGAGGCCTACGTCCAGCAGTGGACTGTAAATGGCTGACGACGACGAGTGTTTTATGAACCAAGAATTTGAATTTAGAAGGTGAGTTGGCAAATATGTCTATGTGTTCAAAGAGTTTATTATGAGTGTCGACCATACGTGTGAGAGGAGAACGAAGGCCAGAGTTTGTGTGGCAGGCACTTACAGCAAACACATTGGTGGATTTTCCATACTTATCTATGCTTATGCATAGTCCCCTTCCCTAGGCTTAGCCCACTGATGATCCTGGTTGCCCGGGTTGTGGCCGTTGTGTACACTATAACTTCTACGAGCTGGTGAAGAGTTTGTGGAGTGTTTTTGGTAAACCGGTGGAGGTTTAGAAAACAGTAACAACTCCACTACACCCCGCGATACCATATAAAAGGGCATTTTGATGATAAATTACAAACTTGACCGCTTGTTGAAATGCTGTGCTAAACTAAATAACATATTTCCGTTTTCTAAGTGGTACATGTCAGAAATTTCGATGATGGCTATATCCGGCCCAAGGTTGTATTTCCAATAGAAGTAGTATTAATTTTAACAATACCCAGAATAATTAATAGCCCAAGTTTGATAAGTGAACCTTCATTTGCGTAGGAAAATTAAATATTAACATTTTTAGGGTACCTTTTATCTTTTCTTATTAAAAACATAAAAGAGCTATATTGTTACGCCCTAGTCGCCGACAAAAACAAATTCACACCCGCATACCTGTAAATGCACATTTTATTACCTTTCGGCGTTTGGACTTCTTTTGTTTACTTAATTATTGGCATACGTTTACTAATTATTTTAGAGACCAGTTGATTGTTGTATTGTAATCTTTTATGGCAGTCATTGGCCAGGTGTGTCGGGTTAAAGTCAACTTAGATACAGGGACATTGCATCTGTGCACTATAAAGCAATGGCCCGATTGAGGAAGGAGTTACTCGAGCGAGAACCACCAGCGAAGCGAGACGTATTTACTACAATCGGGAATCTAATACGCTACTGACTTTTCGCGTGTTATTGAATTACGACATTCTGCATTACGTTTGGACTTGTTGTGTTCGGTTATATTCGTACCGGTGTTATACGTGTTTGTATAGGTCTAATAAACTCTGTAGTAATTCTAACGGCATTTTAATTCGAGTTGCGCTAAACTCGTAACAGTATATAAAACAATATTAGAATTTAGTCTATCATATGCCTTTGTTCCAAATTTGAATTTGCTACAGAACATCAAAGTCAAAAATTATTTACGCTTTACCCTCTTTTTAAGTATCTTGTCATTTTTTTTTTGCAAACTCCTTATTAATTTTGAGCGACGGGCGTTTAATTAAAGTGGTTTAGTAAAAGCGTTATTATTTATTTTCACTTTTAAATTTTGTGGAGGTTTTCAGATTTTTTTGTTTATTAATATTGTATTTTATCTTCAATATAATAAAAATGTAAAGGGTTCTAGTTTGTACAAGACGTTTAAAAATGAAAAAAATACAGGAGAGATAATTCGGAATAGGATATTTCGAAAATATATTTTTTAGAATTTCTCTCTGTCTGTTAGAGTAGCACGTGAAAAGTACGGATCGAATTTAAACGAAATTCAACACAGAGCTAGCTTATATCGCGCGTCGTCACTTAGGATACTTTTTCTAGGTAAATAACGTTTCCGTGAAATATACGCATAATAAAGGGGGCGCCGTCGTCGCTTGTTCTGGGAATGCCGTTGTAGTTTTCTAACAAATATGGCAACGAGAACGAAGTTTTACTGGCACACACTAGTAAGGTTATCAATTTGTAAAATAAAGCTTTATGTATATTGTTACGAGTTTAGCGGGACTCAAATTAAAATGCCGTTAGAATTATTATAGAGTGTATTAGAACAACAGAAACACGTAGAACACAGGTACAAATATAACCAAGCACAACAGGTCCAACGTAATGCAGAAGGTTGCAATTCAATAAAACACGCAAAGTGCGTCACTATTAGTAGGTACGCCCGTATCGTAATCGTCGCTCAACTGCCCCCTCTCTCCATCAGGCCGTCGTTTTATACTCTACAAATGCAAAATAATCCGCAACACCTGGCTAATGATGCTAATGAGAGAGTACAATAGGACAATAGGCTATTCTCCATAATAATTAGAAACGTATGCCAATAAATAAGTGAACAAAAGAAGACGATCATAAAAGGATTACAACTAGTTAATAAAAGAAACTAGTGGCTGCCCTTGACTTTGACAACGCTTGCCCTGAAAATTGTAATTCACACATAATAATCAACGACGTTATCTCTGAGATGTATGTTCGCTTTCAGATCACGTGTTATTCAAGTCGCTCTTCGCCTGAATACAAATATTGCGTCGTCAGATAATACACACAAACATAATCAAAATAAAACCGAAACTTTTTGTGAGGAATACTTTTGGTAAAGAGTTACGGGCTTATTCATAGAGAGTTAGTAAGTTTGAACGCTTTTAGAACCATAAAGAAGCTTATAAACTTACTCCAACTCTCTATGAATAAGGCTGTTAATATAAAACAAACTTATAATCAGAATATTCCACGGAAACATTAAAACTAGGCTACGAACTCGGGGCTACGGCCGGCGTAGTTGCTACGCGGCTACATTGCTACCAATCGCTACGCGAGTACGACTTACGCTCCAGTGAAGTTAATATTTTTCTTCAGAATCCTTCGATATTCAGGTGGAAATTGGATTTTTATTGGATTAGTCTTATTATTTATGAGATATTGTAATTTTATTATTACCAGAACTATTCTAATCTAGTTTAGTATAGAGCCAGAAGCGTCTCTATTTATTATTATACATATATATTTAATCACATTTTTTTTATACATATATATATATATATATAAATAAACACATGTTCGCGTTCGTAATACCGAAGTAAGAAAGAGAGTTCGTCTGAAAGAGAGTGTCGGGATGAAGGTAAGGAAAGGAATGCTCCGGTAGTTCGGGCAAGTGGAACGAATCTATGATGAAAGAATGACTAAACAGATATACAATGCAAAAGTGGATGGATGCAGAAGTCGCGGAAGGCCACGACACACCTTCCATGATCAAATTGATCGTGTATTAGCAGAAGGTGATGTCAGGAGCCTTAAGAACAGACAAGCGTGCATGACAAGAGCTATGAATGTCAAAGAAGCAAATGAGGTGCGTAAAAATAAGCCTGAATGGCGCTCTGTTGTTCGTGCCTACCCCGCAAGGGACCTAGCGTGAAGTTATGTATGTATAAACACATTAAAAAATATAAAATGATGACGTCCATCGGCAGCGGGGTTTAGGGCCCAAGCTACCGGTGGTTAAGGCTCCAGAGACAGGAACTTCCTCACAATGCGTGCCGTGCTCAGGAGAACCGCCTTCTGTATCTGGCCCTTCACCCATTTACCGAGTGAGAGCCTCTCTAGATGTCGGTCGAGGCTCTTCGCTACTAAACCATTAACGGACACTTATTATTATTATAATTAACTGAATTCACACCCCGTGTCTTCTTACATTTTTGAATTCCTACCCATAAGTTTTATACACAACTCTCAATGGTTAGTCGTATTCCTACGTTCTGGCTAACACAGATGTATACGCATTGATACTACAGTGTAGTATTTATTAGATTGAAAATAAAAATCAGTTTTAAGATCGAAGTTATATTTATTCTTCACGTGTACCGACTGTGCCAGTCCTGTCAGTTTGCTGATCAGGAGAGCATTGAACGTAACAAACTGACGGTCGGTGAAGCACTGTAACCGGGTTAAAGTATTTCACCATCCGCAAGCATGAGAGACAAGACGGTGGTCCAACGCCTAATGGAGGGCCAATAATCCCCCTCCTAAACCATCAATCATCATTAACAAAAACTGAAAATTTTCATGTCACAATAATTAAGCAATAAATTAAAACACCACACAAAGTCATAAACAAACAACAAAACTTATACACACGCTCAAACCGACGCGCACTACCACCGCATTGAATTACACGCACATTTCACAACCAAACCAAGACACACAAAGAGTCTAAAAATTAATAACCCAGACACAGAAAGGAAAACACAACACACATGGCACTAGATAGGGTAATATATAAGTATACACATAAGGCACACACTGCACATGCACTTCCTCACAACACCAGCATGTAACAGATACACTCTACACTAGTATAAGTTTAGTATTAAAATTAGGATAAATTAATATAATAAGATACATACTTCAACACAAATTAATTAATGTCCCACACAAGAACTAAAATAATGAGCGTGTAAATTTTTTAAAATTAAATCTAGAAATAAAGCTTTAAAAAAGGGTACGGAACTCGAGTCCGTAGAGTAGTAAAAAAAAAACATCCGCAGTCTCACACGCGGTTGGCCGCTTTTGTGTATTGATCTGTCTAAACGTGCCTTTAATATCGCCAGTGGAGAGACTCCTTAACGGCTAAATCAGTTGGCACCGTAACATCCGATTCTGTTTAACAGTTGGCATAAACTTTCAAAGATTAATATCTCAGAAGCAATTTCGCTTAAGCAAATTACAATGGCTCTTTGAAATTCCCATTGGTTTATGGTGTCACGGAATGGTACTGGAGTCATTAAAACTATTTTATCGGGTTGTGCCATAGATACAATCCGTGTGCCAGGTCAAAGATCATGTCCCAATTTGCGATTGTTTTCAATTTCAAGTGATTACTACTAATAAATAGAGTACACTAACTTAAAAAAATACAATGTAACAATATTGAAAATAAACTAACTTAGAACTAAATTTAACTGAAAATTTAAAAAAAAAACAGCTGATAGATACAATTTCTTCAGTGGTCTCCGATGGCCTCTGATGGCCTACGATGGCCCCCGATTTCGATAGCCTTCTATGATCTTCGAAACTTTGTTCCAACCAAGTGTCCCTAAAGTACCTCATTAGTTTTTTTTTATACCATCATATGCATTCTTACAGATTTGTAACAATCTTTTGTAAAAATTATTAAGTACTAGCTGCGCCCCGCGGTCTCTCCCGCGAGGTGATTGACAATCGTCATATTTTGAATAATTCACAATTCGATTCCAAAATAAAATAGCCTAACTTACTCCTTATTACATCAGCTACCTGCCAATAAAAGTCAAAATCGGTCCAGCCATTTCAGAGATAAGCCGGAACAAACAAACAGACAGACAGACAAAAATTATAAAAAAAATATTTTGGTGTGTGTACGGTACATATATATTCATATGCATGTAGTAAAACGCGATTATTTCAATATTACAAACCGACGCTCCAATTTTATTTATATGTGTATAGATCTATAATTTTATAAAAAAAATTAACAACGTAACGTCTGTACATTGTAGTATTTGTAAAAAAACAAACTGGAATATTACACTATATAAACGATGGAAAATAACGATGCAATTGTTTTTAGATTTCCCGTCTGTTTCTTCGGGATTCACGTAAAAACCACTAGGCCGATTTCGATGCGGTTTTCGCAAATCGACAGAAAATTTTTAAACAAAAAATCTGCGCTACGTTTTACCTTAGGAATCCCGCGAGAATTTTTCTAGGAATAATTTCAAATGGCCAGATGTAAAAGAACGAATTCCAGTCCGATTTTTCCACTGATCGATAACAAATTTTATGTAATTGTATGTATGTGTGATACTTTAGCAAGATACCCGACAGCCAACAGCTGTCGGGTATCTTGCTGGAATTTTTCAGGTGCATAAAAGTTAGCTTATTTCGAGACATTTTTCACTAACACAATAGCTTACATACTTTTTTAAACCTAAAATATTTTAAAGCTATTGTATAGCTTCTATCGCGGGCTTTGAGCGCGGCGACCGAATGAAGAAATTCCGTAACGAAAATAAACCTAACACCTCCCACTCTGCCTACCATTTGCGGTGACAGAGGCCTGAAGCGGGCGCGGCGAGTGGAGGCGTGCGGTGGCCACAGTGACCCGCGAGCTCTCGTAGCGATTCGAGGTATGTCAGGTATTGCAAATTATGGACGACGATCTGCTCCGAAATCGGACAAATACGTAAGCAGCTGTTTGTGAGAAAGTATATAGGTGTATAGGTATTTATCATATCTTTATAATGCCACATTCACCGCATGTGCGCCCCATAAGGATACATGTAGGTATATATGTATACATAGGTGGTTTGTTTTCTTATCGGTCACCACGCTCAAAAAGTGTAACTTGAATTAATATCAAAGAAAAAAAATATTGCATAAATAAAAAATGAATAAATAATTATAATTGCATAAGTTGATAAAAACTGCTATGCAATAGCTTTTTTAAATTTGAACTTTGTGTCTCGGCAACCCCGCGGAAATTTCGAGTCAATCGTGGACAAAATCACAGGCCTATCCTAGTTCAATATAAAATTTAATCTTTATTTCTAATATGAACATCATTATTTAAAAACACGCCTCAAAGTGCTAATCTGAATTAAAATACTTCAAATGAATTACAAAACCTTTTTCTGTTTTACAAAAAAAGCTTTTTGAAACGATGTTTTGTAAAAA
Organism: Dendrolimus pini; assembly: GCA_949752895.1. Lineage (NCBI taxonomy): Eukaryota > Metazoa > Arthropoda > Insecta > Lepidoptera > Lasiocampidae > Dendrolimus > Dendrolimus pini. The sequence goes on from OX457150.1 coordinate 8,078,525, forward strand.
AACTCTTTAAATAGATTGTAATCTAATAATTAAAACACCGCTATTATCTTATTTCTGTCGTGATTTCAACGGCCTTTGTAGTTTCTATACAACAAAACCAGACAGTTTGTGAAAAAAATATTTGATGATTTTCGTGGAAAAGTTTGTGAAAACATCTGAAGTTACCACCACATTATTCCCTCTATTCTATGAAGCTATTAGGTGAAATATTTTCAGATAAATAAGTCTATAATAAAATATTTATAAAATCTGTATTCAAAATAGTTGAGCTGTTCTAAGTAAACTTTTACACTTTTTTTATTAACAAATCGACGGACTCGAGTTCCGTACCCTTTTTACAACATAATTACTGTTAAAGTTTTTTGAGTTCATACACGTTTATTTTTGTTACTGTGTGTGACATTAATTTTGTGATTTTTATGTTGTGTTGTGTGTACCTTAAGAATAACTTATATTTTTTTTTTCTAATTTTAATACTAAACTTATACTGATGTGAGTGATGTAGACATCTGTTACATGCTGGTGTTGTAAGAAAGTGCATGTGCAGTGTGTGCCTTATATCTATACCTATATATATTTTCTTAACTAGTGCTATGTTGTTTTTTTTCTGTGCCTAGGTTATTAATTTTTAGGCTCTTTGTGTGTCTTGATTCTAAGTACTTACAATAGTTGCGTTTTCATAAATTAACGTGTCCTTGGATTTAGCTTAAGGTTCATTTTCTAAGTTGCTCGAATTTCCCTATTTGGTCCGAAAACGTCATCACAATGATATATAAAACATTTTTGATAAGTTAATACATTTATTCTACAAACGAATGTACATATCTGGAATAGCAATAGGTTCAGTATTATGCAACAAAGATTTAAGACTTGTTATTACATACCTCACTACAGCTGCATTACCATGCTGTCTGCCAGCCAACCTCTGATCACGGGTTTGTGTCAAAGAATTTCTTACAAATGACTTTAAAGAAACTTTTTGCAGACAGACCACACGGGCCTAACGTTTCAACCTAGAATGGAATAAATATGTAACCTTTTTCTAAGGCTCTATTGAAGCGGCAGCGTTACTAGCCCCTGTCACGGTCGTCAAAAGATGTGTACCGGCCAGTGTATCAGTACAAGTCGTATGCCACCCTAGCGGCCGCCAATCATCCAAGGAATGACGGACCCTCCGTCCAGCCTCATGCCACCGTCGCGCACTAAACCATTCGGTTCTAAAGAGGCTGGTATGATGATGTCGTTAAGGCTGGCATGACGAGATCTGCTACCTTTACTTTTCAAACATGACAGACCGTGAGAGTTTTCTTCGTTGTCGTCATCGTCAGACAGTGTCAGTCTGTCCAGGGCTAGACGTACGCCTCCCCAAGTCTGCGCCATCCCAGTCCTCTGACTTCCTCATCCAGCGCCTACCGGCGACCTTGCGCAGGTCGTTGGTCCATGGGGCTGGAGGGCGTCCGACACTACGTTTAGCGAAACACGGTCTCCACTCCAGGACTCGTCTGCTCCATCGACCATCGGTCCTGCGGCAAACGTGACCGGCCCATTTCAACTTGATAATTTTGCGAGCTATGTCGCTTAACTTGGTACGGATATCCTCATTTCTAATTCTATCCACAAGAGAAACATCCAAAATAGCTCGCTCCATAGCCCGTTGAGCGACTTGGAACTTGTGAACCAATCCTGCCGTCAGTGTCCACGTCTCGGTCCCATTGGTCAGGACGGGGACGAAGACTTTCGTCTTCAAGCATTGCAGGAGGTTGATGAGAAGACTTCATTGTGCTTGTTTGTAATTTAATGTAATCATTTTGTTTACTTAGAGATAAAACGTCAGATGAAGAAATAAATCAAATTAAAACATATGCAATCCGAAAAGTATTTTCATTCTAAAAATATCTTCACCACGTAACGTTTAAACTGGAAAACAGGCTTAAACTTTTTCAATAAAGGCTCAGGCAGTTTCTAATAAGGTGTAAGTAAAACCGCATAGCGCATTTACTACACAATACCCGACACATACGTAACGCGGATACTGTGGCAATAAGCTATAACCATTTCACCCCATTACCCGATAAGGGGACAATAGTTTTGCCCAGAAGTGGGCCATTATGCTCAAGAACGTACCCATAGATACTGAGGTACTAATACCGGGTGTTTTTCTTAATAACTTTTTGAAGTAATAACTTCTTATGGGAGGGTAAACCGATTCGTTACTTGACGCGTTACGCTGCCAGTCTGTCTGGCTTCCCTTTCTCTCACGCATACAGCAGCGGTAGGCATCCTAAGTTATCATATCTGACGGGCGTCTCGAGAAGCATACGTTTTATGATGTCTAATGATTGAATTAAACAGATAAAATTATTTAAATGAACAAGTGTGGGGTACTAATTGACATTTCACATCTTTGTCTTCCGTGATCACGGCTACTGAAAAGTACCCGAAACCGCTAAAGCCTTAAAGCGTAATTTGTTTGAGTTTTGTATACTAGGCGCTAAAACTTTAAAAAAATACTGAAGTTGATATAATTTAACATCAGCATCTACATACAAAGACAGATGATTCACGCATTGTAAATTTGTAAAAATAAAATTCTTTTTACCAAGATTTTCCTTTACAAAAAAGGAAAATCTAAAAAGCGTTTCTGGGAAGCCAGTCAGAGTTTTTCAAAAGAAATTGCAAAGATAGTAAATAAAAAGTTCCTTTAGTCAAAGGGATGGTTTTATCCACAGTATAATACAAACAGCAGTTACACGGCGTTGATTATTTTGATGACAGAATCGCTACTATACCTCCGTTTATATTTCTTTCTTTTTTTTAGACTGTTTACTTCAATAATATTCTTGTATGAAAGAAAGAGATTAATTTTATTCAGGAAAAATTACACTGGTGTTACTTTTTAGAATGTCTTATCTTTCATAACTTAAATTTATATCTAATATTATTTCTTTGCTTTTTATTAGCGAATTTTATTATTTACGCTTTCGCTAATAAATTTATAATACATTCAATATAATCCGTAACATCGGGTATACTGTAGGTACAATTGTTAACAAATTTAAAACTAACAACATAATCTTGTCCTGAAAGCATCAAAGCATTGTATCGCAATAGTCTATATTATCTGTGCACGAACGGAGAAAGAATACAATTTCCTGCGGCCGGATGGCCTGTCGTAAGAGGCGACAAAACAACCCACTGCCAGGTGGTAGGGTATTTGCCCGTCTTTTCTTTTTTTTTTATTACTGGAGTTCAGCAGACAGGCAGACGGCCCACTTGATGGACAGCCGTTACCATCGCCTATGGACATATGCAACACCAAAGGTGCTACAAATGCGCTGCTGCTCTCTTAAGGGAGACTACCTCTGGGTGGCTACCGCCCCTAGTAGAGTATGCCGCCATAACAACCTTGAGTTGTGTTCCGGTATTAGTGGTCGGTTTCCGGTCTTCCTTTAGAGAACAACAGTGCATTTATAGCATCTTTGGTGTTACAAATATCCATAGGCGATGGTAACCGCCTACGATCAGGTGGGCCGTCTGCCTGTCTACTGAACTCATGCCATAAAAAAATGAAATGAACTAAAAAAAATATTCATGTCAGAAACAAATTACTTGTCATTCGAAGTTTCATTATTTTATTCTAAATAGGTACCCACCCCCACGTCAACGCAAGGTCGGACCCCCGCCTGCCAGGGCACGTTGAGTTCCACTTTTCCTGTGATATCGCTAAAACAAAAGGTCACACCGAGATCAATAGATTTATTTTTATCTTTATATGATTGACAGTACCAATAACCCAAGCATTGTCTAAGTGTTATCTGCTTTCTTTAACATCAAAGTTAATGTTAATAAATAATAAATTGACTGACTACATGTGATTCTGTCATCTCATCAATGCATTATACGGAACATTTAAGGTTCTAGTACGTCAAAGTCGGCCATCCATTTTTTCCATTTCCATCAGGCCCTCATGGAAAGGGTTGCTGTCGCCTATAGACGTTTGCACCACCAAGGGTGTCGCCAACGCGTTGCTGACCTCTAAGAAATATTATAATGCCCTTTTAAAAAAAAACCCATATATAACGCAAGAGGAAAACCGTGGTGGGAAGTTCCCTCCAGATCATCGGGAGCTCTAGAAAATGGGGGTGAACATCCTCTCGTTGGTGAGCTGTGCGGTTGAAGAAGTGCAGTGAGGCGTTGGCACCAGATCAAACAGTTCCTCGGAACACTCCCCGTTATACAGACGGTAGAATACACAGAGGGACGCGTGTGTTAGTAACCTCGCGGGTAAAGGCTAAAAACATTTAAAATTGTCATGTTTTATTTATTTATTACTACAGTACGTATGATTGGTTATGATGTAATTTACCTCGATTTAGAAGGGTTTTGATTAGGCTTGTCAAACCTTCCGCCCTCTTTGATATGAAATACAAATCCTTTCAAATGGTTTCTTTTTCATTTGATTAAAAAGAGTTTTTGTTATTGCTTTAGTTCAACAGACAGGCAGATGGCCCACATGATGGAAAGCGGTTACCATCGCCTATGGACATTTGCAACACCAAAAGTGCTACAAACGCGCTGTTCTTCTCTTAATAATTCCATTATTAATATTGTATTTATACTGTATAACTATTAATACTGTGGTCTAACCTGTGTTATTTACAAAGTACCGACCTTCACCCGTTTGTGACATAAAGACTTTAAGGGCTTTCAGGTGGCTAACTCCAATTGAGATAAACCAAGGAGGTGTACACGAAAAGATTATTTATTTGCTATGCTATATTGTATTACATACTAGAATTCGCCGTGACTTCATCAACGTTGAATGGAATAACCTAATTTATACTTGTCATAACAGTTCGAATCCACTTCCAGAAAGAATCCCACAGGATTCTCGGGATATATAGTATCACAGAGAATTTGCTATCGACCAGTGAAAATATTACTACGAAATCCGATCATCACTTCACTGTTTCAAAATATAAATAATACTTACAATTTATTGCAGATACAGCCAGTAGCAAATAAGCTTTTTTTTAAAAGGTTTTTTAAAACAAGCTTTTGAGATCCATAATATCATGTAGCAGCAGAGTGCTAGCACTCTTGGCTAGCCAAGACAAGTAAAACGAGCCCAAACACGACGGGTCTATCTTGTTTAGTACAGGAGCTCCTATGGCCACCTTCCGACTTCATCATCAGATCAGCTCCATGGTACCATATTATTGCTTTGTCACGCGATATACATATGCGTGCAAAATTTCAGCTGAATCGAAAACCGGGAAGTTGGTTAAATTTAACTTGCAAGATTCCACCCGAGCTTACATACATACATCAATTGCAAGTTAAATAAAAGCTTTTAAAAACAACAGAGTAGATGGCGCTACTTGTAGTATAATGCAAATATGTACAATAGTCAGCAATTTACAAATATACAACTGAGGCCAAAAACCTAACAACACATTTATATTTCGATATTTTCGATAGTCAAATCAGTGTCATTACAGCGGTCGATGGGTTTGGTATTTTTTACGTTTTACCCTTCCCTTCTACGAGTATATTAAAAGTTCAAATTCTTCTAAAGATAATCTTAAAAACTGCGGCGTTCGGTAGTTGATTTCGTAATAGATCACTTCCAGATTCTTTGTTCTCTGTTGAAAGAGTGGTCGCATCCAACATTGCCTTTTTTTAATACATTTTCTTCTATTTCTTCTTCTACGTAATTTACGAATAATAAGCAGAGCTACAACACACGCGGCCGCTTTCATTGTGGTTTGAATACGAAATAAAGAGCGCGGCGTGTCTCAGACATGCCGCGCAGCACTGCCGCGCAGAAGGTCTAAACTAGTAACGCGGCAAATTTGTGTCCCGCGAATGCCGCGCGTAGCTGCCGCGCATCTTGCACGTCGTGTTTGTACATACACACCTTTAACATTTGTAATGTATATGGATATGCATAAATGTGTGAATGGGTGTGTATATATATGTATGTATATATGTATGTGGTGTGTATATGTGTGTGATATGTGTACAAGGGAACGGGTGAGTGTGTGGTTACAGACAAACTGTATACACACTATAACTATAACAATACAAGACATGTAAGTTACAATACGAAAGCTGTTAAAATTGGAGACTCGAGTTAAAATGCCATTAAAATTACTATAGAGTTTATAAGAACTATAAAAACACGTGTAACACAGGTACAAATAAATCCGAACACAACAAATCCAAACGTAATGCAGAAGATCGTAATTCAATAAAACGTGCAAAATCCGTCACTATTAGTTTCCCGAATTTACACATGTCACGCCCGTATCGTAGTCGTAGGTCAATTGACTCCTCTCTCCATCAGGCCGTCGTTTTATGCTTCACAAATGCGAAGGTGCCCGGCAACGTCGCTACAGTTTCCTATAATTAGCTTGTTACACCTGGGTAATGATGCTAATGAGCGAGTACAATAAGATAATAGGCTATTTTCCATTAGAAACGTATCACAATAAATAAGTGAATAAAAGAAGACGATCATAAAAGGATTATAATTAGTTCAAATGCCGACAGGTAATAAAATGTTCTTCTACAGATCTGTACGTGGAATTTGTTTTGTCGGGGCCTAGGTTGTAACAATATAATGTTTGCAAAGTCATAACAATCCTGAATTTCATAGCCAACTGGCTTGAGTAGGTTTCTATTGTGGTGGAAATAATTGTCCTCTTGCCGGCGACCTGTCCATTTGTCATTCAAATGGCACCGTAAAAGGTGCGAGTAGAATTACAAAACATTTTTCCTTGTTTCAGACGTAGGAAAATAAAACTATTTTTGTCACTGTCTTTCTACTGTGAATTTATCTATATAATTTAATATCTCGAATTTGTACAATGAATTTAAATGAGAATAAAATCAAGGGGGCCTTAATCGGACCCGAACGTCTCGTTATTGAATTTTTTAGAATTTTAGTCCTATCTGTCTGTTAGAACAATATTTTTCAATATGTGGATCGCGACCCCTAGGGGTCGCAGAGCCTTGCTCGGGGGAAGCCGGCATTTATACTTCGTACGTAGGTACTTTCTACGCTCAGCAGCTTTTTAGCTCAGAAACCTTCCTTGGCTCATGCACAACAACTTTGCTAAAGATCATTACATGATCAAATGTATAGTTTACGATTCTATAAAAGACATACAAACAAACATTCATTTTTATATATATAAGACTAGCTGTCCCGGCAGACGTCGTCCTTCCCGGAAAAGCTTCAATCGATATGCCGACAGCAGCGCCACCTACCGGGTCCAATTGCGAACCAACTCAGAAACCTTCTCCGGCTCATGTACACCAACTTTGCTAAAGATCATCACATGGTCAAATGTATAGTTAACGATTCTATAAAGTACATATAGACAAACATTCATTTTTATACATAAGAAGAAAATAGTACCTAATAATGAATATGGGTAACAAAATAGAGAAAAACATAAAGTAGTCTTTTAAATTAATAACTTTTTGTCTGTCTATGACACAAGGGGGTCGCCAAAATTTTCAAAATGTTAAGGGGTCGCGTATTCAAAAAGTTTGAAAAGCATTGTGTTAGGGAATCGCGTGAAAACTATTGAAATGTATTTGAAACTCGATACAGAGCTAGCTTATATTCCAGGTTAACATTTAGGATACTTGATATCCCGATAAATTAGGACGTTTCTGTAGGATAGAAACAGATGTCGCTGCAGTCACGCTTTTTTGGCGCCAATCCCTAACATCTTCACACGTCATTGTTATGGCAAAATGAACAAGGCAGGGCTTGCAAATGTTATCAATTACCTTTTAAAATATAGGTAATTACCGGTGTTTTCAAAAAAGATATTGCCGTACCGGTATATTTTTTACCGTCACTGGGTAACTTTTATGATTTAAGCGTTATAATATAACGTTAAAAGATGTTTGTATACCGTTATAAGTGACGGTAATTTTTACGGTACTTCAAGCGACATTGGCATTTTTAAGAATTGGCTTTTTTATGACTGCATGTTACCGAAACAATCAACAAATACAACTCTAAATATCACGCGCTTTTAGCACAGTGCTGTTTGACAATCTTTGTGACTGAAAGAGAACGACGATAGTAAAAAAGCATAGTTATAACGGTAAAATTACCGATTTTTACCGGTAAAATAGCAAGAAATAATGCTAAGTTTTATAACGGTATTTATTTTTTACTGTTATCTGAAATTAGCATAAATAACATTTTACCGGTATTTCAAGCCTTAGAACAAGGTTCGCACATGCTAATTGTTGATCCGGGACATGACTTAGAAGAGAAAAAGACATGGATGTATTGTCTGAAGGATGATTTTTGGTGTAACAATAGACGTATGCCAGAATAGAAGAGTACTTGGCACCGACTTGAAAGTGTTGTAGAAAATATTTTTTTTTTACTTTTTAGATAGATAGATAAATAAAAAAAACACGCTTTTATAAAAAATCCAACTAAAAAAACAAAAAATAAAATTTAATATAATATAAAAAAGCGTGGGGTGTATTCAAAGCGCTTTTTAAGATATTATATTATTAATTGAATACACCCCACGCTTTTTTATATTATATTAAATTTTATTTTTTGTTTTTTTAGTTGGATTTTTTATAAAAGCGTGTTTTTTTTAGTTTTTTTAAACTATTATTTATTTTTCATTTTTTAGTTGATTTTTGTTTAAATGTTTTTAAATACAAGCTTTTGTGATCCTGCATATCATGTAGCAGCAGAGTGCTAGCCAAGACAAGTAAAACGAGCCCAAACACGACGGGTCTATCTTGTTTAGTACAGGAGTTCCTATGGCCACCTTCCGACTCCATCATCAGATCAGCTCCATGGTACCATATTATTGCATTGTCACGCGATATAAACATACGGGCCCAAACACGAAGGGTCTATCTTGTTTAGTACAGGAGTTCCTATGGCCACCTTCCGACTCCATCATCAGATCAGCTCCATGGTACCATATTATTGCATTGTCACGCGATATAAACATACGGGCCCAAACACGAAGGGTCTATCTTGTTTAGTACAGGAGTTCCTATGGCCACCTTCCGTCTCCATCATCAGATCAGCTCCATGGTACCATATTATTGCATTGTCACGCGATATAAACATACGGGCCCAAACACGAAGGGTCTATCTTGTTTAGTACAGGAGTTCCTATGGCCACCTTCCCACTCCATCATCAGATCAGCTCCATGATACTATATTATTGCATTGTCATCGACCTTTGACAGGTGTGCAAGTATGAATTAAATCTGATCGTTCAAAGTAGGACAAAATCGAGCTCAAAGGGGTCGGTTACAGACATACTGACATACAAGTGAAGCTAATATAAAGCGTGTAAAAATACTTGATTGTTCACCACTAGGGTTGCCCGTACTTTATTAAAAAATATTTTAGGTTATTTCAGATAATTGTACTCTATACTTTATGAGAACAATAAAGTTCACAAAAATACTTTATTTCGCATGATTTGATTTCTTTGAGATTTTGGGAAGTTTAATCGATTATTTTGTTCAATGAAATTTATCGATTGGTGATTTGGTGCTGAATCGATGTCGCCAGTCGCCAGCGCCACATCACTCAAGCACTCGTTTTGTACAATTTCTGAACGCAACCTAACTTCAAATGTCAATAATGTCAGTGTGTCAATCATTGTCACAATTTTTTGTTTGTTTTGTGCAAAGCGGTTTGGGTGCAATTAAAATACGATTTAAAGTTTTATAGATTTATGCTATATAATAAATAAAATAATATAATAGTACATTATGGATACGAATACCTTATTTGATAAAAAATTAATTCATTATTTATTTTAATTTAATTATAGTATGTAAAGACGCTGTGCAATTGTTTAGTAAAGATGCTAATGTGATACAAATTGCAAACAGCAATAAAAAATATGTTTTTAAACATAATAATAAAGAAAATTAATTATACTTTATTTTAATACTATGTACTTTTTTTCTTACCTATAATAACCAATGTACTTTAACTGCATAAAAAAGGTGGCAACCCTATTCACCACATACACATACAGTAAATAATTTACAGTCATTTCGTATCAAGGCAGCAACAAAGGGCGGCCTTATCGCTTTAGAGCGATCTCTTCCAGACAACTCGGATTTTTTAGATACTCTTAAAGTCGGTTCTTTTTTTGCTAGAAATTTTTCATTTACCTTTACAGTCCGACCGACATATTCGATTAAAACCAAATATAACGTTTGAAAACCAGAAAGCCTTGATTGTACGTACAGACTGCGGCGGCCAGAGGTTTCAGAGCTACTCTCGGTCAGCTTTACCTTTTAACTTTATCTTCAGTGAATAACTGGTTTAGGATATAAATTTATATTCGCAATCGAGACACTTTCACATGAGATGTGTTCTCCTCTCGTGTCGATACAATTATGTATTCTGTTGTTTTGGAAGGTGTTCCTCTATTTTAAAGTCAAGCATATTATATGTCTTAATTTATTATAACGACTAAGGAGTTTAGTCATTACAATACAGTCCGTGGAGGAACCTAGAAAGAATACAATTAATTACCTGCGGCCGGGCGGCCTGTCGAAAGAGGCGACAAAACAACCCACAGCCAGGTGCTAGGGTGTTTGCCCGACTGAATGGATGGCTACCACCCCTGGTCTAGAGTATTCCGCAATAACAACTTGCAACCGTTTTCCATCAAGTGGGCCGTCTGCTTGTCTGCTGAAATCCTGTAATAAAAAAATAAAAGAAATATCAATTCTTTGACTCGTGCTAGCTCTGTTCAGTACATTAAATATAAGGCAAAAACCATCAATTTCATAAGTTTTAACATTTGTATTTATCGATAACGCATCACGGATAGGGAAGCAGAGGTCTGTGTTCATCAATCATGGCGGCACGGTACATTTGATTCGAGGATTTTCGACTTGAGTATTCGGCGCGTTAAATTACGAACATTTTTGTTCGCACTGATAAATGTTCACAGTCGCAAAATGCACCAAACAAACTTGTTAACCTACTTTAAGTTACTAGTGGAGTTTTATTAGATACTAGCTTCTGCCTGCGTCTTCGTTCGCGTGGGATAATCACAAATAAAGTTAAAAAAGCCCCGATTTTGAAACATTCTTCATCAGTGCTCTGCTCCTATTGATCTTAGCGTATGATATATAGCCTTCCTCGATAAGTGGGCTATATAACACTGAAATAATTTTTCAAATCAGACTAGTATTTCTTGAGATTAGCGCGTTCAAGCAAACAAACAAACTCTTCAGCTTTATTTATTAATATAAGACTAGATAGTATGTAAGCCTTATTGCCTTTATTATATTTTTTATTCGGACGTTCTAAAAAGCCACATTTGGCTTTTATCACAATAATTTTAGTAATTAAGTGAACTATCGATGTCCATACAATTAAATTAAAATTTAAGAAATCACACATTAACGAATCCATTACAATTAAACAATTTATTGTGCTAAAAATATGTTTTTGTTGCCTTTTTTAAATGTAGAAAACATGCAAAATTCAATTCGTATGAAAATAAATCGTATTTTATTAAAATCGACTTAAAGTAAATAAAATGGCGTAAATTATTGTCGAAATTTTACATCAATCTCCAAGTCATGTCCTTAATATTTAAATTAAAATGGTTGACAAACATAACGTTGTCATGTGTCACGTTAATGAGATGAACATTTTGATTTCGTACAAAATTCGTCAATATATTTAGGAAGTTTAAAATGTGGCTGTTTAGAATGGCTCAACTAGAGTTATTTTTTAAGATAAAGGGCGAACCAGGTTCCCGAGTAATATCATCATTAATTAATGTAAACTTAAAGTGATTTAAGTCTACATTAACTAATTTAGGTAAGTTAAGGAAAGGAATGCTCCGGTGGTTCGGGCATGTGGAAAGAATGTATGATGAAAGAATGACTAAACAGATACACAATGCAAAAGTGGATGGATGCAGAAGTCGCGGAAGGCCACGACACACCTTCCATGATCAAATTGATCGCGTATTAACAGAAGGTGATGTCAGGAGCCTTAAGAACAGACGAGCGTGCATGACAAGGGCTATGGATGTCAAAGAAGCAAGTGAGGTGTGTAAGAATAAGCATGAATGGCGCTCTGTTGTTCGTGCCTACCCCGCAAGCGACCTGGTGTGAAGTTATGTATGTATGTATGTATTAATTGATTTAGAAAAAAATATATAAAACTGCTATTTATACGACGTCTAACCTAATCTATCTGTATATTATATCTATATAAGTGTTCATTATCAGTATTTTTATCTATCAGTTTGTGCGGAAGTTTATTTACAAATAGGCTTTGTCACATCTTAATTGGATTTGAATAAATAAAAATACAATTAAAACAAGTAGTTTTTGCATGAATGTGTGTGTGTTTCAATTCGATATCTTGCAGGATCCAGAAGATACGACAAAATTTAAATGCTACGCGAACAAAATCGTGAGTCTAGCTAATAACTAAAAATATTTGTATGCTCTTATGCTTCATCAAATTTCCTCAATAAAATTATTTAATATCGCTTTTTTTTAATAAAAATACAAATGGCCTTTTAGAATAATTTTAACGTGCATATAGTGCGTCATATACTAAGCCTATTAGATAACGTAATAATTTGTTCTTTGCATGCGATGTTTTATGTGTAATTACTTTTCATTCGTTTTAATGTTTTTAGTGTTTTAATTTTGCACCTATTTGTGTTCTAGGTATTTTAATAATGTAAAGTTCTTGTAAACATTTTGTCATAATTAGTGTTGGCTAAATATTACTAAATAAATGTTTTAGTAATTAGTATTTGCTTTTACAGGCATTTTAATAATATTCAGTACCTTTTTAACCGACTTTCAAAAGGACTTTCTTTTTATGTATATACACCGATTACTCTGAAATTTATGATCCGATTTACGTGATTCTTTTTTAGTTCGACGCGGAATAGTTGCCATTTGGTCCCCTAAAAATTTAACATAGTTTGGCCCAGTAGTATTCATTTTACAAACATTTTTTTGTTTCCGTTTTTTGGGACCTATATTTTTTAATGCGCGCGGCACCTTTCGTAGGCCTACCCATAGCTAGACACTAAAAAGTAACAAACAAAAAAAATCGTTTAAAAAACCGACTTCAATAACTAAAAAGTATAAAATAACTTATTTCTAAAGCTATTTTTAATTATAATATCTTATTTTTATTTATGGTTAATCTATAATATTATAAAATTATTAACATGCCTTGTTTGTAACATTGGAGCTATTTAAAAAAACAACTAGAATTACACTATATAAACCACAGACCTTTTTAGATATCTGGTTTGTTTGTTCGGGGTTCACTTAAAAACTACTGGGCCAATTTTGATGCAGCGATGCGATTTCGACAGCAAATTATTAGACTTAAAATATACTACTTTTCATTCCGGGAATCCCGTGGGATTTTTTCTACGAATTGTTTGAAATTGTAAGAATCGAAAACCTGCGTTCGATATCTGTATTATTCCGAAGACTAGTATTTGAATAAAATTCGGTATGGAAGTGTATATTCTACATGTACATAATAGTGCGGTAGAGAAATCTCAAAATATAGTTTTTTTTAATTTTATTTTTTTAAGTTTAAGTTAATACAGTCTTTATTGTAAACTAAACAGTAATGAATGAATGAATAAATGAATGAATAAATGAATGAATGAATGAATATGAATGAATGAATATGAATGTCAAAGAAGCAAGTGAGGTGTGTAAGAATAAGCCTGAATGGCGCTCCGTTGTTCGTGCTTACCCCGCAAGGGACCTGGCGTGAAGTTATGTATGTATGTAATAAGTAATCATTTCTTTGATGAAATATTTGTAAGCAATATGATAGTAAGGTATTATTACGCGCGCTCTTTTATCTTGTTTTAGAATCTCTTGTAACACGTGTGTTTATTATGTCTGTCTATTTATTTTTATAACTGGAATTTAATTTAACAATCAACGCAAATGGCTCTTCGGACTCATAAAAGAACAAAGAACAAGACTGCGTTTCTCAAAGTGCTCACGTTCATTAGACTTAAGCCTTTATTACGTGAATGGCATTGAAAACAAAAGACGCAAGTTTACGGTTAGTTGCTGTTTAATTTCCATTATCTTAAAGACAAAAAAACTTTGTCTAGTGAAACCTTTTTAATTATAATACTATACAAAGAGGGAAAATTAACTTTGACTAATCGGATTGAACTAATATTAGTTATATTGTATTCTCCGTCTAAAAAACTCTAGAAGAAAGAAGGGGGGAAGATGTTTGGCTATTTGACGACACGACACCTTCTTATGCACGTAATCGAATGCAAAGTAGAAGCAAGGAGAGGGAAGAGAAAACCAAATAAAAGAAAAAGTGGGTGTCGCGTCTTAAATAGAAGTAAAACAACTGGCCCATAATAGAGAAGATTGAAAGAGGCTCCACCGACAAGAGCATAGTTCTTAAATGATAAATGAATGCGTGTATTCCACCCATAATCCTTTAAGGGCTTAGACCAGTCTAGAAGCCGAAGTCCTTTACGGGGATATTTTTTTTTTAGAAAAATTACAAGAGTAGTCGATATTACAAAAAGGTACTTATAATACATATCACTACTTTGACTTTGATAATAATTATTCTGAAGCGATTAATTTCAAAATGGCGGCTGTGCAGTGTTTTCCCCGACGTCTCCATTTTTCTAGGGTCCACAGCCGGACAAACAGCTCATGTAATTTTTTAATTATAAAGACCCAATGATTTTCTCAGAATATATTTACTACTAACAGTAATAGTAAGCATGGTACAGCTATAGTAGTTCGATTTATTGGTTTTTAGCCAAATAGCGCATTTCTAGTGAAAAGTTAAAGATTTGCTTAAAATATTGACAGGTAATTGCTAATAACAAATGAACTATGCAACATAAAAATAAACCCTACGTGCTTCTATATTTTTCAAGACATTCTATTTCAAGTCAATCGGTTGAAAATTGTCTAGGTTATGTTTCTAGCCAACTTGAAAAAATGCAGTTCGAAACGCGTATGAAGTTAAAAATCTTGAATATTTTTCAATTCCTTTAATGTGTTATGCTTGCACGACACAATTGGCCATCAACATCATTTTTGAGGTCCCAGGGGGATTATTTGAAAAAATAAAAAGTAAAATCATTTTTAGAAAATTATACAGTGGCCTACCCCCTTAAGACTTAGGTGCCTTAAGACTACTGGGCCTAGGTCATTGGAACCGTTGAAGTTGAATTGAAGGTGTTTTGGGACCTATTTTTATTTGTATTTTTTTTAATTCTATTTTGATTTATTTTCTAAGCCACTTTAAGTTTGACAAGCACTGTCTCTATAAACTTTAACGACCTCAACACATCTGATAGAGTAGAAACTTTAAGAATCACTTAACTTAGTGGTGTAGAAATTTGCATTCTGTCTCTAAAGTTTGTGACACTGAATTTCATTGCCAAAATTAGTTCAGTAGTTTTTAAATTCACTCTAACTTTGACTATACTGAACTAACTTTTGAACCTTGCATATGGTGCTTAAATTAACCAAGTTGGCGTTTTCTTTAGAGAAAGATTTTTAGACTGCTTTTAGATATTTAAATTTGTAACTTTAACAAAAAAAAATTTATTTTTTTATTGCAGGAGTTCAGCAGACAGGCAGATGGCCCACTTGATGGAAAGCGGTTACCATCGCCTATAGACATTTGCAACACCAAAGGCGCTGCAAATGCGCTGCTGCTCTCTTAAGGGAGATTGGAACCTGGTCACTAATGCCGGAACACAACTCAAAGTTGTTATGGCGACATACTCTAGACCAGGGGTGGTCGCCATCCAGTCGGGCAAACGCCCTACCACCTGGCTGTGGGTTATTTTGTCGCCTCTTACGACAGGCCGCCCGGCCGCAGGAAATTGTATTCTTTCTCCGTTCCTGCACGGATGGACGAATTTCTAAAAGCAGTCTAAAAATTTACATCCAAATATGTTTTTTTAGATTTTTTATTGTTAATTGAAAATAAAATACGATATGTAGCAGACCAATGCCAACGGGGAGCGTGCCCAGAAGGCTGGGCTGCGCAGCGAAAACTGCCTAATATTTTTTTATTGCGAACCTGGCGAAGTCCAACGCTCCATTTCATGGAATCTGGTTACTGTCGCTTCTAGACGTTTTCAACAATAGCAACCTTTAGGACGGGATAAAGAGGGATAGGAGGATAGGATATGGAGATGAAATTGTGGGATCAGTAGGGTTATTCACAAACGCCGAGAACGTTTTCGTGTAAGAACAGAAAGCTTCCGAACGAATCAATTTGGAATCTGTCGGAACGTGAAACAAACACATTCGAGAATGTACTCCCGACAGAATTCAGCATTCCCCTGCTTACCTGAAGAGATGATGAATCGTTCTGATAACTCTTTGTAGTTTGTTAAATATATTTTTTATGTTTGCAGGTAAGCAAACTGGCAAACGGTGTACATGATGGTAAGTAACTTTGGTGGAGGGCAGCACTCAAGCTGACGGCCCGCTTGCTGTAAAATGGTTGTCGACGATCAAATGCCCTACTGCATACTACATATGCAACATATAATAGTAGTACATCCTTACATATCATTTGTACGGGCCGTTCATTCCATTCACTCACTCCTTCCCGTTCCGTATTAAAAATCTCCCCCCTCTACCCCGCTTCCGCACCAAAAAAGAAGACGTTGAAAAAACTCGCCCGCTACGCACGTAGACCTACTAAAAAGTTTCAACTCAAAATATTTAAAAGAAGTTACTCAAAATCAATCCATCCGCGCCGCGACGTGTGTAAAACATTAATATATTAAACTAGAAGATGTGAGAGTATTAAACTGGTGCCTGCTCATTAAGCTATCGAAGGACACTACAAATTTGTGCAAGGTGCGTACCCTTTTATCTCACATCATTATTTTGCAGGTAGTATTTTCAGAACATGTCCTTAAATTTTAATATAGATTTTGCTTGCCTAACAGCAACAGGCAATATAATAAAAAGTCGGACAGCCTTAACTGTGAAAGAATTTTTGAAGGTCGTATTTTTTTATTGCGTCAGTTTATCAGAGGCACTTGATGGAAAGCGGTTACCATCGCCTAACTTATCACTAATGGCTAAACACAACTCAAGGTTGTAATGGCGGTATCATTAAACTAGAAGTGGTAGCTCTAGAAGAGCAACTGCCCTACCACCTGACTTTAGGTTGTTTTGTCGCCTGTTATGGCAGGCTGCAGGAAATTGCATTCTTTCTCCGTTACTGCACGGAACAGAATTGTATTCTGAATAGGAGTAATCAGTCTATGTTGATTGAAAGGGAGTACATTGTGATATCCAGAAAGCGTACTTTAAGTCAATGTGGAGTACCTAGTAGGTATGAATAAAATTCTGTTACAACTCAGGTCCGACAAAAACAAAAACCACCTGCATATCTGAAACAAAACACATTTTATTACCTGCCGGCATTTAAAATAATTGTAACTCTTTTATGATCATCTGCTTTTGTTTACTGTTTGCTTAAAATTTGTGATTAGGAAACAGCCCATTGTTTTATTGTACTCTTCTATGGCAGTTTCCGGCCAGACAGGTGTGGCGGATTAGGTCGACTTAGATACGAGGTCATTGCATTTTTGCAGTATAAAACGATGACCTGATGGAGGGGAGGCTGTCGAGCAAGAACCACGGTCCAAGCGAGATATGTGTACTACAATCGGTAATCTATTAGTGACGGACTTTGCGCGTTTTATTGAATTACGACCTTCTGCATAACGTTTGGATTTGTTATGTTCGGTTATATTTGTACCTGTGTTATACGTGTTTGTATAGTTCCAATAAACTCTACAGTAATTCTAACGGCATTTTGATTCGAGTCTCGCGACTCGTAACAATATAGATATAAAAATAGCGTAACTTTAAATATAACGAAATTAATAACAAACACATAAAAAGCATGTAACATTAGGGAATTTCGCCAAAATACAAGCAGGCACGTAAACGCCATTATATGATATGCATAAAAGTATAAAATGAAGATATAAAACATACAGATCCGGAACAACATGTAGACTAGGGTAACAAATATTACCCGATCGATTTACGACGCCATAAAGTGCTGTAAGACCCCTGACAGTTACAACACCATTGCATTTGGTCGGATTACATTTGTTCTCATATCGCTTTGTGGGATCGTGAATCGTGATCAACGTCAAACTTGCTGACCTAGTTGGTAGTCGGGTGTATTTTCTTAACCTGTGACCCAGAGATAGTATTAAAGTTTGAGAAGCTTTGCTTTTAACTTTTAGATTATAATTTTGTTTTTTTTTAACAAGCATTCCATGCTGCATCCAGCATGATGTGTGGGTGCGAAGCTCGGACAGTTACCCTCAAGGAGGAGAACCAGCTTTTAGTAGCGGTAAGGAAGGTTCTCCGTAAGATTCTGGGTCCAACCAAAAGAGAGGATGGTAGCTGGAGGGTTGAAATAGAGAATCTCGTGGCCGAGCCTAACATAATAGGAGAAATAAAAGCTCACCGCCTCCGCTGGCTCGGTCACGTAGAACGGATGGGAGAGGATGGCAGCGTGAGGAAAGCACATTTGGGACGGCCAGTAGGTCGGCGTCCGGTCGGCCGTCCTAAATATCACTGGAAGAACAGATAAGAGGCTGACCTGTCGGAGATAGGAGCCAGTAAGTGGCAAGCAACCGCACGGGATCGAGGAAAGTGGCATGCTCTCGTTTCGGAGGCCAAGACCCACTTTGGGTCGCTGAGCTAACGGAATAAGTAAAAAGCATTAAAACACGTCGTATTTCCCTTTTGTATTTTCAAAAACAAGCCAAGTTCGTCTCTCTTTTCTTTCATCTTCTCCCAATTATTTGGGTTTGATACAACATGTCGTTTCCTTCCACACTCCTCTATTCTGGCATACATCTGTCACATCATATCATCCTTCACACAATGCATCCATCTCTGTTTTAGTGGTTTTGGAGAAAGTGAAACAAAAAAATGAAGCATGAAATTTTATATATCTGCTTCAGGTTACAGAAATAAATTCACATGAATATCGTTTTTATTTTGGAAATTCTACCTATAAGATGAATGTTTGCTCTCTAAATAAACAAATACGGGTATGTGCTAAGATTTTACTTACAGCGGAGCCACGGGGAAACCTCTAGTACTTGAATAAAACCTATTATAACTATTAATGATATTTTCTAAAAAGGCTTTTAAATACAAGCTTTTGAGATCCTGGATATCATGTAGCCGCAGAGTGCTAGCCAAGACAAGTAAAACGAGCCCAGACACGACGGGTCTATCTTGTTTAATAGTACAGGAGTTCCTATGGCCACCTTCCGACTCCGTCATCAGATCCCATAGTACCATATTATTACATTGTCACGTAATATACATATGCGTGCAAAATTTCTGCTCAACCGGAAACCGAGAAATTGGTAAATTTTAACTTGTAAAATTCCACCCTAACTTACATACTTACATCCATGGCAAGTTAAAAGCTTGTAAAAACGGCTAATTTTAAAGCAATTCAAATCTTGGCTGCGACGGACAGACAAACGGGCTTAATTAAATTCTATTGGTCATGTATTACTATTCTTCAACGTAAACCTAAGAACAAATATAACCTACTTTTTACAATCTGATCGAAATGTACACCGCTTTATATGATACCTAGCATTATTCATAACGTTTTCTATTTGTAATGCGACGCAATATTGTATTTTCGTGCTGACATAGAGACGATACAGTTTGTGTACATTGTAAGCGAAATGAAAGTTAAACACACCACTAACCTTGCTTTTTATGGCCTTTTGTTTTAGGGTTCCGTCACCATTTTGACAAAAAAGGACCCATATATAGGGTTGCCATCAGTCAGGGTTTCCTCGGATTTGTCCTAGTTTAGAGGGCGTCCGGGGAACGCCCGGGCAGGTTTTTTAAAAATAAGTTAAAAGTGATTATTAAAACAATTCATAACAAATTGTAAGCTTATTCTGTTTTGTTCCATTTAAAATGACTATAAAACGTTTTTTTTTTTTCATCTTTACTTATTTGGGACTTTTGCCACATAGGCATGTCAGCCCCATCATCTGCTAAACGTACAATAAAGGTGCCATTCGAACCTTGGCTGCAGGCTGCGGATGCAGGCAGCACATGCGGCGGCTGCACGAAGCTAGCTGTGGCTGCACGACTGGTTTTGCTATGTAGTAGTATAGATTTCTGTGAAAAACATTCCGAACGCGGCTGCGGCTGCACGTGCTGCCGAGCCTCGGCTGCAAGTGCTGCTGCGACTTGCAGACCAGTAGTGCTGCGGCTGCAAGCCGATCCGCGCGTAGTTACGTCACTCCAACCTTATTAAATCGACAATAATTCCTAAACTGATCGTCATCATACTTCAAGTGTTTCTTAATTAGTATTTAATAACTTCCATCAGTGGGTCTGCATATAATATAAGGACGTGTGGCTACTCTTCTCTGGCTAGTTAACAATGACAACATGTCATCATCATCCTCTTCCTCTTCTAATAAAAGATATAACATCCGACTATTCCTCACGTCGGACATTCTGAATTGTTGGAAGCGACTGGCCGCCACCTGCTGCCTGCTGCAGCACGTGCAGCCAGCCTCGGAATCACTCCCGGCTGCGAATGCAGGCAGCAGCTGCGTGACATGCGTATGCTATCTACATCCGCAGCCTGCAGCCGAGGTTCGAATGGATCCTTAACTTACATATTAAATAATTAGCCTACTAACAAACTAGCATCCTTTGAGGCTGCCTCAGCCAGAATTTTTATAAAAATACCTACATCAAAATTCAGTCTCAACTCCCTCATCAGTTCTTCTCTGTCATCTTTATTTCTGCTGCACTCCATTAAAAGATGTTGAACATCCTCACGAGTTCAACACAGTAGGCAGTTAAGAAATCAACTTTGCCCATGAGGTGTCTAAAACTTCTTGTCGGGAAATGACCTGCTCGGTTTCTATTTGATAGCTTTATATAGGGCCTGATGCATTTCCCTACAGAAAGCCATGGAATGTGGGGGGGTTGAGACTCTATCATTTCGTACCATATACCTTTTCTTTACTTCTCTCATCAAAGTATTCTTTCAATTTAGAAAAACATAATTTTCTACATGCATTCAGATATTCTCTATAGTCTGGTTGTATAGAAGTTGGGTCCCCTTCGATCATTGCAACTTTAGCTAGTTTGTCAGCCATCATTACCTCATTACCTCTTAACCCAATATGCGATGCAACCCATTGTAAATTTTAAAACAATATTTTTCTGAGAAAAGTGGTATATTTTCTTGATAATTTGCTAAGCAATCGAGATACCTCTGGTGCCAGAGGTACGTACATCGTGCAAGTGCTGTAGTGCACGTTTGCTGTCAGTGCAAATAACTATTTCCTTTTTATTACTGTTACGATAAAATGTTAATGTCTTTGAAAATATATCATAAGTTGATTTATGAACTTTTGAACTAATTTTTATTATACTAAGTTTAAAAGAAAACCTTGTTGTCATGTACGGGTTCTGGGCTTAAAAATCCGGGGTTTGCATGCGTTTTGTCCTGGTTGCCAAATTTTAGAGACGGCAACCCTACCCACGTACAATCGTCATGTCCATTCATGCTTCTGTGTATGTATGTATTGTTAGTGCGGAATCTATTATATAACAGAACACAAAGAACCATGAGAACTGTTTTGACTTCGGAACAAAGAAAGCCCATTTCACAGCGGGTTTGCAGTATTTATATAGTGTTTTGTAAAACAAAAGTACCTTTATTATTTTAAAATATAAATAACTGTTCAATTTATTCTGATTACTTGGTAGACATAAGTTATTAAATGTTCATAAAGCAATAAATACTAGTCTAAATCTTTAATAATAGATGGAGCCACTAACACAAGACTGAGGTATTGTATTGTATTTAATAATTAACTTAAGATTAGATAGATAGATAACATTTTATTGTACCCCATTACAGAAAACGTACGAACTAGTATTATTCTAACTGTGTACAAAGGGCGGTCTTATCGCCAAAAAGCGATCTCTTCCAAACAACCCGTGCCAAGAATATTGCTGATTAGAAGTGGCGATGGTGGTATACATAATTATATTATGGTGTACCACATGATGGTGGTATATAGATAGATAGATAACTCTTTATTGTACACCAATACAAACATGAACTTAAAGACCAAAATTATATCTAGTTATGTAAAAACAAAGGGCGGTCTTATTGCTAAAAAGCGATCTCTTCCAGACAACCTTAAGCGCGAGCCTTAAATCCCGGTTGCGTTCGGAGCGTTCCCTCCGACGCCCAAGGTCTGCTATTAATTATAAATATGTATATAATCACATACATATAGATGTTAGGGGCCATCCATAAATTAACGTTCACGTTAAGGGAGGGGAGGGAGGATAGATGAAGTGCGACATTGTATGACAAGCTGTGGAAAAAAGTTTCGTGACGTCACATCATAAAATCTGATATATTTAAGCTAATTGCGGAACTGCTGTTTTAATTTAACAATTACTCGTTGACGATTTTCAAAGTACGTGATGTCACACTAGGGAGGGAGGAGTCCCACGAATGTTAGCGGCTGTGACAAAGACAGCGTAGGGGTCAGAAAACAAATTTTGGGTGGCCCCTTATGATAGATTGATGATATTATGAGTTCACGAACGCGAGCCGCGGTTGTCGGTACGTGAACTGAAGTAGTTTGATTACCAAATCGTGTGCTCGTGTATATCCTGACTGTGCGGTATGTTTGGTTATAATCGCATATTTATGACGTCACAAGTATGCCCACACCCACATAAATACCATATATGTGCATATTCAAGTAAATAGCGCAATTATTAGGCATAATGTTACGGTTACTTAAATTCTGTGGCGCTTCCGAGTTTTTCACAGAAACAGGACTCTCCGGTTTTGCGGCACTAATACGACAAAGAGTAACGAGCACAAGAGAAAGATTTTATAACTTCAAAAATAAAATAGTCACTGCTCTGCTTCAAGTTAATGGACCATTGATAGAACAATGGATGAAAGTACATCGTGACACAATCATATTTTAATATTATAATAGCAATAATGTAAGTTTTATGGACCTAGTCTGGATTAAATGATTATTATTATTTCACATTTATATTTATCATACTTTTTTTAGTTTTTTAATACTGTTAGGAGCTACAGGACTCGAATTAAAATAAATTCCACTGGAATTACTATAGAGTTTATTAGAACTGTACAAACACGTATAAAACAAGTAAAAAATTAAACTGGATGCAACCAGTTCTCACTGTGCGATTCAATGCAATTCAACACTCGCAAAGTTCGTCATTATGTTGCTAATCGAAAGTACTGCACGTCTTAATCGTATCATAGTCGTCATTTGACTGCCCCACCCCTCCGTTCGGGCATTGTTTTATACTAACTATACAGTACAAAAAATCGACCCTCGGAAACACCAGTGGGTTTCCGAGAAATAATAATTTGCACACCCGGCTGATTATTCCAGCGAACGGCCAACAAAGTCGAAAACAATAACAATAGGCTATTTTCTAATTGCAAATTTTAAATAATACGAAGACAACATAGTGGTAATCTCAAGCGCGAGGTCAAGGTATCAATTATTATTATTGTTTGGAGTGTTTAGACAGTAATTTATTTAATTTACAATAAGCTGAAGAAATGTATAAATAGGTAATCGAATACAATAAAATAATATTTATTTATATTGTATTCTACACATAGTTCCCTCAAAATTATAAGTAGAATACTGAGCCCAGATCACCGTCTTCTATGGGTAAGGTGCCCAGAAGGCTGGCTACATTTCCTTGCTGGATCGCCATACTGATCCGTTGCCCGAGGTAGGCACCAGCCTTCTGATCACCTGAAGAGTCAATGAATCGTTTTGATAAAGCGAGAGTAATTGAAATTGTTTTCGTAACGTATTTTATAAGTAAGATGATAAGTTTTTATATTAACGCCTGTTATTTTACATATAAATTAGCTTATGCCCGCGGCTTGGCTTGCATTAACGTGAATTAGGGTACTAGGGTGTAGTTGAAACCAGCGTCAGGCACCTGTTGCCTGGCACATGCTGAACTGCACATATTTGGTGTCATCGCGAGACTTTTTTTTGGTATGTATCATCGTACAAGTCATCGCCATGTGTCTCATTGTATGATGACCAAACAAACGTTTGGTCCTTCTTTCTTTCTAAATTTTATAGACAGAGTGGCGGAACAGCCGCTGGGAATACCATAGAGGGCGTCTCTGTGTATTATAAAAACAAATCCATTCCACGGGAGCCGTTAATTTTTCCAGGTAGCCTATGTGCCATTACAGAGTATAATCTATATCTGTGCCAAATTTCATCCAAATCCAAAACAAACATTTATAATAGTAATAGCTGTGCCCGCAGTTTCATCCGTGATGGAAAAGGGTTATATTTTGGATAATTCACACGATATCTTTATAAATTACAGCCTATGTGTTATTCTGATTTCAGATACATTATTGTACAGTTTTATCAAGATCCAATCAGTAGTTTTTGCGTGAAAGAGTAACAAACATATATCCACACATCCATACATCCATTCTTACAAACTTGGCGTTTATAATATTTATTATAGGATAATTAAGAAATTATTTCAACATTTTACGCATCCCTATTCTTAGGAAGTTAATGAAAATTTCACATTAAGTACGAAAATGTTAACTCGACATTAAGTATAATAAGTAAACAACATGACTCTCTCATGCAAAAAGATCACCCACTCGTATATACTTGAAAAGCGCAATATCCCATCAACTCATTTCCCCACACTCGCTACTTTCCACTTGTTAAAGGGGTAAAACTCGGTTTTGAACTTCTTGAATCTCGCCCTTAGGGTGTAACAAAGTTGCTAAAGTGTCGTTTACATGGATATACTAATGTGTTTACGCTTTTACGTTCTATGGCTGCGTTATGGTCCTAAGATTCCGTATAATGAGATTTATTTTTATTACAAAGCTGGGAAACAGGCAAACGGCCCAGCTCATGGAAAGTGGTTACCTCCGCCTATAGACGTTTGCAACACACGATAGAGGGGATGATATACGTGGGTAGGAATCGGCAATGGGGGACAATCGATGGGATAGGAGGAAGGGCAAATAACACATCGTAACTCGCACTCATCGCATGAAAAACGATTAGCTTGAGCTATATATTAGCTTATAAGGCTTGTAGCAGCGAGTGGTAGAGGTTAAATGATACTTCATATGGCAGAGTAGTATTCACTCGAGTGCTGATGTGGACTAAACTAATTTATATTGGAAACCTTAAGTACAAATATTAACAAGACGTACAGGTAGTACAATATATAGCACAATGTGTGAGCGGGACGAATGATGTGCGAGCAAGATAGAGACACTATTAATATGTACGCTCCCGCGTTGCGCTAACCAGTAGTTCGTTGTCCACTGAGATTACTAGACGTATGCAGCTTCCACACCCCCCTTCAAGTGAAACGCACCCTTGGTTTGATAGCTCTGTCAGTCTTGGTCACGTAAGGTTGTCTGAGGCACGATGTCCATTGGTCTGATGTTATCTTCGTCCGGCGAGATTTTTTTTTGTGGGTAGACAAAAACACACATTGTGTATCTCTGAATTCAGCACGTTACGTTTGTGTTATGGGTAATATACAATGGCCTACTCTGGGACCGATCCCAGACATCTGACCATAGTAAATAACGGCAAACTCGTTTCACTCACTATTTCCAAATGCAACTTGGAGTGGTGGTGGGCAGTGATGGCATAACAAGAAGTTGCCGCGTTGGAGTCAGTCAAGCTTCTTATGGCGCGGCCACATATTGATCATATCACCAATGTAGCGTATTGCGGCCAATACTCTAATGTGTGGATTAATCTTTGGACACAATGTGAATATTGCGTTCAATGTTCCATACCGACGCGCAACGAGTCGGATTTTGAAACGGTTTCAAAGGAATGAAAAGGGGGTGTGCGGGAGCATCTTGGACCAATGTGTGATGCAGTAGTTGGGTTAAATATTGGCCAATTCAAATTGAGCCAAGCATGGACCCAAAGTTGAAAACAATGTATGGTTGCGCCTTAAGACGCACACATAAGTCTAAGCAATAAATTCTGATGTTGAGTTGACGTTAGTTGAATATAACATACGTATAGTGTTACAATGACTAACGTATATTGACATTTGTATGTGTAAAAGTAAAATAAATGCAGGAGAAACGATTCAAAGTGTTTTTATATGTCAAACCAGCGGCAGACGTTATGCTGCCCAGAAAAAATAAAATTCTAGGACCAGATTTTTATGCCTCCTACTGGTCCTAATTGTAAATATAAACCATTTGGGTACCCACTCAAACACACACAAGAAATTTCATCAAAGTCGGTAAAGTTCTCAAGTGAGGCGCGTATATACATTTCTACCATTCGTTTATATATTCTATTTCCCTTACACAATAACATATAGGAAAAAAACCAGGCAAATGCGTGGCAGTCTACGAACTGAATTCCGTATACTGAACTCTCATCCTTCAAGTTCGTATTATTAAAAAACTCTTTAAATAAATAATCTATTACACTGCAATTCCATATCCAGTTTGGAACAATCCAAAGTATTATTGAAACGTAAAAACTGAGCCAGTCGATCACGGCCGTGATCCGCTGACACCGCGGGCTGGGTCGACGATATTGTTCATACGGCTAGTGTCCGACTTATAGCGGATAAGTTTACGTGTAAGTCCGTATTTGTGCGTCGATCCTGATGTGGATAGAGGCGATAAAAACACAGCACAGCCAGATGGTACGGTAATTGCCTGCCTGGATGGCTACCACCCTGGTTTAGATTATGCCGCCGTAACAACCTTGAGTTGTGTTCCGGCATTAGTGGCCAGGTTCCTAGAGAGCGGCATTGGTTACATCTTTGGTGTTACAAATGTCCATAGGCATACTGCTAGGAGTCTGCTGTACTCATGCAATAATAAAAATATAGTACTCAAGGTATGTTAAAAAAACCGCTAAGCGCATTTGACCGTACAGCATGAAGGGTTCCGTATTAGCTGACAAACATTTACTGACAAATGTTTACAGTCAAATGGTAAAAACTATTTGACTGTAAAGCTCTAAGAGAAGACTGGAATGAAAGTACAGGCAATATAGTTTTTGAAAATAAAATTCCGCACCACAATACTCCAAAAAAAAAACTACTTATTGTTATGATGTAAAAAAGACAACCTGTTTTTGTGCATTGCATAAACGTTGTCATCCGACGTAGTAACGAGGCTAATTTTTGAGAATGCACCAACTTAGGCGATTTGGGACCTTATTATTTTTTGTATTTTTTTTTAAATTAAGCTGTAGGATATGTTTTTTGGTTTATATTAATTTATTAGACGTGAAACTTCTTTAGAAACGTTGTGACTTGAAACTCGATGAAACAGAAAAGCGAAACGAAAAAGCGACACTAAAAATGAGAAACACATAAAATTCAACCTTATTCAAAATAAAACGTATTTTTCTTTACCTATTAGTATTAATTTTCAGTTTAAATAAAACTTAAAAGATTTCAAATGAATTTATATTATTCTTTTATAAGTAGAACAACAGATAAATAGATACACCCACACATGTGTATGCGTGCATAACAGTGCATTGAATTTTGAACTTATTGCTAGTGATTTGAAGAATAATTTAGATTGTATTATTATACCAATAAGGGTCAAAATACCGAAAAATAAGACGTCTATAATAGAATAGAAATGCGAAAACATTTGTGTGCAGTTCATACTTGTCGACTAAGTGTTATAGATATATGTGCGCCTGTATATTCTCTGAAGTTTTACTTCTAGTGCGAATGAACTACACACACACATTATTTTAAATATGTATGCAATTTTAATTGTAAACATTATGTAAAACATTTTTAAAACATAACGCTCGTCGCTGCTATGTGACCACACAACCGACAACCATTTCAGCAATTCGCTGACGTATCACCGCTCTATGGCTATTAGAACCGAGCGTGTATGAGAGCCATTTTAAGTCGACTGATCTATTGCTATGTTTGTGTTAGAAATGATCTATGAGTTTTAAAAGGAAGACAAAGTTTGTTTAAAATCATATATGTTCATCAAACAGTAAAGATTTATTTATTTAGTTTTGATGGGATTATGGCGCTCTGTTGTTCGTGCCTACCCCGCAAGGGACCTGGCGTGAAGTTATGTATGTATGTATGTATGTATGGGATTATACCCTGATTTTGAATTACCTGCCCAGTCTCTTCAGGCGTCCAACGGACTCGTGAAGGATTATTACCTCGGACTCTTAAAGTCAATAATAACATCTTCATCTCCCCCATATTTACGTAATTCTATACTTTATTACTATGATTGTTATTTATTTATGTATATCAATATGTATCTTTTTGTCTTATTTCCATGTCTATTTATCCTTGCCATTTCAAAATCTTATATATTATACTTTTTTATTCTATTTATATTGCAAAACATGTGGGATGTTACACAATTTTCTCTAATCCATCCTAAGGTTGTCTGGAAGAAATTGCTTTTAGTGATAAGACCGCCTTTTATCTTCTGTTCTTAAACTTCTTGAATTGTATCTTAATGTTATGCAATAAAGTATATTCTATTCTATTCTATTCTACCTGTATGAAAATGACAGCTGCAGTCGATCGACTTTTTTTGATTCATAAGTGAGTTGAATCAACAACGCACCACTTTGAGTTGCTCCAAGCTTGCGATATAAAAGAAGGCCGATTGCAGCAGTCATTTTAGTCCATGCAATTAAAAATCAGTATATAGGTGCGCAACTTTTTTTTATATTGCAGGAATTCAGGAGAAAGGCAAACGGCCCACTTGATAGAAAGCAGTTACCATCGCCTATGGACATTTGCAACACCAAAGGTGCTACAAACGCGCTGCTGCTCTCTTAAGGGAGACTGGAAACTAGTCACTAATGCTGAAACACAACTCAAGGCTGTTATGGTGACATACTTTAGACCACCTAGCTATGGGTTGTTTTGTCGCCTCTTACGTGAGGCCACCCGGCCACAGGAATAAGTACTCTTTTTCCGTTCCTGCACATAGATAATCGAGTGAGTCACGGAGTGGGATAGCGAATCCATTTAGGTTTCTGTTTTATATTTGTTTATTTGTCGAGATTTACCATTTGACACGTATTTCTCGCGCTCTCACATCTCCCTAGCCCGTTTAAGGCGGGCCTGTATCTGGTTGATATATTAGCGAGAAGCGGGAATTTAAATTAAAGTACATTGGTCGTATAGGCGTACATTTGTCGTAAGTCCTGAGTTATGGACTCTAATGGGGAAAATGCTTAGCAGTGGTTTGTTTCTTCGTATGCTAAGCTACAAGAAATTGAGGTATTTTTTATAGCAATGCTAGAATTGGGTGTTTGAATCATTATTTTTTGTATAAATTGAAATATCACCCTTAAGTTTCACAACAAAGAATATTTTTT
The DNA here is from genome assembly GCA_949752895.1 of Dendrolimus pini. Lineage (NCBI taxonomy): Eukaryota > Metazoa > Arthropoda > Insecta > Lepidoptera > Lasiocampidae > Dendrolimus > Dendrolimus pini. The sequence goes on from OX457150.1 coordinate 8,108,098, forward strand.
CGCTATAATTAAAAAAATATATTATATCAAATTTATAATATTATAAATTTTAAATCGTGTGTAGTCTTATGTTTCTTACATTTTTTGTGTTTGTCTGCTTGTTCGGGATTCACGTACAAACTGCTATGCTGATTTCACTGCGTTGTTCTACTTTGTCCTGGGAATCCCGTGAAAATTTTACTGAGAATGATTTAAAATGGCCAGATGAAAAAAAATCAAATTCCAGTGTAATTTTTTCACTGATCAATATATTTATTTTTGTAATAAAATGTGTGATATTTTTTATTGCGGGAATCGGGGAAATTTCGCACCAGATGTACATAGAGTAGCTGCTGCTTTAAGTCGTCACAATATTTAAAAAAATAATAATTATATTGGTGACAGTTGCTTCAGTTGGACAGTATGATTATTATTAAACTATAATTTAACTTAGAAATACATAAAGAAGTACGTAATAAAAATGACAAATCGTGCGAGAGAGTCGAGAGAGACAGAGAGTGGTAAGTCGTCAATGAGAATTGTGTTTTTTCGGTTTCCAAGGCCACTCCTATATTTCGCATTCCGTCCGACGCCTAGCTGCTAATTGCGCGAGCTATGGGCGTCGGCGGTATGCGGAGCGCGGAGAGTAGGTGTGCTCTGGCGTGCGGGACAGGGGGAAAAGACGTTATATCGTAACAGAGTTCAGCATAGAAGTGAGCATTTGTTTTTGGACATAGCGAGTCTCCATTAGACGCATCAGTGCATTATAAAGCAATGCCCCAATTGAGAGATCGGCAGTCGAGCGATAACCACAAGGGAAGCAAGACGTGTGTTCTACAATCGGGAATCTTTTAGTGGCGGACTTTGCGCACTTTATGGTATAACAACCTTCTGCATTATGTTTGGACTTATTATGTTAGGTTATATTTGTACCTGTGTTATACGTGTTTGTATAGTTCTAATAAACTCTATAGTAATTCCAACGGCATTTTAATTCGAGTCCTGCAACTCGTAACAATAATGAAACTACATTTTAACAGTTTTAAGCGCGGTAATTTATTTGATTTTTGATTTTGATGATACGTACTTTTATTATAACTAGATCCAAGTAATATAAAACTTTTCTTGTAAACACACCGATCAAAGGCGCCAAGCCACTGAATTAAAATTATAACAACCTGTAAAACCTTTTTAGGGACGCCCTGATTATAATGTTAAAAGCCACGGTAACCTGTCGGGTTCTGTAATTATGTAAAAACCGGGGGCTATTATGGTAAAAAGGGTACCAAAGTAACAACTGAACAAACGGTGCTTATATTTTTTTGCTACAAAAAAATCGCTTGTTTTAATTTATGCTAATATCGTTGAATTTTAATAATATTCGAATTCTGGCCAGATAGTGGATAACGTCCTAACTTCGGGGCCGAACCATGGACACTGACGGCAAAATAGGTCCACAAGTTCCAAGTCGCTCAACGGGCTATGGAGCGAGCTATAATGTTGGGTGTTTCTCTTATGAATAAAATTAGAAATGAGAATATCCGTAGGAGAACCAAGGTAACTGACATATCTCGCAAAATTAGCAAGTTGAAGTGGCAGTGGGCCGGTCAAGTCTGCCGCAGGACCGATGGCCGATGGAGCAAACGAGTCCTGGAGTGGAAACCGCGTCTCGGTAAACATAGTGTAGGACGCCCTCCAGCCCGATGGACCGACGACCTAAGCAAGGTCACCGGTAGGCGCTGGATGAGGAAATCGGAGGACAGGAATGAGTGGCGCCGTGTTGGGGAGGCCTACGTCCAGTAGTGGACTGCAAATGGCTGACGACGAGTGGCTTACGCACTGCGATAAATTGTGAGCTGATTGCAACCGCAACAAATTTGACATGTGGCTATCTATAAAAAATCGCTAATGCATGCGATTTTTTAAAAACGTAATTTGATTTGATTAGGACGGTTTGATTGAAGGGTTTAGAGCAAAAATAAGTATGATAGTCTTGATTAATTATAGTGTTACGAGTTGCGAGACTCGAATTAAAATGCCGTTGGAATTATTATGGAGTTTATTAGAACTATACAAACACGTATAACACAGGTACAAATATAACCGAACACAACAAGTCCAAACGTAATGTAGAAGGTCGTAATTCAATAAAACGCGCAAAGTTCGCCAGTATGGTTTTCGATTGTACACGCGTCTCGCCTTAATCACGGTTTTCGCTCGACTGCCCCCTCCCTCAATTGGGCCATTGTTATATACCGCACAAATACAATATGTCCGCTCGGAAACGTGGACCGTATTTCCTAGAATCAGCATGTACTTTAAAATCCGTAGCATCTGGCTAATGACTACAGCCGCAGGTGGTTATAATAGATTACAATACAACAATAGGCCGTATGCCAATAAATAACTAAACAAAAGAAGACGATCATTAAAGAATTACAATAGTTTCAATGTGATTAGTTATTAGTTCAAATTCCGACGGGTAATAAATTATTTTTATACACCCGAACAACTAAAAACCGCTCCCGAGAAAATTACCGCGGGATTCCCGGGATAAAAATATTACACATTTTATCACAAAAAAATTGCTATTGATCAGTGAAAAAATCACATTGGAATTCAATTTTTCAAACAGGCCTTTTGAAATAATTCCCGCGGGATTACCGAGATAAAAAAAGTAGTGCAGATTTTAAGTCTAAGAATTTGCTGTCGATCAGCGAATACCGCATCGAAATTGGCCCAGTAGTTTTTACATGAATCCTGAACAAACAGATTCACAAAGTACATTCAAAAAGTGTTCTCCAGTGGAGCTTATTTGTATAAAAACGTTTGATTTTGAATAAGTTTCTGGTAGTGGATCTACAATGTCTATATTGATACGATCAAAGGGTGTACTGGATGTGGATATGATTTGCCTAGGTGCTTTATATTTGTCGAAGGGCTTTATTCGTTTGGCATTGAGAACAGTTTTTTACGTAGTTTTCCATATCGGATTTTTCGGATACCTTTCCAGTGATATCTTTTTAAATTCGATGTGTGTCCAGCGATAGGGAAGTCATGATTTTGTTTTAGGATTTTAGGAATTTCACTGGGTACAGTAAATATAATTGAATTTCTATACATTTTAATCGTTATGTTTTTGAAAACCACGGGCCATAAAAATGGCCCACACATTTGGAGGGCTTGCGTGGGGCCAGGGTAAGGACAACCTTTAGAGGTCCCTTGACAAATTTAAATAAAGTAAATGTGGCGTGACACTGACCGGCGATTATCCCTGTCTACACCATATAATTATGCACCCAAGGTCAAGGCCAGGTCAGTGTAAGTCTATTTTAGGAAATTAGGACAAAAAGTACCGGACTATTGGGGTGAACTACTAGTGGTACTATGGGTCTGGGAATATGGGGACTATGGCGTCTGCGGTCTGCCCGTCGCAATGTTCAGGGAACATGGAAAAATGGTCAGACGGTGACTCGCCATTCCTAATCGTTATGTTTTTATTATGAAATAGGAAAGTGACAGAATTGTTTTTTTTTAGTATGAATAAATGAGTCCTTTCGAACGGATATAACAGAACACAATACCGCGATTAAATCCCTAATAATAATAAATAAAATTTCCAAAAATACTTTCCTGCCCTATGTTTTCGATCTAAGAAATATTTTATACGTCTAACATTTATACAGCGCTGAAGTGTTTGCCTGACGTGTAAATAGCTCTTAAAGTCCCTTCTTTGATATTATTATTTGTGTAATATCATCCTTCATACCAGTCTGAAAATAAAAGAAGGTAATTCTTTACACTATTGATCTCACACGGCTTCGCTTGCTTTTACTACCATAAAAAAATCGAAATGTGTGCTGGGACACATGTTAGAAGTGAAACTTCAACGGACATGTGGAAAAACGAATCGCAACGGATAAGTGGGAAAACGAATCGCAACGGACAAGTGACAAAACGAATCGCAACAAAATTTTAACTTGAAGTTTTACGGGCAGGTTTGCAAATCGGACAAGTACATAAACAATCTACCCGTAATACTTCAAGTTAAAATTTTGTTGCGATTCATTTTGTCACTTGTCAGTTGAAGTTTTTCCACTTGTACGTTGCGATTCATTTTTCCACTTGTCCGTTGCGATTTGTTTTTCCACTTATCCGTTGCCATTCGTTTTTCCACTTGTCCGTTGCGATTCGTTTTTCACTTGCCCGTTGAAGTTTCACTTCTAACATGTGTCCCAGCACTCATTTAGATTTTTCGCAGGTTTACTGCAAATTATGATTTGGTTAGGTTAGGTACATTTTAATTAATGCATTTTTTATGTAAACATATTTTATTTTATCAAACAAAAAACTGGATTCGATCCGGAACCAAAAAAACATCCATAGTCTTCTCTAAAATTATACACATATAACGGAACGTTAACAAATGCGCATCTTTCGTCATCAATCTTCATTCGAACCTCAAATTATGTTAACAGAAAAATATTTCCAAAAATTATTCAAAATTATTTCGTTTGCTCAGTTTTGATGAAGAGGCTCCGAAACTACTGAACCGATTTGAAAACTTCTTTCACTGTTGGCAAGCTACGCTGTTCCCGGGTGGCATAGGCTATATTATATTTACAAAAAAATTAGGGATCCTTACTAAAACTCCAATAATGATACCCAAGGTGATTTTTTCCCCTTAAATCGCTTGCGCTGCGAAAACTATTGATGATAGAATGAAATAATGTACTACGACTTTGTAGAACACATCATTAATTACAAAAAGTGTTTGCGACAGCATATATCTAACTATTATAGTTATGCCACAATAAGTGTTCTTTTATTTTAAAAATTTAATAAAAAGCCGCCGCTAGAAAAGTCTTTTTATTTGTATCTTGGTATTAATCCTTATCAAAATAAATTACTTCATATTCAAGACTACTTCAATACCTTTATATAACTTTTTGAATTATTCAATTCGGACATTCCATTCGAAAGATATCACGAGTTTAAAAATTTAAGTATTAGACCACGTGACTGTGACTTTTTCGTGAGCGAAAAATCGTAAGACCCCCCCCCCCCCGTCTATATAGAAGTTTCACTTCAATAATTATTTTGTATGGAAACACGTAGGCGGTCAAACTGACGTAAAGCCTGAGCATTATGTCTTTATTTTTACTTATCTGTAGTCAATGTCAGTGTGTTGTTAACAATGTGAATTTATCCATGTTAATAAAACTACGTTTTAACGGTTTTCATCGCGGTATATTATTTGATTTTATCCCGACATTGCGGCCACTTTTCCAGTGGCCGTGATCCACGGAAGACAAATATGTGAAGTGGCTATGAGTCATATTAATCTTTTTATTTAATTTTATGTATTTAAAGCACTCGAAAACTGCTTCCGCGGTGGCTCTACTGACAAACTGAAAAGTACTTTACAAACAAACATTCAAATAAAGAAAGTCCCTTAAGCAAGTAAATACTCTAGTGTGGTTCTATCACGGCTCGTTTGCTTTTATATCCGTCGCTATTCTAAGGAGGGCTTTCTGATAACTGCTTTACGTAAACATACATAAATGTTCTGTAAGGTTTTATATACTATATCTACTTATTTCGAGTTCTGCAGACATTGTACGGGCTAAGAGTACAACGCCCGTGCACATGGTTATAATATATGAAATAAAATTTAATAATATATGTATAAAATAACTTATTTCTAAAGCTATTATTATTAATATATATTATCTAAAACATCTTAAAGTCGGTGCTTAGTAATTTTCAAAATATAGTATTTTATATGTTTTACTTTGCACCGACTGCAAGATGTTTTAGAATGAATAATAATAGCTTTAGAAATAAGTTATTTTATACATTTTAGTTTTTTAGTTTTTGAAGTCGGTTTTTTTAAACGAAGTTTTTAAATATTTTTTTTTACTTTATAGTGTCTAGCTATGTATGGGTGGAACGACGAATGGTGCCGCGCTTCTTAAAAAATATAGGTCCCAAGAACCGGGAACAAAAAAATGTATATAAAATGAAAACTACTGGGCCAAACGATGTAAAATTTTTAGGGGACCACATGGCAGCTATTCCGCGTCGAACAAAAAATAATCACGTAAATCGGATCATAAATCACGGAGTTATCGGCGAACATACATAAAAAAAGCAAAAAAAAAAAAAAAAAGATCCCGACGAATTGAGAACCTCCTCCTTTTTTCGAAGTCGGTTAAAAACGAACGGGACACATAATGTTTTCTTAAGTTTTCGCGACTAATAAAACTACGTTTTAACAGTTTAGGGTAGATAGAGATAGAGTAAATAATAACCATAAACAAAATTAAAACTAAATAATTAAATTGAACAAATTGGCTACCGACTAAATAAAACTTTAACAATACCCGTTGACACTTGACATCTTTGTCATCCTTGATCACTGCCACTGAAAAGTGGCCGAAATGTCGAAATAACAAAATTAATAAATTAACGCGCTTAAAACCGTTAAAACGTAGCTTTATTAAAATGAGGGGATTTATAATTCTTCTACCAAAAAAGACTTCAAGATGAATTATGCGTGTGTTTGATTGCGTGCGTGCGGTGCGCGAGCGTGCGTGCGGCGTGCGAGCATGAACGCGCGTGCGTGCATTTATGTGCGTGTAAAAATAAATCTTTTTTCCAACATCTTAATCATAAAAAGATAGATAGATAGAAACTACTTTATTGTTCACGACATACACATAAAGTAAACCATTTACAGCCATTTCATGTCAAAGCAGGAACAAAGGGTGGCTTTATCGCTTTAGAGCAGTGGTTCCCAAACTTATTTTGTATACTGTCCACTTTGAGAATAAATTATTTTTTAGCGCCCCCATTTTTTCACCTACTTAAAAACCACTATAGTGTCAAATTAAATTAACTGATTATTGTGAGCTACATTAGCAAAGATTAAACATTAATTCTAAACGAGACTTACTATAGCCCGCAAGAGTTAACTTGAGAACTAAGCGCAGTAGGTAGTACACAACGGCGCTGAGGTCTCAAGTTAACTCTTACGGGCTACACCTGCCTGCTTTTTCTGGGTCTCTTACCGCCCCCCTTTAGACCTGCAGCGCCCACAAGGGGGCGTTATCGCCCACTTTGGGAAACAATGCTTTAGAGCGATCTCTTCCAGACAATCCGGGCTGTGCATTGAGTGAAAGGAATCAAGAGTGTATGACCGGGGTGTGCAAATCAAATGTATCACATGTAATTAATAGGAAACATAGATATTACACAATTCATATTGTTACAACTCAGGTCCCGACAAAAACAAAATCCATCTGCATATCTGAAACAAACACATTTTATTACCTGCCCGCATTTGAACTGATCGTCTTCTTTTGTTTAATTTGTGATTAGAAAACAGCCTATTGTTTTATTGTACTCTTTCTTTTATGTCATTCATTAGCCAGGTGTGGCGGATTAAGTCGACTTAGATACGGGGAAATTGTATTTCTGCAGTATAAAACAATGACCGGATGATGGAGGGGGAGACAGTGGAGCGAGAACCACCAGCGAAGCGAGACGTGTGTATGTACTACAATCGGGAATGTAATAAGTGACGGACTTTGCGCGTTTTATTGAATTACGACCTGCTGCATTACGTTTAGACTTGTTGTGTTCGGTTATATTTGTACCTGTGTTATACGTGTTTGTATAGTTCTAATAAACTCTATAGTAATTTTAATGGCATTTTAATTCGAGTCTAAGTAATAAGAATATATCAAGGAAGACCTTCTAAATTATTTTAGAATTTTAGATTTAGAATATGCATCTCATATATGGAACCCACGCTATCATAAATATATAGACCGCATTGAAAGTGTACAAAAGCGTTTTATTCGGTATTTATGTTATAGGGAAAAGATCCAGTATACTGGTGATATGTATTTTGATCTTTGTAAAAAGTTTCACCTCTTGCCATTGAAAGACCGACGAGATATTGCTGACTTTTTACTACTTCTAAAAATTATCACCTCTGATATTGATTCTCCAGATCTCCTAAGTAAAGTCCACTTTAATATTCCATCGAAATCTATACGTTTCAATCAACCCATAAATGTACCTTTAAGTTTTACTAATTATAGACAAAACTCATTTTTAGTGCGAGCAAGTAACTATTTAAATAATGTAACTAAATACGATGATATCGACCCATTTGCAATCAGTATTTCAGGAGCCAAGCGGTGTCTAAGCCTTAAATTTTTCAACAGTGATTAAACATCTCGGTGCCTTTTTTTATGTTTGCATGTTACTTTTAAGCTATATCTTATCCGTGAAAACCTGCCATTGGCTTTCTTGTATTAATTTTAGATATCTAATCAAATGTATTTAGCTGTAGGTTTTCCATAAATAAATAAATACAATTATACGTTTTTTTTTTGACAAATACATTTATATGGGTTCCGTATCCTTATGTTAAAAAAATAAAGGATCTCGCCTTTTCCGTCGCATCTACGAAAACCTTAATTATACGTGGTACGGCACGCCCTTGGTCGCTTTTAAGTCATATACTTTTTTAAAGTAAAAGTGTATAGCTAAACGTTTCCGAACTTCTCGCGAAAATGGCAAACCATCTGCTAGTATTGATTCCTTGAATATACAACCGTAACAGAGTTATATGTACAGCGATCTCTTTCACACTTCACTTCCTTCAGCCGTCAACTTCTTCACGCTCTATAAAGGATGGACGCCGTAGCTAATATTAAAACACGTGTATAGTCTTTGAATACTTATTTATTACTGTCTAAATCATATTACATGTATTAGTTCCTCCCTCACCATTTTACCACCGGACAAGCAGATGTACGCACTCATGCCACCGATTTATGGGGGAATCCAACGAAGCGGACGAATCGCTATGCTTCCACATTCATCATATGCACCGCTGAAGAATGGAACTCTTTACCGTCGTCTGTTTTTCCTGAAGAATACAATCTTGGTGTCTTTAAGTCTCGCGTGAACAGGTATCTTCTAGGTAAGCGTGCTCCACCTTAGACTGCATTTCCGCCTGACATCAGGCACAATGTCGGTCAAATGCGGACATATTCATTATAAAAAAAAAAACTTGAGAGGTGTCAAGGGACACCCGGATGGAACGAAGTTACACACACACACACACACACACACACACACACACACACACACACACACACACACATATGTATGTATATATATATATATATATATATATATATGTGTGTGTGTGTATATGCACTCTGTCTGTCTATTCTTTTGTACACGTTATCGATGCGCGGGACTTTGTAAACACAACAGCGTAAAGGTTAGAACACGCACGGCTTGCTAAATACATACGCATTGATAACGCCGCGCGGCTTACAACTATAGCAAACAGTGTCGTTACAACTTTTGGTCTTAATTTTTTTCCGTCTAGCCCCCTTTCGCAACGCGCGATAAGGAACTTCGTTCCAAAAACCACGTGCCCCACCAAAATAGAAAAAGACATTTTTTTTTAATTTAAGTACAGTTTTGTTCTATTTCTGTTTAAATACATTTGGTTTCTGAGGGTACGGTAGTATTATGATGATATGTGACCGGGAATTTCAAAATAAATTCGGTCTGGCCAGCCACATTAGGGCCCACAGGCGGCGAAATAATGACATTTGAGGGGTCGCCATTACCGAAATCGGTAAGGAGGACTACATATATGTGGGATTCGAAGATGCCTTACGACTCGGTAGCCAGGCCACGCATTATCTGTTCTTATTTATAAATATGATTTTATTAAAGTCAATGTCAAAAATATAGTGAGTCAGAAGAGGTAGTTGGAAAATATACGACGTAAGATTGATCTAAGGAAGTTTGTTTTGTTTTTCTTCAAATAAAACCCACATATATATATATATATATATATATATATATATATATATATATATATATATATATATATATATATATATATATTATATGAGAAGCACCAATACGCTTTTATAATCAGTTTGTATCCTTAAATATGCATTAAGAGATTTATGGGAATTTTCAAGAGACCCAATTGTTCCACGATGATAAGCACAAGTAAATGATTGCTTAATATTTAATAGTTTACATACCTCGGCCATTGTGCTTGAAATAAATTCGGTACCCCTGGATTTCACGTGGAATTCCATACCTAAGAATGAAGTTATCAACCAGTGCTCGTGCTAGACTTACACCATCTTTCCTTTCTTCAAGTTCACTGAACTAAGTCAAAAAACTATAGTTATTAATATTTCTCGAAATACACCAGATAGTAATATAATTACTTTCACGTCAATCCGACTTGGCTGTAGGGATGGGAAATACTTTCATGTAAATATCGATAATTCCATGAGGAAAGTACAGTAGGTGTGACAGCCACACAAAATTATGCTTAGATCATGTACGGACTTGTAGTGACTTCTAGTTATGTATAGTTTAAGTTATTATTTCTTACTGGGTTATTATCATTTCTAGTAGTAATCATCTAGCATAAAAATGCATATAATTAAATTCAATTCAATTGACAATTGACGTTCATGGGTAACGTTATTAAATAATTCAATTTACTTAAAAAAACACACTTCAATCTTAAAAATAAAACAAGTCGCTGCCTGAGGGAAGTGTGCCCAGAAAGCTGGCTGCATTGTCACGCTGTATGGAAATGCTGATTCGTTGTGCCAAATAGGAACCATATAACATATTAATAAACTTACTAAAACAATAATTAATGGACCAGGAGCCAGTGACAGATTTTCATGACCAAGTCCCTCCCAATCAAAAATTTCTGAAATGCATTAGGGATTTATACCATGAATACTCGCGACCGTCAGCTGCGACTCCGTGGGTGGGGCGGGCAGTGGCAGCCTCCCACGCATGGAGAATAATTTTTTTTTTCAGTCATTTCCTCCCATTTGAAAATTTGTCAGATTATAGTTTACCTAGTATTTTAAAGAAAAAACAAAGTCAGCTGACCATAACATGGTGGATTATATGTCAGCTGGCTACTTGAACATAAAAAAAATTATATTTTCAATGATTTCCTCTCAACTAAAAATTTACCTGGTGGTCGTTTATATGCTACTATGAATGAAAATTAATGTCAGCTTGCTGTATCTAAGTGGAAAGTTTGTCAGCTGGTACCTTCAACGGTGTAACGCAGCAACATCGATCACCTACTGAATCTTATCAGCTGACGACTTTTCCCTTGACTTAAAGCTAGCTGATTTTTTTCATTATTTACTAGAGTATGTTAACAATCCTATTATAAATTTTCGTCCGGGAGAAAATAACGTATCTTAAGTTATTCGGCAGTATGCTTGATTTGAGTTTTTAATTTTTTCAAGAAGTCTTTATTGGTAGAGTCAACAGATTCCAATAAATCCCCATCTTCCTCACTTATTAATGACTTTGTTTTCAGTTCTGCAATAACATTTTCTTGTTACTACCTTTAGCTACCTTTTTCGTTAAACGTCTACTTTTTTCTCGAAGGGCTTTTAATTTTTTCAGTCGTTCGGATGATTGTATTTTCAAGCTTTGCCATTTTTTTCGCAACGTTCGAGGTGTGTACTCTGGCGTCTTGTCCTAAAACCAAAACTCCGTTTATGTTGTTGAAAACAAAATATAATATGAATTACTTCACATAAAGCACGCGAAAACTGTAGGAAGACGATAGCTGCTGCGCTTCAGCTGTCGAACTTTGTTAAGATCACCGGTAGTCTAAGCCGCGGCACGCTCAGTGAAACAAAAAATAGTATCGTTCTGTCTCATTCTTTTATACGACATCGGCATAAGTTGATCTTTTTCTTGTGTGAATGCGGCAAAAGCTATCAATTTGTCTATAGGTTTCTCTGTCTACGTTCCTCACCTATTTTTTTTTCTACCGAAAATCTTCTACATGCGCTATACACAGCAAAGGGCCTTTGTGCGCAGTCATGGCCCATGACTCATGGGTAAAACTTACCCCTCCAAGGGTACCTTTTGTTATAGCATAGCATCTGGAGAAGGTAATTTTAATCCGAAATCTAGCTGCGATATAGAAAGAAAGAATAACTTAAGATACGTTATTTTCTCCCGGACGAAAATTTATAAGAGGATTGATAACATAGTCTAGTAAATAATGAAAAAATCAAGCTGCAAGTCAAGGGAAAAGTCGTCAGCTGATAAGATTCAGTAGGTGATCGATGTTGCTGCGTTACACCGTTGAAGGTACCAGCTGACAAACTTTCCACTTAGATACAGCAAGCTGACATTAATTTTCATTCATAGTAGCATATAAACGACCACCAGGTAAATTTTTAGTTGAGAGGAAATCATTGAAAATATAATTTTTTTTATGTTCAAGTAGCCAGCTGACATATAATCCACCATGTTATGGTCAGCTGACTTTGTTTTTTCTTTAAAATACTAGGTAAACTATAATCTGACAAATTTTCAAATGGGAGGAAATGACTGAAAAAAAAAATTATTCTCCATGCGTGGGAGGCTGCCACTGCCCGCCCCACCCACGGAGTCGCAGCTGACGGTCACGAGTATTCATAGTATAAGTGCCTAATGCATTTTACGAAGTTTCGCTCGAGATGAAATAATTGACCAAAATTGTATCTGGCTCCTGGATCATAAGTATAAAGAAAAGAAAAAAAATGACATTGAAGTGAATTGAAATTCAAATAACAGCAATTTTAGCTTTCGAAACAAAATATGTACATAATTGTATGTGTATCACACTAAGGGCAAAACAATAAACCTTGGGACATATTACATTGATTTGTATTTTATATAGAAAGAAAAACAAACAAGATTATACTAGTATCTGAACACTTATCGTCTGTACGTAATCATAATAAACGCTACGAATGTGATAGTAATTATCGACTATTCTTGTTTTCGGATTGGATCGAGCATCCCTATTCCTTAAGGCCACTGGGGTCGATATGTCCTTAATAAAGATTATCTTAATTAGATTAAGACCGACCAGTAAAGAAGACCTTTACTCGATTATGGCCATTAAATAAAGATGTAACGAACTGAAGAAGGATACGGTGTCAAGTTAAGCTGGTCATTATCGTCCTTCTAAGTGAAATTGCGACGGATTTTATTTATATTTAATTAGACTTTGTCTCATTGAATTTGGGAATACAATAACTTGCTATACAATTATTTGACATTGATGAGATGGTATTGTTTAAGACAGATGTCATTCGCATCTGTCATATAAATTGACATTTTCTTTCTATAAATAAATCTTTATTGTACTCTCCAATACCGAAACTACATTAATGATGATGAACATAAATAAAATTATTTATTACATATTGTTACGAGTTGCATTACTCGAATTAAAATACCGTTAGAATTACTATCGACTTTATTAGAACTATACAAACACGTATAACACAGGTACAAATAAAACCGAACACAACAAATATGAACGTAATGCAGAAAGTCGTAATTCAATAAAACGCACAAAGTCCATTAATAATAGATTACCGAATGTACACACGTCTCGCCTTGATCGTGGTTCTCGCTCGACTGCCCCTCCCTCAATCAGCTCATCGTTTTACACAAACATAATGCGCCCGTATCGTAGTCGACTTAATCCTCCACACCTGGCTAGTGGCCACAAACGGCCACAAAAGAGTACAATAAAACAATGGGCCGTATGCCAATAAATAAGTAAACAAAAGAAAGTGATCATAAAATAATTATGACTAGTTCATATGCCGACAGGTAATAAAATGTGGTTTGTTTCAGATATACAGGTAGATTTTGTTTTTATCAAGACCTGAGTTGTAATTCTTCAATAGTGTATCCCTTTTTAAGCAATGTAAATATACACACTACCATTCATATATCCTCCATACATCGTGCCAAACTTTATCTCAAGATTCTCTTATTTCACCCCCATACATAACCCTCCAGTCATTAGGAGATATTCCAACAAAAACTAAGGAGCAACTTTAGTAGGTCGAGCATTGAGTGCCTAAGTTTGGCATGTATCCATATAAAAACGGGAAAAGTCTGGAGGCAGTTTATGTTTATTATGGGCGCGTGTTACGCTCTGTATGTATTGGAGACAACATCGAGGAAAGTTTTAAGACGCTTCGAGTTCTATATACAGGGTGTAGTATGTATGAAGCTTTCGATTTTGGGGATAAGTATTAATGAGAAACGGATGTATGACGCATCTATGTGCAATTATTTTTATTGCATGAGTTCAATGGACGTGATGGAAAGCGGTTACCATCGCCTATGGACATTTGCAACACCAAAGGTGCACTACAAATGCGCTGTTGCTCTCTTAAGGGAGACTGGAACCTGGTCATGAATGCCGGAACACAAGTCAAGGTTGTTATGATGGCATACTCTAGCCCAAGGATGGTAGCCATCCAGACGGGCAAGTACCCTATCACCTGGCCGTAGGATGTTTTACAACAGACCGCTCGGTCGTAGGAGATTGTATTCTTTCTCTGTTCCGACACGGTAAATCTGTAATATATGTGTGCATGAGTGATTTTTCATAGAGTAGTTAAGAGTGTTTCCGAACGATGAGTACGTATGTGTGAGCGAGAAAGAAAGATGATGAATGCAAGAAAAGTTTTGAAAAGATGAAAAAATGGATAAGAAACGATTGAATGGTAGAGTGGATTACAGCTGCTGCTGGACGAAAAATGATGGTATCTTATAAATAGTAAGATATGTTAATCGAGGAAGTTGATTAAAAAAAAATAGGGTGTCACTGAAATGGTAAATTAAAAATTGGTTTAAGAAATTGAAATCGCTCTAGTAATTTCACCACCACATTTATCTCAGTATATGTAATAATTAATATATAATATATAAATCTGTATGTAAGATGGAGTTTCAACAGAAAACGATTGGAGCTTTACTAAAAAGAAAAAAAGAAAAACGTTACTGCGTGCTTAGGACGACAGAAGTGAAAACTTCATCAAGATGAGTAACTGTTGTAGTTGAATATATTTCTCTTGCTCTCTTAGTCGACTCGAGCCGAATTTACCCGAACGAGCGTTACATACCCGAACGTGACGATATTGCATAGCCAAGCCTGGAGCCTCAGTATCATTCAACATTCACAAAATAGAGTGCTCAGCACGCCTAAAGAAGTTTTCACTTCAAACGTACGAGAAATAAAAATTAAATCAAAGAGTTTCAGCTAGACGTGGTGCTGAGGAAATTGTTGCCGCTTCATTTCAGTAAACACTAATAACGCGTTGCGAAGCGGTGTGCGTAGAGTAGGAGGTTGTCCTTGAATAGCGTTATCCTTACAGTTTTGTACGCTTCAATTAACGATTTATATAAAAAAAGAAACCAGCTTCAGAAGTATGTTAAAAGCAAAAATAATTGTACGAAAGAAAAAGTTTATTTGACAAATGCGTCACAGATAAATAACATAACATATTTAAGAGTCGTATGCCGCAATTTGTAGGGTATATGAATATTGCTGTGTTGGAAGATAATCCGCCACAGCACTTCTTTTTAATGCCCACCTCATCTACACATAATACGTACCTTGAGACAGGTATCATAAAAGAAGTATTTTTTTATTCATAGCAATAATTTTATACTAATATATAAAGCTGAAGAGTTTGTTTCTTTGCTTGAACGCGCTTATCTCAGGAACTACTGGTCTGATTTGTAAAAATTCTTTAAGCGTTAGATAGCCCATTTATCGAGGAAGGCTATAGGCTATATATATATCATCGTGCTAAGACCAATAGGAGTGGAGTACCAATGAAGAATGTTTCAAAATCGGGGTCTTTATTAACTTATTTATTTTTAAACTATTCCACGCGGATGAAATCGCGTGCAGAAGCTAGTTAACTATAGAAACATTATACAATACTAACATTATATAATATCAAAAAATATTCTACATATTGAGGTCGGTGCAAAGTATAACATAAAAATTATTATATAAAAATAAAACTACAAGCTAATTACAGGCTATGTACCACATCGCTGCCAGAGGGATTTGTGCCTAGAAGGCTGGTTGCATTGCTACGCTGGATGGAAATGCTACCAGCCTACAAAAACTCTAAATGAGCTTTGTCAAATTTATAATTACAGGGGATTTTTGGTAATCCGACAAACATTTTGCAGGGCGATGTCGGACTATTGAATTAATTGGATTATAGAGTGCTGACATAACAGACCTATGGTATTTTTTTTTATAGTGTCTTGCAATCCGACAAATTACAATCAAATCAAACACAATTATGTATATAATACATATATCGAAATAAATCTTGTGTAAGTGATAAGCATGTCGGATTACCGAGAGTCCACTGTATTCAGTAGGCGTCCTGACGGAATGATTCTAGTTCCCTGGCGGCGCGCTACGCGGCAAGCCTTTGATATGGGATATGACCCTTGTGGACACGTTGGCCGCATCCTATTTACCAAACATGTCTAGATTAGCAAATGTACAACCCTCAATGATAGTTATATGTTTTTTCCTGTTGAGACGCTTGAACCCCACGTTTCTGCAGCCATGAGTCACAAAAAATTATCAAAATGACTCATTGACTCTTCACGTGATCAAAGGGCTGATACCTTACTCGGACAACGAATCAGTATGGCGAACCAGCGAGGAAACGTAGCTAGCTTTCTAGTACTTACTCATAGAAATACGCGTTTATTTTGATGAAAAAATGACTGTCTAATCATATAGACAGCATTGTAAATAAAGCTTTCAATAATTTAGGTTTCGTATTACTTTTTGTAAGTGCTTCTCAGATATAAATCTGTTTACTGTTCTTTTGATAGGAGTATTTTGGTATACGCCAGTCCCGTATGTTCTCCACAATATACCATTTTCAACGTTTAAAGAGAGAGAATACAAATATTTTTTGCAATCATAATTAACTATAAGTCCCAAAAGACAGCTGTATTTCACATAGGCTCTTATCCTTGGATCAAAGACTACAGTTTTAGATACGTCATTAATTTTTATACTGATATAATCCACAGGCGTGTTGAATATCCTGAGTTCGTCTCGAAATTATTTTTTAGTGATAAATGGGATCGCGTTTGATCATGATGACGCCCGATGTCGGACGATCAGTTAGATCAGCACGCTTACCTAGATAGTACCTATTCACACGACACTTGAAGATACGCGGATTGTACTTTTCGGGAAACAGACTCTGGTAGTGCATTCCATAATTCAGCCGTACGTAGAAGTTACGCGAAGGCAGACATATTTCGTTTGCACTGGTGGTGTTTCCACTGTGAAACGATGGCGTAAACCAGAGCGCCTTGTGGTCCGAAGAGGGAATGGAGTAGGGGGAATCAGGTCAAACAGTTTAACCGCACACTCTCTGAAATGAATCCTATAAAAACTGATAAAACGAGCAAACCGGCGTCGATGCTCTAGACTTTGCAGCCTTATAATATTAACAAGTTGGTCGCAGCCAATCAAGCTCTTGGCTCATCTCTCAATTGACTCTAGCGCTTCAAGCTGGTATTTAGCCGAGCCGTCTTGAAGGCATATAATGTATCTAGCTATATACCGCATACTCTTACATACATCTTTGCTGAACCTTGTCATTCCACTTGTCAACTACACTTAAAATCGTTTGTTTTCTCGTATGGATCGTACTTACAATACCAAATTAGGTGTGCCCAATTACCCATACTTAAGCGGCAAGGCGCCGATTTCAAGATGTTGTAGAAAAATGTATTTTTTGATTTTTAGTTACTCTTGAAATCGTTTTCTTTTTTAACCGACTTTAAAAAAAGGAGGAGGTTCTCAATTCGTCGGGATCTTTTTTTATGTATGTTCACTGATAACTCGGTGATTTATGATCCGATTTACGTGATTCTTTTTTTATTCGACGCGGAATAGCTTCCAATTGGTCCCCTAAAAATTTTACATAGTTTGGTCCAGTAGTTTTTATTTTATGAACATTTTCTATGAAAAAAAATAATATTTTTCGTTCCATATGTACCTACACCGATTACTCTGAGATTTATGATTCGATTTACGTGATTCTTTTTTTGTTCGACGCGGAATAGCTGCCATTTGGTCTCCTAAAAATTGATATAGTTTGGCCCAGTAGTTTTCATTTTACGAACATTTTTTGTTCCTGTTTCTTGGGACCTATATTTTTTAAGAAGCGCGACACTATTAGTAGGTCCACCCATACATGGCTAGACACTAAAAGTAAGAAATAAAAATAAAAACTTCGTTTAAAAAAACCGGCTTCAAAAACTAAAAAACTATGAAATAACTTATTTCTAAAGCTATTATTATTAATATGTATTATCTAAAACATCTTGAAGTCGGTGCAAAGTAAAACATATAAATTACTATATTTTGAAAATTACTTAGCACTTTAAGATGTTTTATATAATATATATTAATAATAATAGCTTTAGAAATAAGTTATTTTATAGTTTTTTAGTTTTTGAAGTGGGTTTTTTTAAACGAAGTTTTTATTTTTTCTACAAAAAAAATATTTATATGAGATTTTTATTAATTTATTTTGTGCATGCATGCACTGCATTATATGGACACAGAACGACCTACAGAAGACCCACGAATCAGCGCGCGGGATAAGTTCCATCGCATGCCGTTTCACAATTCGACGATTTCACGTCGGTAGATTATAATTTACAGAAAAATAATACGTTAAATTGTAAGCAATATGTTACGGTTCACAATATTTCGACATTTTACAATCCCGCGCGATAGATTATAATCTAACGGTATTTATAATTTGACGGTGATGTATACGTAAAAGCTGTGGGACGTTCAGATACGAATATTTTATAACATTTCTTTTTGTCATAATTACTTTAAAACCTTGAAAACATGCGTATAAAAATATCCAGAAACTTTACCTCTATTAGAAATACATAACGTAAAAGGCAAGCATTAGTTACCTGTCGTTTTATGTCAATAAGGTAAAAAGGCACCGCTGAAAATGGAACTTCCGTAGCTCTTGTAACCTAAAAGACACCAGCAAATTCAATAAAAATCATCTTATATACCGTTGAGATTTCATCTGTCTGCGTGGAAACACACTGGTTTGTGTTGCAGACGGCTGCGTTGCGTTCAATATCCTCTGAATCTACACGCTGTTTCAGAATTTTATCCTTTTACTGATTATCAACCATTTTTTGTTGCTGAATTTGTTTTGTCCTTCCACATTCTTATACTTTAGCATATTCAATTTGAAGCTTTGTAAAGCCTTCAGCACTTAACAACTAACATATTTGTGTTTAATTTAAGGAAGATAATCTTTTATAAGTAGATCAACAGGCACGTAGATACATATACGTGGTAATTTAACGTGTAATTTAGATTGAATTTTAAAGAATAAGGGACAAAATTATCTATGAATAAAGATGTCTATAATAGAATAGAAATGCGAAAATGTCTGTGTATGCAGTTTACACGTGTCTACTAGGCGTTGTAGATATATGTTCGCCTGTATATTCTCTGAAGTTTCACTTCTACGTGTGTACTGTAACAAACATTTTTTTTATTTAAAATAACTAATAACAACAGGGTAAAGTTAGCTAGTTTCGGCACAATTCTAGTCAACGTTTGACGAAACATTGCGCCACATCGATTATTGGCCGTGCCTACATTTGACAAGATTTATAACTTTGGGAAACTAAACTCGTAAAGTAAATTTAGCGCAGTGCGCTGTTTCTCTGAGTGCGATCTAATCGGAGCCTGGACAAAGATCTCAAGGTTATAGATATATAGATAGATAGATAACATTTTATTGTACACCATTACAGAAAACACAGATGACTTATAGCCTAAAAGTATTCTATATATGCACAATGGGCAGTCTTATCGTTAAGAAGTGATCTCTTCCAGACAACCCGTTATAGTGGAGCTTCTGCTATTCGAGAGCAGGAATCAGGTTCAGCAAGCCTAAAGCGGATGTTTTTGAAGAATTGCTTAGTGAAATTAACACGTGTCTAGATACTGGTAGCAGTAAGACATAACATAAGGTACCATTTTATTTTATTACATGTCATGTTCACAATACGAATCTGCGTCGGCAGCGGCTTTGTAGTAGGAGAGGTCAAGTGTGGATTTTGGGATTTACTCGAACGTGGCAGAATAACATAAGAGGGCAAATCTTGCACCCTATAATGTATCCCCCCACCATATATGATGAACCCTTCATATAGGTTATTTTTTATTCTTCAATTTTTTTTTCAAACCGTTAGATTAAGGAAATATCTCCACATAATTGTCAGATATGGGTCAGCAAGACAAGGTCAAGCTGAACCGTCTGTATATTAATAAGACGCGCTCGAGTATTTCAATGTTACGTTTTTTTTGCATTTTCAAAAATCGGCCACGATCTTTGATCGCGTCTATATTGTCAGTCTTTGAATTGAATTTGAATTGGAGTTCCTTTTGAATATCTGACGCGCTTGAGTATTTCTGTACAACTCTTTTTTTTCACCTGTACACGCCCGCCTGGTGGGTGGAGGGGGGGGGGGGCACCAGTGTAAGGGCAATACATACATCATATAATCTCTTTCTCTTTTTAGCATCTATGTTCATAAACCAAAAGGCCACCGCGACTCCCCTACCATTAGGTTTCCAGATCTTTCCAATACAGTCAATAATTAATTGAACCAAAATAATTTCCCAATAGCCACTCGCCTTCGTGGACTATGCAGCGCTCCACATTTATCTTATCCATTCCTGTAAAACCATTCATCCATTTCAAAATTCTTACCTCGACTAAGTGAAGACATTTTGGTAATTTAAGCGGCTCATCATTCGGACCCTCCGTATAACATAAGTTGTCTTCACCAAATTACAGACTTACATTTCTACTACCAAACTGCTAAGACTGTAAAAGGAGTTCAAAATTACAATATTGTTACGACCTAGACGCCGACAAAGACAAATTCACACCTGCAGAAAAACATTTTATTAACTTTCAGCATTTCTTTTGTTTACTTTGTGTTTTAAATTTGTGATTAAAAACAGCCCATTGTGTAATCGTTTACGGCTTATTGTTGCATTGTGATCATTATAGCTAGGTGTCTCGGATTTGAAGTACAAACTGATTCTAGGAAATTCGGTCCACGCGGCCGGGCGGCCATGTTGCATCTGTGCAGTATAAAGCAATGCTTCAATTAAGGGACGAGGCACTCGGGCGATAACCACGAGCGAAGCAAATCGTGTGTACTAAAGTCGGGTATCTTTTAGTGACGGACTCTGCGCGTTTATTGAATTACGACCTTCTGCATTACGTTTGGACTAGTTGTGTTCGGTTACATTTGTGTTATACGTGTTTGTATAGTTCTAACACTAACTAACTCTATAGTAATTCTAGCGGCATTTTAATTCGAGTACCGCAACTCGTAACAATATCCATCTAATTTTTTTGGCATTGCACTTCATTTTATATGCCATAAAACTTTACGATATGATCTCCAAATAAATTCACTCCCGTACAAAACCAATTTAACTCACTCCCTAACTCCTTGACAATAAATTTGATACGTTGCCAAGCAATATTTCTTATGTGAACATCTAATATTGGTTTGATAAAGTATTGTTTTTTAAAGGTCAAACGTATGTCAATTCACGTAAAGCGAGTTTGGTTCACAGATTCAAGTGATTTTTAGTAATTTGAGTACGAAACTAATAGTCGTCTAATATAGACATTTAGTTATTTAATAGATACTTGAGAATAATACTGTTACATGCCGACAAAAAGTGAATGCACACCTGCCTGCCATAAATCTGGTTTATTACATTTCCCGCATTTAGACTTCTTTTGTTTACTTTGTGTTTAAAACTTGTAATTAAGAAAAACATTCTATTGTTATTGTACTTGTTTTATGGCAATCATTAGGCAGGTGTGTCGAACTGATTCTTAGAAATCTGATCTATGTGGGCTGGCAGCCATATTGTATCGGTGCAGCAATGGCCCCATGGAGAGATAGGGCTATATTGAGGCCAACACGTAGAGGCCCCTTGACAAATTTAATCTAAATGTGGCGTGACACTGACCGGCGATTGTCTCTGTCTACAAGCATATAATAATGCACCCAAGGACAAGCCCCGGCCAGTGTATGACTATTGTGGGAAATGAGAACACAGAGTACCGGGTGGGGTGCACTGCTAGTGGTACTAGAGGTCTGAGAATATGGGGATTATGGGATTATTAAGTGTAGTGCATTACATTTATTAAAAGTTTCAGGACTTGAATATGTATAATAATAATAATATCAGCCCATAAATATCCCACTGCTGGGCTCAGGCCTCCCATTATACAGTAACGGACAGTATATCCACGACGCTTATCCAGGCAGCTTGGCAGGTTTGGCACATCGGTTATCTCAATGTGCAGGTTGCATCACGACGTTTTCCTTCACCGCTATTACACATGGTAAATGTAACAATATGCCAAAAAAATTAAAATGTGTGTTTATCAAATAGACATATATTCAGACATAGCCTATGCCAGAAAAAAAACGCACTTGCAACCCTGTCATGGAATAAAATCCACAGAGACATTATATTTTCCAAGTTTTAGAGATTCCGACATTTCGGCAACTTTTAAGTAGTCATAAATAAAATTAAAACTAAATAATTAAAATGAAGTTGGCGGTAGGCTAAATGAAACTTAAACAATACTTATTGACACCTGACATCTTTTTCTTTCGTGATCACGGCTACTGAAAAGTGGCCGAAACGTCGGACTTATAAAAATCAAATAAATTACCGCGCTTAAAACCTTTAAAACGTAGTTTTATTATCCAAAGAAACAGTTCAAGATTCTTTTTAAATTCTCAGTCACCTAAAAGCTAAAGCTTCTAGATTGTTGTCCAATTTTTTCATCACTTTGCCAATACAAGGTCCTAAGTAGTGTGCCGCCGCGCATGATATAGCACTAAGCATCGAAAGTAACAGATATCTCAAAAACTGCTAAACAGATATTGTTAACAGTATATTATAAGCTAAACGCCATGTTCTTTTTTTAATTTTTCTAAGGTTAAGCACACACTACAAAGAAAATGTAATTCTGTGGTCATAGATCAGACAATGATAAGTACATTTTTACTCAGTATGACTTATTGATAAAGGTATAATCGCCAAAAGATGCTCCTTCATTTGGTCATATCAGGATAACTACATGCAAAATATTACTGTCGTATTGAATACTAATCACATTATGTTAACTTTTATATTTCAACTTTTGTTTTGGTCATATTGCGTTAAGCGATTTTATTTAGTAGCGAGTAAAAATGTACTTATCATTGTCTGATCTATGACCACAGAATTCATTTCTTAAATATAAGTCTTAAATATAATTCTTATATAACCGGCTATTTAATATTTATGTATATATATGTATGTATTAATTTATAAGTTAAGTATGTTTATTTATGATATTTAATTATCTGCACCACCTACATCGCCAGATTAGATTAAATTATTCCTTAAGTTAGGTTGCTTGGAAGAGATTGCTTTCAGCGATAAGGCCGCCTTTTGTTTCTACCAGGACAATATTGTAATTGTGTTTTTTGAAATTGTATATTTGGTGAGCAATAAATTTTTATCTATCTATCTATCTATAAGTACTCTCATATTAGAACATTCATGATGGTGCAAAAGTGAAGATACCACATATTTGGCCAGTTAGGAATCAAAAATTACAATCTACAACAACAAATAAAATCAAATGTCCCAAGAAAAGAAAAATAAATACTAAATTTATTTTAAATCTTATTTGTACATTTTTAATTTTTTATGATTTCATAAGGATCGTGCCTGTGGCACCAGAGTCATAAAAATCACTTAAGCGATTTTTTATTGTATCACATGCAATGTTATTCCATTACCTAATGTTACGTCTCTCCTATAATTCTATAATATTGTTACAACCTAGGCGCCGACAAAGACAAATTCCACGTACAGATTTGTAGAAGCACATTTATTACCTGTCGGCATTTGAACTAATTGTAATCCTTTTATGATCGTCTTCTTTTGTTCACTTATTTATTGATACGTTTCTAATTATTGTTGTATTGTTGAGAATAGCTAGCCTATTGTCCCATTGTACTCGCTCATGAGCATCATTAGCCAGGTGTTGCGGATTTATTTCCATTTGTGAAGTATAAAACGACGGCTTGGTGGAGAGAGGGGATCAGTCAAGCTACGACTACGATACGGGCATGACGTATGTACCATCGGGAATCTAATAGGTACGGACTTTGCGCGTTTTATTTAATTACGACCTTCTGCATTGCGTTTGCATTTGTTGTGTTCGGTTATATTTGTAACTGTGTTATACGTGTTTGTATAGTTCTAATAAAGTCTATAATAGTTCCATCGGCATTTTAATTCGAGTCTCGCAACTCATAACAATATTATCGCACGATAAATAGCGGCGAGCTGTAGCAGGCCATTGTCATTCCCAACATTCTTCCATGATACATGAATGTTACACTTAGTGCGTACTTGAAATAAAGTCACGTGCTTTGAATATATTTTAACAACTAGATGAGGGTAATACAAAAATTTAGAACATTTTTATTCCCGTACTAAGTTGGAGTGTTAAATGAAGTGGCAATTCGTTGCCAAATGCTTCGTCCCAATTCTGGTTTTACGTGTTTACGTTTTTAAGTATTTTTATACTAACATTCTTAGCTATACAAAAAATAATAGTTATTATTAGCGTTCCGGAGCCATTTTAAGCAAAACGAACTTTTTTAAATCATTCGTGTTAGATAACAAAGAAAAAAAAAAAAAAAAATAATAAAGACTATTTAAAGAAATAGCGATGTAATTGCATTCCGTATACAATATTATACAAAGAGCCTATTTTCAGCAAACAATGTTTGCACTTGGCATATTGCTGTGCCGGAATTACTCGTAATGTATATCCAACAAAACGCTAATTTTCAAACTATAATACTATTATATTAGAGCTACACAGGACTCGAATTAAAATGCCGTTGGAATTACTATAGAATTTATTAGAACTATACAAACAAATATAATATAGGTACAAATATAACTAGACACTACTAGTACTATCTGCACTATTCAATAACACGCGCAAAGTCCGTCACTATATCATTTGTCGAATCTACGTCTTGCTCATATCGTAATCCCTGCTTGACTGCCCCTCTCCGCCTTGGGCCATTGCTTTATAATGCACCTATCCATACCTGGCAAGCTTTGACGCAATACAATAACAACAAGGATTGGTTCGACACTAATGACGGCTATAAAACAAGTACAATAACAATAGAATGTTTTTCTTAATTACACATTCTAAACACAAAGTAAACAAAAGAATTCCTAAATGCGGGGAGGTAATAAACTGCGCCTTGCGAGAGGCAGGTGTGCGTTTACCTTTGTCGGTATGTAATAATTCTATATAATTCAGATAAACTGGTAACCATGCCATAAATTAAAAAGTAAAATGACAATGTCTGTAGAATCTCTTTGGATAACTCTTTGGATAATTTTGACAGTCTCTCTCTTCTATTTCTATCACCATATCCCAATTAGTTGGGGTCGGCAAGATATGTCTTTTCCTTCCACACTCCTCCATTCTGACATACATCTTCTGTCACGCCATAAATCATCATATCATCCTAAACACAATCTAAATATGTTTTATAGATTATGACAGTATAAAAAAGAATATAAGTAACGTCTATAGGGGGGGTAGTTGTCATGTTGCTGAATTGTATTATTTTGATAGGGTACATAATAATACATAAATACATACATAACTTCACGCCAGGTTCCTTGCGGGGTAGGCACAAACAACAGAGCACCATTCAGGCTTATAAGGCGTACATAATAATGTGGGGTATATAAGTCATTAAAAATCCTATAGATATTTTAGTAAATTTTATTCATGTCACAAATATTTATTTGTAAAGTAGGTAATAAAAATTATGTCCCATTATTTTTTAACTATGAAGGGGAAAATTCTGAAAAACATTTTTAAGCTATTGCATAGCTTTTATCGCGGGCTTTGAGCGCGGCGACCGAATCAAGAAATTCCGTAACGAAAATAAAACCTAACACCTCCCACTCCGCCTACCATGTAGCTCGGCCGAGCGTTCGCTTAACGTGTATGTATATGGTACGACTGTACCATACACGTATGTATACATGTAGTTATATGTATATGTGTACATAGGTGATTTGTGTTCTTATCGGTCACCACGCTCAAAAAGTATAACTTGAATTAATATCAAAGAAAAAAAATACTGCATAAATAAAAAATAACTAAATAATTATAATTGCACAAGTTGATAAAAAATGCTATGCAATAGCTTTACGGTGGCAGTCCCCAAGTGCCACAAGGAGTTTTTGATTTAATTTTTTTCTTTCTATATTCGGAGCAGTTCACATTTCTGTCCCGTATGTTCTCAAGCCAGTCTAAGGGATGAGTCAGCGAGTCACAGGCTTACTATTTGGCAATGAAAACGCGGCCTATTTTGCTATCTGCCTCTCTGCGAGATAAGAACAGATTGACTCATACATATATAGCACATCACTTTACCCGTAGCATCAGCACCTTGCCCCATTATTCCACGAGCATTTGCTAAATATTCCAGGATGACTTTTTTATAGTATTTTTAGGACTATTTTTGACTTTTTTTATTGCAGGAGTTCAGCTTACAGGCAGATGGACCACTTCATGGAAAGCGGTTACCATCGCCTATGGATATTTGCAACACCAAACGCGCTACAAATGCGCTGCTGCGCTCTTAAGGGCGACTGGAACCTGTTCACTAATGCTGGAACACAACTCAACGTTGTTATGGCCATCTAGACCAGCTCTGATAGCCATCCAGTCGGGCTAGTGCCCGTCCTCCTGGTCACCTACCATCTAAAATACATTTTTATTTTAGGTGGTAGGTGACTATAAACGTCCCACTGTTGGGCTCGGGTCTCTCAATTTCTTACGTGACACGGACACTATACCCGTCTCGCATGTCCGAGACGGCTTAGCGGGTTTGACACTGCGATTGAACGTGGCAGCTCAAGGAAATGAGGGTGAACCTCGCGCTAATGGCGAGCAATGCAGTGGTAGCTATTAACCACATTGGTAATGCGTTATAGGATAACAGGAATAATATGGAACACTCACTTGTTTGTTGGGTTTGCTAGTTCGTTTTTTAATTTCGTACTTTTTGTTACACGTTAATCACTTGGCAGTAGCAATGCAAGACTGGATGACACCTTGACATCCACGGAAGCGCAGCGCCGTACACTTTGTTTCTTCCCATTGTGCGTCTTGTTCGCGCGAGTGTTTTGGTGGATAGGACACAAAGGGAATAAAGGACAATGGGAGGACATTAACATGTTTTTCTTTTTTTTTCTTTTCGCGGTTACGTGTATATAGCGCCAACACATATGTAAATAGTATTGATATTAATTATTGTAACACTAGTGGGACCGGAAAAAAATAAAAATGTAGAACGTGATTGCAACGCCATCTTCCGGATCCATTTGTGAATCTAAACTATCTATTCACGGACTCTACTCCAACACCAAAAAATACATCAAACTTTTGAAAACTGATTTCAGCGCCACCTACCGTTCCAATTGTAAATATAAGCCATCCCGGTACCCACTCAAATATATCCACATCATTTCATGAAAATTGGTCAAGCCGTTTTCGAGTATTAGCCAATCTAATCAAGAGATAAGATGTGTCATTTACCCAGTTAAATATGAAAAAGTTTTCACTGTCAAAGTTCATGTAAATAAACAGTGCGTAGGGTGGACACTTAAGAAAATCATTAAAACTAGAACATTTGAAAGATGTCGTTCTAAAAAACCTGCCGAAATACAAACCACTTCTGTATATCGTCGTCATTGATCATGATACCGTAACAAGATGGCAAGAAAACACTTTATCTAAGTACATAAAAAGGTATGATCACTGAAAATAATTAATTTCGAGAAAATAATGAGCGCTTTTATAGTATAACGTACACTTGGAATTTTATTTGAAAAATTCCGCGCGGGGCCCAATTTATAGCGGGAATAATAAGCGGAAGCGGATGCCAGCGCACAATGTTTTTTACCATCAGTCTTTTTAATGCTAAATTCTTTTTAATGTTCCTTAGCCCTTTAAAAATGTACGGAACACTTATTTTTTTTTTACGTCTGTCCGTTTATCTACCATTGTATGTTACCTCAATAACTAGGTATAATAGAAATACGAAAAACAATAAAAATATTTTTATTAACCCTGTTAAAAACAGAGTACATAATACAAAATCAATTGTATGTGTGCAGTTCACACGCAGTACAAGTGAAACTTCAGAGAATATCTCACAGATAATTTTTCTCTAACTTATTTTATTAATATAAATACAATTCCTTTAGCCTACATCCGTCAATATATTATAATTCAATCTAAATTACACTTTAAACCACTAGCATAAAGTTCAAAACTCAATGCACTCTTACGCACAATTTCCTTTGATCTACTTATAAAAGAATATCTGCCTTAAATATATACAGATTGATAATAAAACTACGTTTAACGGTTTAAGGCGCGGTAATTTATTTGATTTTTAGCATAGCAGACAAACTGCAAGAGTGTCGCTTACGTTGGTACGGCCACGTTTTACGGAGACCGGCTAATTATGTGGGGAACAAATGTCTAGCCATGCCGCCTGCGCCAGGTCCCGGTCGAAGGGGAAGGCCCAAGAAATGTTGGCTTGACGTCGTGAAGGATGCCATGCGTGCCAATGGTCTCAAAACGGGGGATTCCGAAGACCGCGCGAAGTAGAGTAGAAAAAGTAGGAAAGCGGACCCTGGGACCGGGATTTAGCGCTCGGATGATGATGAATATATTTGATTTTTCAGTAGCCGTGATCACAAGATGCCAAGTGTTAATGAGTATATTTAAAGTTTTATTTAGTCTACCGCCAACTTGTTCATTTTAATTATTTATTTTTATTTTTGCCTAAGGCTGTTATTTACTCTACGGGAGCCTAATCTAATTTACCACCGCTTCACAACATATTGTGGCTTGAAGAGAAGAAGCGGTACAAGACACTTTTCATCGTGATCACGACTACTGAAAAGTGGCCGAAACGTTAGAATAATAAAAATCATATAAATTACCGCACTTACAAAAACGTACTTAAAACGTACTTTTATTATTTTCATTCTATTCGTTTAGCGCTAATGCCACTTGTCTAGGGGGTTAGAAAAGTAAACGCTTAACACCTTTATGAAACCCTTCATGGTTCGTGAACAGCCAAGTACTTGTCAGAAATATTTTCATTTAACGCTACCCGCTCCGATTCCCACCTTAGCCTTTCGAATCTCAAGTGCCTTCTTCACGGATCAGCGTACGTTGGTGCTGAGCGCTTAGTAGATCAAGGGTCACTTGACCTGCTCAAGATCCGGGGGTCACACCACGTCTCTTTGCAAGGGAAAAAGTGTAATTAAAGACTTTTATATTTTAGAAGCAGGTATGGAGACTTCATACCTATTCAGAACGTTTTGCTTGAAGGACACAGTATTATGATAAAGTATTATTGAAAGGCTGGCAAACAGCCAGATGGCCCACCTAATGAAACGTGGTTACCGTCTCCAATGAACTTGGACTTTTGCAACATCAGGGACGAAGCAAACGCATTGCCAGCCTTTAGGATGGGATGGAGGAGATGGCATAGGGAACATGGGATAACGGACATGGGATAACGGACATGGGATAACGGACATGAGATAACGAACATGGGATAGCGAACATGGGATAGGGAACATGGGCCTTTTCTTTCACTCATCGCACGAAACACAATTAGCTCAAAGCTAACCCTTTCACGTCGATATTCCACACCGATCGAGCTGGATCTAAGTGCAATCAAGATAATGACTCCAGCATAGCTCTACCACGACAAAAGATAGTGCAAGGGTGGTCTGTATTTGAGCGCCACAAGCAAGAACTACGTGTAACGGCGATGAATATGCTGTGGTGGATGTGAAACACCGGTATCCGCGGCAGTCCTCATGCGAAATTGCGAGAGAGTCACCTTCGCTGGTACGGCCAAGTACGACCAAAAGACCGGCTAGTTATGTGGAAAACAAACGTCAATCCGTGCTTCCTCCGCCAGGTCCGGGTAGAAAACCAACCCTTTCTATCTGACCTGACCTACTTAGGTCTCAAAGCGAGGGATGCTGAAAATCGCGCCAAGCGGAGAAGAAAATAATAGTTAAAAAAAAACAAAAAAAAATACGCTTTTATAGAAAATCCAACTAAAAAATAGAAAATAAATTTTAATAAATTTGAATTAAAAATAGTGTAAGAAAAAATGATTTTATTGTAAAAAAGCGTGGGGTGCATGGTATCAATAGTGATAAATATTTTATGAACAGATATGAGTAGAAGGGTTATTTTGATAATATCTTGAAAAGCACCCCACGCTTTTTTTACAATAAATAATAATCAAAAAATAAAAACTAGTTTTCAATTTTTTAGTTGGATTTTCTATATAAGCGTATTTTCTTAGTTTTTTTTTTCTAAACTATTATTTATGTTTCATTTCTTAGTTGAATTTTCCATAAAAGCGTATTTTTTAGTTTTTTAAACTATTATTTATCTTTGATTTTTTAGTGATTTAATTCCCTTCTCCGTGGAAACTGAAAAAAGTATTAAATATACTCTTATGATAAAATGGAACGTTGTGTAAAAATAAGCTTTTATACAAAGGTTTTTAAATACAAGCTTTTGAGATCCTGCATATCATGTAACAGCAGAGTGCTAGCCAAGACAAGTAAAACGAGCCCAAACACGACGGGTCTATCTTGTTTAGTAAAGGAGTTCCTATGGCCACCTTCCGAATCCATCATCAAATCAGCTCCATGGTATACACATACGTGCAAAATTTCAGCTCAATCGGAAACCGGGAAGTCGATCAAATTTAACTTGAAAGATCTTGTACTTGTATAGTCTTTTAGAGTTCTCATATCTTAACGTAAAATAGGTGAAATGTGTTAACTCAGGCACAGAATTGGGTTTCGTATAGGTAATGATTATCCAGTGTTTCTCCCATTTTACTACAGAACCATAAAAAATGGAAATGGATAGAATGGAAAATGCTAAACAACGCTGTGTAATATGAAAATCTAGCAACTGCTTCCCAAAAAAATTACAACACCGCATAAAATGTCACAACTTCGACAAAATGCTATTTTAAAACTATTTATTTAAATTATTGCAAGCTATAACATATTGTGATACAGTTTTCAAGTATTTTGGTAAATACGATATATAGGCAAATGCCTAGCAAGACCATGAATGCAGAAAACTTCATTTGAAATAAGACAGTGTGCGTCTCTGGACGCCCGACAGAAGTGATAACTTGAACTAATCTTACGTGAGAGAAATGGAAGACAGGCTGGAGCCGTAACGTGTTACGTAACGAAGCCGTTTACCCTCCCATAAGAACTTATCACTTCAATAGAGGTGTTTAAATTACACTTCTTTGAAGCCATACAAGTGATCTCGTTTGATTTTTGCAAAATCTTTCAATCTGTAAAATAAATCGGTCCGATACGCACTTGGCTGATTTTTTACTTTTTTTTGTCGACAGTACTGATAATTTACGGGTGACGTCACAATGTCAACGGTAAACTTTCTACACTCTGCTAACAATATAAAATCTTGATAAATATGTCTCGTGTGTGAGAACCCTTATAAGTCAAGTTACCATCGATCGTGGTACCCATAAAACGTGGAAGTTAATAGTGGGTATTTTCCACTTGTTTACCCCCACAGAAGTTATGTCATCCCCACTTGTACTACAGAACATTTGTATGTAAATACGTCTTTATGGTTACGCTATGATACCGCGAGTAACGTGTATAGGGATGGAGAAAGGAAATGTCGATAATATCGGTAATTATATTACGTAATTTCTCTTTTACGATACTTGACAAGTAGATTTTTATTAATAAATCCAGTAATAATTAAATCATATACAAAATTTAATTTTTGTACTTAAGTTATCTATTCCCCTATAATTATGGTACAATGTACTTACTGTGCCTCTAGAATTGTATAACGTAATGTCCGAATAAACTACATGCTTGCAAATAAAGATATTGAATTGAATTGAAATGAATTTTACGTTATAAATTTTTTAATATCGTGACATCTGAGTAATAAATGAATGAAAAATATTTTTCATCAAAATAAAAACAAATATAATGTTTTTGGATTTTACTACTCCACTTTTGTATAGTAAATTTAATAGCAAAATAAATACGAAAGGTATTGGATCTACGAACAATAATTGAATACGTTATATTTATTGAGAGTCATGATTATTACCTTTCCCAATGCAAATCATGTTGCTGTTTAAGGAGCAGAAATAGTAACAAAGCGTTATCTTTTCTTTTACTCTACATGTTTCATTCTTATAAGGGTCTTTTTACAAATATAAATCATAGATATTTTATGTAACTATATAATAATTTTAAAAAAAGGAAGTAAAATATTCTAACCCATTACCAGACTACTATACTAGTAGTCGCCTACGTTGGTACGACCACGTTATACGGAAATTGATCAGTATGATACGAGATCCGAGGAACAAATATCTAGTCATGCCAATTTCCTCAGGTTCCAGTAAAAGAGGTAAGTATCAAGAAAAACTGGCTTGATATCGTCAAAGATTTCTGGTATGTTAGCTTTAATCATTCTCATTTTCATGTTCTTCTATGGCGTTACTTTAATTGCTGATAATTGTTATATTGATCAACAATGGTCGATTAATTTTATCGATAATTTTAATTACCATTTTTAAGGCACATCACTTTAAACTGCCAAACGAATTACATTACCAAAAAGGTCCGGACGACAGCAAAGGGTGCTCGTAAAGGCCTTTATCGAACGCCTTCGAGCCGATGTCGCGAGGAAGCCAGACCTAATGGCCTCATGAGGTTATTAATGGGTGCGACGAAAAGTTTTCAAGCATTTATTATGTAGATTAATGATGTTCGAAATTAGATGTTTGGTGCTTTTTTCTTTCATCTTATAGAAAGTCTTATCCGTGCAGAACTGGAGCAAGAATACAATTTCCTGCGTTGGGGCGGCCTGTTGTAAGAGTCGACAAAACAACCCGCAACCAGGTGGTCCCGCTAGCCCGTCGGCTGTAATACTACAGAATACTGCGGTCTAGAGTATGCCGCTATAACAAATTGCAAATTTCCATAAGCGATGGTAACCGTCTTCCATCAGATAGGCCGTTTGCCTGTCTGCTGAACTCATGCAATAAAAAAAGAAAATGCTAGAGGTTTTTTTAAGCAATACACGAGTCTTGCGTAATCTTTGACGGACTTTGTGGTTGCGTGGGCTTACCTCTTTAGTTTTACTCTGCCGGCCTACCTTATAGTACATACGCTCCGGTTCCTGGTGTGGTAAATTTTGGAAAGGAACTTTACCTTATTTATCATGATCAGGTTGTCAGGATTGACCAGAGTGGTTCGTTATATATTACCCACAACAAAAACATAACTTGCTTACAGTTTCCCCACACTGGGAATATGCAATGTGTACATTTGTCTACCGATTGTTTACTAAAAAAATGTTAAAGAAAGATCTTCAGGTCCAGATCTAGATAAAATTGGTATTATTTCTGAAATAAAATGGATTCTATATTTACATCAAACAGATTTTAAGTATCTGATTACTCACAAATGGCTTTCGTCGATTTTTTTAGAAAAACAAATTACTCGAAAACTTACTCCAAAAGGCGTTTGACTGTATTCCTCTGAGACCTTTTAATAGGCATCTGGATTTTTTTGCGCATGTGTTTGTACCTATAATAGTCACAAACTAAGAAAACCGATTTGACATTTAAGAAAGTCAATAAAACGCAGCTTTACATAATATCAACAAAACTGAATGACCAATAACAATCAATTTATTTAGATGATAATATAGATATTTTTTTACTGGTGGAATATATCATATTATAAAACATGTTTCAAATATTATTTTCCTCTAAATATCGAAATTATATAAATTTATTATTAGTTTTGTAATGTCGTATGAATATATTGAAATAAGTAGAACTATTTATTTTGTTGAAAATTTATAAAATATTCTTTTGACATCTTATTAACATCTACAAATAACGTCTTATTTATTAATCTTATAATACGATCGTCCTTCCTCCAGCACCATTTCTCAACTCACGCTTCCATTCAATCTAACTTGTCTTTTCATTCAATCAACGCTGTTTATCTTTTCTTTCATTCATCATCTAGCTTTCCCACTTACACATCGTACACGTCGTTCGGAAACACTTACTAATTTTTGTAAAATAACCACTACGTTCGGAAATATTCTCAATCCCACATATATAAAGTTAACACCTGAAAGTGATGTAACGCACGTCACACATAAGCTCTGAGTCACTTATAAATAATGACGTCATCATACAAAGAACAATTTACCTAATATTTTCCCTCGTCTTATATGCCCTAAGAAAGTACTCAAGAAACGTGAAACGTTAGAGAGTATTGCAGCTATTTATCTTACCTTCTAAACCTCTTCATAACACCGAGTTGATGAATATGATACTTTATTATACCGTGGCCTTGTGTATGTGTGTATTAAAATTATTTCAACTGTGTGCTTAGTTTTTCTTACCGAGTAGTAAGTCATCATGTTCAAGTTAACGCAATTTTGTACGCGAATGACTTGCACCATCTTGTGAGCGTGAAAGAAAACATAAATCGTGCCATACAAAATAGCGTTAACTTGAACGTGATTAAGTAGTATAAAACTCGCACTAAGCACTCTCTTTAAGTTGTGCATTGTAAATGTAAAAAATGGTGTTCAAATATTTTAATTTAACTTTAAAATTTAAAGGATGTAAATGAAGTAAGTTACGTATGGATGGAGGAATTTAATATAGTGTTATTATTAAGGACAGCGATGTTTTGTACTATGCATATACCGAGCGAATGGAAATAGCGTGTTGCGTTATTTTGAGTAATATACATACAAATTTTACATAGGTATGTACAGTCGCGGAATGAAAATGTTCGCCATCTTAAAGTCGACTTTTGCTTGCACGAGTACAAGAAACGAAGAAAGAAAGCATGAATAAAAATGTGGAAATTGATTTTTGTTATTGGTTCCTTCTTTATGGTCTTAGAAATAAATTGAACCTATTGGTATTATAAACATTTGACACATACATAAGTGCTTTAGTTTATCTTGAATAACTATTTATTATTTAAAACATATTTTTACGTCAAATCAACCAAGAATTGAAAAGTAATTTTCTAAAATTTTGAAATTAATATAATATGGTCTAAAAATATCTTTGAATTAATAAAACACAAAAAATATTAAATAATTACATGTGGCTCCATCTAGTCACGTAGGCGGTATGCGCTTTATAGTGGTAACTTTTTACTTTTTTCATTTTTTAACTAATTAATACTCTGGAGACTACTTGCAATATCAGAGTTATGCTCCAAAATGCACATAATAAATACGACTCGTCGTGTCAACTAGAAGTCGCTGTGTTCCAGTTCACATTTGCTTCCCGTATGTTCGCATTTCATGTAAGCGAAATGCACTGCCTCATGCCTGTACAAAAACACAGTATAAATGATATTTTAGTCTTCATTATTTATTTATTTTCTAACCGACATAGCTCGCAAAATTAGCAAGTTGAAGTGGTAGTGGGCCGGTCACGTCTGTCGTAGGACCGACGGACGATGAAGTCCTAGAGTGGAGACCACGTCCGGCAAACGTAGCGTAGGACGCCCGCTAGCCTGGTGGACTTACGACCTGCGTAAGGTCGCCGACAGGGGCTAGATGAGGACGGGTGACTGGGATGTTGCGCGTACTTGGGGAGACCTACGTTCAACAGTGGACAAAATTGGCTGAAGAACAAATTTATTTATGATATATAAAAACGGAACATTTCTACAGGTAGTTATTGTGCACCGTAACGGAAATAGCATATGCCATATTATGTATTTTCATAATTCATAATTGCATCTTCTGCATATGTGCATCTTTGATATCAAAATTTCCGGATTGAAAACGCTTAAACCAAATTTGCGCTACTCTCACAGATACTGCATTAGGTCCATAAACATCACTTTTTTTTTCGCGGCTTGTGTTGCATTTTTACCTTTTTTGTAGTAAAATTTTAAAATGTATCGAATTTCTTTTTTAGATTCACTCATTTTAACAATAAGAAAAACAAATGAAAATTACACATTTTTAATGATACTAAAACCAGCCAGATAGAAATGGTATAGCCAAAGAGATCTTATTACAAGTTCATACATACTATATGGGGAAAGACTTTTTCCCCAACCTAATATATCTAACTAGCTGCGCCCGTGATTTGAAGCACGTGGAATTGTATTTTTTTTTGGTTTTTAGTATGAAATCAGTTTTGCTTAGGTTAATAGCATAAAATCTTTTCCAATTTGCGCCGTCTTCGGATCTTCTTGTTGTCCATCGGTATGGCAGCCTTCACGACGTAAAGTCAGCATCTCTTGGTTCTCACCACCTACCCAGGTGGAGGCAGTATAGCTTGACGTTTGTTTACCGGCTTAGTTAATATGTAAAATACTAGCCCGTGACACAACTGCTACAAATACTTTATACTATGTGCAACGAGCAATTCAAATGAATATTAACCATGACAACACCGTTTTAATATTGTATTAGGATGAATTATGCATTCACTTCATAGTTTTGATATATTCATTCAAATTAGCACTTCAGTTTGGAGTTTAGGAAAACATATTCCGATTTGGTTAGAATTCTAATAAGGATTAAATCATTCAATTAAAGCGACGGAAACCGCATAGATACTCTCATAATAAAACTATGTTTAATGTAATAACACTACGTTTTAACGGTTTTAAGCGCGGTAATTTATTTAATTTTTGTTAATCCGACCTTAAGTCAAGTAAGTTAAGATAAAATAACACAAAACTACGTTTTAACGGTTTTAAGCGCGGTTAAAGTTGCCATTTTTAAGAATTGCCTTTATTATGACTTCATGTTACCGAAACAATTGACAAACACAAAACTACTAATATGTAGTGCGCTCTTAGCACAGTGCTGTTTCACAATCTTTGCGATGATGGTAACAAAACATGGTTATAACGGTAAAATTACCGATAAAAATAGTATTAACGTTATATTTTTTACCGGTAAAATGGCTAGAAATGTCGGCAAATTTTATAACGGTATTTATTTTTTACCGTTATCTGAAATTAGTATAAAAAAAGATGCCACATTTTTACAAGTATTTCAAGCCCTGCTTTAGAGCCAACACTACGTTCAAGTTTTAAGTCACACATCGATTTGCTGTCACTTTATACGAACCAGATTGAACCATCTAACATCCCACCTTATACTAGTGAAAAGATAATCTTTCTTTTTATATCTTAAGTTTAAAACGTAGGCGCCAACTGCTTTGCGCCCACGTTGATCTAATAAATTATCAAAAAACGTCTTAATACAATGTAGTATCGAACAATATTGTGTTAGAGATCCTTCGGGCTGGAACTAAAATATTTTTTAGCTAATTAAAAAAAATATATCTTGGATTCTTAAACCATTGGTCAGGTTTAGGTTATTAGATTTGGATATGTTAGAATATAAACTTTTATATCTCACTAGCTTCTGCCCGCGATTTCATCCGCGTAAAAAAGATAAGTTTAAAAAACCCCGATTTTGAAACATTCTTTACTGGTGCTCCGCTCCTATTGGTCTCAGCGTGATGATATATAGCTTATATATAGCCTTCCTCGATAAATGGGCTATCTCACACTGGAAGATTTTTTTAAATCAGACCAGTAGTTCCTGAGATTAGCGCATTCAAGTAAACAAACAAACTCTTCAGTTATATATATTAGTATAAAATATCAGTGAACTCTAATGTTCTTTTGAAAATCAATTTCTTCAAACCTAGGTTGTGATGAAAGCTTGTTAAGTAGTCCTGAGGACATTCGCGAGGGTAAAATAATACACATCAAACATTTTTTTTAATTTTACGTGATATTGCAACGCATACCGTGTACAATTAGTTTATTTTATAAATTATAAGGTATATATATTGTTGCCACAACGCGTTGGCTCAAGCCCTGTTGCAATACAGTCACATCTAGGGCCGCTCCAGTTTAAGTAGTATCCGTTATTTTAAGTAACAGATATTGATAACTTCAGTCATCGGGAACACTTTAAACGGTTCAAACGAAAGATTACTTAAAAAATCTTTTTTTTATTTTTTTAATATATTTATTTTATTGATTTTCCACGGGTAGTCGAGCATTTCTCATCAGTCTACAAATCTTCAATTCTCACAGGTTCTTTGTAAATTTGGTAGAAAGTGCTACGGAATCCCATAAAGCATAACCCGAACCCACTAATCAACTATTATTTATTATAACCATCCCAATAGTAAATTAAATAAGATTATTTCCGACTTTTAGTATTGAAGCTATCAATAGAAAAGTTTAACATTTTTTTCTTCCCTGGGTGGCTTGCTTTATTACTTTACGACAATTTCCTTTGTTCGAGTGAAGGTGCCGAATGTTTTATGGGTTTGTTGGTATATTTAATGCAAGTTTGATTTGCAACTAGTCATTTCCCGCTTCTTACCTCTAGGGGCCCCTTCGTTGTCCTTGGAATAAAGGCACCTAGCCGATTTTATGTTTTTATTATATTATAGCAAACGATTTGCCTACATGTATATACAACTTCAATTGGATATTTGACACATATTACTGTTACGAGTTGCACGACTCGAATTAAAATGCCATTAGAATTTATTAGTACTTACTATACAAACACGTATAACACAGATACAAATATAACTGAACACATCCAGTGCAAACGTAATGCACGGTTCAATAACACGTGCAAAGTACGTCACTAACGTCTTGCTTCGCTTGGGACTATCGCTAGACTGCCTCACCCCTCCGTTGGGGCATTGCCTTATACTGTACAAATACAATATGTCTGTAGACTGAATTTCTAAGAATCGCACCTGGGCAATGACTACCATAAATATTACAATACACAATGGACTGTTTTTCCCATTACAAGTTTTAAACACAAAGTAAACAAAAGAAGACTGTCATAAGACAGTGTCAATGTTATTAGCCGACGGGTAATAAATGGGCTTTGTTTACAAATATACAGATGCCCCAAATTGTTACATTACAACAAACTAGTGGTCGAAATGCGACCATAATTCATTTAAATTATAAGTTTGAACATTATTAAGGATAACCTTAATAACTAATAACAACATAAGTTGTCAAATATACTTCTCACATTCTCATTTCTCACATTCTCTTATCACAGATTTCACCAAGGCTACACTGTTAATTTGACCTGAACAGTAAAAAAAAGAGTATATACTAGTATGCCTGTGTGTGTCAAATACATGGTAGTGTGTGTAATGTTTTCTTGATTAATTTAATGTATATTTTATGCATAATTAAAATTTAAAAAAATAAGCATTCGTTGCTTCATTCCTGTGCGAAATTTCATACTCCTCCGTCTGCGCAAGTTTCGTAAAAATGGGTACAAAGTTTTTGCTTCACGTATTAATATAATTATTTGAAGCACGGATAGTAGCAGTAAACATAAAAACCAGTTCTGTAACTATTTTATTTGATTAATAAGAATGATTTATTGCCTTTATCACAGTTATTTTAAATAAATCAATGTTTGATTTATTACAATTATAAATATTTAGTTTTCTCTTCGTTAAAATCTCAGGGTATAAACTCATAAATAATGTATGCATCGTGTTAATTGTATACAACTATTTATTAGGCTATTGATCTCATATCTGTTAATTTAATTTGTACAAATATGTTACTACGTTTCATATCTAAAACTGCATTTAAAGTTCGTGTGTAATTTTTTACATACATACATAACTTCACGCCAGGTCCCTTGCGGGGTAAGCACGAACAACAGTGTATTTTTTTAATTTAAAAATTAGGTTTAAAGAACTTTATTTCCCATAAGAACTTCACTCATAATGAGATTAAAAATAATTATTAGCAAATCTCTATATATAAAAGAAAGTGGTGTTAGTTACACTATTTATAACTCAAGAACGGCTGTACCGATTTGGCTGAAAATTGGTGGGGAACTTAGAACCAGAAGACGGTCATAGGATACTTATTATCCCATGGAACCGGTAGGTAGCGCTGAGATCGGGTTCTAGAATCCTCCTAATCACCCGGACCGATTCTGTTTTTGTGTGTTTGATTGGGTTCCCTGATGGTTTAGATTCGCAATTAGTACCGGTAGGTGGCGCTGAGATCGGGTTCTAGATTCCTCCTTATTACCTAGACCAAGGGTTGGCAACCTTTTGAGTCGGAAGAGTCAAAAATACAATTTACGAAATTTCAAAGTTTTTAAAGAGCCACAATTTTTTTCTTGCCAGCAATAAATATTACTTGCATAAATTAAGTGTTTGATAATAACAAACAAATCTATTTATTCATGTGTAAGTAGTGTTTTTCACACAAAAAGATAATATTTATGTGACATTATTAAATACTTACTTACTGCTGCGGCTCACCGACCCAAAATGAGTCTTGGCCTCCGAAACGAGAATATTACACTCCTTCCTGTTCAGGACATTACATTATTAAATAAGTACTTATTATTAAACAAAGAAATGAAAACAATTAACTTACAAGACTAACTTATGCTTCAATAACAAACAATTGGGCAAACAAACTCAAAGGAAGCCATGTCTTTTTTTACATATCGTGAGCTTCATAACATATAGGGGTATACGCAAAAATGCAATTTTTTGTTTACAAAAAGTGACCAGGTTCCAGTCTTCCTTAGAGAGCAGCAGCGCGTGTGTAGCACATTTGGTGTTGCAAATGTCCATAGGCGACGGTAACCGCTTTCCATCAATTGGGCCGTCTGCCTGTCTGCTGAC
Source organism: Dendrolimus pini (assembly GCA_949752895.1). Lineage (NCBI taxonomy): Eukaryota > Metazoa > Arthropoda > Insecta > Lepidoptera > Lasiocampidae > Dendrolimus > Dendrolimus pini. The sequence continues at coordinate 8,149,060 of OX457150.1, forward strand.
CTCCTGCAAAAAAAAAACACTACCTTCTTTCAGTTCGTGGATTATGTAGTTAAATAAGCATTGATTTTCTACTATAAACTTTTTTCTTTCTTATGTAACTTTAACGTATATCTGTTTACTATCCAACCAAAATAAATACAATACTATATGCTGACAACGCATTGTCTTCGCTCATGGTTTTGCAAGCGTTCGGGGGAATGTAACCAATTTTCATTACGTGAGATCTGTCTATTTGCCAATTTCACAATAAAAAAATCCTTGTGATTCGACGTGCCAAAATTGGGTTAACCTAGATTTATTTCCAGGCTTTATTACCCGTGAGCAGGTTACGGATAATCTTTTAAGAAAAAACAATTTCGCAGATCCACGATCCAGTTTCAGTTGAAATAACAGGTTTTATTTTTGGAACGATAGCTCTTGACTTCAATAAGGATCCTTATATAAACATGGTGTTTCTGTTAAATACTGATGTAGATATTCTTACGAGCTACATAGGGCTCGAATTAAAATGCCGTAGGAATTACTATCGAGTTTATTAGAACTGTACAAACACATATAAAACAGGTAAAAATATAAGTATAACTGGATACAATCTGTATACACTATACGATTTAATAACACGCGCAAAGTTCGTCACTATATCGCTCATCGAATGTACGTCTTACTCGTATCATAATCGTCGCGCCTCACTCCGCGGGCCATTGCTTTATAATGCACCGATCCATACCTGGCAAGCTTCAACGCAATACAATAACAACAAGAATTAGTGTATTGTATCTTATTTTAATAATGTGCGAATATTAATAATTTTAAATAAAACAATTGTTATTTGATAGTGCAACGTTTACTCTCTTTAGTTTTAAGTCAAATCCTATAGCACAGAGTACATTGAATATATATGGAGACCTATAGTGTGTCAAGTGTCATATACAGTAATGGTCACTGACAGTGACATATAAATTAATCTATGCTAATACATCTCTCTCCTTTCACAAAAAAAATTACAAAAAAAAAGAAAGATAAACACTTAATATAATTATTATTATTCTACAATTACATGTTTACCTTATCTTTTAATGCCTATATTAACCAACAACAAAATTCTCAAGACCTTATATAAAATATTAAAACAAAGACACTTGATGATCATCAAGGATGAGTCTACACATTCATATTTGAAAGATTCACCAGATTATTGAGATCGAATATGATAAGAAGTTCTTATATAACTACATCCATTTTTATCATTTATGACATATGACCGATACTTATTCTTATTAACAATTTGGCCTGAACTCCATTTGTTTATATTTGGCTCTTTCTTAAACCATACATATTCATTTAACCTAAAATTAGGTTTTTGTTTTGTTCTTTTGTTATAAGTCTTAACATTTCGGCTTATAATTTTATTTAATTCCATATTTATATTAGCATTTAGTTTTGGTTCAAGATAATGATGTGTGACGGGCAACTTAGTCTTTATATTTCTGTTCATTAACAATTGTGATGGAGTGAAATTTGTACCACATACTGGAGATGATCTATATTGAAGCAATGCCAATCTGTAATCAGTTCTATCCTCAAAACATTTAATAAGCAATTTTTTTGCAATTTGAACTCCACGTTCTGCCATACCATTTGACTGTGCATATCTAGGGCTGGAATATGTAAACTTAAAACCCCATTCGGAAGCAAATTTTTTGCATTCATATGAATCAAAAGGAACATGATCTGCCACAATTTCTGATGGTATGCCAAAAGAGGAAAATATATCAATTAGTACATCTATGACACTACGGGCAGATTTGCTTGTGATGCATTTTATATCCAACCATTTTGACATGTAATCATATATAATTAGATAATTTTTTCTTCTAAATTCCATAATATCTATCCCTAGTTTTGAGAAAGGCAACCTTGGTACTTCATGAGATAATAGAGGCTCTTTAATATTGTTATTTTGATATGTTTGACATATTACACATTTTTTGATAAAACTTTCTATATGAGAATCCATTTGTGGCCAGTAATATAGCATTCTAGATTTTTGTTTCATTTTAGATGTTCCTATATGTCCTTCATGCAGATTATACAGAAATTTTATTCGCAATGATTGTGGTATAATTAGTCTATGATTCATAAAAATCAATTGTTGATCAACTGATAAATCTTGTCTAAATTTGTAATAACATTTTAGAGGGTCAGGTATATTTTTTATATTTTCTGGCCAACCATTATTAATAAATGTTATAAGTTTACATAGTTCATCATCTTTGGAGGTTTCTGTCTGTAATATGTTTTTCTGATCCTCAGTACATTGTAAATAGGAAGCTAAGCCAATACAGTGAATCACCTCATGCATATAAGACTGATTTTCTTCAGTTTCATTTAGATATGAACGTGATAATAAATCAGCAATATGCATTAACCGACCTTTCAAGTATTTAAAATGAATATCATATTTTAATAATTTTAATTTAAGTCTTTGAAGCCTAGCAGATGGAATTTCATGTAGACCCCGTTTTAATATTGTTTCTAGTGGTTTATGATCATTTAATATTATGCATTTTTTTCCATAGATATAATAATGAAACTTTTTAGTTGCCCATACCACACTTAATAACTCTTTTTCTATTTGTGAAAAATTTCGTTCTGCCTCTGATAAGCTTCGAGATGCATATGTGACTGGCAAACCATTTTGCATTAAACAACATCCTAACCCATCTTTGCTAGCATCACACTGTATTATTATTGGTAAAAAACTGTTGAAGTTTTGCAAAACAGGAGCATTAGAAATGCATTTTTTTACATTACAAAAACTATTTTCATGATATTCTGTCCAAAACCAATGAATATCTTTCTTTAACAATGATTGTAACGGTGCTATCAGTTCTGCTAGTTTACAAATAAATTTTCTTAAATAATTTACCATTCCTAGAAATATTTGTAATTCTTTTTTGTTATTTGGGCTCTTAATATTTAAAATTGCTTTTACACGGTCTGGATCAACTTTCATTCCTTCCTTGGAAAAAATATGGCCAAAAAATTTTACTTCTTTTAATTTATATTGAAATTTTCTTTCGTTGAATCTAACATTGTGCAAATGAGCTCTTTCAAATACCTGTTTTAATATTTTATCATGATCTTCCTCATTGTCACCGCATATTAACAGATCATCACAGTAGATTACCACACCTTGTATGTCTCCAAACACATTTTCACTGTATTTTTGGAAAACTTCCGGTGCAACTGACAATCCAAAAGGTAATCTTAGAAATTTATAACATCCAAAAGGACTACTAAATGTACATAAGTCTGTTGAATTATTTGAAAGACGAATATTGTAAAAGCCATCAGAGAGATCAACAACAGAAAATATAGATTTATTATTTAATTTGGCAATTAATTCATCCAAGGTCGGAATCAGATGGTATTCTCTAATTAATACTTTATTCAACTCTTTAGGATCTAAACAAATTCGAAGATTTCCATCACTTTTTTCTATTATGACCAGGTTACTTACAAATGATTTTGGATGTTCTACTTTCTCAATAATCTGGTGCTTCATGAGGCTGTTTAATTTGGCTGCTAAACGATCCACTAATGCAAGTGGGATCCGCCGTGGTGGCTTTATCACGGGCTTTACTCCAGCCTGAATGTGTAACTCTAATGGTGTTTTAAATTCACCGATTCCCTGAAACAATTTAGCATTTTTATTAATAATTAATTTCTTTTGTTTATTATTAATGTGAGTAACACTGTGAATACTATTGATATTTTTAAGTAAGTTTAACTTTACTAATGTGTTTATTCCTAATATTGGTTTAACAAGTTGATTAATTATTATAAATTCAGTCTTAATTTTTTCACCATTATTTAATAATGTTAAACTTGTTTTGCCTAATGGCTTAATTGTTGCTCCACCAAATGCTTCTAATATTATGTTAGTCTCAGACCACTTAGGACTTTCATCATCGACTATTTTTCTTAGTTCATCCAGTGACAAGACATTTGCTTGTGACCCCGTATCACATTTAAAATTAACATATTTGTTCTCAACTTTTAAAGTATGCAACCACTCATTATTTTGAAGGTTTATAGTGTTACCTATGGAATGACATACTTTAATTAGTCATAAATCCTGTACCAAATTATTGTCATGATTAAGATCAATATGTTCAATTTTCTCCAGATCATGCACATTTTTAATTGTACATCCTGAAGCAAAGTGATTAAGTTTCTGACAATTAGTGCATCTTTTCCCATATGCTGGGCACTGCCTAGGACTATGTTCTCGGTTACATTTTAAACAGTGATAATATTTTTTACTGTAATTATTATTGTTTGACTGTTTATACCTACTGTAATTATTGGTATACTTAGCTTTATTATTGCTGTTGTGCTCTGGAAGTTGGGAGATTGCATCTACTGCTAATGCAGATTCGGCTTGCTTCTGTATAATTTTGACATGTTCCTGCGACAACTCCGCTGCTCGACATTTGTTCACTGCCTGGTCCAGTGTGAGTTCACTGACCTCTAACAGTTTCTGTTGTAGCTTCCTGTCTTTAATACCCATAACGATTCTGTCTCGTAACATCCTGTCTTCCAAGTCTTTAAAGTTGCAATTTTTTCCCAATTTTTTGATGCTAGTATAAAAATTGTCAAAACTTTCTCCATTTTCTTGATTTCTATTATTGAAATTAAATGTATTTATAACTTCATTTTGTTTGGGAGTGAAGTAATCATCAAATGCTTTGATTATTTGTTCATATTTATGTCCGTCGTCATCTTTCTTCAATATATTTAAATATAAATCCTGTGCTTCTTCTCCAATGGTGTTTAATAATATGGCTGCTTTTCTTGTGTCCGATAACCTTTCAAAACCCGCCGCCGTGAGAAAAATTTGAAAATGTTGCTTGAATTTATTCCATCTGGGTAACAAGTCTTCAACGTTGTCCAGGGATAGCGCTGAAGGCATTCTGTATTCGATACCAGCCATATCTTTTGTTGTAACACTTATTTCTTCGGCCATGCGATGCCCAGTCGGCAAGTTGATATTCAATCTGATTTTATATTACCAATCTTGTATTTACGTGTGTTAATATTTTTGTAATTTAGGTTCGCGGACCGGCTGCGCCATGTATTGTATCTTATTTTAATAATGTGCGAATATTAATAATTTTAAATAAAACAATTGTTATTTGATAGTGCAACGTTTACTCTCTTTAGTTTTAAGTCAAATCCTATAGCACAGAGTACATTGAATATATATGGAGACCTATAGTGTGTCAAGTGTCATATACAGTAATGGTCACTGACAGTGACATATAAATTAATCTATGCTAATACAATTAGTTCGACACTAATGACGGCCATAAAAGTAGTAAAATAACATTTTTTTTCATTACAAATTCTAAACACAAAGTAAACAAAAGAATCCCTAAATACGGGGAGGTAATAAACTGCGATTTACGACAGGCAGGTGTGCGTTTACCTTTGTCGGTATGTAACAATGTAATACTTGATTTCTCATAAAAATAACAGACACAAGGTAGAACCATAGGTGGCCTTATCGCTTAGAGGGATCTCTTTCAGGCCACCTAACTTATAGGATATTCTATGGTAATTTGATGTAGTTTCTTGGATTTCTTGGATTGGTTTCTTGGATCCGACTTCATATAGATATATTTTTAATACATATCCTGAATGACGGAATGACGCTAATTCCCTGGCAGCGTGGCAAGCTACGTCGCCGTTCTATCATCGCACCACTCACCGGCGATCGGGAGTTTATCCACACTTCCTAGATACTTGGAAGTCTTCCACTGCATGAGGCGTACGCTCTTTCATGCTATATGTGTGCACGTTATGGAATGAATCCCCCCGCGGTTTTCCCAAAGCGCTCCAATCTGGGGCTTCTCAAAAAGGGTGTAAAGAGACACTCAGTGTCAACGAGGTGGAAAACGCGTCGGCTCCCTTAGTGTTGCAGATGTCCATGGGTGAGGGTAACTACCTACCACCAAATGGTCCGTTTGACAGTTTACCTACAAGCAAGTATATAAAAAAAATGGAATTTATTTGTAACCCAACCAACGTCTTACTATCGCCGCGCAAGCAGCGGCGGCTACACGCCGGCGTGGCGCACTGAATTATCTATGCTAGAATCATTACCTTGATCACAGCTTTAGGAGCTCGATCACTGTGATCCCACACTCTCGCGGTGAGTAAAGAGTTCCGGCGGACCTTTCCCCCCACCCTCTTATCCTATTCCCCTTTTTTTGAGATGTAATCCATCATGGACACCCCACCGCTCGGGGATAACAGTAGGATAGTGTTGGACTCCCGATGGCATACTCGGACCTACCAACTAACCACCGCTGTGTTCTATCTCATCGCCGTATATCAAGATCTCGGGAACCAGAGACGACTCTGATGGCCCTGACGGTGCTGGCCCAAAGAGCTCCTCTTATCATAAAGAGAGCGACTGTCCCTGTTTATTTCTTCCTATTAGACGTGCGTGCGAAATTCAGCGAAACTCTATCGTCATCGTTTAAGGCCCATGTTGTTTTTAGAGTGGAAGGAACTAGTGATAGATCCCTCTTCGACATCCTAATCTACGGTGACGGAATGTGATCAAGGAAACTGCGTCTGCAATAACACTACGACGCAGAAGGTTTGGATCGCCTTCTATGATTCCTCATTGTTCTCCTTATTGCTTACTACGGACGACAGTGACAGTTCATCTCCAACTGCATCCACTCTATCGTATTCCCCTATCCTGTCTCCTCTATCCCACCCCTTCTATCTCGCCATCTCTATCCAGTTCGCTGCATCTTCGACAACGTATGGCTACCATTCATCCTGTTGCAAAACGTTTATAGGCGATCCCGCGGTGGACAATTCTCAAGCAGATTTCCTCTGGTCAGAATAAGGTAAAATATCGTTAACAAACGGAGATGAAATCGCATAGTCTAGTGACCCTATAGAGGCTGGTTTTGGAGAATCGCTTAGTAAAATTGACACATGTCTAGATACTCATAGGTGTATAATAGTATAAAGTTCCACTTTATTTTGACACTTGTCGTATTCGTAATAGGCACACGATACGATGCGACGCCGCACCGCAAGATTTCGCCGTATCGGCGGGCACACGATCGGTGCGGCGCCGCAACGTTGTTAAGTCGCATCGGCGCCGCCGGCGCCCCAGCAGCTTTGGACAGTCGCTTAATAAAAATGGATCGTAAAAGACATCTGTTGTTGGCTCTACTATGTGCCCGTGCATGTGATGCATATACAACTGAGCGGTGCCGCTCCGACGTCGCAACGCATTCACCCCTCCCCGCCTCGTCTCGGTGGTTGCGAATCCGGTGCGGCACCGCAGCGCATCGTGTGCATGCCACAGATATTTCTATGTAAAATGACGCAGCAACACCGCTCCGGCGCCGCACCGCCGCCGCAACGCCTCGTGTGCGCCCGCTCTTAGACCCTCAGTCTAAAGCCGCGATCGGTTGCTACTAAACAAATAAATTTGATTTGCAGTAAAGCAACCTTCATTATTGAGGTACAAAAAACCCGCTTAAATATCTTTGCACAATATCTATAAAAAGAAATTTGATAAAATCTGTTCGATTCGGTATCCAAGTAAAATAGAATAAATATTTGCTTGCCGAAACATAAAGGGGATAACCGCAAAAACCGGGACAAACACGGATTATGAATACTATACCAGGGTAAAATATGTTTGCCAAAGATTTGCCAAGAAATTCTTATTTTTCACCTTTCTCTTGACTGTCGCAGGTTTTTGGTATTTTCTTTATATTTTACGTTAAATGTACACCGTAAATGGTTGTTGGGGATGCCAATTGGCATATGCGATTACAACACTAAGTTGGGTGAACACCCATTTCGGTTTTAGGAATCCCTAAAAGGAGCCTTTATGCTTTTAGGCTTAGGATTGATCGCAATTAAACGCGAGCGCTTTAGGAATGGCTGAAAACGCGTTCGAATAATAATAATCCTCCCGCAGGGTGGTTTTGTGGCGAAGCCTTAGGTGAGTAGCGACACGTCGTACCTGACTTCCGGGGCCAAGGTAAGGCCCCCGCCTCCGTGCTTGCCTTAACCAGCCGGCACGAAGTGGAGATCTCTAGAGCTAAGACTCAAGCTCCAGGGGTGGAAGTGATAAATGGCATCACGTCAGAATTAGCTCGGTGAACGTGCAGCCCACCTCTCTACACCCCTTAGCCACTCACACCCATGTTGCCCTGTCTTTTATGGCATTTTTTGGGGCCCATGCAGGGAGTGGCGAGTCACTGTCTGCCCAATGTTCCCCGAACATTGCGACGGGCAGACGGCATAGTCCCCATATTACCAGACCCCTAGTACCACTAGCAGTTTACCCCAATAGTCCTACACTGGCCGGGGCTTGTCCTTGGGCGGGGCTTTGTCACGCCACATTTACATTAAATTTGTCAAAGGGCCTCTACGTGTTGGCCTTTCCATGGCCCCGTGCAAGTCCTCCAAATGTCCGGGCCATTTATAAAAAGACCCGTGGTCGTCAAAGACATTTATTAAATAATAATCTTTATTGTCAGAAAGCCAAGTTTACATTATTTATATTACCTACTGGTCCCAAACTAGGCGAAGCCTGTATATTGAAGACCAAAGCCGATGTTCATAGCCATAGCGGGCAGACGTGTGTCTTTCTGTGTGTGTATTTACGCGTTTTCGTATCACACTATTCAGACGGTGATTTTAGCACATTGTCAGTATCGTCGAAGTTAGACTGCTTAGCCATGCTTGAATCAGTTTTATACTATATAGAATACGCAGAGCGGTTGAAATTAATGCCAAATTTTATTTCATTACCACAATGGATTTTTGGCAAAGCATGTGTTGTCTGTGCTCTCCCGGTCTATAATGATTATCAACACGGAATGCGGTTAACCACCATTGATGCGGTCTCATATATTAATATAGTGATGGCCCAGAATAATATACGAGCAAAAAAACCATACGTTTTCAAACTGTCCTCAAAATGTAGTAAATCACTTTTTAAAAGCAGCCACTGAAAAATAATCGCCAATACGTGCGCTTGTATAGAAAGGTATGTGTTAAATTATTGCCGTTAAAACCACTCGCGTTTTATCGCAGTGCGTTCTAAGCCTTATTTCCGATTTACATTTTTTATTAGTGTAGTACAGCCGGCAAGCTGACTGCTCACGCCGATGAAAGGTTGTTACTGTCATCTGTGGACATTTACAATGCCAGAATACCTATTACCACTGTGCTGCTAATCTCGAAAGGGGGACTGGAACCTGGTCACAAGATTTTTTTGGCGGGCGTGGTGTATTCCAGGTATGGTAGCCATCCAGATGAGCAAATGCCCTACCACCTGGCTGTACTCTCCTTCTTTGATGAGGTCGTCGGTTCTTGCTACGAATCAAAGACCGATGGAGTCGGCCGTCAAAGGCAAAACACTGCGCTTTGGGCGTACGCACGTACACATCTATCCGGTTACGGTTGTACCTCGCTAATGAGTACGCGGCAAAAGGCGGCTCGTTGTACGCCGAGAGTGAAGCTCGTTTCGCGCGTACATACTAGAGCATCTATGCGGTTACGGTTACAGCTAGCTGATGAGTACGCGGTCAAAGGCGGCTCGTTGTACCCCGAGAGTGAAGATCGTTTCACACGTACACACTAAAGCATCTACGCGGTTATGGTTACAGCTTGCTGATGAGTACGCGATCAAAGGGGGCTCGTTGTACGCGAAGAGCGAAGATCAACTTCAGCGTTCACATTAGAGCACGTTACTGAATCTGCTCGGTTAATAGTTACAGGTCGCAGAATAGAACCTGGCTTTAAGATGTTTTTTTTTATATTATTGTGTTGCTTCACTTATTCACCCCCGATGTTCTTTGAGGCCTAGATAGTAATGTATTTGTTCGCATGCTACTTTGTATCCCATCTATCTTAGTATGATACACGGCTTTAAGATTAAAAGTTTTGAATAGAGCACCTCCTAGGTCACCTATGGGTAAAAAAAAAGTAGTGCATTAGCTGCTTTTGGTTACTGTACCTTTTGAAATTGACATGTGAAATGTTTTTATTTTGTCATTTATTCAACACGAGCCGACTCCAATAACGACAATAAATCAAAAGTACCTCATTAAAATTAATAAAGCACGTAACAAACAACGAATCCCTTGGGCGTTGAACATCACATAAATTAATGGTTCCGGAAAAGGTGTGTTTATTAATGTAGGAAACACTTAAAAGTTGAATGGCGTGGGTTTATAATTAATTCATACTGTTCAGTGATTAGGGAAACAAACATAGAGTGCTTCTAACAAATCAACGTATTTCTTGAAATTTAAGTTGGCGATTGTAGCGGGTAATACAAGCGTAGGAGACGCCAATCAGGCAACCTCCGCAGCCTGAGGGATTGTGTCCAATATATCCCAATAGCCCTTATTCCCCAATTAGAAATTGATGCCCGGATAATATAGAAACCGCGGACTTACCTCACAGTCAGCCATCAGCCAACGATAGCGCTGGCTCAGAAGTTCTGCCTCTGCTGATGGACGTATGCTACGGATTTATTCTATTGCATAAGTTCAGCATACACGTAGACGGTCCCTCTGAAAGTAAGCGGTTATCATCGCCTATGAATGTCTGTAACACTAAAAATTGAAATCAAGGCGCCGTATATCTATAGTCCACCCATTTTTAGTACTTAGATACTTACCTGGTACTCCAACCGGCGGTGAGAATAGGAAACACCTAGGAAACCCTTGAGAGGAAATATAAAATATCCTACTTATCTACTGCAAGGGAAAACACTACAGGGGATGGAGACATTGTCTATTCAAATGCACCCGCGCCCATCCTTTTCCGATACAACCACTTGTGATCTACACCTATTACAATATCCCACACATTAGAACGCTAATACACTCAAATTCCTTGTTATAAAAATTACCTTGTGGTTTTGATTTTTTTTAGTGAATGACTTCAGCAGTCAGGCAGAGGGCCCACTTGATGGAAAGGGGCTACCATCGCCTATGGTCATTTGTAACACTAAAGGTGCAAGCTACAAACGCGCTGTTGCTCCCTTAAGGGAGGCAGGAACCCAGTCATTAATGCCGGAACACAAATCAAAGTTGTTATGGCGGCATTCTTTAGACCAGGGGTGGTAGCCATCCAGTCGGGCAAATACCCTAACGCCTTGCCTTCGTGCCGTCGGGATACCGATACCGCCGTGCACGGTACAATCTGCTTTAAGTTTTTAAAGCACTTTACTTAAGCTAACATCTCGTGTTTTATTTTATAAGAACCATGAAATCTCTTGTAACTTTTACCACCTAAGTGATAAAACTTCTTGTCAACATAAACCGCTTTCAAGTTACCGTATTTGTTACGTAAGTTGAACAGAATATAAATATTATACTGAAATTTACTGACCACGTAATTTTAACACCTCCTATTACTTTTAATTATTGAACAAATTAATTAATTTAATTAATAATTAGTTTGTTTTATGAACTAATTGTCTACTTAATTTTTCGGGGAGATACTTGTATTTGAAATTATATTTTATCAAATCATCTGTTGTGTAATTTTTAAATCTATCATATAGATATATATGCTTATTCTTCGAAATTGTATATATGAATTATATTGTTACACGCCGACAAAGTGAATGCACACCTGTAGTTTATTACCTTTCCCGCATTTGGACTTCTTCTGTTTACTTTGTATTTAAAATTTGTAATTAAGAAAAATATCCTATTGTTGTTGTACCCGTTTATGGTCGCAGGTGTGCAGATAACGTTTTCTGGGAAAAATTCAGTCCACGCGGTCGATTGTTATATTGTTCAGTTTAGTATAAAACACTGCCCAAACGGATGGGTGACGCAGTCAAGCGAGGATTACGATAGGAGCAAGACGTGTACATTCGATTAGCTGTATAGTGACGGACTTTGCGCGAGTTATTGAATCGTGCAGTTTGTACTGGTTGTGTAAGTTAAGCACTATTGCATATTGTGTTGTTTGTTTTTGTTGTTTAACTTATATAACTGGAGAGCAATAAATTCTTTAATATATTTGACCTTTTAGTTTCAGTGGCATTAGTTTGTCGCACGTCATACTTGTCTCCACTTTAGCCATGCTACATTTATTCTTGTCCTTACATCCCTCTCTATATCACAATTATTATTAAATTGAAATAGCCACATATAGTTAAATAAATTTACAATAATTATAATATATTGTTACAAGTCCGGGACTCGAATTAAAATGCCGTTGGAATTACTATAGAATTTATTAGAACTATACAAACACGTATAACATAAGTACAAATATAACTAGACACTACTAGTACAAACTGCACGATCCAATAACACGCGCAAAGTCCGTCACTATATAGCTTATCGATTGTACACGTCTTGCTCGTATCGTAATCGTCGCTTGACTGCCTGACCCCTCCGTTCGGGAATTGTTTTATAGTAAACTGAATAATACAACAAAGGACCGCGTTGACTGAGGTTTTCGGAGAAAACCGCAATCTGCACACCTGCGACGGGTATACAAGTACAATAACAGTAGACTATTGTCTAATTGAAAATTTTAAACACTAAGTAAACAAAAGAACTCCGAATGCTGGGATGGTAATAAACTGCGTTTTATGACAGGCAGGCGTAACTTTACCTTTGCCGGCATGTAACATTATGTTAAAAAGGATATGAAGTAATAAACATATACATGGTAAGATATTTATATAATATAAATTTTGTATAAACATGTTACGACGTGTCGTCAGGCACAAAGTACGTTTGCAATACAAACACCCTTATTATGTTAATATTAGTTATCCGAGAGGAAAATTTGCGCGAAGAAAGAAAATAGTGTGTACTCTGCCGAAAAATGTTTTTCGAGTAATTTTCTTACGTTCCTCTTTTATGTTATAGCAGAGGAAGTTACATCTTAATAGGGTCTTTACCTTACTTGGAAAATTCTAGAACTGATAAATGCCAAGTAAAAAAACTGAAACACTCTTTCTTTCTGCATAGGTAGACGACTAAAAGTCAGATCTTTTTTTATCTTTTTTTTTGGGACTTTCGCCACATAGGCATGCCAGCCCCATCATCTCCTAAACTTACTAAGTATAACTTATAATTACATATTATATAATAAATTGACTAGCAAACTAGCCTTTATTGAGGCTGGCTCTGCCAGAATTTCTGTGAAAATGCCTACATCAAAACGATTCAGTCCCAACTCCCCTACCAGTTGTTCTCTACCATCTCTGTTTCTGCTGCACTCCATTAAAAGATGTTGAACATCCTCACGAGTTCAAAAGTCAGATCTTGTAAAATCACGATGATTTTCTGTTTAAGCATTAATTAGTATTCGATAAGAATAAAACAACTTGGCACGTGGTTCAACGCAGCTGAGAAAGTTCATGTATTCCATAGAGTATTGCCACAACCAAGGCGCCAACAAAGACAAATTTCACGTACAGATTTGTAGAAGCACATTTATTACCCGTCGACATTTGAACTAATTGTAATTCTTTTATGATCATCTTCTTTTGTTTACTTATTTATTGGCATACGTTTCTAGAGGACAGCCTATTGTTCTATTGCAGCTGTAATCATTAACCAAGTGTTACGGATTATAAAGTCAAGCTGATTCTAGGAAATTCGGTCCACGTAGCCGGGCGGGCACAAAGCATTTGTGCAGTATAAAACGATGGCCTGATTGAGGGAGGGGGGCAGTTCAGCGACAACTACGATCAAGGCGTGACGTGTTTACAATCGGGAAACTAATAGTGACGGGACTTTGTGTGTTTTATTGAATTGCGACCTTCTGCATTAAGTTTGGATTTGTTGTGTTCAGTTGTATTTGTACCTGTGTTATACGTGTTTGTATAGTTCTAATAAACTTGATAGTAATTCTAACGGCATTTTAATTCGAGTCCCGCTAAACTCGTAACAGTATTATAAGTCGTGCGCAGAAGGTTTGATGCTCGCCCCTCCCGCTTCCTAGCACTGGGTCTAGGGCTTGTCTAAGTAGTACTAAGAACTAGACGACCGCGGGTCCCGGTTGTGGGAGGCGTGAGGGATTGTCAACGGCAAACCTGCGCACGACTAGCTCATTGATATCTGCCAGTTCACAGCTCTCACCCATTACGTTGAAAATGAATGACACATTACAACATTTTTTTAAGAATTTTTTAACTCTTTATAAATATATTTATTTACATCAAAATATACATAGATATAAACTAGTACAATGAAGAAAATTCAACTTATATTGTATTTTACCTATAAATCCTTAAGACTTAAGACTATAGGAGGAATATAGCCTAGGTCATCGAAGTCAGTGAGTAAGGTTCCCAGAAGGCTGGCTACGTTACCTCGCTGGATTGCCATACTGGTCCGTTATCCGAGGTAGGAACCAGCCCTCTGATCAACCGAGGAGTCAATGAGTCGTTTTAATAGATCTTTATAGAGGCTCATAGCCTCAGGACCCCACGTTCCAAGCGTTTCATTCAACAGCAAACTCTCACTTAGGATTGCATATTTGCGTTTTCCGCTACCGCACCGACTGGTTCAGTTGTATTTGGTAAATGGGATACGACCAACGTATCTACGCATGTCGCATCCCATGTCTGCCACATTGTCAAAACGCCTACCAGCGTCCCGTGCAATATCGTTCGACTCTAAAAGAGCCGACAAGTTAGCGGTGGCAAACGCCCTCTGTAAGACGTTGTTTCAAGGTGGCGTGTCTTGACTATCTTCCAGCAGTAGGGCAGCAGGAAAGACCAATGGCTTCTTAGTCAACTACAAACCTTCGCGGCGACGCTTAGGTTTGCATTCGAAAGAAAGAAAGAAAAAATATATTTGAAGAAATGGCGACGTACATTGCTAACATGCATCTTAAAAATTAAAACATTATTTGAGAATTTGTACGCCGCATTTTCAGCAAACAAGGTTTCCACTCAGCTCAATGCTGTGCCGATATAATGTCCGCCACATCGTTGATTGTCTGTGCAAACCTTCCTTTTGGCGTAATACTAAAACGTCACTGATATGAGGCAACAATTCTCTTTGGTATAACCTATAAATGTTTTATATGATATTTTACTGTAACATAAACGTTATAAATTGTTATTGTATTCTACTTTCCCATCAATATAAACAGGCCATTTGTGTGAGTCGTTGCCAGTTGCTATCGGTACCAAAGTCGAAAAAGTTCGCAGCAGGAAGATGACGCGTGAGGGACGCGCTGCGCTTCAGACCACGTTTCAAAAATCAGTACAAACTGGTCCATAAAGCCGCATTTTCATTAGGCGACATGTCGCAGCTACTTGTCGCTCGACATTCACGTAGTTGTGCAAAAGTTGTGGGACAATGTCCCGCGACATATGACTCGTTCACATTGGCCAGTCGTGATCGACTTGGTAACGGCCATGTTGCACAGCGACGACCGCTGGGAGTCTGCGGTTACTTTCTGTGAGGCAGTAATGTCTCTCAAAGAGGCCGCAGAAAGGGACAGAGAGCGAAGTCCTGCAGCGCGTGCTAACGTCTCTACTCGAGGTCGCCGGCCTTCAGCTGGCACCCGGAGAGGCAGGTACGCGCATTACTTCCCTCCCTGAGTTAGGTTCCGGTACGGGGGGCCCTTAGCTACTAGGTAACGCTAGGGATTCATCTGCCCCCGTCTCGAAGTGGGGTGTGTTCTCCCAGGGCACACTCCAGGCACTTTATTGCGCTGGGTCGACTGTTGAGTAACTATGTTCTACATCTCAGGCTTTCCAACACAAACAAAAGCGCAGGGTCGACAGGGAGGAGGGGGTTTTTAGTGGGTATTGAGGCTGCTCGCCCGTGCGGCATCGCTCTGAGTCTTCCACACTCCTCTGTCTAATCCATCGCGGACGGAGCACAAACAAAGCATACAATTGCTAGTGTTATCGTCCCCGATGGATGCGTGCCGTTTCCTAGTGACGGCCCAGAGAGTGCGTAAATCGGTTAAGCATATTCCCTCGCCTCAAAAAAAAATCTTGTTGGACCACACTACTGCCATTTTTGGAACACAAAGCGACACACGTTCTCACCACTCAAAGCTTGTCCGGCGACTGTCGAGGGACACGAAGGTCGCGCGCGTCGACGCTCGCAGACCATCGACAAGCGACAAGTTGCGCGACCCGTAAATGTCCCAAGCGACGTCGGGCGACATCGGGCGACATCGCGCGGGACACGTGAATTTCGTGTCGAGCGACAGAGTCGCGCAACAAATGTCCCCTAATGAAAGTGCGGCTTAACATTCGCAGGACTCACTGCGTCACAAGCTATACCCTACACCATCTGTGTGCACTCATACAAATGTAAAACTGAGCTTACACCGGCCAAGAACACCATGCGTGATATCAATAGAAGGTTGTCATATCGACTAGTCGCGAAGTATATATAGTCCTATATTTGTAACCAATAAAGTGTTCTCATTCATTCACCTCCAATTATCCCCATAACCTTAAATAACAAATCACTATGACAATTCAAAAAGCCCCAACAAAACCCATGATGGATTCTTTTGTAATATTTTCTAAAGGCAAATATATCAAAATGGCTCGCCATTGTGGCGTCTGATGGATACGAAAGGCTTTAAGGCGCGAAGCCGTGACTTAGTGTGAAAATTTCTTATTGTTAAAGAATGTTGAAGATTAATAGAAGACCGTTTTACAACTCTATTCTATTTATTGCTTTTAGTGCAGGAACGGAGAAAGAATGTTAATTTCTGGTGCCGGGCGGCTTATCAAAAGAAGTGCCAAAACAAACCACAGCCTGGAGGTTTGTTTTGCCCATCTGCAAATCTCTCTGCAATTTCGGCATCTTGAGTTGTGTTCTAGCATCAGTTTATTCGTATGTCATAGGGATTTCTCCCATAAAATACTTAATGTACTTACTTATATGGACGCCAGCGTGTAGCGTACTCAACATATACCTCGTTTTGCTTTCTTTCATTATTAATGATTACGTATATTTTTAAAATAATATTATTTTATAATATTTTTTAAGTTTTCGCGACTAGCATACATAATAAAACGATGTTAAACGGGGTAATAACGATTTTAAACGGGGTAATTTATTTGTTTTTTCTTAGAAACGTTGGAATAATAAAAATCAAATAAATTACCGCGCTTAAAACCGTTAAAAGGTTGTTTTATTATTTATATTATTTTGTAATTGTAATGTTGTCTTTTTATTCATTATTATAACTTTATCATTTTTACTGCATTGTATATTATGTATTATTCTGTATGTCTCTGCAGACTACGGGCGACAAACATGGCCTGGGACTTGCGTGGGGTCATGGGAAGGCCAACACGTGAGGCGTTTCATACGCTAGTCGAATGCGCGGCATGGGCGCCGCAGCGTTTCGAACTCGAGACACACGTAGGAGCGATCGACTCGCTCTGCAGTCTGGTGAGAGCCATGCTGCATAGCAGCGATACCTGGGGGGCTGCGGTTACTTTCTGTGAGACAGTAATGTCTCTTAAAGAGGCCGCCGAATGAGATAGGGAGGGGAGTACTACTGCGCGTACTAATGCGACTCTACGAGGTCACCGGCCTTCAGCTGGCACCCGGAGACGCAGGTATGCGCAAGACTTCCCACCCTGAATAATACCGCTTCGGGGGGCCTTTAGCTATCAAGGGAGCAAAGGATTCATCGCCCCCGTCGACGAAGTGGGTGTGTTCTGATTCCCGGGGCACATTCAGGCACTTTTTGCGCTGGATCGGACTGGGCGTAACTACGTTCTAAGTCTCAGCCTTTCCTACACAAAATCGCGGGGCATATGGGAGGAGGGTGGTTTTAGTGGGTATTGGGTGTTGCTGATCGATTATGTTTGGATTGCCTTTAATGGAATGCCTCCATATGATAACGGTCTAATCCCTTGCAAAGGACCTAGTATTGTGTGTAAACAGCATTTCCCCCGCCTTAAAAAAAAAGGTCAACACGTAAGGCCCCTTAGACAAATTTAATCTAAATGTGGTGTGACACTGACCGTTGAATATCTGTGTCTACATAAAAATGCACCTATAATATGATAATGTGGGAAATAAGGATAAAAAGTACCGGGATATTGGGGTAAACTGTTAGTGGTACTAGGGGTCTGGGAATATGGAGACTATGGTGTCTGAACATGGATAAAATGGGCAGACGGTGACACGCCACTCACTGCATGGGCCTCTAATAATGCCAAGATAGGCGAGGGGCAAGGGGTGTCGAGAGGTGGGCTGCAGGTTCTTCGAAGGTACTTCCGACATTATGCCATTTATCACTTCCACCTCTGGAGCTTGGGTCTTAGCTTTAGCGATCTCTACTCCGTGCCGGCTGGCCAAGGCAAGCACGGAGGCGGGGGTGTTGTCTTGGCCCCTGGATTCAGGTACGAGGTGTCGCTACTCACCTAAGGCTTCACCATAAGCCACTTTGTGAATTCACTGCTGAACCCAGGTGTAATAGGTCATAATTGGCCTATATAAGTTGAGACTGGGTTAATGTTAGGACTATCTCTGCTTTTATTGTTTTACTATTCGATAGTCTTCTGTTTTGTTTTTGCCCTGAATAAAGTATTTCTTTCTTTCATGTACCTTTTCATTTAAGACTTTTTTTTTAATATTTATGCTTTTGTCTCTATCTGTCATCAGCCAGAAGCTATAAATCATAAATATGTGATCCTCTCAATGGTGTTTCATGGTTGGCACATGTGTCAACTAATATTATTTTATAGAGTTGCTAAACGTGTTCTTTTCTCGATATACATGCGTTCTATTAGTAGCTCACAACGCCCAAAATGCCCCACTAGCCGTTCCACAAGGCAACCGCGGTCGTTGTGCTCGTGGTGAAAACGTCACTAATGACGTCATCATTTTCGATCACACAACGCTCGCAACGACCCATGTCAAGAGGTGGGTCAAATTGTTAACGCTGGCAAGCAATAGAATAGGAAAAATTTTAGGACTTGGTTGTTGTGAGCCTCTAATGGAACGTAGCCATGGTGTTTACTGCCAATGAGTTGAAAATTTCAATAATATTTTATTACCTTCAAAAATGAACAAAAGTTCATAGTTCAAGATATTTAATCATTCATGCGGTAAAACGTGTATTGGAAATTGTACATTATAACCACCAGGTGGAGCTGACGTACAACACAACTTTAATTCCCACACTTACGTGTTCTACCAATCACCGAATCGCTCCAAATACACCATCGTCAATTATGGATTGACAGCTTAATTCGTTCTTTGTCATCGAATGTGTAAAAACATCAGTAAGGATGCGCACACATCGATCATTTAATAAAAAAAGATTTGAGTCAAAATGTAATAGTTTAGAAATGTTCTAATATAACCCGTGTTTATCAGTCAATTGGGTTTTTGAATCACTTTTTTATTATTAAACGGCAATTTACAGCGCGTTCCATTAGTAGCTCATAATGCTCAAAATGCTCCGTTAGCCGTTCCACAAGGCGACCGCGGTCGTTGTGGTCGTGGCGAAAACGACAGTAATGACGTCATCATTTTCGATCACACAACGCTCACAACGCCCCATGTCAGGAGGTGGGTCGAATAACCGTTCCGCTTAGGTTTGCGATAGTAACGCCGGCAAGCAAGTGGAACGAGGAAAATCGCAGTCGTGAACGTGGTCGTTTTGAGTTTCTAATGGAACATAGCCGTAATAGCTTAATGCGCTACGAAACTACGATGAGTTACTTATTTTATTTATTTATTTATTTTATTTATATTAATTCATTAACAAAAAACATTTGTGTCTGAAATATACATTACATAGTCATAATTACAAATATAAAAATTTCTAATTTACAATAAACATTCTTAACTTTACAAAAATATGTCACTCGAAAGGTATTTTATATAATCATATTATTATTTAAGCACAAAAATAATCGTCAACTGAATAGAAAGCTTGTTTAAGGAGGAATGCTTTAACATTACCCTTAAAAGATTGCATTTTTTATATATTTAGCTTTGGGTCAGTAGGTAATTTGTTGAAAATTTCAATAGCCTAATACGTGATACTGTGCTTTACAGCATTTAAAGATGGCATTATTTTATTTTTTAAATCATTCCTTCTTGTTGCTTCTCTAATTTCTTTTTCTTCCTTCGTCTCAAACTGTGTAATATTTTTTGCGAGATAAGTGAGGACAACCAGTATATAAAGACATGGGACCGTAAGTATACCCAATTTTTTTAAATGTTCTCGACAAGACTCTGTTTGTGGTATACGAATCATAGTCCTTACATATCTTTTTTGTACAATAAAAGCTTTCTCACAGTTATATTTGTAGCTATTTCCCCAACACTGTATACTATATCTTAATTTAGATTCTACCAAAGCGTGGTATACCATTTTAAGGTAGTCCAAGTTATTATGAGAAATGATGGTAATGACGTCAGCTCGACGTGGTTTCAGTAGCAGGGTACTTCAGGTTCAAAAATTTATGTTTAATTCGATTTGATATAACTTTTTAATCATGGCGAAAAAAAAACAGTTTTATTATAAAATTTATATAATTGATATTTCTATTTATTACAAAAAAAATTATTCAAATCCCTATTCCTATTAATTAAAAAGAGGAAACTAATCGTAAATTACACTCAATTTCACAAGAAATTGCGTCACTGTCGAATTCTACAATATCTTTATGCAATAATCACGCGTTTTATTATAAAATCTCTAAACTAATTAATTTTGACTTGAATATATTTTTTATTAACTATGTTATGTGCTACAATAAATTCTAATGTTATTATAATACACATAAAAGAACAGGTGTTAAAATAACTTTTAAAATAGGTATCACGATAAAAATACCTTTTTTTACTTTTGAACTAGAAAATTAATGCGCTATTGGACTCATTTTACTTGCACAAAGGTATGACATTATAAGCCGGTACACTGGTACATAATCTATGTGGTTGCAATGTTTATGACTACGATGTTTTGTTACGACCTTAGACAGTCATATGTATGTCATCTTATATCTTATACTAATATATAATGAGTTTGGTTGTTTCCTTGAACTCGCTAATCTCAGAAACTACTGGTCTGATTTGAAAAATTCTTTCAGTGTTAGATAGCCCATTTATCGAGGACGGCTATAGGCTATTTATCATCACGCTAAGACCAATAGGGTCGGAGCACCAATGAAGAATGTTTCAAAATCGGAGGGTTTTTTAACTATTCCTCGCCTTAAAAATATAAACAAATCCTAAGTTTGTCGATCCGCAATTAATTTAAGTCATTGTGTGAATGAGCGCTAAGAAATCTCGTATATTATTTATCGAGATTATTGAGTACAAAAAATTTCCAAACTATACAAGCGGCACGTGATGATGGCTGTTTGGACACATTAGAGCAGTGCCAGTATATGTCAATTTATTAATTTATTTAATTTTATGGCTAGGCAATTAGACCTTTAAGCCAGAACTTAGATTAAAATATAGTTTTTTCATTTTCTTAAGCCTATATATAGCTCAGCTGAACTGTAGGTTATCAATTTAAGCTATTCAACGGAGTTCTTGTGACAACTCAAAAGGCCACATTTGACTATACAGTTCACATTTCTCACAAAAACACATAATTTCTACTTAAAAACTATCAATATCCTACAACTATTGTTCATTTACACTTTTTTTAGAAAATAAAACTGCACAGCACAACATCTCCTTAGTTCCCGCCAAATACTACCTATATGTCAATTTACTATCAAAAAATATATAATGAAGTTAATTTTTATGACTTATTTATTACACATCATATTGACCATGAAGAACAGAAATTTGCTTCTTGAAGCGTAAATATACGAATGTTCAGAACGGGCAAACGTGAAAACAACCATCTTAACGTGCCACTAGAGTAGTGAAGTCCAGTTATCAGATGTAAAATAACTATAAGCTACCTACTCCAAATATAACATCCATATTTTATTAAGATATTGTAAAAAATGGATCCTTATTTTACATTTAATTTCTTTGTTCCAGATATTCAACAGTGAATTGTGAACAGGTGCTAGTGATGTGCAATATCAGTTCGTTCCGTGTTATCGAAGCCGAATTAAAATATTTGATCCGGTAGTGTTGTGTATCGACAATGTCGCGATCTTTGATCAAGGTGCTGTTGAGCTTGCTGCTCCAGTACTGCGTGGAAAGCCAGCAGGAGATACTCATCGAGGAATCATGTGAGTAATATTTTTTATACATGCGCAAAGGCATTGAAATAACGATTTATATAACACAATCTTTACTATATTTTACATAACACACACACATTATAGTGGGTGAGTGTTCACAGTGTTTAAGATTAATTTCAGTTTATTGTATTTTTTATTTATAATTAAAAATTATTTACGCCCAATATTGTTTACGCCCAGTACGTTTTTGCAAGTTTTTGCGGATTTTTACAGACAATTTATGTATTACAGCTATCATGTTCATTAAAATAATCACATGACAAATTAAAAATATTCACTTTAATATATCGATGGTCTAGTCCTGACAAACAGGGTGTTAAATATAACATTTTTTCTGGAAAACGATGTTGAAATATTCTTTTTTTATGTTTGTTTGTAGGCAAACTGGCAAACGGGTCCACATGATAGTCTACCTCGTTGAGACTTTAAATATGTGTTTACATCCTTTTTAATGAGCCCCATTTCTTTAAAAAAATCTGTTCCTATAATTATTGCGTTATTCTTATCTATATAATATTTTAAATCTTTTTATTTGTAGTAAAATTATAACATCATTTTAGACCTTAAGATTGTTATAGATTTTACTTTGTATTTATAAATTAACAAAGTAGAAAGTATGTTTTTTTTAAAGTAGTTAATCAATATAAAATTGTGTATCTTATATTCTATCAGCAATTTTGTTACGATTCTATTATACACAATCTTATAACGATCACGATTAATGTCTAAAAAAATAATAGTTTAAAAAAACTAAAAAAAACACGCTTTTATAAAAAATCCAACTAAAAAAACAAAAAATAAAATTTAATATAATATAAAAAAGCGTGGGGTGTATTCAAAGCGCTTTTTAAGATATTATATTATTAATTGAATACACCCCACGCTTTTTTATATTATATTAAATTTTATTTTTTGTTTTTTTAGTTGGATTTTTTATAAAAGCGTGTTTTTTTTAGTTTTTTTAAACTATTATTTATTTTTCATTTTTTAGTTGATTTTTGTTTAAATGTTTTTAAATACAAGCTTTTGAGATCCTGCATATCATGTAGCAGCAGAGTGCTAGCCAAGACAAGTAAAACGAGCCCAAACACGACGGGTCTATCTTGTTTAGTACAGGAGTTCCTATGGCCACCTTCCGACTCCATCATCAGATCAGCTCCATGGTACCATATTATTGCATTGTCACGCGATATAAACATACGGGCCCAAACACGAAGGGTCTATCTTGTTTAGTACAGGAGTTCCTATGGCCACCTTCCGACTCCATCATCAGATCAGCTCCATGGTACCATATTATTGCATTGTCACGCGATATAAACATACGAGCCCAAACACGAAGGGTCTATCTTGTTTAGTACAGGAGTTCCTATGGCCACCTTCCGACTCCATCATCAGATCAGCTCCATGGTACCATATTATTGCATTGTCACGCGATATAAACATACGGGCCCAAACACGAAGGGTCTATCTTGTTTAGTACAGGAGTTCCTATGGCCACCTTCCGACTCCATCATCAGATCAGCTCCATGGTACCATATTATTGCATTGTCACGCGATATACACATACGTGCAAAATTTCAGCTCAATCGGAAAACGGGAAGTCGGTCAAATTTAGGGGTCGGTTACAGACATACTGACTGACATACAAGTGAAGCTAATATAAAGCGTGTAATAACTATGTATAAATAAATTGAATATTAAAATAGGAAAATGAATCCCTCAACACGGTTAGGAATAAAATTTCCGCAAGGGTTAAAGGTGTTACCTCGATGGGTAATAACGCTAAAATATTACCCGAATAATCCGAATATAAACCAGCCTTTTAGTCGTGTGAGATATTTATCAGACCTTTGGCTATTTCTCGATAATACTTGTCTACTTTAGGGCTGGATAGACCCAAGGTCTTGACACCAAATCGTCAATTGATATTGTATTAATATCGACAATATCATCTCGCATAATGCACATCTCTAAAATACAGTAATCGTATAGTAATTATTATACTATATAAGACCGGTAAAAAACTAACTGCTCACTTTAAAGGAGTCGTTAAAAGTAATTTATCCTCATGACGAATCCCTTGAGGGTTAGGTAGAGGTCATTAAAGTTTATTTTGAATTAATATAAATATAGCAGTGTTGCCAGGGGTCTGGGAAATGATATAAAACTTGTAGATTTTCTTGTGTACTATGATTACAATCATCATATTGTTACGAGTTACGCAGGACTCGAATTAAAATGCCGTTGGAATTACTATAGAATTTATTAGAACTATACAAACACGTGTAACATAGGTACAAATATAACTAGACACTACCAGTACAAACTGCACGCTTTAATAACACGCGCAAAGTCCGTCACTATATCGCTCATCGAATGTACGTCTTGCTCGTATCGTATTCTTCGCTTTATACTAGACTGTACAATATAATACAATACAACAAAGGACCGCGTGGGCTGAGGTTTCCGAAAAAACCGTAATCTGCACACCTGCGACGGGTAAGCAGGTCCATTAACAATAGGCTATTGTCTAATTGCAAATTGTAAACACGAATTAAACAAAAGAAGACCAAATGAAAGGAAAGGTAATGAACTAGGTTTATGGCAGGTGTGCATACACTTTTTGTCGGCATGTAACAATATTTTTTGGTTGCTTCGAATGTAAGACTGGGTCCAATCCCAGACACCCAGACTACGGTACAAACTCGAAATACTTATACGATCTGATTATGTCCAAATTTATCCCGTCAGAATTGAAACTCCACACATTTGCCTTTTAGTAAAATGAGCAAGGCAATGCCTATGCTATTTGATCAATAAGGTCGCCAAAGTAGAAGTGAGTAAGGATGTCTTAATATTTTGACCTTTTTTTGAATAAAAAACAACCCACAGCCAGGTGGTAGATAGGGTATCGATTACTACCAAACTCTGATCTAGAGTATGCTGCCATGACAACCTTAAGCAGTGTACCCGGTATTAGTGGCCTGGTACCAGTCTCTTTTTAGAGAGTGCACATTAGTTGTACCTTTAGTGTTATAAATGTCAATAGGCGATGGTGGCGCTTTCCATCAGGTGGACCGTCCGCTTGTCTGCTGAACTCGTGTAACAAAAAAAGTTATTTACTGATTAACACACTTTCGCCTCGGTGGAGCTTAACCTGAATAAATATGTAAATAGCATATACAATAATATGAGAGGAAATATATGACAACATTCAATGTTGTCATAGATTTCACGCGCCCCACGATTTTATTTTTGAATCTGATCAATGCCCTACATTGATCTATGATTGTATGGTCACTGATACCTTGGACCTACTTAATTATGTTTTAGCTTTTAGTACATTTTCCGCATCATTATCTTTCTTTTAAATAAACGTTTAATTTGAAAAAAAAATGTGTTTTTAAAGTGATAAGACAGAAGGAAAAAAAGAAAAAGACTTTAGTTGAAAAAATTTTCCATATAGGCCTTACACATTATTATATATAGGTATATAAGATCTTTTGCGGTTTGCATTCAGAATACTATGCTGGAATTATATTCGACTTAACGCTGATTTTCAGTGCCAACCTCCTTTTGGCCAGAGACCCGAACTACCTAATTTTTTTAAACTAATTTTACTTATAATATATTTAATTAATCGACCAAATAAATAAATTCAAATAAAACCCAACAATAAAATACTTGGTTACTGGTAATTAAAATAAACAACTAGCAACACTTTCACCACGTGTTCATGATTAACTTTATGGTTAAAATGAAATGAAATTTATGAAGGTAAAAGTAATTAGGGATCAAATACGGTTGATCAAAGACGGTATCACGTTATACTGGTTTGTAGACAGATTAGAGTCCAAAAACCAGCGAAAATTTATCTTTGGATTCAGTACATTTATGCCGAATTTATAATTGGGAATCTTGTGTTTCTTTAAAGCTTTTCATGACGTATTTTTTACCTTTTCTTTGATACTTGTATTAAATAAAGTAAACTGGACCAAGTGCGCGTGTCAATCTATATCTACGGCGTATGTGCAGGACCTTGTAACTACAATTTTATGTGTTTACTAGTGTCGCATTTTCGTTTCAAATCAAAACGATCCTAAGGAAGTTTTACTCCAAAAATATCGCCATTGATTGATAATAATGTTGCATTACAAAGCACGCATTAAGCCCTTGGCTACATATACTTGACACAGTCAATAAAAATACCATTATTCCAGATGGAGCAGGGACATCTAAATAACTATCACCACATTTTTCAAATTCAAATTCTTCTCAACACAGTGGCGAAAATGGGTGATGTCAAAGTACAGCATATTTTGCCCCATTGGAGCGCACAAATCTAAATATGTAGGCAACAAGGTGACCTTGTTGTTTTAAATGAAGTAACATTATATATAACTGCTCATACCTGCCCGCTTCGCGTGCCGTAAAATCGGTTCTTTGCTGACCTCTACTTGGCGAAAGGAAGGGTCCATGACAAATTTCAAGTCTATAGGTATTATATATAGTTCCTGAGATATCGTGATGAGACACTACTACGTACATGGATTTCAATGATATATTGTTACAATTTGGACCACCTGCATCCGTAAACAAAGCACATTTATTAACCGTCAGTGTTTGGGCTAATAATATTGAAGCGCTTTTATGATCGTCTTCTTTTGTTTACTTTGTGTTTAAAATTTGTGATTGGAAAAACAGCCTATTGTGTATTGTAATCCTTTATGGCAGTCATTAACCAGGTGTGATTCTTAGAAATTCAGTCTACAGACATATTGTATTTGTACAGTATAAAGCAATGCCCCAAGGGAGGGGTGAGGAGTCAAGCGATAATCACAAGCGAGGCAAGACGTGTGTACATTCGATAATCTGTATAGTGACGGACTTTGCGCGTGTTACTGAATCGTGCATTACGTTTGTACTGGTTGTATTCAGTTATATTTGTACCTGTGTAATACGTGTTTGTATAGTTCTAATAAATTCTATAGTAATTCCAACGGCATTTTTAATTCGAGTCCTGCAACTCGTAACAATGTATATATTTAAATAAGCAATTGATTTTTATAAAATGAAAAGGCCAATCTAATAAAAAAGTCAATTCAGTAGTATTTAAACAAATAATGGTTAATAATAGAAAAACAAAAGAAATTTTATCCGTGAAATTCATTTCACATGTTAATTTCCTTTGAATTAAGACATGAAACCGAACTAAACTTAATTCTGTAACTTTTGAAATATCAAAGGTTGTTCTGAAGACTGTCAGCTGTTGGAGGATGTTCCTAATCTGTCTTTCATTGGGTTGCCAGTGATTAAAAACTGCTTATTAAATTAGAATTTCTAATTGCATTCAAAGTAACACGCCAAGTGTTTTGGGAATGTGCCCAACAGACAGTGATTTGCGACCCATATTATACACATACTCATGTGTTGTGTGTGCCTGTTTATGTGTGTGTACATACTTCATTATTATTCCTTAAGTGTATATATATTTGTGTGTGTTTAAGTGTATATTTTAAAAGTATGTCGCATTTGGTCAGTCTATTAAGTATTATTAACTCAAATGGAGCAGGGACATTTCAGCCATACCCTAGTTGAGTGCACCGCTTGGGGTCCTCAAAGGTCTGCATTAGAGAACGTTGTCGCGCAGTTGAACTCGCTCCGGGGCTTGGTCGAGGTCATGCTCCGGAGCAAATAATGGAGGCTAGCCGTGACCTCTTTCTGCGAGCAAGTAATGGCCCAGAAGGAGGTGGCAGAACGTGAGAGGCCTAGAGGTCATAAGCGGCGCTACGCGCAACTCCTCCCGTAACCCATCACAAAGGGCCACAGGGACCAGCGAGAGATCCCCCCGTGGGTTCTCCCCCTCCCCCTGTTGGTGAAGAGGGTACCCTCCCCCGGGGGTGCCCTAAGTGAGAGTCAAGCGTAGGGATGTCACAGATGTAACGGTGGCTCAGTTCTTGTGGCACCCCATAAAAGCGCATATGAGAGAGGCGCAGGTTAGGTTTAGTGGGTAGTCCGACGGCCGATCAGGAGTCCCACTCATCCCTTGGTGTAAAGCGTCTCCCATAGGCCCGAATCCCAAGAAAAGACATTACCCCTGTGTCATCAAAAAAAAGGATATTTCAACAAGACTTATTACTTAACTACGCCACGCTTTGATTAACTATCGTTCAACCCCAAAAAACACACTTCATTTAATTAATGATAATTATATAGGCAAGTATAGCTCACATAAAAAAATGATGCCATAAAATAAATTATTGTTGTCATTTTATAGAATTCGGTTTCCTGGCAACCCCACAAGAAAGCTCCGGGCGGCAAAACTGCGTAATTAATCTGCGGAATGACGAAGTTGGTTAGGATATCGTCAGATTGCTGTGACGGCCGACCGTCGCAGACGAACAATACGACCGGTTTATAAATTAAATCATTCCCAGCGATTCATTATAATATTAATTCTATATTTTTGTATCATTATCAGTGACGAAATAAGGCCGGCTACCGCCCTAGGCCCCGTTTGAAATGCCGCCCTTTTCACGCTTCCGTAAACATTTTAGCAGAAACAGAACCGTTATGTAATTGTCATGAGCAAAAGTCGATCTTCTTAATCGATTTGAATAACGAAGGAGGTTCTTTGTCTTCTACTTCTTTAATTTGTCGCGTAAATGTTCTTCTAACTTTTGTATATGTTCAACCATAGCTTTTTCGTTTCTGAATCGCTTTTGATTGTTATTTTTGCATTGAATTCAGTAGTCTCAGAAACAACAAACAGCCAAACTTGAATTCGCAATTTATATTATTGTTACGAATTTGTGGGATGTGAATTAAAATTCTGTTGAAATTATCACAAAGATTATTAGAAGTACACACACGTAATTCACAGTTCTTACAAATACAACCGAATATAACAAAACCAAACTGCAAAGAATGAAACCGTTGTAATACAGACAGAGCAAAGTCTGTTGTTATAAGTTACTCACTCGGAAACTACTCTAGGTGACGTCTCGATTGCAGTTGAGACACAACTAGCCTGGAGTCCCGACTGACCGATCTTATATATTTGTCAAAATAGCCCTAGCCTTCTAGCAAAATGCCAACAAATCCTTTGAATTCTTAAATTGTAAACTTAATGTCTTTTAAGCATGTGCAACGAAATGCAAACAAAAGAAAGAAGGATTAATGACGTCTTACTGAGAGGTATGCTAATAGATTAGCACTCACAATAGATCACTCGAATTTAGAGGGGCAATAAAACCTGTAATAGATTAGTATTGGTTCGAAACAATGCTAAAGTTATGGTAACCATAAAATTATAGAAATCAGCCAAGTGTGTATCTATCTACTAGGCATGTGTGACTTACCTTAAAGTCAGCTATTCGCAGTCTACTGCTGGACCTCGGCCTCCCCAAGTCGGCGCCACTCATCCCTGTCCTCTGACTACCTCATTCAGTGCCTACCGGCAACCTTGCACGGTTCGTGGGTCCATCGGGCTAGAGAGCGTCCGACACTACGTTAACCGAGACACCACTCCAGGACTCGTTTGCTCCATCGGCCATCGGTCCTGCGGCAGACGTAACCGGCCCACTGGCTCTTCGACTTTCTAATTTTTATCAACTGATTTATTATTTAAAAAAATGTGTGCGTGTACTAGTGTACACACGTAAGAAGTGAAACTTCTTTATGACCTTATTTTTCGAAAAATTATCTACTATATGCAACTTTAAAGAAATTGGTTAAAGAAAGTTAAATTAGATAAAGTTTAAACAAAAGGCTTTTATTTTCATAGACATGAATACAAATAAAGCAATTATTTCATTGTACCTTATTGCTACTAAGATTATTACAGCATTTCATTAATTATAATAACTCTCCGTTCGAATCGACCGTGGTAGGGGCAAGAAAAATATGGCGCTTAACGGGAAAATGTGACGCGTAACCGAAAAATGTGACGGTAAACAAATTTTCCAACGCCGATAAAGAAGTTTCACTTCAAAAATTAAGGTTTTATATATTAATTTTATTCACAAACAAATAATAAAATTACAGATAATCGAATACAATAATAAGAACAAACTTATTTGTATTGTATTCTACCCATGGTCCCACAAGACTATAAGTAGAATTTATTATTGACTGAGTCCATTTTATATCGTTAATGCTAAGCCAATAGAAGACATCAGTATCTCTAATCCAATTTGTTTCGAATTTGAAATAACAATTTTGTATAAGCTAAGCCAAAAAACTCATTTAAGAAAATTGTTGGATAAACCCGACCTTAATTTCATTTTAAATCTATTTTTTAAAGAAAACAAGATACTTTGATCAGCAGGTTTCACAAAGAAACCTAATTTTAAAAGATTTACAAGACTAAAAACATTATACTTAGGTTTCAGTGGCTAATGGTAATTCAGAATTTGTTACCGTTTTAGTCATTGGAAAACAGATCTTAAGACTTGCATGATAAGGTTTATATTTATATAAATATTTTGGAAATAATTAGCATAATTAGCTTATAGTGGTCGTAACTACGATATCCTAATTACTCGTATACTGACTGTTTCCAAGCGTCTATTGTACTTTTGATGTTTGCACGTCTATCAAATTACATATTTCGTGACAGTAAAGTCCATACGAAACAAATGACATAATTGTCGTACTTTATTGTACTGTTACAAACACCGCACAGCTGCATGTTGTATAAAACGAATTCTTTTATTTACTTCGTGTTTAAACTTTAAAAACATCTATTATTATCGTACTTATTTTATGGCTGTAAGTAGTGTCGAATGAATTAATCCTTGTTTTATGGCCGTCGAAGCTGGCAGGTGTGTGGGATTAACTCGGCAATCGCGATCTTTTGTTCTATTATACGGATTAGTATAAAATAATGCCCGAACGGAGGGGTGAGGCTGTCAATCGACGACTACGATACGATTAAGACGTGTAGTACTTTCGATTAGCGACATAGTGGCGGACTTTTCGCGTGTTGAATTGAATTGAATCGTGCAGTGTTTCACACTGGTTGCATCCAATTTTATTTTTTACTTGTATTATACGTGTTTGTACAGTTCTAATAAACTCTATAGTAATCCCAGCGGCATTTATTTTAATTCGGGTCCAGTAGATCGTAACACTACGTTATGGTGACGTAAAAGTGATGTTCTGTGAGTCTTGTAACGCGCAGAATATTAAACCATCAACGCTATATGTAAATAAATCGAAGGCAAAGGATTTGAAAATGAAAAAAATCTAGTTTATTACACGTCTTTTACTTGATTACTAAAAAAGCTTATTTAATATATATGTAAAATATGTTCATTGAAATGTGGGATTATTTATTACACGCTATAGTACTTTTATGAAAAATATATTGTTACATACCGAGAAAGACCCCACAGCTGCATGTTGTAAAACGAATTCTTTTATTAACTTCGTTTTTATCACTTTAAAAACATCTATTGTTATCGTACTTTTTTTATGGCTGTAATTAGTGTCCAACGACTTAATCCTTGTTTTTATTGCGTTGCCAGACGTGCGGGTTAACGCGGCCCCTTTTATACAATTTAGTATGAAACAATTCCCGAACGGAGGGGTGGGGCTGTCAATCGACGACTACGACACGATTAAGACGTGTGAAGTACTTTCGATTAGCGTTATAGTGACGGACTTTTCGCGTTTTGAATTGCATTGAATCCTGCAGTGTGAACTGGTTGCATCCAGTTTTATTTTGTACTTGTTTTATACGTGTTTGTACAATTCTAATAAACTCTATAGTAAATACAACGGCATTTATTTTAATTCGAGTCCTGTAGCTCGTAACAATATAGATAAATTGAATTGATTAAAACTTACTTATAAATGAAGTCGATTTTTATAACAAGTCGAATCGGTAACGGTACGAAACGGTAAGTTTCAGTGGATAGTCCGGTAACTAGCATCCCACACCTCCTTCCTCGCAGAGGCAGTGTGCTAAGCCGGCCGTCAGAAGTCCCACATACTCCTCGGTGTTGCCTCCCCCGAAATCCGAGAGGATGCACAAACGCATTCCTACATCGTTTCAAAGACGAAGCCTAAAGCCAGATGGTGGACAGTATTTGCTCGAACTGGATGGCTACCACACCTGGTCTAGAGTATGTCGCCATAACAACTTTGAGCTATGTTCCGATATTAGTGGCCAAGTTCCAATCTCAGAGTGTTACAAATATCAATAGGCGACGGTAACCACTTCCCATCAGGTAGGTCGTCCGCCTGTCTGCTGAACTTATGCAATAAAAAAACATAAAAGGGGAGGGTTACCCTACTGCACCAATAGCGATAGAATAATCTACACTAACGTGAGCGAAGCAGGGGACAAAAGCTATTATAGTTTATCAGACGTAGTATTCACAAAATCACTAAATAGGTTTTTTTTATTGCAGGAGTTCAGCAGACAGGCAGGCTCACTTGATGGAAACGGTCACTGTCGCCTATGAACATTTGTAACACCAAAGGTGCTACAAAAGCGCTGCTACTCTCTTAAGGGAGACTGGAACCTGGTCACTCAAGGTTGTTATGGCAA
This sequence comes from Dendrolimus pini, assembly GCA_949752895.1. Lineage (NCBI taxonomy): Eukaryota > Metazoa > Arthropoda > Insecta > Lepidoptera > Lasiocampidae > Dendrolimus > Dendrolimus pini. Next base: position 8,181,891 of record OX457150.1, read on the forward strand.
CATACTTTGGACCAGGGGTGGTCGCCATCCAGTCGGGCAAATGCCCTACCGCCTGGCTGTGGGTTGTTTTCTCGCATCTTACGGCAGGCCGCCCCAACGCAGGAAATTGTTTTTCTTTTTTCTTTCTTTCTCCGTTCCTGCAAGGATAGAACTAATTGCTGAAAAACAGATACCCAACCAAGATCTTCATTTTAGTTGCGAGTTCTGTTAAACATCAAAACAAAATGTAAAAAGTCCATTATAAAAAACATCCAAAACTCAGCAAGCATAATAAATACCATTAATATTTCTCTTAAAACATAAAGAAGTGAACACAAAAAGTTTATTTAAGCGCCAGTTCACACGAGTAACTTTTTAAAGACTGCTTCACTACGAACTCAATCTTGCGTACGACAGTTACAATTGTTCGTGAAATCTGGATGAACCTTTTGTTATTTTCGGTAGAATCCTCTTCCCATTATGTTAGACTAAGGGTCTTGGCAGACGTTGTCCTGCTTTGAGAAATAAAAATCCAGAACCCGAGTCCAGCGCCACCTACCTGGTCTAATTATAAATCTAAACCACCCCGGGACTCACTCAAAGACACATGAAATCTTATTGAAATCTTAGAACCCGATTCCAGCGTCAAGTATTTATTTATTTTTGGCTCACTTGGAAAGTGTTTACCATCGCCTATGGACATTTGCAACACTAAAGGTGCTATAAATGCGCTGCTGCTCTCTTAAGGGAGACTGATACCTGGTCACTAATGCCGGAACACAACTCAAGGTTGTTTTTTGCCAGGTGGTAGGGCATTTGCCCGACTGGATGGCTACCAACCCCTGGTCTAAAGTATGTCGCCATAACAACCTTGAGTTGTGTTCCGGCATTGGTGACCAGGTTCCAGTTCCCTTAAGAGAACAGCAGCGCATTTGTAGCACCTTTGGTGTTGCAAATGTCCATAGGCGATGGTAACCGCTTTCCATCAAGTGGGCCATCTGCCTCTCTGCTGAACTCCTGCAATAAAAAATAAAAAAATGGCGACATACTCTAGACCAGGGGTGGTAGCCATCCAGTCGGGCAAATGCCCTACCACCTGGCTGTGAGTTGTTTTGTCGATTTTTACGACAGTGATTTGACGCTGCAGCAAATCCATGAGTCAGTCCTGGGAATCCTCGCCCGTTCGAAATTCGATGTTTTTTGTTTTAAATTGTTCCTCTAGTACTTAGTACATGAAACTCAATGGCGCACCCATTTAATTACATGTACTAAGTACTAGAGAAACGCACATGTTGTTGTCGCGCTCTAGGGTAGATAATTATTGTGCGAGAATCACAACTAACCTATAATTAATTGTATTTAAGTAATTAGTTCGGCATTTTCATTACCATTGCCGTTGAAGTGACACGCTCGGAATAATTATAGTTAATTAACTGTAATTAGCAACTACCCCTTTAATTTACTCTAATAATAGTCATGCCGATCTATGTTCGGCTATTAACTATAATCGAGAGTTGGTGAAAATTAATGTTTGATACTCTCACGCAAGAACTACTGAACGGATTTTAGTGACACTTTACGGTTAAAATAACCTAAATATAACGACAAGTGTATATCCGACGCGAACATACCGTAACAACTCGACAGCACTAATTAGTCGCGTAACTGAAATCCGTTTATACAATACTACCTGTTGTTCGTGGTTTCGTCATATTTTTGTAGTGGAACACTTACAAGCCAATAGATGGCGCCGTGCCATAATTGAGGTCGTAAATGTTTCCCGAAACTTATAAAGAATATATACAAGTTTCTAACATTAATAGGTGGGTCTAGGCCTGCGAGGAATAACAATAACCTCGCTGGAAGATCTTCCTTTGAGACGGAGGAACATTCTATTTCGCTCCTCCACCTTATACGGAGCACACCTCCTTCATTTTAAGCAAAATTTCATCCCCTTTTTTACCCCCTTAGCGATTGAATTCCCAAAAACGCCGAGACGCGTAAACATTTGTTTCTAACCAGAAGCAGGTTTATAAAATTTCGTGCTTCTTAATTTAAAAATGACTGATTTTCATACACAATTTCACCCCTTTTTTCACCTCAGGGGTTGAATTTTCAAAAATCTCTTCTTCATGCGCACCTTTTTTTTTTACACCTCCGTGTACTCCGTCTCACTAAAAGTCAGGGCCACGAGACCGAGACAGTGCCGACGCCGCGACCTTGGCCGGCGTGGATCCACCCTTGTTTGCAGGCGAGCCTCTCCTTGGGCCGGGGATAACTAGCCCCCCCTCGACAACTAAACATGGAATGACATGGAAATTTTCACGATCCTAGCCCTGATAGTTTGGGCTGTGCGCTGATATGTCAGTCAGTGAGGCCAAGCTATTAAATATGTATAGATAGATTAATATTTTGACAATTTATGAGGCTTGAACGAGAGATTTGGGGAGTATGTGTTGGGCTAGGTTGATTAATATTGTTACGAGTCGCGAGACTCGAATTAAAATGCCGTTAGAATTACTATAGAGTTTATTAGAGCTACACAAACACGTATATAACACAGGTACAAATATAACCCAATAAGTCCAATAATAATGATGAAGATTGTAATTCAATGACACGCGCAAAATCCGTCACTAAATAGATTACCGAATGTACACAAGTCTTGCTTCGCTCGTGGTTATCGCTCGATTGCCTGATGTCTCAATTGGCGCATTGCTTTATATTGTACAGATGCAATATGTCTGTCCGGCTGCGTGGACCGAATTTCCTGGAATCAGTTTGTACTTTAAATCCGAGACACCAATGATCACAACACAACAATAGACCGTAAAAGATTACAATACACAACGGGATGTATTTTTAATCATAAATTTTAAACACAAAGTAAACAAAATAAGTCCAAATGCCGAAAGGTAATAAAATGTTTTTGTTCAAGTATGCAGGTTTGAATTTACCTTTGTCGGCGTTTAAGTCGTAACAATGTTATGAGCAACAGCGTGATAAGAGGACGCTGTGGATTGAAATGAGATGTCTCCGTGCAGGGACGGAAAAAGAAAACGGATTACTGTGGGAAAACAACGCACAGCCAGGTGGTAGGGTATTTACCCGACTTGATGGCTACCACACCTTGAGTTGGGTTCTGGCTTTAGTGACCAGGCTCCACACTCTCAGAGAGAGAGAGAGTAAGGACATTGGTAGCACCTTTGGTGTTATAAATGTCCATATGTGATGGTAACCGCTTTCCATCAGGTGGGCCATCTGACGGTCTGCTGAACTCATGCAATAAAATAATATATAACAATATACTCCATTGAAATCTTACAATTTAAGGTCGAGTATTGCATTTGTTAGAGGACGCAATTTTATTTTTATGACATGTGTGGGGGGTCAATAGAAGCTTAACCTCAAGTTTGTGGGGTCGCCACCCTTGTCCCCCGGCCGCCATCTTGGAAAAAGTGGTGAAAACACTTTTTTCGCGATATCTCGGAAACTATGCGTCTTACAAAAAAATTGTAAAGTCATAATTTGTAGCAAATTGTTTTGCCTACAAATATGTTTATATAACTTTTTGCCCTAAATTAAAAATTAAAGAAGTTATAAGCAAAAAAGTGAGATTTTTTGTATTCATTCCTAACTCTTTTCTTTACCATAGAACTTACCAAATTTAACTTATCGAATGTTAAGCAGATAGAAAAGGTCCTCCGTTTTCCTCGCCACCTATGAGGTAGAGTCCGTAACTAATTACACCGAGAATTGATACGAATATTGAATATTCAAGTTGTCTAATTACTCTGTCATCACATTTGAATCCTTCAAAGTTATATGACACTCTATAACTCAAACTGTAACATTTGTACTATTATAACATACATATGTAATAATAGCTTTGAACCGCGGCTACACTTATGTTACACATGTTCTCCAATGGCCCCCTCTCGGGCCTGGACACAGTGCCCAAATGCAGTCCTCTAGCGTTATAAAAAAGATATCTAAATTCGCCTTGACCGGTATGTTCACTTACTCTCACTTCTGCACAATATCCTTTTCAATCCAATGTACTCCCCCATATTTAAAGGAACTTTTTAGTTTCCTCTATCAATCTCATTCCCGTAATTTGCGTTCAAATGAAAATCTTCTGCTAACAATACCTAAACACACTTCGTCCTTCGTAGGAAATTCTTTTGCCGTACAGGCCGTTCGCCTGTGGAACTCCCTCCCCTTGAAAATCAGACAAGCTACATCCATTTGTACATTCAAACACTTGATCACTGACCATTATTTGTCCATGCAATAAAATTTGTTGCACTATGGTATTCTATTATTGTTTCACATGTAAGTATATGTAACTTATATTATGATAATTTATTTAATTATGTATATTTATATTAGTTTTGTTTTATATTTTTTATTACGATTGAATTAGTTTAATTGAGTTAAACCACCAAATATTATTTTTTTAAAACAATTGTAATGTCTCCTTAGACACCGGATTGCCTGGAAGAGATCGCTATAAGCGATAAGGCCGCCCATTGTTCTAATGGAAATGTATTTAAGTATATTAAATGTCTAGGTTTAAGTTATGATGAACGATAAAGAGTTTTCATTCATTCATATCTACGTCACAAAGCGGGCATATTAGTTCTCAGAAATGTTTCACTTCTCTTTGAATTCGAAATAGCTCTTCATAGAACTCATAACACCATGTAGAGAGTTGGAACTAACCATGATAACAACAAATTAAAATTGTATTTAGCGGCAAATTTTGCGTTGTACAAGACGCTAATTGTATTTAAGGGTGTTAAATACGTTTGGTGCTTCTTAAATAAATTTAAGCAAGCTTATGCAAGCGGCCCTTAGTGTATTTTATAAGCATAAATTAAAAAATATATTAGTCGCTTCTTCAACTATAAATGTGCGAAATTTCATACTCCTACATCTCCGCAATTTTCGTTAATAGGGGTACAAAGTTTTTGCTTCACGTTTTAATATACAGATTATAAGACATATTATTCATATTCCATGTTTTCACTTTGAACAAATGACACAAGAGGCTTATTATAACTAAAATAGAAAACAAATGCTCTAGTTTCAATTTGATTTATGAACTTTAAAATATTTCCAATTCTATCTTTATGAGCATAGTGATTAAATTATTAAATATCTGTTTTATGTCGCTTTTATTTCGTTTCATCGAGATTCAAATCTAAACGATTCTAAAGAAGTTTCAATTCAAAACTCGCACAAAGCATACAGTAATTTTTTGTGGGTAATAGATACCCTAAGTCCTTTTCTATACCTCTCAGAATGTATAGTATGCAAATTTTCGAGACGATAAAATATGTGTTGTAATTAAGGCGTGAAAGCGTAACAAACAAACCCACATTTGTGTTTATAATATTAGTTAGGATAAATATTTAATACATATAATATGTTACCCATTCGGTTAAACAGTAATTGGGTTGGTCTTGTACAAATTAATTTCAAACTATTGTACGTACATACAGGTGGATAGGATGGCAAACTGTGTTACATTGCAAGTATGTATGCCAATGATTACTTTAGTGATCCAAATTGGATATTAATTATTATATTGGTACGACTCTGGTCCCGACAAAAACAAATTAACATCTGCATATTCATAAAAACACATTTTTATTACCTGTCGGCATTTGAACTAATTGATGGTCGCGTTCTTTTGTTTACTTTGTGTTTAAAATTTGTAATAAGAAAACAGCCCATTGTAATCTTTTATGGCAGTCATTAGCCAGGTGTGCCGGATTAAGATACGAGGACATTGCAGTCGCGCAGTATAAAACAATGAACAGATGGAGAGGAAGTGAGTCGAGCGACAACCACGAGCGAAGTAAGACATATGTACTACAATCAGGAATCCTTTAGTGACGGACTTTGCGCGTTTTATGGAATTACGACCTTATTACGTTTGGACGTGTTGTGTTCGGTTATATTTGTACCTGTGTTATACGTGTTTGTATAGTTCTAATAAACTCTATAGTAATTCTAACGGCATTTTAGTTCGAGTCTCGAGACTCGTAACAATATTTTATGATTCTGACGTTATATGTTTTATAAGTTACAAAAATTAAGATTTAAAAAAATGTATACGCACTAGGCAAAAGTTTTAATTAACAAAATTAAGTTTACACCTTGTCTTAGGTTCAAGATGTTCAATTGCTCTAATAAAGCGTTTCTGTGTCCAAGATATATTACCGACTTAGCCGTGTGTCAGATGACACAAGGAATATCATCTGTAGGTGTAACATCCCGCTGAATCATCACATAGGGTTGAAGCACTTCAGAGAGACCGTTTTGTATAAATACAGACACCTGTACAATACACCTGAGATACAATCGTTTGGGAATTCAGAACGAATAACGAAGTATTAATATAATACTTTAGACAGGTTTCATGACTAGGATTTGAGAGCAAGCAGGTCCAGTTTTAGAGAACTAGTAAGTCCTCCCGATCTATCTGCGCAGTTGACCAATTTTAGTAGCGTGCGACAGTGTATAATCGTGTAAGCGGAACAAAGCTAAGAATGCATAGGTAGCAATACTCTACCATTTCTGCTTGCGAATAAACTTCAATATAGATTACTAACATTTGCACGGGGGCTTCATCCACGTCGAGCAAATAATAAAGGTTAGTTATTTTTCCAATATTTAAAATCAAAGGGTATTTCCAGTATTGTAATGGAGTTTTTAGTATAAAAATTAAAACTACATGAATCCTAAAGATAACAGTAACAACCGGCAATAAGTAATTCTATTAAAGGCATGTGCCCTTAAAATTTGAAACGGCTATCGGAAAAAATCCCGTGGGATTCCCGAGATATGAAATACTAGAGCTTACCTTGCGTTCCTCTTGTTTAAAGAGGTTACAACACAGGTTGATATTGTATTAATTTTTTATGTTACTGCTATTTGCCCCGAAGGAATCAATTCATTTTGTATCGCAAACTATCCCATCTCCCAGATGAAAAGTATCTATGCCAATTTTCGGTATTAAATCTACATATGTATACCAAAATAGCGATGTCGGCCACAGCGACCACATCGACCGCAGCGACCACATCAACCACATCGACCACAACGACAACATCGATCACATCGACCAAATCGACCAAAATGACCAAATTAACCAAAATGCAACACCAAAGGTGCTACAGATGCGCTGCTGCTCTCTTAAGGGAGACTGGAATATGGTCACTAATGCCGGCACACAACTCAAGGTTGTTATGGCGACCAAATTTAGACCAGGGGTGGTAGCCATCCAAATGGGCAAATGCCCTACCACCTGTATTCTTTCTACGTTCCTCCGTTGATTATGTTATGCTTGCAAATAAATTAATTATATCTTACCTTAATACATCAAATTTAAATATCACTAAAATTTTAGAAAATCAAATCAAATAAATAAATAAATTAAAACCCTATATTTTTTTCCAATAAAGTATAATATTCTAAATAATTAATATTCAAAATTCAGGAATGCCATTAATTGAAATATATATTTAATCTATTAACTTGGCACAAACTTAATTAAAACTTAATACTTAGTATCGCTTAGTTTACACCTAACATATAACTTAGCACTAATCTGACGTGAACCTACTTAAACTTTATTAAATCACTTAGTAGACTTAGGCTAATACTACCCGGGCGGTTTTCCCGCCGCGGTTCACAGGCGGGAGCAATACGACCGCATGCAGCGTCAAACCGCCGCTGATAACCGCCCCTTCAAACTACACGGGCGGTTTCCCGCTATTGCGTCATTCTGCACGGGACTTTGTGCGAGGGCGCTCGCGTGCGCGTGCGTGGCTAGTCTCGTGTCAATGAACAAAGGACAGCGATAAACCGTAATCCGTGTAGTTTGATGGTCTGCGGCAGCTTTGTCGAGCGGATACCCGCGACGGGATAACCGCCCGTGTAGTATTAGCTTTACATGTTGAGGGAACTCTAAGTTCTAACTTGAATTTATAATTAATACTTAGAACCGTTGATATATCAGATTGCTTTAGAGCTCTATAAAGTTATCAAATTGTGCGAATAAGTCGTATTAATTTAATTCCACTGGCTCCTTGTTTAAAATATAGAGGATTTTGGTTTTTCTCTTAATAAAATTCTGATATCCAAAGTATAGAATCTATCCCGGTGATGTTTGTTTGTGTTTTTTCTTGTTGTTTTTGTCTAAATAATGCGTATAATATAAATCAGAGATTCCCAAATTGGTCGATATTGACCCCCTGGGGTCGAAATCGGTTTCCCAGGGATCGACATAAACGAAGACATATTTCGTTTGTCGAAGAGGTCTACAAATCGACCCCTATTAATTAACACAAGTTATTGTTTGAAACTTTTAAGATACTGTGTGTACCAACTTGTTATCCGAAAGACTAATATTTTAGTGGGAGGCATCACTGTTGTACTTTTAGAAAACCAACAATTCTATAAGCGCAATACCAAAAAAACTAAAGATAGGATTTTTAAAATAATTTGACTGTGGCTTGAGGTTCATTTTGGAAAAGGGGTCTCGTGCTCAAAATAGTTTGGGAATCTCTCTATAAATAAATCTATAGTTAAAAATTGGTCCCAAACCACTCCAACTTATTTAAAAAAACGGCGATTATCTCTGTCTACAGCAAATAAAAATGCGCCCAAAGACAAGTCCCGGTCAGTGTAAGACTATTTATAGGAAATGAGGACAAAAGGTACCGGGCTGTCGCCATGTCGCCACGCAGGCTGCTTTTCTCTAGAACTTTGCCCATACACCTCAGAAAAGCTAAACCACATATGAAATTCGCCCAGGGAACATTACGTAAACCTTACGCAATAATGTATTTGCTAAACTGTACCTTAGATTTTTATCTGCTGTCCATGTATTTCATTAATATTTACTTTTCCATTTTTTCTTTCTTCATTAATATTGTTACAACCTAGGCCCGACAAAAACAAATTCCACGTACCGATCTGTAGAAGCACATTTTATTACCTTCTTTAATCCTTTTATAATCGTCTTCTTTTGTTCACTTATTTATTGGCATACGTTTCTAATTATTGTGGAGAATAGCCTATTGTTCTCGCTCATTAGCATCATTAGACAGGTGTTGCGGATTCTTTTACTTTTGTTGAGTATAAAACGACGGCCTGATGGAGAGAGGAGCCAGTTGAGCGACGATTACGATACGGGCATGACGTGTGTACATTCGGGAATCTAATAGTGACGGACTTTGCGGGCTTTATTGAATTACGACCTTCTGCATTACGTTTGGATTTGTTGTGTTCGGTTGTATTTGTACATCGTGTTATACGGGTTTGTATAGTTCTATAGGCATTTTAATTCGCGTCTTGTTAACTCGTGACAATATGTAATAATTAGATAAGACTTTTCTTCGAGTGAGTCATGTTGCCTGGAAGAGACCGCTTTTAGCGATAAGGCCGCCTTTTCTTTTATCAAGTCTGTAACTATCCGTCTTGTTGTGCTTTTTGTAATTTCTGTTTTGGTGAACATCTTTTGATTATCCGTGCAGGAACGGAGAAAGAATACAATTTCCTGCGTTGGAGCGGCCTGTCGTAAAAGGCGACTAAACAACCCACAGCCAGATGGTAGGGTATTTGCCCGACTGGATGGCTACCACCCTTGGCCGCCTTAACAACCTTGTGTTGTGTTCCGACATTAGTGACCAGGTTCCAGTCTGCCTTAAGAGAGCAGCAGTGCATTTGTAGCACTTTTGGTGTTGCAAATGTCCATAGGCGATGGTAATCGCTTTCCATCGAGCGGGCCGTCGGCCTGTCTGCTGAACTCCTGCAATAAAAAAAGAACAATGAAGTATTATATCTATCTGTCTATCTACCGGGCTATTGGGATGAACTGTTAGTGGAACTAGGAATTGCGGAGTATGAAGTCTGCCCGTCGCAATGTTCGGGGAACGTGGAATAGTAATCTTGTCAAAAGTAATGTTAAATATTATGTAGATTTCATAAAGGGACCCTTAGCGGCCGTGGGCGCTCGGTCCTTTATCCTAAATCAATATTACATCGCAATGTAACCCTTTCCTGCCCTTTAACTGGATGTATACCTTTGAATTTCTTCAAAATATGACTCTGGGTTACATAGTTTGGTGGAATAATAAATTTTTTTTAGTGTATGGTAGTATTTTGAATGGTCGTTATCTTTCTTCCTATAGACCAGGGGTCGGCAATCGTTTGAGTGGGATGAGTCAAAAATACAATTTAGGAAATTTCAAAGTTTTTAAAGAGCCACAATTGTTTTCTTACCAACCATAAATATTACTTGCATAAATTAAGTGTTTGATAATAACAAACAAATCTATTTATTCTATATAAATAGTGTTTTTCACAACAAAAAGATAATATTTATGTGACATTATTAGATGATTACTTATTATTAAAATAAAACAATGATATTATATAAAAATAATCATTGAATTAAAAAATGAAAACAATTAACTTATTAACTTACAAGACTAACTTGTGCTTCAATAACAAACATTGGGCAAACAAACTCAACGGAAACCATGTCTTTTTTACATATCGGGAGCTTCATCACATATAGGGGCATACGCAAAAATGCCATTTTTTGTTGTTTACAAAAAATATTTATGTTACAATTTAAAAAATCTTACCAGTATGCAAGTGTACCTAAGAAGAAGGGTATTCCAAATTTAAGCCTTACACAATCAACTAGTATTGTTTTATTCACAATTTTGTGCATTGTGTAATACTGCACTTTTATCTGTACGCCCATTTGGTATGAAGCCAGTCAGAGGGGCAAATACCCTACCACCTGGGTTCTTTTGCCGTCTCTTACAACAAGCCGCTCGGCCGCATGATATTGTATTCATTCTCCGTCCCTCGACGGATAACAAATATATTGTACTAGCTGTGCCCGCGACGCCGTCCGCGTGGAATTTGTTTTCAAAGCCCCAACCGATTTTGAAACATTTTTCATTGCTGCTCCGTTCCTATTGGTCTAAGCGTGATGATATATAACCTATAGCCATCCTCGATAAATGGGCTATCTAACACTGAAAAGAATTTTTCAAATCAGACCAGTAGTTCCTGAGATTAGTGCGTTTAAACAAACAAACAAACGAACAAACTGTTCAGCTTTATATATTAGTATAAGATTCTATGTAATACCTTAAAAATATAAGTGGAATACTCAGCCTGGGTCACCGTCTTCTATGAGTAAGGTGCCCAGATGTCTGACTTAGTTGTCTCGCTCTACTTATTTAAAAAAAAAACAATATAACACAATGTAATAGTGACGTTAAAATGACACCTAATACTAGGATATGCCCGCGATTCCGTCCACGCTTAAATTGAAATTTCCGCGGGATTTCCGGGACACAAAAATCTCTGCATTTAAAAAAGAATGTATCGTTTTAGTGGAAACTGTGTCAGAGTAAGCTAATTTTTATGCACCCGAACAATTTCAAACCGCTCCCGGGACAAACAAAAATCAAATAAATTATCGCGCTTAAAACCGTTAAAACGTAGTTTTATTAGTCTATTTCAGTTGTTTTTTTTAATAACTTCAATGCACGACACGGCATGTTTAGTTTTTAATAATATTTTATATTAATCTTAGATATAAAAATGTTTTTATATTTAAAACCCGAAAACTATTGTCGACAATATCCAAAAACGTGGCACATGAATTGAAAATACGTCAAAATCGTTGCATTGTCCAAAACGTTAGTTCCAAATTCAAATTTAACAATGTACTTTTAGAGTAGGCATAAAATCGAGTATGTTACAAACACATTGCGGCCCACGAACATCTGCAACATATTAAATTGCACTCTAAGCGGTTGGAATAAACAAGAGTGTTATTTTCGTAACTTCCTTTATAATATTGTCAGGACTCTGTTGTGTATTTTGCATGTAAAAGCTTTTACAATGGAATGCTATTGAAGAACGTATCAAAGTTTGAGATTTTAAGATAAATTCTTTTGCTCTGTGGGAACTTGAATTTTTTTCTAGTGGCATTCATTTGTTGGAAATTTTGAGCAAAGTTAAAATTTGTGAGTTAGACAGTCCTATATATAACATTACTAGAACTACGCAAGCTAATAAGGCTTTGGAACTCACTACGTACGTGAAACAACACTCTCAAATTTGTAACTGAATAATAATGTTATTTAGTTGTAATAGGCTTGGGATGGTGTTGTTTGACGACACACAATATAAATACATTTAGGCAAATACGTATGTTTATATTGTTACTCGCGGGTCTCGAATTAAAATGCTGTTAGAATTATTATAGAGTTTATTAGAACTATACAAAGACGTATAACACAGGTACAAATGTAACCGAACACAACAAATCCCAAATGTAATGCAGAAGGTCGTAATTCATTAAAACGCGCAAAGTCCGTCACTATTAGATTCCCGAATGTACACACGTCACGCCCTATCGTAGTTGAAGCTCAACTGACCCCCTCTCTCAATCAGGTCGCCGTTGTATACTTCACTCCTGAGCGATTACAATAGGACAATAGGCTGTTCTGGACAATAATTAGACACGTATGCCAATAAATAAATGAACAAAAGAAGACGATCAAAAAAGGATTACAATTAGTTCAAATGCCGAAAGGTAATAAAATGTGCTTCTACAGATCTGTACGTGGAATTTGTTTTTGTCGGCTCCTAGGTTGTAACAATATTGTAATTTATATAAATTTAAGGGTAAATTTCTATTAAAATTTTATATGTCTTTGAAGACCACGGGCCATAAAAATGGTCCAGATTTTCGGTGGGCTTGCCATAGTAGGGCTGCATAGCCGGTAGGGCCATGGTAAAGCCAACATGTAGAAGCCCCTTGACTAATTTAATGTCAATGTGTCGTGGCACTGACCGTCGATTATCCCCGTCTACACCATATAATTTTGTTTTTTTTTTATAACGCAGGGGAAATGTTTTTGAACACCATCCTCGGACCCTTCGCGGGAAGGGTCTAAATGCAGGTTTAAGGCCTGCATCGAGGGTGCGCTGGATTCTCAGCGACCGGTTCTCCACGCTTGCTTCTAAAGCGAAGCTGTGACAAGCCCCGGCCAGTGTAGGACTATTGTGGGAAATGAGTACAAAAAGTACCGGGCTATTGGGGTGAACAGCTATTGGTACTAGGGGTCTGGGAATATGGGGACTATGGCGTCTGCCCGTCGCAATATTAGGGGAACATGGAAAAATGGGCAGTTAGGTCTAGCCTTCTTAACTAAGAGTTCTGGTTTATTACATTCAGTTAATATTGTTACATACTGACAAAGAAACGCGCACCTGGTTTATTGCCCCTCCCACATTCGGAGTTATTTTGTTTACTTCGTATTTAAAATTTGCAACTAGATAGTAGCCTATTGTTATTGTTTTCGACTTTGTTGGCCGTTCGCAGGAATAATTAGCCAGGTCTGCAAATTACTGTTTCTCGGAAACCCCAGTGCACGCAGTCGATTTTTTGTACTGTATAGGGCTATCAAGCGAGGATATACGATACGAGCAAGACGTAGATTCGATGAGCGAAATAGTGACGGACTTTGCGCGTGTTATTGAATCGTGCAGTGTGTACTGGTTGTATCCAGTTATATTTGTACCTGTGTTATACGTGTTTGTATAGTTCTAATAAATTCTATAATAATTTCAATGGTATTTTAATTCGACTCTCGCTAAACTCGCAACAGTATTAAATTTTTTACCTTATCTAATATACTCATCGGGGTTGACCAATGGGGCGGCGACTAGTTGATCGCCCTGGATATTGCTGGAGTGACATAGTGGAGGCTGAGAAAGTAGTGTAGTATTCGGAGGCCAGGACTCATTTAGGGTCGTTGAACCACAGCAGTGAATTAGATAAGCGAAGTCACATGAATGCCTTAGCATTACAAACGGACAGCTTGCCTTTGTTTCGATTCAATCAAACATTTGAACAACATTAAGTACAAAAGCATCGACAAACAACGCAGCATATCTCGTTACCATTTATTTAGGCATTTAATCCGCGACCCTTTTCGGTCTACTAATGTACCGAAACTATTAAATCGTATCTAGTTACCAACAGGGTTGGCATTTCAATTTATCTTTCCTCACTCGGTCTCTTTCTATCCCTCTTTCTTTCCTTTGATGTTGTATACACCGTCCAACTCGTTATAGGTTTTACTATACACTTCTATAGCTACAAACAATCAGCTATCAAACAAAAATATTTTATTTTTGTCACTTGATTTGCATGCCTCCTAATTACATGCACTAGAAATAAAGAAATAAAGAAAATCATTTTATTCAGGACAAATTACATTAGGTATAAGTATAAGCTACAGTACGAGAGGAATGGCGACGAATTGTGAAGCTTGCCACCACCCCTGTCATGAGGACCACGACCACTCTGCCAAGAGTGTGACGACGGAGAAGAACAAGTGTAGGTATTATTGTTAACAAATTAAAAACAAAAACTAACAACATAATCTTATCCTGAAAGGGGTATCAGACTCAGTATAATGTTATATAAAAGGATATTGTGATATAAAAGGAACTTGACGTGAGTGCCCAACCCTATGCTTTCGACCCACGTGACCAATATATAATACACACTTGGTTGTGTAAATTGGAACGTATGAATTAAATGAATGTTATGTTGTCGTCGATGTAACAGTGTCAGGTTTATATGGATTTCTATATTTAAGTGAAACTCGATGAAACAAAAAAGCGACACTAAAAATAGATAAACACACACACACACACATTGTATTATTGTTCGCATGTAGGTATCTGTAATTAATATTATAATAACCTATTTTTAATTGTGAATGAAAGAATGAAAACACTTTATTGATCACCAAAAATTAAAACTACGTTCTTAAAACTAAGTACAAATATATTTTGAACAAAGGGCGGCCTCATCGCTTAAAGCGATCTCTTCCAGGCAACCCCCTAAACTAAGGAAAACATTAAGACAACAGTGGCTGTGAAAACAATAAATAATAAGAAACATACCAAGAGTAAGTAAATAAATAAATAATAATATACTTTATAAACTATACAAAAATAAGACATATCATACTACATATAAGATCAGCAGCATGTTTTAGACTTGCGAGGACCAAAAATATTTAGTAACCATTAATTTAAAAGACAAGATTTAGCTTGTCTGATGTTGAGTGGCAGGGAGTTCCATAAACGGACAGCCTGTACCGTGAAAGAGTTATCAACAAAGGAAGAAGTGTGTACAGGTGTCATTAAGGAGAGATTATTACTAGAGCGCAAATAACGGGAATGAGAAAGATGTAGGAAATCAAAACGTTCCTTTAAATACGGAGGGATACAAGGATCAAAAAGGAAATTGTACAAAAGAGAGAGTAAGTGAACATTCCGGCGAAGGCGAATAGGTAACCATTTAAGCTTCTTGCGAAATTCGGAAACATGGTCATATTTGCGCAACCCAAATATAAACCGTATACAGACATTTTGAAGTCGATCGAGCTTGTTCAGTTGTTCTTGTGTTAAGTCCATATAACTGGCATCAGCATAATCAAGTATGGGTAATAACAGAGATTCAGCAAGCATAACTTTTGTAGCAGTAGAGAGGAAATTTTTAAGTCTTCTAAGCGAAGCTGCCGACGCAAATATTCTTCGGCTGAGATTGGTCAAGTGAGGCCTCCAAGACAGTTCTCTGTCAATGACAATCCCAAGATTCTATACAGTTTCACTAATATCAACTACCACGCCATCAAATTCAATCTGAGGAAGATTACACCAGTCTATCTCAGAGATTAGCCTAGAACTACCAACTATTATGACTTTTGTCTTTTGAGGATTTACAGATAGACCGTAAGCTTTACTCCACTCAACTATTTTAGAAAAGTCTTGGTTAGTAGTTCCAACTGCTTTATGCAGACCATCTAAATTAGTCAACAATCAATCTAAAAAAAATTGTGTATATCTATATTAGTTTATTTGTAAGTCTTTCGAGACCATGGGGCATAAAAATGGCCGGGGCTTTTGACGGGCTTGCGTAGGGCCATAGAAAACAAATTTAATCTGAATGTAGCGTGACACTGACCGTCGATTATCCTTGTCTGCACCATATAATAATGCACCCAAGGACAAGTCCTGGCCCGTGTAGGACTATTGTGGGGAATGAGGACATAAAGTTCCGGCATTAGTGACAAGGTTCCAGTCTCCCTTAAGAAGGCAACAGCGCATTTGTAGCATTTGGGCCGTCTGCCTGTCTGCTGAACTCATGCAATACAAAAATTATAATAATAGACAAAAACTCCTAGTGGCACTCGGGGACTGTCGCGGTAAAGCTATTGCATAGCATTTTTATCAACTTATGCAATTATAATTATTTTTTATTTATGCATTTTTTTTTCTTTTGATATTAATTCAAGTTACACTTTTGAGCGTGGTGACCGATAAGTAAACAAATCACCTATGTATACATATATACCTACGGGGCGCACATGCGGTGAGTGTGGCATTATAAAGATATGATATATACCTATACACCTATATAATTTCTCAGAAACAGCTGATTAGGTATTCGTCCGATTTTGGAGTAGATCGTCGTCCATAATTTGCAATACCTTACATACCTCGAACCGCTACGAGAGCTCGCGGGTCACTGTGGCCACCGCACGCCTCAGCTGATCCGCTCGCCGCGCCCACCTCAGGCCCCCGTCACCGCGCATGGTAGGCAGAGTGGGAGGTGTTAGGTTTATTTTCGTTACGGAATTTCTTCATTCGGTCGCCGCGCTCAAAGCCCGCGATAAAAGCTATACAATAGCCTTAAAAAGTATAATAATAGACTCATGTAAACAGGCGAACCAAATCGCTGGCAATACTAGTTGATAGTATTATTAATTCAATATCAATTTCACATGAGCTCAGCCGTTGATTCCTACACCGCTGTCATCCAAATAAACAAGTGTCATATACACTGGGTATTTGTTAGATTGAGACGTGAAACGTTGTTGCGTATTAACGGGATCATGCCCGGCTTTGACGTTGATGAACTAGTGTTGTCAAGTTATCGATAACGTGTGATATGGAAATAATGAATATTTTGTATTTATTACTGAAAGGGGGCTTCATAGTAGTTGTTAAGGACTGTATGAATTTAGTAAGGATATTGAAAATTAAACGCTGGTCAACGATGCTGAAAAATACATATATTTGGTAACTAAGTAAACGGAAACGTCATTCTCCTATCTATCAGAATATATTTAAAATAAAGATACGAAAGAGTTCGTAATACTAGTAATGAAACTTTAACGGACAAGTGGAAAAACGCATTATTTTTGCCACTTGTCCGTTGTCATTACAACGGACAAGTGGCAAAACGAATCGCAACAAAATTTTAAATTGTAGTTTTACGGGCAGGTTATCAAATTGGACAAGTACATTAACAGGTAAGGGCCGATTGCCCGTAAAACTTCCACTTCTACTGTGTGTCCCAGCTCACATTTCGGTTTTTCGTGGTTTTACTGCAAATTATCATTTGGTTAGATTTGGTACGTTTTAATGAATGCATTTTTTATTTAAACATATTTTACTTTATCAAACAAATAAACTAAATTCGATCCGAAACCAAAAACGCATCCATAGTCTATTCCAAAATTATGCCGCCTCTCACCACGTCTAGTCTAAATTTATGCCGCTCCTCCACGCGTATATATACATATCGCTTTTTTGTGACAGGACTATCCTAAGATCCCGCGTCTATATAGAAGTTTCACTTAAAATATTGATGATTAAAATATGCTGCCAAACTACTCATAATAATAACAGCCCATATATATCCCACTGCTGGGCTCGCGCCACCCACTTGTGGGAACGGACGGTATACCTGCCACGCTCGGCCAAGTCGGCTTGGCAGCTTTGACAAATCGGTTACCTCGATGCGCAGGTTTCATCACGATGTTATCCTTCACCATTGTTAGCACGTGGTAATTGTAACAATATGCACAGTGGGTCGAACACTGCCTAAGTGGTGCATGCGTTCTGGCCAGGATTCAACCCAGTGCCCTTTGTGTTGGGGACGCGGACTGTTATAGATATTCTATGAACCTCATTCGTCCGATCTCACACATATTTCGTTTAGTCATCACATTCATATATTAGCTTCCCATTTGCCCATCCATCACACATTAGTCTTCATCCAGCTCTCAACCAAGACGGTTGTCTCTTAATTATATTTACATTGTTTCAAATATTCTTTTTTAAAAAGGGGTTAACCCAGTCTCCCATAACGGTACGATAGTTATTACGCTACCACGACTACACTACGCTACCAAAGTACTCAGTCTGCTGCGAAATCCACCATTGCGTCAGAATTAAATATATTGATCGAATGTAACTTTTTGTATAAAATTCAAGTAAATACGAACCAAACTAGAACAGGATCGTTTTTCAATCATTTCGAATAGAATTATCATTAACTCACTAGTAGGCACTCATTAATTTTAAATCAAGTTTTATGAGAATTACACTTTGACAAATAAGCTTGTAAGTTTTAGAACCGGTCTGTCTCTGCTGCGGTTCAATAAATCTAGTTTATTATACAATATTTAAAGACATTTTTATTTTTACTCTTATAAATAACAGTTGTTAATTTATGCTTAATACCGGACCGGACGGGTTTGTAATTAAGTTGCAAATGTTTCCTGTATTTTATTATTAATATTCTATCATCGAATTTTATAATTTATATATTAATTGACAATGTGTTTATAATAATAAAAACTGTTGATGTATGTATAAGTAGATGTATGATAAATGGACTAAATAAATAATCATTTGTATATTTTCATTTTAAATAATATACGTACATGAAAAGAGTCACATATTCACTTTCATAAATGTAATTTAACAGGTTTACAATCCGCAACCCATATATCACTGCAGACCGATAGCGTCTCAAGTTTGGCTGTCTGCGTAAACGGCTTCAAAGGAGTGTATTTAACTGGACTCGGGGGGAATGTCTTATTTTAATCATGGACTCGGTACGATAGATTCTAAGATACAAAATAGCGATGGAGAAATATCTAAATATACCATAATATATATGATATACCATTTCTAAGAAACTCAACAGAAATTTGAAACTTATTTTTAAATTCAAATTACCCGTACGCCATCTAGCGAAGGTGGGACTCCCAACAACTGGTGTACAACACTTATATTAACGCAAGCCTAGTCACGAGCAAAAAGCTGATTTTAATATAAATTCCAAATGCTGGTTCGTATTTCGCGCAACGAATCAACATTGCCATAAGCGTGGCAAGCCAGCCTTCTGGGCACGATTCCCTCTGGCAGCGATTTACTACATACTACTACTTAATATTAATTTATTTATAATTTATTTTAAATTTCAAAATAAATTTTCTAATTCCAAACATTACAAATAAAAGGAGCGAGCGATTATGTTACGTTTCTAGCATAATATCAAGATAAAATTGTACTTACCTACTGTTTATATAATTTATTAATAGTCAAAATGATGACGTCACAAATTACCACTGCAATACAGATGATAAATCTCTTAATAATTAATGTTAAATACGTTATTATCGACAGTCGATAATAAAAACTTCCCAACATTAACCACGCATTGTTAGCCACACACGGATATCGAGTTACGAAATATAGACCCGCAATATCGCCCGGGAAGAGCGAACTCAAAACATTCTAGCTCTCACTCACACGCTATAATGTTAAACAGAGATAGCTATAATAAGGATATCTCGAAAACTGTCAAGTGTGTGGCCCGATTTACAGGACGCGCCTTGTCGGGTGTGAAGTTTTTGCTACTTGTGTTTCTGGGTTCTTAACCTTTAGTTTTGTTCATATTCTGCCAAGTGCGTGTTGATCCTCGCATAGTGAAGGGTTCTGTATATGGTGAGGTAGAGAAACACTGTTTTTGTTACTGTCTTGTAGAAGATTTCATAAATTAAAAATGTAAGGTTTAATAGTACGACGTTGATTGAACATTTAATTATTTACACGTCACATTCAAAATTTTACAATTTAAATTCACTATCTGTATTTCTATGTATACATAAATGTGTAAATGGTTAGAGTTTGTACAGTGCGTTTAAAAATTGTAGTATTCAGACCGGGAGATAATGAAAATGCCATTTTTAGAAATTTTCTCTGTCTGTTTGTTAGAGCATCTCGTGAAAACCACTGAACGCGTTTGAATGAAACTCGACATAGAGCTAGCTTAAATATATCATAATATATAAAAATTACGTGTCACGTTGTTTGTCCGCCATGGACTCCTAAACTACTTAACCGATTTTAGTGCAGTTTGATCCAACTTGAAAGATAGGATAGCTTACATCTTAATTTAAAGTTAATTGGTTAAGCAATACGAAGTTCGCCGGGTCAGCTAGTATAATATAAAAACTAAACTAAGTTTTTAATAAATATTACACCTGAAACTTTACTCTTTCTTGTCCAATTCACTACAACAAAAAAGTAAGTAATCTATATAGTCTAAACAGCTGCCCAGCAAAACATACAGATGAGTAGATGTCAATCTCATTTGGAATAATATAATGAATGACTTGCTTCCTATGACAACGTATTTGTTACTGAACTGAAAAAACGCGATTGCAGCGCCATCTATTTAGCTAATCTGTCTATTTTATGGAAACAACATCATTTATTGGGATCAGATGTATCTTAACTCGGGTTATAAGCCCGCTTTATGTCGATATTCATTTATATACCTTCAGTAGTTTCCAAAACAGATGCGAACGCAGCGCCACCTCCTATTTTCGTCTATCTAACGAAAACGACGTTATTTATCGGGATAAAAAGTATCCTAACTTAAGAAGGAATAGGCTAACTAACTCCGTTGGCTAAGCGACCCAGAATGTGTTTTCCTCCGAGACGAGCACACTCCACTTTTTTCTGTCCGATTTCTTTTCAGTTGTGGGCTTGGAGCTCACACAGGTCAGCCTCCACTCTGTCCCACCACCGGTACTTGGGGCGTCCGACCGGACGATAGTCCATGATTTACAAAATTTTCATCGTTATCTTTTCTGCACATTGTCTTTCCTAATTCCTAGAAATGGCAACCTTCTCTTTCAGGAACTATATTCGTACGCCAAACCATCCATGCGTAAGTTTATGGTCTATACAAATCACATGCAACGACCTTACTATTCCAAAGACAATACAGAATATTCGCATTGTCATTTATATAAGACAATCGACTGGCTTTGTTGCCAAGTTACATAAATACGCTGAGCACTTATAGACTAGTAAACAAGTGCCTTTTGGACCAACTTTTTTCAGCAGTGTCCGAAAATTATAAATGAGGTGTCATTCGATTCGGAATGGCATCTAGATGATTTTTGAAAAAAATGAAGTTCCGCTTGCAAAAATTGTAAAAGTTATTAACAATTAACTAAAAAAGGGGAGGTTTAGTTTTTTGCAAATATCTCAAAAAGTAATTAAAATTTTTCAAATTTGAAAAAAGATTAAAAAAGAGGAGGAAATTTCCTAAAAAAAGTCTCGACTCCCGAAACTGTAAAATAAATATTTATAATTTTCCCAGAGGAATGAAAATACGGCCGAAAACGGGTACTCTGGCTTACGCAAGCCACACCCACATCGGCCCTTTAATGAATAAATATTATTTAAACATACTAAATATGAAAATAAAAAAATGAAAAAAATCAGGCACTAACTGAATAGATGAATGAACAATAATCTGCTTGAAATTTTTTTTATAACAATTTTTCATTTAGTTATTCAATAGTTAATTAATTAATTTTTTTTGCTTGAACATGAACATTGCAAGTGTGATAATTGTTAAACTTGAAATTTAAGATTTTTTCCTTTCTTGGAGCAATTCTTGAAAGGATTTAGAATAGAACCCCGTTAGAAAAATTAGGAAATGTTTATTTTTCATTTTTTTATTAATAATTTTCGTTAAGTAAAGTTTAAAACAACGAAAATTATTGATAAAAAAATGAAAAATAAACATTTCCTAATTTTTCCAACGGGGTTCTATTCTAAATTCTTTCAAGAATTGCTGCAAGAAAGGAAAAAAATCTTAAATTTATAGTTTAACAATTATCACACTTGCAATGTTTATGTTCAAGCAAAACAAAAATATTTTGTAACAACGAAAATTATTAATAAAAAAATGAATAATTAACATTTTCTAATTTTTCCAACGGGGTTCTATTCTAAAGCCTTTCAAGAATTGCTCCAAGAAAGGAAAAAAATCTTAAATGTATAGTTTAACAATTATCACACTTGCAATGTTCATGTTCAAGCAAAAAAAATAATTAATTAACTATTGAATAACTAAATGAAAAATTGTTATAAAAAAAATTTTCAAGCAGATCATTGTTCAATCATCTATTCAGTTAGTGCCTGAATTTTTTAATTTTTTAATTTTCATATTTAGTATGTTTAAATAATATTTATTCATTAAAGGGCCGATGTGGGTGTGGCTTGCGTAAGCCAGAGTACCCGTTTTCGGCGGCATTTTCATCCCTCTGGGAAAATTATAAATATTGATCTTACAGTTTCGGGAGTCAAGACTTTTTTTAGGAAATTTCCTCCTCTTTTCGATTCTTTTTTCAAATTTGAAAAATCTTTATTACTTTTTGAGATATTTGCAAAAAACTAAACCCCCTTTTTATTTTAGTTAATTGTTAATAACTTTTACAATTGTTGCAAGCGGAACTTCATTTTTTTTCAAAAATCATCAAGATGCCATTCCGAATCGAATGACACCTCATTTATAATTTTCGGAGACTGCTGAAAAAAGTTGGTCCAAAAGGCACTTGTTTACTAGTCTATTATGCGAATTATGGTAATACTAGCTGTTGTTCGCGGCTTCGCTGGCGTAGATTAAAAATGCCATAATTTGAGCAAACACGTGTAAATTTCTTTCTGACCAGAAGTAAGTATCCTATCCGTGCAGGAACGGAGAAAGAATACAATTTCCTGCGGCCGGGCGGGATGTCGTAAGAGGCGACAAAACAACCCACAGCCAGGTGGTAGGGCATTTGCCCGACTGGATGGCTACCACCCCTGGTGTAAGGTATGTAGCCATAACAACCTTGGGTTGCGTTCCGGCATTAATGACCAGGTTCCAGTCTCCCTTAAGAAAGCAGCAGCTTAAGTAAGCGCTTTCCATCAAGTGGGCCGTCTGTCTGTTTACCTGGCAAACCTGGATACAGTCACGTCTACGAGACCCTTCAATATAAGTGGACCGAGACGCACTTACCAGAATTTTATTTTGAAAATCATCATCAAATTACCTCAAAATGAGGTCGGAGACAAAGGTAGGCGAAATCTAATTTTCCCATTTTTTTTTTAATAACAACATTAATTACGGCGCCGAATGACAATGTTTTTGGCGCAAAAAAGGGATTTTTCTCTGACCTTAAGGCGTTTTTAGGAAATTGCGTTACTTGGCCAACGTTGTCGCCATTTTCGCTTAGTCAGGGCATTATGGAAATAATTAGTTTATTTTCCTGTGAAATTCATGATTGAAAGAAGATGTAATAACAAGAGTTGAAAAAGAAATGTTAAGGTGGCTTGGTCATGTAGAGAAGATGGATGAAAGCAGATTCGCAAAACAAGTGAATGACAGCATTATGAAGAGTTGATCCCGGTAAACCGTGACGTACACAGCACGATCAAATTGCAGATGTCTTAAAGAATGGCCAGGTAGAAAACAGTTATAATAAACATGTATGTCTGAAAAAAATAATGAAAGTAGATGAAGTAAAAGATGTATGTCGAGATTTTTACAAGCTTTTATTTAACTTGCAATGCATGTATGTATGTAAGTTCGAGTGGAATCTTGCAAGTTAAATTTGACCAACTTCCCGGTTTCCGATTGAGCTGAAATTTTGCACGCATATGTATATCGCGTGACAATACAATTATATGGTACCATGGAGCTGATCTGATCATGGAGTCGAAAGGTGGCCAGTGGTGGAACTCCTTTACTAAACAAGATAGACCCGTCGTGTTTGGGCTCGTTTTACTTGTCTTGGCTAGCACTCTGCTGCTACATGATATCCAGGATCTCAAAAGCTTGTATTTAAAAACCTTTAAAAAAAAACTTATATTATCACGCCAAATGGAAGGTTTGCAGTGAAAATTAGCGTAGTTTCGGATATTATACCAGCACTCGTAGAGACTACTCCTGGTAACTATTTCACATTTAAGTAACTCGAGATCCCTTTGACAAAAATACCCTGGATTTTTGCGAGAGGGCAAAAACGCGGAAGGCGTAAATGTTCGAAGAGGACCGTTGGATCCGTACAATATATTTTAATAATGTTACATGCCGACAAAAAGTGAATGCACACCTACGTGCCATAAACCTGGTTTATAACCTTTCCCACATTTGGACTGCTTTTGTTTACTTTGTGTTTAAAATTTGTAATTAAGAAAAACATTCTATTGTTATTGTACTTGGTTTATGGCAGTCATTAGGCAGGTGTGTCGAACTGAATTCTAGGAAATCCGATCTATGCGGGCTGGCAGTCATATTGTATCGGTGCAGCAATGGCCGAATGGAGAGATTGGCAGTCAAGCGACGATTACGATACGAGCAAGACGTGCATTCGATTAGCTATATAGTGACGGACTTTGCGCGTGTTATTGAATCGTGCAGTTTGTACTGAATGCGTCCAGTTATATTTGTAACTGTGTTATACGTGTTTGTATAGTTCTAATAAATTCTATAGTAATTCCAACTGCATTTTAATTCGAGTCCCGCACTCGTAACAAGAACCTGTTCAACCAAACAAACTATATAAAACAAAAATAATCAAAAAACAGCCAAGTCCTAACTTTACCTTGTTTAAATTTACGCCTATACAAGTTTGGATACGCTCTCCAAGCGAAAATTCTCATTAAACTTTAAAATAAGATGAATTAAAAACCAACGAATAAGAATCCACTCGGCAACTTTTTCACATTTAAGTAACTGAAGATCCCGTTGACAGACCAAGGTATTTTTAGAGGGCAAAAACGCGACCAAGAGGGCGTGAATGTCCGGAGAGGTTGGTTGGTTCATATAATAAAATTATTATTTTGTATTTACTTATTTAATTTGTTACGTATTAGAGCCATGCAGGATTTTTAAGCAATTGCATAGCTTTTATCGCGGGCTTTGAGCGCGGCGACCGAATCAAGAAATTCCGTAACGAAAATTAAACCTAACACCCCCCACTCCGCCTACCATGTAGCTCGGCCGAGCGTTCGCTTAACGTGTATGTATATGGTACGACTGTACGAAGCTCGCACGGATCGAGACGAGCTGCTCCGAAATCGGACGAATACGTAAGCAGCTGTTTGTAAGAAAGTATATAGGTGTATAGGTATCTATCATATCTTTATAATGCCACACTCACCGCATGTGCGCCCCATAAGTATACATGTATCGGTCACCACGCTCAAAAATTGTAACTTGAATTAATATCAAAGAAAAAAAATACTGCATAAATAAAAAATTAATAAATAAATATAATTGCATAAGTTGATAAAAAATGCTATGCAATAGCTTTAACGCGGCAGTCCCCGAGTGCCACAAGGAGTTTTTTTTTATTGGCTAAAGCTGGCAAGTAGGCGGACGGCCCACTTGATGGAAGATGTTTACCATCGCCTATTTCGCATTGCTGGCCTTTAAGAAATGTTATAACGCCCTTCTTTAACGACCCCATGTCGTAGCGCAGAGGGAAAACCTCGGCCGGAATTTCCCTCCACATCATTGTTGTACGCGGATAAAGGTTCTAGAGAACTGTACCGAAGTTGATCGTGGGAGCTCCAGGAATGTCTATGTTGGCACCAGATCAAACAGTTCCTCGGAACACTCCGTTGTACAGGCGGTAGAATACGCAGAGGAACGCAGTCTCTCCGAAGGCTAAGCGATTCTAAACCGCCTGTTAAGTATGGTATCGTCGACTTTACGAACGACGCGACGCTGGATTGCGTCGAGAGGGTCAGTCTGGTAAGCCGGTGCCCCAGTCCATAAGCGTGAACAGTATTCCATATGCGGTCCCATTTGCGCTTTTTATAGCAGAAGTCTATTCTGAGATGAAATACTGCTTAGACCGTCTTAGCACACCAAGCTTTTTGGAGTAAAGTTAAGCCTTGCCTTCTAGATGACCCCGAAACTGCACGTTGTTCGTTATATCAACGCCAAGAATCCCAATGCTATTGGAGATGGTTATCTTGATTACTGATATTACACGCTTACAGAATATCCTCCTACTCTGTCCAGAATATACTAAGTATTGTCCTCTCAAGTTGGTATACGTATCTGCAATAAGCTTCCGAATTAAATATTTGATCTCGCTGTTACTAAATTTAAAACTAAATTACAAAGTATCTTGCTTAAAAAAGAACACGTGTAGTGTATTGAAGAATATTTAAATGACAAAACTTAATTTACATAGCAGCTCGTTCCAGCCTCTTATATATCTTTTGTACAACGTTTTTATCTTGCCAAATATGTAAGAAACTTATGGACATATGTTGCAGTATCCATTTATAATCTTGTCATTATTATAACGATAGTAATAATTTTCTTTCCTTTTTAACCGACTTCGAAAAAAGAAGGAGGTTCTCAATTCGTCGGGATCTTTTTTTTTTTTGCTTTTTTTATGTATGTTCACCGATTACTCCGTGATTTATGATCCGATTTACGTGATTCTTTTTTTGTTCGACGCGGAATAACTTCCATTTGGTCCCCTACAAATTTTACATAGTTTGGTCCAGTAGTTTTCATTTTATGAACATTTTTCATGAAAATAATTTTCACTCCGTTCCATATGTACACCGATTACTCTGAGATTTATGATTCGATTTACGTGATTCTTTTTTGTTCGACGCAGAATAGCTGCCATGTGGTCCCCTAAATATTTGACATAGTTTGGCCCAGTAGTTTTCATTTTACGATCATTTTTTTGTTCCCGGTTCTTGGGACCTATATTTTTTAAGAAGCGCGGCACCATTCGTAGGTCCACCCATACATAGCTAGACACTAAAAAGTAACAAATAAAATTTAAAAACTTCGTTTAAAAAAACCGACTTCAAAAACTAAAAAACTAAAATGTATAAAATAACTTATTTCTAAAGCTATTATTATTAATATATATTATCTAAAACATCTTGAAGTCGGTGCAAAGTAAAACATAAAATACTATAATATTTTGAAAATTACTAAGCACCGACTTTAAGATGTTTTAGATAATATATATTAATAATAATAGCTTTAGAAATAATTTATTTTATTATTAAGTTTTTATTTTTTATTTGTTACTTTTTAGTGTCTAGCTATGTATGGGTGGACGTACGAATGGTGCCGCGCTTCTTAAAAAATATAGGTCCCAAGAACCGGGAACAAAAAAATGTTCGTAAAATGAAAACTACTGGGCCAAACTATGTCAAATTTTTAGGGGACCACATGGCAGCTATTCCGCGTCGAACAAAAAAAGAATCATAAATCGCGGAGTAATCGGCGAACACACATAAAAAAGCAACAAAAAAAAGATCCCGACGAATTGAGAACCTCCTCCTTTTTCCGAAGTCGGTAAAATAGTTTTCTCCAGTGAAACTTATCTGTAATATTGTTGCAAGCCGACACCAATCCTTTGCAGGTGTCTTATTACCCCTTTGAATTTGAGTGATCTATTGTTCGCGCTAATTTCTTTGTTCTCACCACTGTAAGACGTCATAAAACCTTCTTTCCTTTGTTGGTATTTCATGAAAAATCTGAGAAGCCATTAAGCCGACCATTTAACGATTTCAAGAACCAGTAGGCGGCGTGTTGCTAGGAGGCCCTGTCTTATTTACAAATGGATGAGGGTTGGTCAGTCAGGAGATGCGCCAGCCGTGTTCTGACTGCGAACGAAGCGTTACCTACTGCACTTTCGGGGCGAGTATCAAATAACGACGAACTTTACGCGATTTATGTGATAACGATTTTCTACCCTATGGTTGGTTTGGTTTTGTTGTATTCGGCTATAGTTGTAAGAACTGTGAATTATGTGTGTGTACTTCTAATAAACTTCGTGATAATTCCAACGGCATCATCGAATTTACATCCTACAAATTCGTAACAGTGTCAAAATTGTAACCATGCCGTGTCTATATGTTATATTGAAGCTATTTAGAATACAAATAACGGGAATAGACTATACAAACGATAGAGAACACGATACAATGTTTTTAAATTTCTTGCCTGTTTGTTTGGGATTCACGTAAAAACTAGTGGGGCGATTTTGAAGCGATTTTCAATAACCGACAATCTGAAATATGCATTACTTTTTTCCAGAGAATCCCGCAGGATTTTTTGTAGGAAATATTTAAAATATCCATATTAAAAAAAATTAATTCCAATCTGATTGTTTCACTGATCGATAATAAATTTTATTTAATAAAATGTGTGGTATTCTTCATCCCGGAATTTTTTTCACACAAACAAAACAAAATCACAAATCTATTTAAACAAAGACTACACAAATGGCTGTTGGATAATGTTTTTACTCCGTTAACGAATTTTTAGTGGATTTTTTTGACAAATAGCATATTATTTTGAACTTTTACAGTTTTCGTTCTTACTCTTAGGGAACCTTAACCAAAAATGCGGCTGCCTACGTCGAGGCCCTTCAGGAGATTAGCATCGGGGCCAGCGGGTCCGGGGAAGTACGATGATATTTAAAATATAAAACCAAAAGGAACTCGCAGGCCTTGTATCCTAGTCTGCTATTACAATAGTGTCGGAATGGTCTAGGATTGTATATGTATATATATATATATATATATATATGTTTTCAAACTGGACAAGAACATTAACAATCTGCCCGTAACATTTCAAGTTAAAATTTTGTTGCGATTTATTTTGTCACTTGTTAATTGAAGATTTTCTTTCCTTGTCCGTTGCGATTCATTTGCCGTTGCCATTCGTTTTTCAACTTATCCGTTATTCCACTTGTCCGTTGAAGTTTCACTTCTAATATGTGTCCCAGCACACATTTCGATTTTTTTATTGCATGAGTGCAGTAGACAGCCAAACAGCCTAGCTAAAAGCGGTTACCATCACCTATGGACATTTGTAGCACCAAAGGTATTATCAATGGGCTGCCGCTCTCCGAAGGGGGGCTGGAACCTAGCCACTAATGCGGAAACACACACCAAAGTTGTAATGGCAGCATAATCCAGAGGTGGTAGCCATCCAGACGAGTAAATGCAAACAAACTCCTCGGTCGGCTTTGATGCAGTTTTGGCTGATCGACGGCAAATTAAAATGTACGCTACTTTTGATCATGGGAATCCAATGTAATGTAATGTTTTTGTCACTGATGAAAATGTGCGATTTTATCCCGGGATGCTTGCCGGGAAAATCCCCGGGAACGGTTTGTAAATATTCGCGTGCATAAATATTAGCTTAATCCGAAACAGTTTACACTAAAAAGATAGCTTACATTTTTGTTAATGCTGTGGTACTTTGTGTCCCGGGAATTTCATTTTGCCAGGTGGTAGGGCATTTGGCCGACTGGATGGCTACCACCCCTGGACTAAAGTATGTCGCCATAACAACCTTGGGTTGTGTTCCGGCATTAGTGACCAGGTTCCAGTCTTCCTTAAGAGAGCAGCAGCGCATTTGTAGCACCCTTGGTGTTGCAAATGCCCATAGGCGATGGTAACCGCTTTCTAATAAGTGGGCCGTCTGCCTGTCTGCTGACCTCCTACAATAAATAAAAAAAATCAAGTTAAGCATAGACGAAGTCGCGGGCATTAATTTGTAAATTAATATAGTAGACCCACGCATACATAATAATAAGATATAATCATCTATAAGATCCAAGATATTAACCAGGTGGTAGGGTATTTGCCCGACTGAATGGCTATCACCCCTGTTCTAGAGTATGCCGACATAACAACCTTGAGTTGTGTTCTGGCATTAGTGATCAGGTTCCAGTCTCCCTTAAGAGAGCAGCAGCGCATTTGTAGCTTTTGGTGTTGTAAAAGTCCATAGGCGATGATAACCGCTTTCCATCAAGTGGGCCGTCTGCCTCATGCTTTTTTTTTTTAATATCCGATCTATAAAGTATATCAAAATTCTGAAGCACCATAAAAATACTTATCAAATCGTTCCCATACTTTTTCGAATCATCGATTTATCAATGTGATCATAGACACGGCTCTATAAAGGGTCTTCATTGTCGATGAAAAAAAGAAAACAAAAAATCGTCTATGGTTACCATCTGTTCCATTTTTGAAAGCGTTATTTTAATTGGTCCAATTCAAATCCGTGTTCTATTCGTTTGTAATGGAATTCCTAGGTTGGTATATTTTTTTTGCGTCTGAAATGTTTTTTTTGTTGTTGCTTGAATGATTTCAATCGGTTAGTTAGTTTTATCCTTGACTTATCATACAACAACATTTAGGCGTCTGTTTTTGATATATATTTTTTAATTTACCTGATGCAGGCAAACAGGCTAACGGAACACCTGATGGAAAGCTGTTACCATCTCCTACGGACGTTTGCAACAGCAGGAGTGTCGCTAACGCGTTGCTGGCATCTAATAGCCATAGCACAAAGAGAAAACCGCGGCGGGAAGTTCTCCCTCCTGATCATAATTGTACGAGGGATAATATTGTTACAACTTAGCCCCCCGACAAAGACAAATTCCACGAAGCACATTTTATTTCCTGTCGGCATTTGAACTAATTGTAATTCTTTTATGATAGTCTTCTTTTGTTTACTTATTTATTAGCATGCGTTTCTAGAGAACAGCCCATTGTTTTATTGTACTTATTTATGGCTTGCGGCCGAATCATTAGCCAGGTGTTACGGAATACGTCGACTACGATACGGGCACATTGCATTTGTGCACTATAAATCGACGGCCTGATTGAGGGAGGGGGGCAGTCGAGCGAGAACCACGATCAAGGCGAGACGTGTGTACATTCGGAAATGTATTAGTGACGGAATTTGCGCGTTTTATTGAATTCCGACCTTCTGCATTACATTTGGATTTGTTGTGTTCGGTTATATTTGTACCTGTGTTATATAGTTTGTATAGTTCTAATAAACTCTTTGATAATTTTAACGGCATTTTAATTCGAGTCCCGCAACGCGTAACAATATTCTACAGAACCGTTGCGTAGTTGAACGGTAATGGTAATGGCTCCTAAATACCAATATATAAGAGAATAAGATTACACGATATTTTATCCGTGCAAGAACGGAGAAAGAATACAATTTCCTGCGACCCGGCGGCCAGTCGTAAGAGCCAGCCAGGTAGGGTATTTACCTGTCTGGATGCGTACCATCCCTAGTCTAGAGTATACAAGCATATCAACTTGAGTTGTGTTCCGGTATTAGTGGCCAGGTTCCAGACTCCCTTAAGAGAGCAGCAGCGCATTTGTAGCATATTTGGTGTTGCATATGTTTATAGGCGATGGTATTCGTTTTCCATCAGGTGAGCCGTCTGCCTGTCTGCTGAACTCGTGCAATAAGAAAAAACTTCTTCCTCTCAGTTTTTCAATCACGGGTGCAGCTTTCAAAGTTATAAGTATTCCCTTATATACTCATTTCTCACCTAATCCATTCTTGTACCACCACACATCCATCATTCTCACCTCAGCTGAGTGAAGACGTTAATGGTCTATCATTTAAGTGGCCATTCGGACCCGTATAACAAGTCCGGTCGCATGATAGATTTATACATCTGATCTTTTAGTTTCAGTTTATAGTTTGTCGCATGTCTGTCGGTGTATAACTGTTTAGAATGGTGCCTTCGTCCTCTTTCTACCATCGCACCGCTCGCCATCGGTTGGGAGTTCATCCCCACTGCCTTGAGCCGCTTCGCTCAAGTACTCAACGGTTCTGAAGAACGTTTCTCTTGCGTACCATGGGGATTTGAAATGAGCTCCCAGCCGAGGTTTTTCCACAGCGCTACGATATGGAGTTTTTCAAAAAGGGTGTCATAAAACTTCCTCGGAGCCGGCAGCGCCTTGGCAACGTCTCTGGTTGGTAACCGCTTTCCATCAGGTGGGCCGTCACCCTGTCTGCTGTGGCAGTATTAAAAAAAAGGTCACTCCGGTACCAGTCTCCACTTTAGCCATGCTCTTTTTATCCTTCTCTATATCACAATTATTCACAATTTAAAAAGCGGGCTTAAAGATTTCCAATATCACAAACAATCATCGAGTAAAGCCTAAAAAAACTTCAAGGGAGGTCTCCATTTCCACCGCTAATGTGCCGGATTTATCTCGAAAATGCATACGAATATAGAACAATGGGTTTTTTGTCGAGACCCATGCCCTTTAGAGCCCTTTGTTTGCGGTGTAGGCGTTGATTTATAATAAACACACCACGTGTACATTGTTATGTTACGCGTTTTGGGCCGAACATCATATATTTTCAATGAAAATTATGAGTTCATAATTTTATTGTTCCAATATCCAATACCTAAAGACATGGTCTATACATTTACAGATCAGCTACATAAACTACTCAAGTAGAAGAACGACACACAAAATGGACTTAATAGTAGGGGAGCCCAAGCGGGGATTTTGGGATTTACTTGAGCGTGGCAGAATAACATAACGGGAGAAACCTTGCACCCTATTATGTAGCATCACCATATTGTTACGAACTACACAGGACTCGAATTAATATGTCGTTGGAATTACTATAGAGTTTATTAGAACTGTACAAATACGTATAAAATAGGCACAATTAGGGCTGGATACAACCAGTAACATTACACGGGATAAGCCATTGGATTTCAATAACACGCGCAAAGTCCGTCACTATATCGCTCTTCGAATGTACTATACACGTCTTGCTAGTATCGTTATCGTCGCTTGACTGCCCCACCCCTCCGTTCGGGCATTGTTTTATACAAAGCTGTATAATACCGACAAAGGGCCGCGTTCACTAAGTTAATCGGCACATCTAGCAAGCTTCGACGCAATGCAATAACAACAAGGATTAGTTCGACACTAATGACGGCCATAAAACAAGTACGATAACAATAGGATGTTTTTCTTAAACACGAAATAAACAAAAGAACGCCGAATGCAGGAAAGGTAATAAACTGCGTTTTACGACCGCCAGGTGTGCGCATTTCTTTGTCGGTATGTAACAATATATTACCCCTTCATACATGGTGGGGGTATTTGTTATGCTTCAAATTATTTTTCAAACCGTTAGATTAAGGAAATTTCTCTACATAATTGTCAGATAATGGGTCAGCACGACAAGGACAACAAGCTGAATCGTCTGTTAATTAATCTGACGCACTCGAGTACTTCAATGCAACTTTTTTTTGCATATTCAATAATCAGCCGTGACTGTTGGTCGCGTCCAAATCGTCAGTCTAATAGGAGTTCGTTTAGAGTTTACTTAACATCCCTTTTGAATATCTGACGCACTCGAGTACTTCAATGCAACTTTTTTTTGCATATTCAATAATCAGCCGTGACTGTTGGTCGCGTCCAAATCGTCAGTCTAATAGGAGTTCGTTTAGAGTTTACTTAACATCCCTTTTGAATATCTGACGCACTCGAGTACTTCAATGCAACTTTTTTTTGCATATTCAATAATCAGCCGTGACTGTTGGTCGCGTCCAAATCGTCAGTCTAATAGGAGTTCGTTTAGAGTTTACTTAACATCCCTTTTGAATATCTGACGCACTCGAGTACTTCAATGCAACTTTTTTTTGCATATTCAATAATCAGCCGTGACTGTTGGTCGCGTCCAAATCGTCAGTCTAATAGGAGTTCGTTTAGAGTTTACTTAACATCCCTTTTGAATATCTGACGCACTCGAGTACTTCAATGCAACTTTTTTTTGCATATTCAATAATCAGCCGTGACTGTTGGTCGCGTCCAAATCGTCAGTCTAATAGGAGTTCGTTTAGAGTTTACTTAACATCCCTTTTGAATATCTGACGCACTCGAGTACTTCAATGCAACTTTTTTTTGCATATTCAATAATCAGCCGTGACTGTTGGTCCCGTCCAAATCGTCAGTCTAATAGGAGTTCGTTTAGAGTTTACTTAATATCCCTTTTGAATATCTGACGCACTTGAGTATTTCTGTGCGACTCTTTCTTTTTTTAACCTTTACACGCTCCCCCCACCAGTGAAAGGGCATACATATTATATAACCTTTTTTCTTTTTAGCATTTAATCTTCATAATTCAAATGGTCCTCGCGACGCTCGAGTAACTCCACATTTAGCATCTTGGGCTCCCCTACTATTATACGATATCGGTCTTAGTCAAAGTGTAGACACACACACATACCCATACGACACAGTTATGTAAGTGTAGTACTTACATGACGGTATGGGTCTGTGTCACTACACATAGAGTTAGTTTGTACGCTTCTTCTATTATGGTTCTTAAAGTAGCTTTCAAACTTACTCTATGAATAAGACCGTATGATTATATGGTATACTAGGATATGCACGCGACTTCGTCCACGCTTGAATTGAAAATCCCGAAAAGATTGTAAGTTATCGTTTTAGTGGAAACTTGGGAATAAACTCATTTTGATGCATCTGAATAACTTCAACCCGCTACCGAAAAAAATGCCGCGGGATTTTCGGGATAAAAAATATTAGGAATTTTATTACATTAAATTTGCTATCGAAAAATCACATTGGAAATCGATTTTTTTAATGTGGCCATTTTACATCATTCTCAGAAAATTCCCGCGGGATCCCCCGGATAAAAAGTACAATTATAAGACTAATCTAAATGTAGATTTTTAAACCAATCAGACTAGACTTATTGCTTAAGCCGAATAAGATTCGACCGGATTAAGTCAAGGGACCACCTGAACCTGATTACTTAGGCATTGCTATTTAAGTCTAAAATGTAGGCCACCTAAATTATTTACGTTTTAATCAAAATCCAAAATGTTTAATACAGAACATGTGCAGTGTGACTTTGGCAAGAAAGAGTCATTTTGATAAATCAAAAATGATACGTTATCCATGTACAGCAGTACTCTTCCGAGTTGCGGGACTCGAATTAAAATGCCGTTGGAATTATTATAGAATTTATTAGAACTTTAGAAACACGTATAACACAGGTACAAATTTAACCGAACACAACAAGTCCAAACGTAATGCAGAAGGTCGTAATTCAATAAAACACGCAAAGTCCGTCACTATTAGATTACCGATTGTACACACGTCTCGCCTTGATCACGATCAACTGCCCCCTCCCTCAATCGGGCCATTGTTTTATTCTGCACAAATGCAATATGTCCGCCCGGCAACGTGGACCGAATTTCCTAGAATCAGCTTGTACTTTAAAATTCCGTAACACCTGGCAAATGATTACAGCCGCCTGCGGCTGTAAACGATGACAATACAACAATAGGCCGTATGCCAATAAATAAGTAAACAAAAGAAGACGATCATAAAAGAATTACAATAGTTTCAATGTTATTAGTTATGAGTTCAAACTCCGACGGGTAATAAATGTGCTTTTACAGATATGCAGGTGTGAATTTGTTTTTGTCGGCGCCTAGGTTGTAACAGTACAATAACATTTTACTGAACCTTGAAGTCAGTTGGAGTCCAAGTGCCTACTGTCAAAGGGCGTTCATGGTTTGCTTTCGTCGAATTAAAGCTGAATAAGAGAAGTTTCTTGGTGACTATCAAAAATCACAGACTGGCCAAACACGATACCAGCTTAATATAGTTAGGGTATTTTAAGTCAGTTTTTATAATTCTACTTTGTTAGCGTTATAAATTCCTCAACAATGCTATTATTTATTTATTAATATAATGTATATATAGGTTGCCGTGACTTCTCTCTAGGTTCACGCGGAAGATCAGCGTTGGTCTAACAGACCGACATTTTTCTGAGCTTGATCCAATTTTTAGGACTTATATATTTATATCGTTACTGGTTGGTATGTGGTTGTTTTACACTTTGTATTGTTGTTTTATTGCTATAAATGTGTTTGTTTCACTTGTATATGTTCATCCTAAAAATAAAGCTGTTTGTTTTTAATTGCTCGAAATAGACAGATGGCCCACCCGATGCAGAACGGTTTCTAAAGCGCATGGACGTCTGGAACACAAGGAGTGATGCTAACGCGTTGCTAACCTCTAAGAAATTTTAGAACGCCCTTCTTAAAGTACCCCATGTCATTGCGCAAAAGAAAAGTGTTAGGAAGTTCACTTCAGATCATTCCAGTACTCGGAATAAATGTTCTAGAGAACGGTTGCGTAGTTAAGCGGGGAAACTCTAGAAAAAGTGGGTGTACATTTTTTATGACCTATAGGGGTTCGCGTTTGACCGATATTGCACCTGATGGCAGGTCAAAATGCAGTCTAAGATGGAGCACGCTTGCCTAGAAAGTACCTGTTCACGCGAGATTTAAAGACGCCTAAACTGTATGTTTAAGTAAAAACAGACGATGGTAAGGAGTTCCACTCCTCAGTGGTGCGTATTATAAAAGTGGAAGCATAGCGCTTCGTCCACTTAGTAGGAATTTCTACCATATATCGATGTCGTGAGCTTATACGTCTACTTGTTTGTGGTAAAAGTTGAAAAGATAAACATCCCGTCGATGGCGAGCGATGCGGTTTATTCAGACACAATACACATATTTCGGTTCTGGCTTCAACACCTTTGGCCTTTTGGATAGTTGCCATCGACAACAACAACGACATTCACAACATACGTAAACGTTACATGAACAGTGACAGATAACATGTCACTGTTACAAATTTCAAGTCACTACATTACTTCATTCAAAACGTTTAAAAATTTACCAGCGTAACGAATTTATTGTAATAATGAATTATACGAATTTATACGAAAAAACCCTCTCATTTTCGTAAATCCTCCGTTCCTGTGTCTACAGGATGTAAAATTGAGGCGTTGGCTCGGACCACTCTCCGTTGCACAGGTGTTAGAATACGCAGAGAGACGCAATCTTTCCGGAAGCTAAGCCATTCTAAACGTCCTGTTAGTATGGGATCGTCCATGAAATTAATACCGAATTAAATTTAATATGGATATCATGAATGGCGTGATGGTGGCAAGCCAAACTATCTTTAAAAATATTTATAAGCGCACGCGAAGTGAATGTTTAAAGTTTTAGTAACTTTTGAATATTAATTTCGGCCAATGTCATTTCTGCTAATGATAATATCAATTTTTTTCTACTATTATTCCGTCGTGACGATATAGAAAAGATATTGTGGATTTAGTAGATTAATGATTTTATAATATTTTCTTAAGTTTTCGCGACTTGTACACATAACAAAACTACGTTTTAACGGTTTTAAGCTCGGTAATTTATTTGATTTTGGTTTATCCGACGTTTTGGCCGCTTTTCAGTGGCCGTGGTCACGGAAGACAAAGATGACATTTGTCTAACGTGTATTGTCAAAGTTTTTATTCAGCCTACCGCCAACTTGTTCATTTTAATTATTTAGTTTTAATTTTGTTTATGGATATTATTTACTCTATGGGAGCCTAATCTAATTTACCACCGCTTCACAACATGTTGTGGCTTGAAGAGAAGAAGCGGCGCAAGAAACTCTTCAGCAAACATGCCTAGTTCTTAAATTTTTATATAATATTAAAATGGGTGGAAGGAAAAATAAAAGAAATTATCAGTCAAGTTGGTTTGTGTTTCGTTGCACGCAGAAAGATTCCAAACAGGTACAGGTACCTGCCAAAACGTCGGATAAACCAAAATCAAATAAATTATCGCGCTTAAAATCGTTAAAACGTAGTTTTATAATGATTTTATGTTACTATAGCAATGAAATTGTACTTTGAACATCTTCGCAACGCCTCTGGTAAGCGGGTGCCTTCGCGCATGGATGTGAGTAGTACTCAATTTGTGATTCGCCCTTTGTATAACCCGCAAGAGTTAACTTGAGACTTTGCACGGATGACGTAAGCGCGAGCTACTTACGCGTCGATGGCAAGAGTGGCAAGAAGGCGGTTGTCAGAAGAGCGACAGCGGTATGGAGGCGGGTGTTAGGAGGGCGAGAGCGGTAAGAAGGCGGGCGTCAGGGGGCGAGAGCGGTAAGAAGGCGGGCGTCGGGAGGGGAGCGCGCATTCCACTCAGGTCTCAAGTTAACTCTTGCGGATAGTAGAGCGCAAGTATAAATGAATCAAGCCGAATAAAACATGGGTCAGAAACTCACAAATGGTCGGTAAACTTTAAATTATTTCGTATGGCCCTTAAATAAAATATAAGCATGTAAAACAACATTTATTTGTGTCCAGACCACATTTATGGTAAAAAGCAATAATTTCTCGACCGCAGGAATTGTTGGAAAATGAAGGTAGGTTTAATGTTAATTTATGTACCGACGGTAACTATCGTTCGTGGTAAGGGTTAATATTTTATGAGCGTCCTTTTTTGTCGTGAAACGTTTTGGCGGCATATGTTTTGATACTTTGCCATTCAATTTTATCCTATAAATATTATAAACGCGAAAGTTTGTAAGAATGTGTGTATGGATGTATGTTTGTTACTCTTTCACACAAAAACTACTGAAACGATTTTGATGAAACTTTACAGTAATACTCGTATAGCTTACACATCATAATAATACATACGCTATAATTTTAAAGATATAGTGCGAATTATCAAAAAAATAACTATTTTCCATCACCACGCGGGTGAAACCGCGGGCGCAGCTAGTGTTTTCATTTATTCAATATATTTTTTTTTCGCCTACT
This sequence comes from Dendrolimus pini, assembly GCA_949752895.1. Classification (NCBI taxonomy): domain Eukaryota; kingdom Metazoa; phylum Arthropoda; class Insecta; order Lepidoptera; family Lasiocampidae; genus Dendrolimus; species Dendrolimus pini. The sequence continues at coordinate 8,220,646 of OX457150.1, forward strand.
CCTCCGTCATACTTTAAGACAGAGTCTTTTCTTTTCTTGTCTTATTTATGTAATTCTCATACACAAGTGATAATAAAAGGGGGGGGGGGAGTGTACATTTTATATGTTCTTTTCTTTCTTTTCCTATCACCTTTATTCTATATACTTAATTACCTAATATATTCAATATTGGTAAAAATATTGATGTTATTGTCTTTTTGGGAAACCTCTCCAGCCACTCCTCCACCCCCAATTCCATTCGTTAAATTATGTGTGTATGTGTGTGTGTGTGCTTTGCATGTGTGTAACGTGATTGTGTAATTAAAGTAAAAATTGTTTTTAATTAACCATCAAAATAGAGAATTTAACCAATACCATATTTAAAAAAAAGTGTGAGAAAAACAAGGTATATATAATTTCGAACGTTAGTTGCCAATTTTCATCTACAATAACGCTGTTAGAATCTGCAACAAAAAGTTTTACCCTTTCTTTCTCTTTCACCATATCCCAATTACTTGGGGTCGGCACGATAATTATGTCTTTTCCTTCCACACTCCTCTACTCTGACATACATCTGTCACACCATATAAAATCATATCATCCTTCACACAATCCATCCATCTTTTTCTTGGTCTACCTCTACATTTGCACCCGTCTATCTTGTAGTTTAACATTATTTTTGTCACGTGACTTTCATCCCTCCTCATTGTATGCCCATACCAGCTTAATCTTCTTCAACTCAATTTTTCAGTCACGGGTGCAACTTTCAAAGATCTCCTTATGTACTCATTTCTCACCTTATCTATTCTTGTAATAACACTCATCAATATCAACATTCTCATGTCAGCTGAGTGGAGACGTTCGTGGTTTATCACTTTAGTGGTCCAACATACTAAATACCAAACATACAAAGGGCCTTACTTATAATAATCTCGTTAAGAGAGGATTAGCCATCTCTTAAGTAAATAATTTAGTATTACCCTAGTGATTTTATAAAAACTGATATATTTTTATATACAGATTCGTTACCCTTATTCCCGTACTTGTGATGATCAGCTGTTTCAAATGAAAATTGCCATCTTGCCTCTTTCTTAACAGTCACTTAAACTACCTCTCGATGTTGGTTATTTTTGACAGTTATTTATGAGTTACTTTACCACCTTATCCTTAAGAGGAGTTTATGGGTGAGATTTTCACAAATCAGTTGCTGGACAGTTTTTTAAAATTTAACCAACGATTATAAGTAAGGCCATAAATGTTTAAATTTAGAACATAGATGTTCTTTTGTTTTTAATGTGCCCCCCCCCCCCCCATTATTATTAAAATCGTCATTATGTCACACACGTGCAGTTTCCTGTAATAATTAAAATAAATACAGTCCACCAGAAATTCATATTTGAAGAAGTGTTTAACACATGCATTGAACCGTTACCTGCATTTCCGTGACATAGAACACTAACATTGTCCCAGATGTAGCTTTGACATTATACGAGTACATGCACTTGTACAATTCCCCACATCTCGATGTATATGTCAGTATCTTATCTGAGCACATTAGTTTTCTGATTTGTGATAAGATAGTTGTAAATGTATAAGATTAATATTAAATATATATTTGTGCTCACGTCGTTATTTGCATATATTGTGATAGCATATACCCTCAACACAATAGGGTCAATCCACACTGACGCAGAGTGGAAGCGTCAATCTAAAAATCATAATTGAGGTGGTAGCCCATGCTGGGATCCATTATCTTCTTTACGGCTCTTAGGGTCTTGGTGTGATATTACTCTCTCACAGAATATCAACGTGAAACGGTTAGCATTCAGCTAATAGTGTTTCGTATGGTGTGTGAAAGTTACGGTGGCCTACTCCCATATAGCATCTCCCAATCCTATTTCCTCTATTATATCCCTATCTATCCCATAAAGGATAGAGGGATGATCCTCTGTGTATTGTATTGTATTGGTAGTCAAGATCGTTAGAGCGATATTAATTTATAAGAAAGTAACTTACTTATGAAGTATGTTATTAAATTTTAATTATCGCAACCGAAATTTAAAACTAATTACAATATACGCTTATTAATTACTAACTGAGCCCGCGACGTCGTCCGCGTGGAATTTGTTTTCAGAACCCCCGATTTTAAAACGTTCTTCATTTTTTCGGGTAATTTTTTTACACCTTGGGATACATTATTGGACTTTTAGTAAGGATACCTAATTTTTTGAAAGTATAATATAGCCTATAGCCTTCCTAGATAGATTCTTGAGGTTCTTGAGATTAGCGCGTTCAAACAAACAAACAAACTCTTCAGCTTTATAATACTAATATAGATGAGTCTATGTAGGCCTGATGTACACTGCTTACTGCTTTGGTCATGCATCCTCCCCCGGTGCCATCATCCCATCCCCGGCTGCCTGTGCGGTCTTTAGACCAATCATCCGTTTCACCGGTAATGGGTAATGGCAGCATTTATGTTCGCACGATGATGACGCGACCTTGGGCATGATGCATAATTAACTATGTATATAAATATGTATTTAGTTATATGTAGTTATGCCCCAAACCGCGTCGTAAATATATAAATATTTAATTCTCAAATTAGTTTAAGTATCATCAGTTACAATCTATTGCCTTTTTCCTGCACCACCTACGTTGCCAGATTAGCTAACACTTTAATTTTAGTTGCCTGGAAGAGACCGCTTTGTGCAATAAGGCCGCCTATTGTATTGCCTAGAAAATATTGTATGGTTGTTTTTGTTATTGAATATTTTGGTGTTATCTCTCTATCTAATGCCCGTAATCTCCTATCTCATTACCCTCTAACCTCTGTCCCACAACCTTTATTCCATTCCCTCTATCTTATACCCTCTATTCCATACCCTCTTCAATCCCTCTATTCCCCCCTAAAGGCTAATCACTACATCTCTCGTCTGTCTTTTCGCCCGCTTCCAACAATAAAAAAGCCAATAGATTGGAGAATTGTCAAAAAGTTGAAATGGTACAGATTTAAAAATACTTTATTAAGATAAGTAAAGGTATCAAAGAAACTCTTTGATACCACCCGTCATCAGAAGGCTGGTTCGTATTTCGCGCAACGAATCAGCATTGCCATACAGCGTTGCAATGCAGCCACCCTTCTGGGCACGCTCCCCTCTGGCAGCGATTTGTTACGTTCTTTATATTTATTTATTTATAATTTAGTTTATTTTTAAGTATTTAGTTAAGTTATTCCCATTGTATAATATTTACGTTGAATTTAAGTAAAGGTTAAATTTTGCAAAATTTTCTAATTAAAAAAATTACAAATTATAATATCATATAATTCTAAACATGCCGTGTCAGTACATTGAAGCTATTAAAAAAAACTACGATTGACAGTATAAACGATGAAGATAACGCTGAATTTTTTTATAGATTTCTTGTCTGATTATTCGGGATTCAAGTAAAAACTACTGGGCCGAATTGGATGCGGTATGCGCTGCTCGAAGCAAATTCTTAGACTTTAAATCTGCGCTACTTCTTATCCTGGGAGTCCTGGGAATTATTTAAAATGACCAGAAAAAAAAAACAATTTTCTTGTGATTTTTTCATTGATATTTCAAATTTTATGTAATAAAATGTGTGATATTTTTTATCCCGGGAATCCCGCGGGAATTTACCCGGGAGTGATTTAAAGTTTTTCCGATGCACAGAAATTAGCTCATTGCGACACGAAGTGGAAAAACGAAACAAACAAAACTGTAATTAACAAACTGCAAAACTGCAACTCTTTATATTTCAATAACGAATAACTACTTAACGAGAACCGGAAGTGAGTTATGCGGGCTGCAGCTTAGCTAGTATTTGAGTATGGTCCCACTTGTAGCTAGTAGCGGGTTTTATATACACACTAAAGTTAACCTCTAGTGCGTGTCTCTTGTTTATAGAGCAAGTGCTAAAGGTTATAATATAACCTTATATTACATTTTATAAAGTTGTGTGTTTGTAAAAAAGAGACTGTCAGTCCCTTTTCGGGGGCGGCATGTTTGGTGTTAACTTAGCTGTTTTCACTACTGTCGCGTTGTTAGTCCAACTCAGTATAAAAATACACCTTATGCAGTTAGCACGTATTTCATTTATTCCCATAAAAGTGTTTAAGTAAAAATAGATCTAAAGTACCACAACATATGTATTTGCCCACGGAAGATTCACTTGCATTTTATATCGCTAATTATACCATCCCCCGTCTATCTGTCAACAAAATAAATTACAAAACTTGACCAAAAAGGCCAAAATGGTCTAAATGACCAAAAGACCACAGTGACCGACATTGCTAAAATGACGGAATAGGCAAAAACGACCAAAAAGGCCAAAATGACCAAAAAGGTCAAAATGATCAAAAAGGCCAAAATGACCAAAAAGGTCAAAATGATCAAAAAGGCCGAAATGACCAAATAGGCCAAAATGACCAAAAAGGAAAAAATACCAAAAAGGCCAAAATGACCAAAAAGGCCAAAATGACCAAATAGGCCAAAATGACCAAATAGGCCAAAATGACCAAAAAGGTCAAAATGATCATAAAGGCCAAAATGACCAAATAGGCCAAAATGATCAAAAAGGCCAAAATGATCAAATAGGCCAAAATTACCAAAAAGATCAAAATGATCAAAAAGGCCAAAATGACCAAAAAGGCCAAAATTACCAAATAGGCCAAAATTACCAAAAAGGCCAAAATGAAAATTATCCCTTGTCCATCCTCAGTATTTAATTTACATACGTACCGAATTTCAGCCAAATCGGTCCAGTAGTTTTTCCGTAAAAGCATAACAAACAAACAGACAAATATCATGTTATCCCGGAAACTATCCCATTTTTCGCGATAAAAAGTATCCTATGTTCATCCTCGGTATCGAAAATATATATATACTGAGTTTCAGCCAAATCGGTCCAGTAGTTTTTACGTGAAAACGGAACAGACAGACAGACAGACAGACAGTTACTTTCGCATTTATAATATTAATAGGGATGTTTTTAAACCCTATCTATACATATAATAAAACTGTAGAAGTGGAATTTCTGTACAATTAAAAAAATATGCTAAAAACCGAGTCAGGAGAATGTAAGAAGTAAAATGGAAGTAATTTAGATTTTTTTTCAAATTTTTTGTTTCTGTTTGTCTGTTTGTACCGGCTTATTTCCAAAACGACTGGATCGATTTAAATGAAATTTTGTATGGTGGTAGCTTATATATCTGGTGAACATATAAGATACTTTTGATCCCGAAAAATTAAAGAGTTCCCGTGGGATGGTTAAAAAAACTTTCCACACGGACGAAGTCGCAAGCAGAAGCTAGTTACTAATAAAATTCTAGTATCTGTTTATTTGATAGATACTGAATAGAGTGCATCATTTCGCTATCTATGCTATAATTATTTTCGTCATTCGCTTGCTCGTTCTTACTTACTTAATTTTGTATCTCCAAATCCAAGATAATCAAGTCAAATACATGATGTCACAACCTTCGATTATGATGTCAAAATAAATATTGAATAAAAATATTTACTGCATTGCAGAGGTTTTAGGTTCGATTTTTGACATCCGCAAACAAAGTTTCCGTTGTTATGATCTAGGTGTATAGACCTCAGAATAATTGTCCCAGCGACACGACCCGGCATCGCACAGGTAGTTTATGGATTTTTTTACACCTTGGGTTACATTATTGAAGTTTTAGATACTGCGGGATAATGTAGCATTCTAACGGCGTAAGAATTTTTGAAATCGGTCTATTAGTTTTTGAGGTTATTCGTTAGAAACGTACAAAAATACAGATCTTTTTTTTTAATTTACTTTGCTTGGAGTATATCTCTATCTGCCGATTATTTATTTATCTCTTTCTCTTTGCGATTTGATTCCAGGTTTTTTTTATTTTTAAAAACAAAATACGTTGTACTCCTACAACGTTTTTTGTAAATATAGACAAATATCGCTCTAATTGGCGCCACACAGCAATCTAACGATCAATTTTGACCGAGAGTTTTTGGCGAGAACTGAAAGGAGACGTTGTGCTATGCAGATTTATTTTCTAAAAATGTGTAAAATTACTCTAAAATGAACAATAGTTGTAGGATATTGATAGTTTTTGAGTAGTAGTTATGTGTTTTGTGAGAAATGTGAACTGTATAGTCAAATGTGGCCTTTTGAGTTGTCACAAGAACTCCGTTAAATGGCACTAGCTGATTACCTACAGTTCAGCTGTGCTACACATAGGCTTAAGAAAATGAAGAAACTATATTATAAACTAAGATATGGCTTAAAGGCCTAGCTGCCAAGCCATAAACCTAAATAAATAAATCAATTTTGACCAAAAGTTACATAGGAGCGAACTGAAAACTTTTATCGTACTTCCATTAAATCCGCATAGATACGATGTAGGATTACAAGTGTTACAAGTTGCTTGTTGAACCAACTAATGTTCCAACAAATAACTCTGTTCGATTAGTTAGTAAAGTTGTTGATAAATGTTTGAGGATGATATTTAGGTATCCGAATGTGCCAAACCTAGACTATGTAAAGTAATAAACCTTTATATCATATTATTATGGCCGACAAAGACAAATTCACATCTGCAGTTTATTACCTTTCGGCATTTGGACTTCTTTTGTTATCTTTGTGTTTGAAATTTGTCATTATAAAAACAGCCCATTGTGTATTGTTGTGATTCTTGGAAATTCAATCCACGCGGTCGTGTTGACATATTGTATTTGTACAGTATAAAGCAATGCCCCAACGGAGGGGTGAGGCAGTCGAGGAATAGGCACAAGCGAAGCAAGACGTGTGTACTACATTCGGTAATCTATTTCGCGACGGACTTTGCGCGTGTTATTATATTTGTACCTGTGTTATACGTGTTTGTATAGTTCTAATAAACTCTATAGTAATTCCAACGGCATTTATTTTAATTCGAGTCCAGTAGCTCGTAACAATAGCTTAATTGAAAAGATATTGATCTTTTAAATACTTCTTAGGTTATACATAAGGGGTGTGAAGCCCAACCCATAACTCAGAATATTGATAGTTTTATCTGCCATCTGGCGTCACTTAATCTTGCGGTCCGGAAGAACCCTAATTTTATGCTCGACGGGTTCCACAGATAATCTGTTTTAGTTCGAAACCCGAGTGGCTTATCAATGCTGAACTTTGTTCTGTAGAATATGTATAACAAGTTATTATAGGTAGTAATACTGCTGCTTGTGTTAGTACCTAATAATTTCATTTATAACTTTTATTTACCTATCTTTAATATTATAAAATTCTAAAAACGCCATGTCTAAGATATTCAAGAAAAAAAACAACTGGAATACACTATATAAAAGATAAAGAACACGATGCATTTTTTTTAATTTCTTTCGTTTGTCCGAGATTCACGTAAAAACTACTGGACTGATTTCGATGCGGTTTTCGCTGACAGCAAAGTCTTAGACTTAAAATCGGCGATAATTTTTATCCTGGGAATCCTGCGGGAATTTTTCTGGGAACTTCAAAATGTAGGCAATATTAATTTTTTGCTTTTAGTTACTCTTGAAACCGATTGCTTTCTTGGTAGAAAATTTCAATTTTATGTTTTTCAAGATTTCAGTGATAATTTTCGTAGTTAAAATGAGGGATTAATCTTACGTTACATATATGTTTCGATACTTACTTATCTACTCACTCCATTGGCCCAGCGACCTAAAGTGAGTCTTGACCTCCTAAACGAGAACATGCCATTTTTCCCGGTCTTGCGTAGTTTCTTGGCAATTATTGGCTCGTAGCTCCTACAGGGGAGATCTATGCTCTGTCTGCCCTCTGCCATTTTTTGTAAAACGGGTGTACTCCCAAACGGTTGAATAAAGCAAGGCGTTAATGAGGACGCCCAGCGAAGTGGGCACAGGTCAGCGTTCGTTATAATAAATTAAAAAAAAACTTACATGGCGTTAAAATAACATCTTATCTTGTAACTTTTAAAATATCGTGTTTCAAAGCATAACACAAAACAATAACTAATGCACTATTTGACTCCTATTACATGTACCGAATTATGACGTCATAGCAGGCATCTCAGTTGATTTGAATGTCCGCTCCCCTACTCGGAATCTCCTTTCTTTAAAGTCAGTTAAAGTGGCTATGGAACCCTAAAAATTACAAGAGGCTCTTGATTATTTTCCACCCTCCTTCCGTATTCGGGTGGATTATCGTCCAGGCCGCGTCGAATATCATATGACATTTTTAAAAGCGAGCTTAACCCAATTTCCTTCACGTTGATGACGCATAACCCGACCAATTTAAGAAATGCGCTCGCATTCAACAATTTGTTACGTAATGTAACAATCATTTTCTTTTGTTATGGTAATATATTTGATATCAGATTGGAGCGGGTAAGAATTGTGTACCTATTAAGACCCCACTGGGCCTCATTTTTATTTTTGGGTGCTTTTTAGTGATCCGTGTATTTAAAATACTGTTACGAGCTACCCAGGACTCGAATTAAAATGCCGTTGGAATTACTATAGAGTTTATTAGAACTGTACAAACACGTATAAAACAGGCACAAATATAACTGGATACAACCAGTACTCACTGCACGATTCAATAACACGCGCAGAGTCCGTCACTATGTCGCTCTTCGAATGTACTACACACGTCTTACTCGTATCGTAGTCGTCGCTTGACTGCCGCACCCCTCCGTTCGGGCATTGTTTTATACTAAACTGTATAATATCGACAAATAGCCGCGTTCACTGAGTTAATCCGCACACCTGGCAAGCTTCGACGCAATAACAACAGGGATTAGTTCGACAGTAATGACGGCCATAAAAAAGTACGATAACAATAGGATATTTTTCTTAATTGCAAATTTTAAATACGCAGTAAACAAAAGAACTCCGTACGCAGGAAAGCTAATAAACTGCGTTTTACGACAGCCAGGTGTGCGCATTTCTTTGTCGGTATGTAACAATACGTTATGTTTCCAATAGAAAACAATGGGTGATTATGTTTATTTATACAGATTCCGGCTAAACAACAAAGAGACTGAAAACACTTCTTTAAAAAATATCAGTATGGCAACTCCTAATTGATCATAGATTAATAAAGAAAAAATTTTAAGTTCTGATGGTTCACTTCCCCCTCCGCCATATATCTGTCCCCTCCAAAAGATTAAGAAATAGACGGCCTTTGTGGTTGACAGGGCTAGGCCTTACCGGTGGAGGGTGTGGCTGATATATCCTGCCTGTATTAGATGCATCGTCTCTTAACTGTTGTGTTTATTTAAGTTATTTTCAATCGCTCATTTTAAATTTTAAAGATAATAACTGTAGCAGCGAAAGGTATAGGTTAAATGATACTGTTACATCCTAGACACCGAAAAAGACAAATTCACACATACATACCTATTGAAACACATTTTATTACCTTTCGGCATTTGGACTTCCTTTGTGTACTTTGTGTTTAAAATTTGTGATAAAGAAAAAAACAGCCCATTGTGTATTGTAATCTTTTACGGCCTATTGCTGTATTGTGATCACTGCCAGGTGTCTCGGATTTAAAGTGCAGGCTTATTCTAGGAAATTCAGCCACGCAGACATATTGCATCTGTGCAGTATAAAGCAATGCCCCAATTGAAAGATCGGCAGTCGAGCGATAACCACAAGCAAGACGTGTGTACTACAATCGGGAATATTTTAGTGACGGACTTTGCGCGTTTTATGGAATAACGACCTTCTGCATTATGTTTGGACTTATTGTGTTAGGTTATATTTGTACCCGTGTTATACGTGTTTGTATAGTTCTCATAAACTCTATAATAATTCCAACGGCATTTTAATTCGAGTCCTGCAACTCGTAACAATACTTTAGATGACAGAGAGTATTATTCACTGTCGAGTGCTTATATGAACTAAAGTGTACTAATTTATTTTGGCAACGGTAATCTTAAGTACAAATATTAACAAGTCGTACAGCTAGTACAATATATAGCACAGTGTGTGAGCGGGACGGATGATGTGCGAGCGAGATAGAGCAACTATTAATATGAACCTGCGGAACCCATAATTCTCATGTCGTAATACACTTGACTAGTTCATGTATTTTTCGTTTACTTTTTGTATAAGTATGTTCTGAGTTGTTCTGAGCACGAGAAGTAAACATTAATCAATTTACCGAATTTAAAAAAAAAACACACATTTTGTTTACAATCTGGGATTGATTAACGATCGATTTAGGGTTATTTAAATGATTAATTAATTATTTTTGAAAATTGAGTTTTTGAATCTTGAAGAGTGTTTTACTATTTAGTTTTATTTTCAAAACTTTATCAAAAAGTTAACAGTTGATGTAGACTATAATTTTTAAACAAGGATTATGTGAGCTTCGTATTACTTGTCAGTTTCGAAAAGTGTCAGTTAATATTAAAGCTTAAATAAACGATCTGAAGTGGCCGATTCCTATATCTTACTATTGGCTGAATTATGACATCACTTGTAGGGAGCTTATGTCCCATTTTAACCAAAAGTAAGTAAGGCGAACGAACGGTTGATAAGATAGGAACAGGCCATAAGTTCTGTAATGAACGTAATGTTATGTTATGGCGGTATACTTTAGACCAGGCCATCCAGTCGGGCAAATGCCCTACCACCTTGCTGTGGGTTGTTTTTTCGTCTTTTACGACAAGCCGCCCGGCCGCAGGAAATTGTATTTTTTCTCCATTCCTGCACGGATAAAAAGGAAATTAAGTGTCTCCTAAATAATAATATGGATTTTTGCTTCTTTATACTTTCAGGTAATTTATTGTATATTACTGGTGCCATACATAAATGTAATTCATAACATTATTCTTCTTTATCGGTTATCCGCGAATTCTCTATATCATTATCTCTCTATGCTTTGAACCAATAAATCAGAACCATCCGTTTTCAAAGTCGGTTGCGGGGCGGCCATTAAATTCAAAGCCCCGTGACCCGGAGCGCTAAAAGCTTGCTCCGGGTAACTTTAACCGACTGCACCGAAATGGAGTGTTGATTTCACAATCACGGCTCTAATTGTCCAAAGTTGGAGTTATGCCAAAATATAATAATTCCCAGTTATAATGATTATGGAAATATCTCTTTTTCAAACTTTCCTATTTTATTAAAAATGGAGGTGTGGCTCAGTACTCGTTTCTCATGCCAATGTTGCGGGTTCGAATCCTAGTCGAAAAGTATATACTGGTTACGCGATTTCACTGACATTAAACATTTTTATATAAGACTAATGTTGGGATTAAAATTGTGGATAGATTGTATGAATCTTCATCGTCAGCACTTGATAACTGTAACAAGTCATAAAATTAAGTTTTTTTCTTATTGCATGAGTTTAGATTGCAGACAAGCTACCCACCCGATGGAAAGCGAAGAAACACCACATTCTCCAGGTGGTAAAGAATTTTCTTGTCTGGATGACCAACATACCTGGCATAGAGGATATCGTCGTAACAACCTTGAGTTGTGTACGGTAACGGATCAGGCTCTAGTCTCCCTTTAGAAAGCATCATCACATTGATAGCAACAATTGTCCATAGCCGATGATAACCGCCTTACATCGCGGCTTGGCAGGTTTGACACATCGGTTCTCCCATACCTAGACTACGTAAACTAAGAAACCTTTATAGCATATAACAGCCCACAACAGTACCACTGCTGGGCTCGGGCCTGCCACTATAGAGGGAACGGACCATATACCCCCTACGCTTGTCCAAGGCGGCTTGGCAGGTTTGACACATCGGTTATGTCGATGTGCAGGTTGCAACACGATGTTTTCTTTCACTGCTGTTAGTTGTTAGCGCGTGGTAATTGTAATAAAAACTGGCTAGTAGTGCATGCGTCATGCCAGGATCGAACCCGCGCCCTTTGAGCTTGGAATGCGTTAGCCATTATGCTACCACAATTTTTTGTATGGTTATTTTATTATATTGTTTATAACAGGGGACGTTTATGACACAACGTATCCGATAGTTTAACTAGCTGTTAAGTTATCATGGTAAGGTGATGCGTGAACAAAGTTGGGGGCAAATACTGTTTAAGTTAATAACCGAGCAAATTGAGTTACGCCAAACAAGACTTCCGCACGCAGTGGGAGCATGTGTGTGCCAAATCAAATAATGGCGTATAGGGAAGGGAAATTAGGGTATATTAGCTACACAGTAAGAGAATACGCATGCTATCAGTATAACAAGGAAATGCCTGTAACTTTGCCTGAGGCTTTTAAAATATTGGTATAATTTTATGTGATGTTCGTAGAAGAAGCATTGTGCATGGCATGAAAGTAATTAAAGAGACTTACAGATTTTTTTGAAGTCATTAACATAGTGTACAGAAACAATTTGGGGTCGCAAACAACTGCTGTAGTATTAAAGTGTGTTGCAATTAGCGCCCACTTCAAGCCAACTCGTTTGTGGAACAATTAAAAAAAAAGGAAATTGTTATAAAATTTGTACATTTTCGTGTTAATATTTGTAATGTATGTGGAAATACATAGATGTGTGAATGGGTGTACATAAATATATACATACATAAATGTCTATGTATATTTTTATGTATGTACATATGTATGTGGTGCGTATGTGTAATGTATGTAAGTAATATAAACGTAGTTGAAACATCAGCTTTGAGAAGTAACTGTCAAAACTAGTGGTCGCCCAGTGGACGAAATTCGACCATAATTAATTTAAATTATACGTTTGAACATTATTAAGTTTCTGTTGTCATAGACTATACTTTATAATGACAGATTTTGCCAAGGTTACAGTTAATTTGACTTTAACATATGCGTGTGTCTGACATGGTAGTGTGCGTAATTTCTTTTTTATTATGTATTTTTTATGCATAATTTAAAAAAAATAATAGCATTCTGCACTCCTTTATAAAAACTATAATTGTTCGGAATTATATACTCCTTCGTCGGCGCAATTTTCGTAAAAATGGGTACAAAGTTTGCTTCACGTCTTAATATAATGAGCATCGGTCAACATTTTTTGTAAAAATAAGTCTTGCCCTAGATATATCTGCAGGTTTTTATCATTTACATTACACAATTTGCGAATATATTCATGGAAGGACTGAATTGGTTTTAGTTTTTAAACAAAACGATCAGAGCTGGGCAATATACATGATTTTTTTATTGCAATACAAAATACTATCTCGCAGCTATGTAAAATACGAAATACAAAATACTTTTAAGACGTGTATTTGAAATACAAAATACAGTATTTATACTATTTGTATTTACAATACAAAATAAACATTACAAAATATATAGTGTTAGGTTATGTAAATAGAATACTCACAAAAATTAAAGGATGATTATGAAATTGCCGTTTTTTCTGAAATAAGTTAACGTAATTTTTTTATATATTTTTTTCTACTAATCAAACTAATCACCTGTAGGGGTGATTAGTTCGATGCATCTTTGCCATCGCAATGGCAGTTTTTTGGTGCCCTTGTGGTCTATGCAATATCGGCGACGGTGACGTGAGATATTACGTTATCGTCGGGACAGTGCGTCGTTAGTTGTGCGTGTAGGGGCAACCCTGCGGAGAAAAATAACGTACGTACTGGTGTTTACTTCCAATCCTAAGTGCGGACGCTCGTACGTTACATTATGATAATTTATATTTAGATATAAGTTTTATTTTTTCTGTAAATGTAGTAGAACAAAAAGAAGTTATTTTTATAGAATGATAATTTGTTGTATATAATGTGTTAAAATTATCATAAAAACACGCGCACCTTTTATAACTATATTTTTCTTTTTCTTACTTATGCAAATACTTAACTAGTGGGGGCGTGAGCCTCGTCAACTGTATCGTGTAACCAAAACAGTGGCCTGTATTTAGAGCAACGCATTATCATTGCCATACAGCGTGAAAATCCGTCCAGCATTTTCAGAACGCTCCCCATCGACTGTGACCTGGAATCAATTATTCTTTTATTTATTTTAATATTTAAAAAAAAAGCTTTATGTAAATAACGGTAATAATATGTTGTAAATAAAGGTCAAGTAGCATAAGTACAAATAATGTAAAAATAACGCAATTAATTACAACAAACATACAGAAGAAAGCTGCTACTTCAATGATACAAAAATACACATGTGTGAAAAAGTAAAATTAGACACGATTCCGTTTTATCGAGGTTTTTCCTCGTCATTTGCGAGTTCATATTACCATTAATACTTTTTCAATATTCATTCAAAGCTTAGATACAGAAGCGCAATGCGTTTTGTATCCGCATGTCGACGGCGACTAGCAAGATATTTTCCCTGAATTTTTTTGTACAACTGCTCCATGTTAGGATTTATCCGTGTAGGAACAGGGAACGAATAAAATTTCCTGCGGGAAGGTGGCCTGTCGTAAGAGGCGGTTAAACAACCCACACCCAGGTAGTAGGTAGGATATTTGTCCATCTGGATAGCTTAAACCCAAGGGCTGTATATCTAGAGTAAGCCGCCATAACAACCTTAGGTTGTGTTCCGGTAGCACATTGGTGATACCTCTGGTGTTATAAATGTGCATGGGCCATGGTAACCATTTCCCATCAGGTGGTCCGCCTACCTATCTGCTGAACACACGCAATATAATAAAAGACTTGCAACCGGTTTAAAATATTGTTAATAACCGGTTTGAGTTGCAGGCTACTAACGGGGTCCACAGGTGGCGGGTAGTGGAACGACCATTAGATATGGTGGTCAGCTATGAATAGGTTGTATAAACAGTCCCCGACCCAGCAACGGCGAAATCAACAGGGCGTAGTGGGTAGTTCGGTGGAACGAGCTATCCTAGAAAAAAAACTACAAAATCCCTATGACGATTTTGACGTGGTGAAGTACAAAAAAACGCCGCCACCAAATAAGCTTTCCTCTCCCTGGTATCGGGCAGCAGCAATACCAGGATGCATAGAAGACTGAAGAGAAGGGCTCTAGAAAGGCTTCTATCCAATTATTAATGGACGAAATACTGTCTGTTAAGCTGCGGTGTGGAAGGCAAGTTGGGAAACCACCGCACAAATATATCCCTAATATGGAGAAATATGGAAGAACCGGTTTATATCAGAGGTGCTGCCAAAAAGCTGCTGCCCTTGAAGGAGAAACTGGAACCTGGCCACTGATACAGGAACACAATTCAAAGTTGTTATGGCAGCATACTCTAGACCAGGGGTGGTAACCATCCAGTCGGGAAAATGCCCTACCACCTGGCTATGGGTTGTTTTGTCGCCTCTTACTACAGGCCCCCGGCCGCAGGAATTAGTATCCTTTCTCCGTTCCTGCACGAACAAATACAATACTAATATAATAGTAATACAATGTGATAATGCCATCTATCGTCAGTTGTAACATTAAAATACGTGTAATACCTCTAATCCTGGTTGCAAAGTAAAAGAAAGCATTGTAATAATGTATGTAATAATTCATGCTTAAAAAAACGTATTTTGGCTCTCCTGCTAAGTTCACTTCTTTGGATAACGTCAGTATTAGATTAAGCGTGCGATATGCTAAACAAATGGCCATATGAGAGTAGGACTTGTATAAACAGATTCATTTACATATAAATATAATGCGGATATAACGGTCTTAAACGAATTTCAAGTTTAAAAAAAAATACAAACCAAACACAAATAGTGTACAGAGCCATATTCAAAAAAGAAAAAGTATCCAAAGCTTCGAACCGGTTTTAATCAGTTATAATCGGTTTTAATTCTAATGTGCATATTGTTACAATTGCCACGTGCTAACAACGGTGAAGGAAAACATCGTGACGCAACCTGCACATCGAGATAACCGATGTGTCAAACCTGCCAAGCCGCCTTGGACAATCGTGGCGGGGATATTGTCTTTTACTGTTAAAATGAGGTCGTGTAACTTGGCACTGGCACCTCAGAAGTCATGTTACATTCGAATTGTTTTGACACCATGTTTTTGATGTATTCTTCTGTCTTCTTATGTCTTAATTTTGTCTGTCGTGTATTACTTACATTATAGTATATTAATATCCTTGTGTGCTTATTTTAATAACAGATAACAGACCACTACCGATCCTAATTTATCTACAGTTACCCCTATAATGGGAGGCCCGAGCCAAGCAGTGGGACATTTATGTTATATAACCGGTTTTCATCAAATATTTCTTTCGGAGTGAAAACCTTGAAAAGAGCGTTATATACACTTGAATTAACCGGTTTATTCCGCGAGAAGGCAAGTATCATTCGATCTTTCACAACGTATATTTGGATATGATTGAAAACTTGCTTTAGCAGATGACTGCGCTTAAAGGCAAAAACCGTTCGACATCTGTCGAAACCAGTTTATTCAACAAAACCTATTTAAGGAACTTCTGTTACCAAAAACCGTTTGTTTGAAATTAAAGTTAGAAGAAACCCGAAAACATTTTATCCGTGCAGGATCGGAGAAAGAATACAATTTCCTGTGGCCGGGTGGCCTGTCGTAAGAAGCGACAAAACAACTCACAGCCAGGTGGTAACGCATTTGCCCGACTGGATGATTACCATCCCTGGTGTAATCTATGTCGCCATAACAACTTTGATTTGTGTTCCGGTTGTAGTGACCAGGTTCCAGCCTCCTATAAGAGAGCAGCAGCCCATTTGTAGCACCTTTGGTGTTGTAAATGTCCATAGGCGATGGTAACGCTTTCCGTCAAGTGGGCCATCTGCCTGTCTGCTGAACTCCTGCAATAAAAAAAAAAGTTTGTAAACGTTGAAAAAGTAGAACCGGTTATATCCGGTTCGTTTCTTTTACCGTTTTCCAAGCCTTGAAAGTATCTTAAATATAGTAAATTACAATCGTATTGCATTTAAATTCCAATTTACGTAACAGCGGTTTTTACGCGCATTTTAATTGAAACGTCCCATAAATAGACACTTGAATTCAAATAACTTTTAATATTATGTAACAGGGATTTAATGGCGCAATAACTCCCGAATAACTTACTTACAAAACAAATGAATGTTAATCAATAAACATAAAATTGTAATAAATACGTTCATTATGTATTTGGATCTGAAGTAAACAAAACAAACTAATGGAAAACGCTTCTGGATTTGGCCACAGTGTTTGAATTTTTGTAGTGGTGAAAGACTGCAGATGGTTTTGTTACTGAAAATATTTTAAATATGTAAAATGTCAATCATCTTATATATCATACTAATATATAAAGCTGAAGCGTTTGTTTGTTTGCTTGAACGCGTAATCTCAGGAACTACTGATTTGAAAAATTCTTTCAGTGTTAGATAGCCCATTCATCGAGGAGGGGTATATATTGTGGCGACATTAGTGCCAACATAAAAACAAGCATGCAAGCGCGGAATCAATAATTGTAAAACATGAGAGTGAGTGTGTGATTAAACGTGTACGACGCAACTTCTCTTTCATTAACCCGTACACCACTCAACGGCCGCAACCATCATCTCATCACCATCACACATCATCACCCCCTCAATATCATTACACTAAGACCAATAGCAGTGAAGCATCAATGAAGTATGTTTCAATTTTTTTTTAACATGGTTCAAAAATTTTTTTTATTGTGTTTTTGTTTATTTACATTTTGTTTTATTAATATATTAAATTTAAAGTCTTTTGTGAATTCTGAATATATATTTTGTGTTTAACAGCTTATTGTATGTTTCTACTTAATTTATATGTATTAACTGTTTGTAATATTTATATTAGACGTATGTAAGGTGAGTGACATGTGTGATTTACAACAATATTATGTAGTACTGAAATGGGTTGTAATGAATAAAAAGGTTCTGTTTATCGCAGACACTTTTTTGTAACTATGCCACGCGGATGAAGTCGCGGGCAGAAGCTAGTCGTTCATAATTCTATACTTACAGGAAATCTTTATTTATTTCAATAATAGGTTCCCTCTCCAAGTGTATGACGGTTGCATAAGATAGTAAGAAACTGTCAAACGCAAAATTAAAACTATAAAAAAATTACACACAATTTGCTTTTTACATGTATTGAATTCTATAGAATGCTAGTTATTTTGATTTTTCGATGTTATGATTAAAACATCAACTGATCGTTACTTGGTTTTCGTAACAGATTTTTTTATATTTTTTCTGAAGAACTGCAAATACGCTGACGGCCCAACTATGATGGAAAGTGGTTACCGTAGAAAGTGTTTACCGTCGCATATGGACATTAGCAATATCAGAGTGCTGCCAATAATGCCGGCCTCGAAGCAAAACTTACTAAAAGCTGGTTAATACACTTGTGCAAAATAAGAGGCTCTTGTCAATATATATAATTTATACTTTTTTTACCTACACTGTGGCTAACGTAAGAGACCTCATTTCCTTAAGCTGTATTGAAAAAGATAAAATTTCTTTTAGTCACTAATGAGTCAATACAAAGTTTAAGCCCACCTTTATACTCAATAGAATCCAACTTATTTACATTAAGACAGTATAAGGCTTCACATTCACATACGAGAAACTAATCGCTTATTTTTTTTAAAGGCCACTTGCATAAGGTTTCTTAAATTTATTTAAGAAACACAAAACGTATTTAATATCCTTAAATATAATTACCGTCTTGAACAAGGCAAAATTTGCCGCTAAATATGTTTAAAGAACTGTCAATACGTTTTGTGTAAAACGTATTTAGGCAACATAATATGATTAACTAATTATATTTAAAGGCGATCGTTATGCAAGTGGCCCTAAATGTATTGAAAGTCAGATTGTGCAAAATGTTTACATCACACAGAGGATTCGCGGTAGATCACATTGCTTTATATAAAGTTCATAATTCTCTGTAACGCCATCTACTTATTTCGGATTTGGGGTTTTCAACGTTCCTTTTTTCACTAGGTGAATTTAACCTTTATCAACAATTCGGAGTTCTTGATGTTGTGATGTGTCATTTTATATTCACATTTTTTTTACTTTAAATATTTGTAGGTTTTTTTACATAAATTGTGTGTCTGGGTCGAAAATTTCTCTATTTTAGTAAAATAATATGAATTTTCTAGTCGTCATGAGAACTTCGTAGCTTGGTGTTAGTTGGAGCATATAATTTGCCGGGGAGCCTATAACTAGAGTAGGGTGGTGACCCTAGTCATATAGGTGTACCATTTGTATAATCCTTTTTTTGAAGATTTTTGACTAGACCCTAGCTAGATACACAAATAATACAAAACCTTATTTTAAAAAAAGATGAAAGTTTCGAAATGTTTCTATGAAAATTAATACACATGTCTCGACTAATCGTAAGTTTATGCCCACCCTTATGTCTATAGGCGGTCATCTCCGTACCGGCTTTACGAGATGTTGCCACCATAAAATCAGTAAAACGTTACCTTTGTGTATAAAATCATTATTTCAAAACAGGCTAAGTGATATCCTGATGTAATTCCAAGTAAGCTTATACTCGTATAGGGCTGCGACTAGTAAATAAGAAATAGCGGGAAAATACATGCAATGACTGAAGATGTCCAACATGTTCTATGGAATGTTGTGAATATTGGGGGTATATAGTCAATTCCCTGATAAATGGGAGGCTCGAGCCCAGCAGTGAAATGTTTATAGGCTGTTAGTATTGTTACGTGCGAACGGGGGTACACACTTAGGATTGGAAGAAAACACCAGTTTTTAACTAAACGCTTTTATTGACTTGCACAGCCGCACGCAATACCTCTCTACAGAGTTTTCCCTATACGCACGACTAACGATGCAAAGTCCCGACGACAAGGTGTCTCGCTCACAATACCGTCGCCGATATTGCGTAGACCACCTCCTGCTACTGCAGTGCTCACCTCCGATATTGCCGCGTGTAGCTCGCTTCTGGTTCGTCTCTCGAACCACGCTACAATCCTTCTTCATTTAACTGATCACTAAACTTGTCACTAAATTCACCACTTAACCCGTCATGGTCTTCTATTAAACTTCTCTTCCAACTCTTCCGTATCGCACTTGTCGCTTGACTGTCTTGAACTGAACTCAACTCTAAACTGGCCGGTAGGCGCGCCTTATGCTGCTTATATACCCGGAAGAATTTTCTGGAACCCATAATTTCGTTATCCTTTTTTTTACTATCTGTCCCTTTTTAAACATCTATCTATCTCTGTCTTTTTCTTCCCGAACTTTCTATTCTAGAACTTTCGTTCATCGTCTATCCCTTTCTAAAATATATCCGTCCTTGTCTTTTCCTTCCAGAATTTTCTAGCTTTTTACAAAAGTTCTTAAACTAGATGGATTCACCATCATTCGCCACACTTTAGTAGCAATTAAACCCCATTACAACATAGTCGTTTTCCGTGTTCATTTTCTCACCCCGAGCCACGTATATCACTACCACATCGTACGCTACAGGAGTATAATAAATCGCTCCCGCTCGCGCTCATGAATGAACTCAGCCTTATATTCCGAAGTGTAGGCTCCCAGCGGTGCGACCGCACCAGGTATCCGCTTCGTCGGCTTTAACATTGTTTTCTGCTGTGAAATTGACATTCCGAATTGATAATAACGTCTTATTTCACAGTTGTATTGAGTTTTATTGTGTTTTGTTGAAATATATTGGAATTATTATTTTGATACTAAAATTCATGAAAGCTCATTTGGTTAGTTTATTCGCTTGCTGTCTTCTATCTTCTATCTTCTATATATATATAATGAAAATGGTGTTCGTTTGAGGCTCAATCACGCTTAAACCACTGATCGTATCGACGTGAAACTACCACCATTCGATGCGAAATTTTTCCTAGATGGTTTATGGCTATTTATCTATATATATCTATATCTATCTATATCTATCTATATATATATATATAATGAAAATGGTGTTCGTTTGAGGCTCAATCACGCTTAAACCACTGATCGTATCGACGTGAAACTACCACCATTCGATGCGAAATTTTTCCTAGATGGTTTATGGCTATTTATCTATATATATCTATATACTCGAAAACTACTGGACCGATCATCATGAAACCACAACCAGTCGACGCGGAATTAATCGTAGATGGTTATAGGCTATATATTTTTCAAATTCTATGAGCCCTTTCCCATGTTTTCTCAATTTGTTTGTTTATTAATTTATTTGAATAAGGCGGTACGAAGTTCGCCGAGTCAGCTAGTAGATTGATATACGGTGTTTGGTTCATTTATTTGGTCGCTTCATTATGCGATTGTTGTTGATATGTGGATTAGGTTGTCAGAGAAATCTACACGGATTCAAGAAGTTTTTTTTTTAATATTATTTATTCATGACCATAGAATCAAAGTCTTTCAGTCGGAAACATGTTAATTAATAGGTCTTCGTATAGTAGCGCAGTTGTATTGCAGGCTACAACCGACGCCATTCAATGGAGTTCTTGTGAAAACTCGAAAGATCACATCTGACTATACAGTTCACATTTCTCACAAAAACACATAATTTCTACTCAAAAACTATCAATATCCTGCAAGTATTGTTCATTTTAGAGTAATTATACACATCTTTAGAAAATAAAACTGCACAGCACAACGTCTCCTTTCAGTACCCGCCAAAAACTCCGGATTCAAGAAGACTTTATTGGTGTTGCCACACATAACTAACAATTTTCGTGAGCCCCCTTTGTGTTACCAGTTTAACAAATCAAATTTGCGCAACCTTTAGTGTTGCCACTTACATATTGGTATTATGCTATCACACCTTGTCGTAGACATACGGTGTCCTACTTTGCGGGAAAGGATAGTGCAGGCAGTTTTCGACTGATGGCTAGCGAGAGGCGGTTCAGAAAAAAATGTTTTTTTTATTGCTGAAGCACAGCAGACGGGCTGGCGGCCCAAATGTGATGGAAAGTGGTAACCTTCGCCTATTAGTAGTACCAGAAGTGTTGCCGGCCCTGAAGGAGAAACTGGAATCTGGCTACTGATGCCGGAACGCAACTCGAAGTTGTTATGGCGGCATACTCTAGATTTTAGGTGGTAGCCATCCAGTCGGGCAAATGCCCTACCGCCTGGCAAATAATTGATATTATATACATAAGGTGTATTTAAATTTACGTCGCTGTGGAGTTTATTGCACAGCTTCTTCTCCTTTAATTGTAAATAAAATTCTTTAGAAGCGTTGCTGTAATAAGGTATTTTAATAAATAATGTAATGTAAGTCATGGTAGCGTAATGGCTAGCGCACGCGTCTTAAACTCGGACCCAATGTGCATATTGTCACAATTATCACGTGCTAACAACGGTGAAGGAAACATCGTGATGCACATCGAGATAACCGATGTGTCAAACCTGCCAAGCCGCCTGGACAAGCGAGGCGGGTATACTGTCCGTTCTTCTACAACGGAAGGTCCGATCCCAGCAGTGGGACAATAACTGCCCCACTGCTGGGATCGGACCTCAAACTAAAACTCTGGTATCGGCTGTTATAATTATATTATTATTTATTAATATATAAAAATTAATGTATGTCCTTTATATAATCGTAAACTATACATTTGATCATGTGATGATGTTTAGAAAAGTTGTTGTGCATAAGTCAAAGAAGCTTTCTGAGTTATTCACAATTGGATCCGGTAGGTGGCGCTACTGTCAGCATATCGATTGAAGCTTTTCCAGGCAGGACGACGTCTGCCGAGAAAGCTAGTTTATAATAAATAATCTGTAAGACCTCATGTTTTAATTTTTTTTCTTACTAACTGTGCCCCGTGACTTCGTCGGCGTGAAATATTTTTTTCGCGGATCCCTAAAAAATATGTAGTCTAAGTTACTTCTTCTAACATCAGCTCTCTGCTAGTGCAATTCCCGTCAAAATCTGTCCAGCCGCTTAAGAGATTAGCCGGAACATCCAGTCCAGACCGACAGACACAAATCTAATTATTGTATTTTCGGAATATCCTCGTCCGAGTTATCCCCCCTGATTATTTTCACATTTTTATTTTGAAATTACAAACAGACGCTTCAATTTTTCTGTGTATAAATAATTAACACGTTCATTGCGTTGACATTTCCAAAGAAATTTCATTTTGTGTGTTTGAGATCTATTAGAACTCGCAGTCGACTTATTGCACTACATATGAGACCTAAATAGCCTCATAAAATATTTTGAAAAATAACAAATTTTATTTGGAAAGCGATTATGAATACTTGTTTTCTTTCATATACATAGAAATAAGATGACGAAATAGGAAACTACAAATATGGCAATACCAGTCTTAAGTTAAAAATATGTATATAATTGTTTCATTCCATTCGTGTATCGACGTAGACTGTTGGATATTTGCATAATATTGCATACATAAAACCGACGTGTTAATCCCGCGGGTAAAAGCGTTATAAAGTCGAAACGTGTTAACCGTTATATAGCGGTGAAAGTGTTTTGAAAATTCGATTACTGCACACCGAATACCGAAAATTCGATGTAATATTCCAATTCATCTTATTCGATTGAAAGAAGTGTAATTGTTTCCTAATCATATGTTTAATTTAACTTACACACCTCCCTTATACACTTGCGATTCTTTCATGAATTCCTTAGCCCGGGTTGTCTGGAAGAGATCGCCATAAAGTAAAGCGATAGGGCAGCTTAGTCCTCCTACCTTTAATGTTTTGTGGTTACAACAATAAAGAGTTTTCTATTATATTTTTCTAGTCTTTTTACTATATTAGTCTA
This sequence comes from Dendrolimus pini, assembly GCA_949752895.1. Classification (NCBI taxonomy): domain Eukaryota; kingdom Metazoa; phylum Arthropoda; class Insecta; order Lepidoptera; family Lasiocampidae; genus Dendrolimus; species Dendrolimus pini. Next base: position 8,244,304 of record OX457150.1, read on the forward strand.
GGCTGTTAGAAACAAAGCGGTATTAGACATCCCAATAAACTGTGACACTTCTGGTCGTGATAAAAAATGTTTGAGCCTCCTTGATCCTTGACGGCCTCTGTGGTTGAGCGGGCTAAGTATTAGCCGGCCGAAGTCGTTGGAATGCAGAGGCTCCGGGTTCGATTCCTGGGATGGTAAAATATGGTCTGGGTGTCTGGGATCGTCCCCAGACTGGCCGTTGTATATTACCAATAACACAAGCGTAACTTGCTTATTTTGGGGATATACAATCTGTGTGTTAGTCTGCCGATGATCATGACGATGATGGTTTCGTATAGAATTAAAAATTATTCATATCATGAAGATTGTAAAATGAGTCGATCGCAAGATTAAAAGGTACACTTCTTTTTGTACAATGTTTTAGAATTTATTATATAATGTGTCAAAACTCGATTTTTAATATTATTATATTTTTGTTTCAGGTAAGTCTCAAGCAGCAAATCACTCGACTTGATGATACAAAATAATACGCTTGTCGTAGTACTCAGAATTTGCGAATAAATTGGTAAGTAATAACTCCAGATCCGTATTTTAATACAATCAAAATATATAAGTCCCGAAATAACTCTATTTATTTGTAATAATTGCTGTCCATTTATTTACCATACTACATACCTTGTCTGAATCAAAATGACTCTTTAGTAAAACATGCGTACCTTTCATCAAAGTTGTTTTAGGAAGATGCAGTGGTTTCCTATTGTCTTCTATGTCAGATTGTGTTGAGAGTATTTAGTCCACAAAGCTCCCGTAGCCGCTCCTTGTGGAGACAGGTTATTTTATTGCCGCCTATAATTAATTTTCGCTACTCGAGGACACGTGTAGGGTGTTAAGAATAAATCCTGCAGACGCGAGCAGCATCGATCCTCAATTATGCACTGCCATCAAAGTCACCGTCCTTAGCAGTGAATAATAATTCAAATTCAAATTCATTTATTTATATAAACTTATTTCTAGGCCTTATATAATTATATCTAAAACTTATAGTAATAACACATTTTGAATTAAAATTAAGGCTACAATTTTTTTTTGGCGGCGGTTGCTGCACTAGACTCGAGGTCTGTATCGCGGCACCCAGCACAATTTTATTATAATATAGAAACTTAATTATAATGGAATTATTAATTAATTAATTACTTAACCTAAAACTATGTGTGCGTGCGTGTGTGTGTGCCTGTGTGTGTGTGTTTGTGTTCGTTGTATGTGCCCCTAGTGTTATAGTCGTATTGGTAATAATATTTGTGAGATTCGTAGAAATACAAATTTATCGTAGCCATGCTGGAATCATTATTTTGATTACAGCTCTTAGTGCCAGCTCGATCTGTGTAACACCACTGTCTCACAGAATATTGGCGTCAAACTTAACCTTGAGCTAATCGTGTCTCGTGGGATGAGTGAGAGTTCCGATGTCTCACTTTCCTCTTCCCCCTATCGAACCTTTTCTGTTCCAATCCCATCCCTAGCATCCTCTTGTCTAATCCCTTTATAGAAAGAAAGAAATACTTTATTTGAAGAAATTGCAACGTAATTACACTCTTTATATATTATTATTATACACAGAGCATATTTTGAGAATTTGTACTCCGCATTTTCAGCAAACAAAGTTTACACTCAGCATATTGCTGTGCCGGAATTATATCCAACACAACGCTGATTTTCTATACAAACCTTTCTTTTGGCGAAAGACCAAAACGACCCAATTTTGTTAAATTTTATCTCCCTATCCCATTCAAAATAACACAGCGTTGACTTCGCCACTGGTATTGCAAACGTCAATAGGCGACGGTTACCACTTTCCATGAGCTGGGCCGTCTGCCTCTTTGCCAGATTCCCAGTAAAAGAGAAGAAAGAAAAGTAAATTCTAACATTTTCAATCTTCAAAGCCGTGATAGTGCGCCAGCGAGAATTATTTTCGGCTTTAAACCGAAACCATCGGCGTGTCCCATCACTATACAATATGCAGTAATGTCTGCGAATGCGTGAAATGTGTTGATATTGGAAAATTGACATCGCTTCCATTTTAATGTGTTGCAGTGTAATGTTCATTAGAATTCAATGCATGAAAAGCATTATGCGGAATGGGACGAATATATACAATTTGGTTTAGACTTTGTAGTCTTACAATTCATGTATGTATTTTGTTACTGTAAACGCCCGAACCACAGTAAATCCAAGGGTTAACCAACACGAATTGGTAAATGTCCGGATTTATTTAAAACTAGTTATGCCCGCGAATTTGTCCGCGTTGATTATTTTTTCGCGGAACCCTAAAAAGAGTTGCTTCGGAATGTCCTAGGCCGAATTATCCCCCCTGATATTTATCACATTTTTGTTGTAATATTACAGACATAGACTTCAATTTTATTTCTCTCTATTAATGTATAGAAAATTAAATGGGTATGAAACTAAAACTAATTTAAATAATACAATGAAAAACCAAAAATAAACTAAGTTATAAATAGTACAGGCGATTGTAGACTGTAACAAATCGCTGCCAGGTGGGAGCATGCCCAGAAGGCTAGTTGCATTGCCACGCCGTAGGGCGATGCTTATTCGTTGGGCGAAATATGAGTCAGCCTTCTGATCACGTGTGGCATCGAAGAGTTTCTTGCAAATTTCTTTGAAGAAACTATGCCGATAGACCCCATCGACCTAATGCTTCAACTCCAAACTTTTAAAGTATTATTTAGGGACATTTAAGATAAATAAATGTAATTCATATTCTTTTTATTTTATTTTTTTGTTATTAAAAATCTACGGACTTAAGTTCCGTACCCTTTTTACAACTTAATTACTATGAAAGTTTTTTGAGTTCATACACGCTTATTGTTTATTTTTGTTACTGTGTGTGACATTAATTTAGTGATTTTTGTGTTGAGGTGTATGTATCTTACGAATAACTTATTATATTAATTTATTCTAATTTTAATACTAAATTTATACTAATGTAGAGTGTATCTGTTACATGCTGGTGTTGTGAGAAAGTGCATGTGCAGTGTGTGCCTTATGTCTATACCTTTATATATTATCCTATCTAGTGCCATGTATGGCGCTCTGTTGTTCGTGCCTACCCCGCAAGGGACCTGGCGTGAAGTTATGTATGTATGTAGTGCCATGTATGTTGTTTTTTTCTTTGTGTGCCTGTTATTAATTTTTAGGCTCTTTGTGTGTCATGGTTTGTTTGTGAAGTGTGCGTGTAATGCAGTGGTAGTGCGCGTTGGTGTGAGTAAGTGTATAAGTTTTGTTGTTGGTTGTGTTTTTGAAACACATATGATTCATATTAGTAGTAACGAAGTATCAAAAGTGTTACTATACAAGCTAGTAAAACTTCCACACTACTTTGCACACATTTTATGGTATTAAAGGGTGTAGACGAGGGAGATGAGATGAGGTTTTAAAGGTAACACGTTGAAAAGTAGCATAAAATAACATAGTTGCGATCTAAAAGCTTATTATAGTGTGTTACTTACTTTGGAATTTATGAACAGTTTTTTATTAGTTTCCTGGTCCTATGCAACATGAAAGAAGGACTGAAATGACAATATTAATATTGTTACAACCTAGGCCCCGACAAAGACAAATTCCACGTACAAATCTGTAAAAGCACATTTTATTACCTGTCGGCATTGAACTAATTGTAATACTTTTATGATCGTCTTCTTTTGTTCACTTATTTATTGGCATACGGTTTTAGTTATTGTAGAGAACAGCCGATTGTTCTATTGTACTCGTTTACGGCCGCTTGCGGCTGCATCATTGGTCAGGTGTGCGGATTACGATTACTAGGAAATTGTGTGAACGTTGCCGGGCGGCCACATTAGCATTTCTGAAGTATAAAACGACGGCCTGATTAAGAGAGGTGTTAGTTGAGCTACGACAACGATACGGGCGTGACGTATATACATTCGGGAATATAATAGTGACGGACTTTGCGCGTTTTATTGAATTACGACCTTCATTACGGCATTACGTTTGGATTTGTTGTGTTCGGTTATATTTGTACCTGTGTAATACGTGTTTGTATAGTTCTAATAAACTATATAATAATTGTAACGGCATTTTAATTCGAGTCCCGCAAACTCATAACAATATCTATAACTGCTCTTATCAAATTGCTTAAACGTATTCATACAAAAACAACCGCAATGCTCTAAGAGGAAAGTTTTCGAGCAGTGCGTCCTAAAGTCTTCGAACAGGGCGTCCTCCCCATCCTGACCTACAGGGGCTGGGATGCAGACGCTGCCAGCAGGACTGGTTCGCAAATTCCTAATTGCTCAACGGGTCAAATGTGTGTCAAAACATTATATTACTTGTAATGTGTGTGCTTATTTCGAGCATGTTACGTGAGCTTTAAGCGCGACTGAACAGGTTTGCTTATCAGTATGAGGATTATTATTTAAGAGCATGCTTAAAACTAGCATTGTTATTGCTAGCAAATGTGAACAGCTGTGAAGCGTATTCGTTTTAAGGATGCTTTATTATGAGTCACTTTTATTTTATTTTATTTATGGCTTGGCAACTAGGCCTTTAAGCCAGATCTTAGTTTATAATATACATTTAGTTTCTTCATTTTCTTAAGCCTATGTGTAGCACAGCTGAATTGTAGGTAATCAGCTAGTGCCATTCAACGGAGTTCTTGTGACAACTCAAAAGGCCACATTTGACTATACAGTTCACATTTCTCACAAAACACATAATCACTACTCAAAAACTATCAATATCCTACAACTATTGTTCATTTTAGAGTAATTTTACACATTTTTAGAAAATAAAACTGCACAGCACAACATCACCTTTCAGTTCCCGCCAAAAACTCCCATTATGAGTCACTATTGGAAGATGAGCGTAGTGATGCCCCCAAACCTATTGGTTGCGGTCTACAACGGGGATTTGCAAGCTTATCCTCTTTCATCTGCCTTTAGGCTGCTTCCATCTGTAACATGGCATCTTTGCGGGACGAGACAACCGCTAGTTATTCTCTATTATTGTACAGCAGCTCAGCCACTACGCTGTACAGGCCATGCCTCTGGGATCTCCATGCGGGGCATTTCTGCAATTTAGCTTGCTGTATTCGTCAGCTAGTTCGGCAGTCGTTGGTCACGAGATTCATTCAGTTTTTTAAGAGAAGAAATCCGTTTCGAGGTCTGACTGAATTGGCAATTGGGCGCTACAGCCCACGGGTAATATGCTGGTTCAATAGTGTAGAATGGCATACGGATCCATACACAGCTTCGCTGGTTCTAGTAAATGGTGGACTGTAGGGTATATTTGAGACAGTGAGAGGTATGCCAAATCCTGTACAAAAACCGATGGGGTAATAAGCACCACTAACCTCGGGATCCACCTCCAATGGGGCAGCTAGACAGCTCCTGAAAGTGCACGGCACGAACAGGTCCTCGAATGGCACTTCGGGTTTTTAAGTTTGGCACACTCACACCAAACAGCAAGCACGGCTTGTATATGAAGTTCAATAAATATCCATGAATGGAATGTGAAACGTTCACTTGCACGTAGAAAACGGAACGCCCGAACAGACCTCGCGTGCGTTGGAGACTGGTTCGCCACCACGCAATGGCGGCGAAACCGAAAGCCAGCGGCACTTATAAAACTACCCACATCGGTATAAATTGTGAGAATTCAACAGAGATGTGACCTAGATCCTTGCACTAGAAAAGCAGAAGCTCCAGATGTAATCAAGATAACGATTTCAGTTTTTCAGGACTCTATTACGTAGAAAGTTATCGTAGCAAATTGTAATAATTCCATGAGAAAATATCGCACGAAGTGTATCCTCATAAAACTTCTAGTACGGAATGATACAGGGTACACTTTAATTTACATTTGGGTCCCAATTAGACCTTATTACATACGGTTCGGAACCGGGATGTAGCTTTGCATCCCTATTCTTTATTAATAGTACCTACCAGCAATACTTCGTTCACGTATTTATAGTGTAAATTATATATGTAACTAAGGCCCCTCGCCCACGGCGACTTTTTGTAGCGATGCTGTCGCGCGTCTAGTAAACGTGCGACAGCATCGCTATTAATGCGTATTAGTCGCATTTGCAACGCGCTACAGTAGCGATGCCAGCTACTGCGCTACTGCATCGCGACTGTATCGATGCAAACGCGCGACCGTGTCGGGCGACATCGGGGAGAGAATGGAGGAAGGGTGGCGCGTGAGTGGAGAACCGAGCATCAGTGCAACACAGACAGGTCGAGAGCTGTTGCGCATGCTCGCGACAGAAGCGCGACAGCATCGCGACCCCGTGGGCGAGGGCACACAGCTAGCGACCGCTTCGCGACTGTATCGATGCGGACACGCGACGGCATCGCTACAAAAAGTCGCCGTGGGCGAGGGGCCTAACGGTCAGGACAGATATTGTCCTACACTAAAAAAATAAAATACAGGATCCGATTCTAGTGCCTCCTACTGGTTCCAATTGTAAATTTAACTCCGTGCAGGAACGGAGAAAGAATATAAATTCCTACAAACGGGCGACCTATCACAAGAGGCAACAAAACAACCCACAGCCAGGTGGTAGGTAGGGCATTTGCCCGACTGGATGGCTACCACCATTGGTCTAGAGTATGTATGTATGAGTCATAACAACTTTGAGTTATGTTCCGGCATCAGTGGCCAGGTACCAGTTTCTCCTTCAAGGCCGGCAGCACATTGGCCGAACCTCTCTTATTGCTAATGTCCACAGGTTTAATTGATTTAAAATTTATTTATAAATGAAGTCGACTTTTATAACAAATCGAGTCGGTTACGCATTAGGACATTACTAATTGATCCGCCATTAAGCTGTCAAAAGTAAAATAAATGCTTGGAAAGGGTATATATAGATCAGACTAAATTCTAGTCGTGTACATGATGCTCTGTTCAACCCACGCGATGATACACTAAGAATACCTGGCAGCATTGTCTTGCCTTTACTCTATATATCTTATTATAATATCTTCCGACATAAAAGGTTATGGGCAAACATGTCTAATGCACATGGAAATTCATCCGAAACGAGTGTAACAGGGAACCTCGTGTAGAACGCTGCTGCGGGAAGTTTAATCCCATCTGGAGTGCCACCAATACCAAAGCTGGAAGGTCGCTCTAACTACGCTTCCTGGAGCTTCGGTATGATGATGTTTTAAATAGACTGCGGTCTATGGAACTGCATCGAAGCACCTGAGGATCTAGCAAGACAAAGGTCAGATTTTAATCGTCTCCACGAATAGGCACGTGCAATCTAACTACTAGCAAGTAAATACCTAAAATAAATGGTCTTGCCTTTACTCTGTATATCTTTCGACATAAAATGCTCCTATCTGCTGCAGACACGGTGAAATTTCTTAGCGTGTACCAGAGCCCTAAGTACTACGAATTCGCGTTATGCTTCGAATTTCACAGAATAAGGGTATCGTCCTTCCAAGTTAAATAGGGAAAAGTTTATAATTTGCAACACCGTTAACGGTCAACTAAGTTACCCGTAAAATAAATAAAGCCCGGTTTTCGTGTAAAAGTTGTTCAAACATATGGGTCAGTTTGAATGTATGATATGCCCATGAAAATTCAGCAGAGGGTAGTTGAAATTTTGCGCGTTATGAACATCGAAGCTTTCGTTTGAAGGGAGTTTAAATCCATGAACCTAGTCCCAAATTAATTTAAATCCGCCTTAATGTTAGCATTGTATGATATATTTTTGTAATACAGACTCTTTTTAATACGCATTTATTAGCTTCATACGTATGTTAGTATGTAACGGAATCTTTGAACATGATTTTGACCCCCTTCAAAACGTCGGATTAGCTCGAAATTTGGCATACTGATTAATCCTTAACGTGGCAAGATTGCTTTTATGAAGAAAAGCAAAAAAAAGTATATAGGTAGCTTCTTTGGGCTATAAAAAACATCAATAAAATAAATAAAAAAATCGTGATATGAAAATTTCGGAAAAACAAGATGTATACTATACTATACATTGCTACACGCACAGTGATTATCGCATTTTTAAGAATGTATATTATGATATACATTGCCATGTTTAGGGAGAGTTGGAATGTTACTGGTAGTTTTTAACATACACCAAAAAGATTATTGCAAAAACATGATTTTAAATAAAAATAACTGTCTTGATGGAAGTAAAAATGTTTAATAAAAAAATAAATCTTCCTTGAACTTTTTTTTACAAAATAATCGTAATATAATAATTCAGAGCCCTATTTGCTTGCGGTGGTACTCCAAAAAACAGTTTCGATTCTTCACATAACAAAGAGGAACCTTACATTTTGTGCACATCGTACTTGCCTGGTCAGCTTTGCAGTACTTGCACCTCTGATATCCGGTTATTTGCGGCCAATGGTCATATTCGTCATACCGGACATCATCGCATGGTCGTTCAGACGTTTTTTTTATTCTTCCTTTATCGGGAAATGTGTCTAAATTTTTCACTTAAACGTTTCGACCTACTTTCAGTAGGCTGCTGTAGATTTCTTACCTTAAAACTTTTAGGCGACCCTGCTTTCTAGTGGTGTTGGTCATTTTGTTATGTCTCCGACGCAAAAGCCGAGCGTTGTTGAGGTATATATCCAAAAGCTGCGAGAAAATATTCATATACCACCTGTGCGATCTTATTCCAGTGCGATATACTGCAATCAGCATGTCTGCCAAATCAACACCTCCAATGTGACGATTATAGGCGACAGGCGTGGATGCAAGTGGTTGATTTGAAGACAAAGATTGCAAAGATCAAATTGAGGGTAGATCGAACAGAATAGAGAACTTTTTGCTGATCCAATCATTCCAGCTTCATCACCGCTTCTAGCTCCGTCACTTATGTCAGAGTCTGCATTATTTTCAGGTACCAAGAATAAAATAGCTCTTTTACTCTTAGCAGTCTAAAACCAAAGCAAAAGAAACATGCAAAAAAACCATCACCATAGTAAAGCCAAGCCATATTGTATTATAGATAGATAAATAATAGATATATGTAATGTTATTTGTCCCTTTATATAGGTAGGTAGTCATGCAATTATAATAATAGTAGTATTTTTTTGTGGGAATCGAACCCAGAATTTTGTGTGTCGCTTTCTACAACCACTATATCAACGAGGCAGTCAAACCTCAGTACAGCTGTCTTTTAAATTGTAATAAAATTGGTTTAGTATATAAGACACACATACTTGCAATATAAATTTTGTAGTAAAGTCCAAAAAAATATTGATTCCGTGAAGTTAGCAATGTATATTATTCTATACACCACCAACGAAAGGTAACTTATTGCAACTGCGGCATTGTATAGTATATAATATACGTTAGTAAAAGCACGACAAAAACACGCTAATTCTCATAGCGAGAATAGCATATATATATAAAAAAATGTGTAAGAACAAACATTTAGACATGTGTACTTTATAAAAAAACAAACATATTTAGGGGTACAAACATATAAATAAAATAAAACTTACCTTAGATAAACCTGAGCGGCGCACCTTGACGGTTATTTTTCACAACTGATTTAAAATTATGACAGCTAAACTACTATTTTTATTTTTGAATTATAAATAAACGTCTAGAAATGTCATGTGTTTAATAAAACTAAGTTAAAAATTATTTTATAGTGATCGTATATTTTTATAAAGTCGTATGTATGGTATACTATACAAAAAGAAGATAAGGGGGACCGATGACCATTCAATATTTTAAACAGTTTGATCCGTTATCCTTACTAGGATAATCAGGATTGGCGATTGCAGACAGATTGCAGACACCGTCAAGGTGAAACACCGCTCTTCTATGCAATAGCTAATAGAGATGTAAATATAATAAAGCTATTGCTAAATAATAACTAAAAAATGAAAAATAAATAATAGTTTTAAAAAATACGCTTTTATAGAAAATCCAACGAAAAAATTGAAAGTAAATTTTAATAAATTGGAATTAAAAATAGTGTAAGAAAAAATGATCTTATTGTAAAAAAAGCGTGGGGTGCATGGTGTCAATAGTTATGAATATTTTATGGCGTATTTTTTTTAGATTTTTTAAAGCTATTATTTTATGTATAGAGTGGGGTGATTCTGAAACAACGTTCATATGAGAAGAAGATGTAGCAGTAAGAGGTAGAGGTTAAATGATACTTAACATTGCAGAGAGTAGTATTCACTGTCGAGTGCTGATGTGAACTGAAGTAAACTTATATTTCGGAAACGGTAACTTTAAGTATAAATATTAACAAGTCGTACAGTTAGTACAATATATAGTATAGTGTGTGACCGAGACGGATAATGTGCGAGCGAGATAGAGTAACTATTAGTATTTGCGCTCCCGCGTTACGTTAGACAGCAGCAATCACGATGTCTCCACATCCCCGCGAGGGACGCCAGGAGACATAGCCCCCCACAGGATAGACTAGGCGAGTTGCTGGAAAATTTCTTTCGCCGTTTCTTCTTTCTCAGCGATAACACGTTGCGAAACGGCAGTAAGATAGCGTAGGCTGCCGCGAACCGCCGATTCTGGTCCGCCGGGATCCTTCCCCTCGGGCTTTATATTACCCGTCACCCTTACCAATGAGTTCATTGTGTCGCCCTGTGGTGGGCATCATTAGATTCATCGCTCTCTCATGGCAATAGTTCAGCCGAGGTAAAACTCCCTAAGGAGCTCCCTCGAGCAAGATGATCCCCGGGCTCGAGCGCCTTCGTCAAGCGAAGGCCCGAAAACCCCGGTAAAGTTGTAAGGTCTTCAGACCTTCTCCTATAAAGGTTCGCCAATGATCGCCCTTCGCGCATCCTACGGGGCATGTCTAAGTAGTACTAACAACTAGACGACCGCAGGTCGCGGTTGTGGACGGCGGGAGGGGCTGTCATCAGCAAACCTTCTGCGCACGACTTATATGTTCGTACATAGGATACTTTTATCCTGAAAAAATGGGATAGTTTCCGGGATAAAATATATTCCTCTCCCTGTTTGTTATGCTTTTACAAAAACTATTGGACAGATTTGGCTGTATTGTATTCTACTTAAACTCTTGAGGGACTATGGGTAGAATGCAATACAAATAAGTTGAGTTTTCTTTTGTTGTATTCGATTATTTATATAAAAGAATTAGTTTTTTTTAATTTTATTATTAATACGATAATTAAAATATACAATTTCCGAATTCAATCAAAGAGAACTTTGTTATTAATTTCCCAAACTTTCGTTTTGAAACGAATCTGAGATTTAACATATAGGTACGTCAAAGGATTTCATTAAAGCGATATTTGTGATCTACCAACCGTGATGGGAAACTAGTTCCAATTCACATAGGGATGTACAACATGGTGAATACGTGGTTTTAATTTGAAAACAAATAACTGTTTCCTATTTCTGTTTGACGTAAGACTGTAGCATTGTTACGACCTGAATACCGACAAGACAAATTCACCCCTGCGTACCTGTAGACAGACATTTTATTACCTTTTCTTCATTTGGACTTCTTTTGTTTACTTTGAGTTTAAAATTTGTAATTAGAAAAACAGCCCATTGTGTGTTGTAATCTTTTATAGTAGTCCTTAGCCAGGTGTGATTCTATGAAATTCAGTCTACGCAACCGAGAGACATATTGTATTTGTGCAGTATAAAGCAACGCCCCAATGGAGAGATCGGCAGTCGGGCGATAACCACAAGCGAAGCAAGACGCGTGTACTACATTCGGTAATCTATTTAGTGACTCATTTTCATTCCGCGACTGTACTGAAGATGTAACAGTTTCGTATAGTAATAGTATTTTCTTACGTTTTCGCGACTTGTATACATAATAAAACTACGTTTTAACGGTTTTAAGCGCGGTAATTTATTAAGTTTTGGTTTGTCCCACGTTTCGGCCGCCTTTCAGTGGCCGTGGTCACGGACGACCGTTAAAACGTAGTTTTATTAACAAAATAGTAGTACAGTACGCGGCACGCAACTTGGCAACGTTTCATAGTAGTGGAGGTAAGTTTGCGCATGGCACGTTCAACACATGTACACACGTTGTGCTTGTGTAGTGTCTGAATAACCGCGTGGTTTGGCGTCGCACTGCATTCGCAACATGAAAAGTCTGTCCGTATCTCTCGTGCGCGGTCAAGCTTATGAGTATGAAGAAGACAGTTGAGTAGATTCATTCCCCGCGCCCCGCTTGACAACCAAAGAGACCTAAAAAACGACTTGTGCGCATCTAACGACTCTTGCCAAGTTACGTGCCGGGGACTGTACCTAGTCTACCTACCCGTAACCGTATTATTTTTACAGACACAAGTCATACAAAACATGAGAGGTGACATAAATTAAAGATGAAGATAAAATATTAATCAACATTGAATATTCTTTATTTTTAATAAGAAGCAATAATTTATATTGAATATCTAGCCAAAGCTTTTACGAAGTAAATTTTGAAATTTAATCTCAACACTTTTAAAAGGTAATGTTAAGGGGTGTCTTCACTCTCGCAACATTTTACTGTTGTTTATAAGTTATTACTAACTGTAATTTAATTTGAGTTGTGTTCCGGCATTAGTGGCCAGGTTCTAGTTTCCCTTTACACAGCTGCTGCATATTGGTAGCACCTTTGGAGTTACAAATGTCCATACGCGATGGAAACCGCTTTCCACCAGGTGGGCCGTGTCCCTGTCAGATGTACTAATGCATAAAAAAGTGTCTATATCGAAGAATTCCGTAAGGTTAACCAGTAAAGTAAAACGGAAGCGGTCAAGTACGCAGGATATATTTAGGTGCACAAGCATTTGCGCGAACACAGGTGCACACGTCCTCACCCTCCTGGGCCCAATGGAGCGGAAACCGCTACGACTGGAGGAGGGTTTGGATGGGAAAGGAGGGTTACTTAGGGTGTAAGGGGGATGTGATAAAGAGAATGGGAACGAAGGGAGAAGAAAGGAAACTGAAAGACTAACGAAAGTAGTGCGAAAGTGGGGTTCGCTTACCTGAATGCATTGCTAGACGGACAACGTAAGGTGAGATTAACCAATCTAGTCGTAAAGAGTGTGTTTTTAGTTTTGAAAACGTCATGAAATTGAAAATAAGTTAATTAGGCCTTTAATTTATGACTAATTTAGTTATGTTTTTTAATGTAAAGACGCTGGCTGATTCAAGGTTTTAATTGAGATTTTTCATGAAAAGAGGAACGAATGCGTGGCGCTAACTGTGAATACAGTGTATTCCGAGTTACGTTCTTAACCGACTTCAAAAACAGGAGGAGGTTTTCAATTCCTCCTGTAAATATTTATATTATATAAATCTATATAAAATAGAGTATTAGGCTAATTATGAGGTTTATTTATTTATAATGTTTTAACCAAGCTCAAAAAATATTTTATATTTTAATGTAAAGTATTACATTTCATATATTGCATATTTAAGTTATATTATGAAACATTTTATTCAGATTCCATGTTTTCACTTTGAACAAATGATACGAGAGGCTTGTGATAACTAAAATAGGAAACAAAACTTCAAAATATTTCCAATTCTATCTTTTTGCGCATACTGTTTAAATGATTAAATATCCTTCTTAGTGTCGCCTTTTTTCATTTCATCCAGTTCCAAATTACAACGATTTTAAAGAAGTTTCACTTCAAAAAATTGCAAAATACATCGACATTACGATTTACAAAATATTTATTTTTAGTTCTTAGTTACTCTTGAAATCGGTTTTGTTTGGGCTAGATTTTTTATTATGATTATACAGCTAAATGACGGAAATAGTAGACGTTTATCACCATTACGTAATACTTCATTGTGCATAATCTCTTCCGCACTTACTTACTTATTTTATTTGTATATTTTCATTTAAATACATTTAGAATTCACTATGACATGTGTCTATTATCCAGTTAGTATGAACCAAGCTTTACATTGACTTCCAACATCAGAAGGGCGTGATATTTACATTTAATTGGGTTTTCGTCAAATTCTAATGGTTCCAAGGGCTCCCTTTAAAGCACAAAATAGGTTAAATTTCGCACTCCCTAAATAAATAAAGGGATTTTGTAATAATTAGCCTATTTACCCAAGTCAACGTTAATGGATATTTAGATCTATAGCTAGCTGAGCACTGCCCACTTCGCTGGGCGTCTTTAAAAAATACACATGCACCCACGCACACACGCACGTGTTAGGTTAATCTAATGATTGGTACATTATACTGTTTATAACTTTCTTAAAACACATTAGTGTTGTATAAAAACATAGAACTTATTGTTCTATGTTTTTATTTCAAAGTAAGTGTTTAAACAAACATCTGACACTCAACCTTAATTACATTATTTTCACCTTTGTTATTAATCCAAACGGAAATCTGAATCCGTAACCACTAAAATTTAAAAAGAAAACATAACGGTCAGGAAACGTCAGTTGTTTGTTCACGACTATAAAAACGGAAGGTTCGGCCGGCATGCCGCATTATCGTTCGAGCCATCCAACGGGACGGACCTCTCTAGGAAGTCATAACGCTCTTGGAATAAACGATACGGAGCACTCTTGAAATTTTATTTCGAGGACTCAAATATGGGTCGTCACCAAGAAGCCAACATTGTGACGTCAGCATTCCTCATGTCATACTTTTTATAAACACTACGATGGTTCCTCCTCCGTTAAGTAAATTATTGTTCTTATTATATACCTATACCAATTTGAATTGAGTTAAAAATACAATTGTTACTATGTTTGAACTAATAATGATTTATAGTTTGTGTACTAATAAATTAGCAACTATTTAAAAATTGTTAATATTCCCTTAATTATTAGACGCATATGAAGGATTAATTAAGCTTTGTAACCTTATAATAATTCATAAACGCAGAAAGCATTCGCAGTGCCTCATACGAGGATGTGTGCAATTCTTGCGTGGAACGTTATTGCTGGAACATATTTGACAGGCGTTCTAGTGCCCACTTACTGGGCGTAAAATATTTTTACGTTTTGATTATTAATCACAATCAAATATAGCCTATGTTACTTGAGAATAAGGTAGGTATCATATACATGTCTACTCGTGATACAATTTTTTAAATCAGATCAGTAGTACCCCGTGTTAGATTTGTCTATGATTATTGTCTATTATATGTTCTTGTCAATTGTGATTTGGTTGTTGATTATTAAATAATGACGGCCATAAAAATGTACTCCACTTAAATAAGTAAATATATATAATTATCCAATCGTTGCTGTTGTTTGCTTCCGCTGCGTGCCCATAACTTTATCAGGTTATGGGCCCAGTGAAAAGTAAAGTGTAAAAAGTAAAATTTATCGATTTAATAATAACCACAAAAATAAAAAAACAAAAGAAGATTAGTAAAAATGACGACTGAGGTAAAATTCCCAATTTTAAGCGAAAAAACGAATTATAACCATTGGATATATAGAGTAAAACTGATATTGGAAGAAAAAGGTATTGACATAGAAAATATAGAAGAGAAAGATAAAAAGGTACAAGCAAAAGCTAAATCACTTATTGTGCAATGCATAAGTGATAAATACATAGAAATAATATCGAAATGTAAAACAGCACAAGAAATGCTAACGGCGCTACAGGCCAATTTTCAAAGGAAAAGCGTTTTCAATAAGCTCCACTTAAAAAGAAAATTATTATCAATGAAATACACGACTAATGAAAGTTTACAAGATTATTTTATCAAATTTGATACTGTTATGAATGAGTTACTTGCAATTGGTTGCAAACTTGATGAAGAGGACCAGGTATGTCATTTACTAATTACACTTCCAAAAGAATATGAAAGTATCATTACAGCACTGGAAACCATGAACATTAAGGACCTATCAATGAATTTTGTGAAGTCAAGGTTACTTGATGGAGAACTTAAAATAAAATCCACACAAATTGAAGAGGAAGTTGTACTATCGAGTACACACAACATTTTATGTTATCGATGCCATAAAAATGGTCACATCGCCAGTCAATGTGTGTATAGAACTAGAGGATATAGAGGTAGAGGTAACTTTAGAGGTCGAACTAGAAGAGGAAGAACAGGAAATCAACAAGGTCATTTAACAGAGACTGAAAATGAAAATAATTTTCAGTTAGTAGCAATTGATGAAAATGCCATGTATATAAATGAGGAAAGATATATAAAGTTTATAATAGATTCTGGAGCAACTGATCATTTAATCAGTGAATTTTTTGAGAAGTTTATGTTCAATATAATAAAACTTGATAATGTTATAAATATAAAAATTGCCAATGGTGAAATTATTAAAGCCGAAAGGAGAGGATTTATAAATATTGCTACTAAAGGAAAAACTATGACTATCGAATGTTTGATTGTACAGAAGGTATGTCAAAATTTACTATCTGTAAGTAAAATATGTAAAAAAGGTTTTAAAGAAGTCTTTGATAAAGATGAAGTAAAATTAATTCATAATAATGAAATACTGAAATTAGAAAGACAAGGCCAACTGTTCATATTAGATGGAGAAATACAAAATAACAAAATTGAAGACACATTGGCAGCTAACATTGAAGATGACGTAATTATTTAACATATTTGGCATAAAAGACTGGGACACATGAACAGAAGATGTTTAAAATTATTGAATTTACCGGTTTCAGATAAAATATGTGATGCGTGTTTGAGAGGAAAAGCCACAAGATTGCCTTTCAGACATGTCATTCGAGCAAAATCGTATCGGATAGGTGATCTTATCCATACGGATATCGCTGGACCTTTGAATATTGTTACTTCGGACGGGTACAAATATTTTATTTCCTTTATAGACGATTATTCCGACTACACAACTGTTTTTCTTTTGAAAAACAAGTCGGATGCCATTCAAAAAATAATAGACTATATAAGAATTTTTGAGAATCAGAAAGGAACATCAGTAAGAAGAATTAGATGTGACAACGGTGGCGAGTACACATCAAATATATTTAAGAAATTTTGTAGCAATAAAGGCTGATTATAACGTTTTTTTTCTTGAAATTAATGTTTGGGTGAAAAATGAATGCAAGTCGATTCCAGTTCGAAGAGGTTATATTTTTTTTAAGTGACATAAAATGACATTTAACGTTCCGTTCACAAAGTGTGTAACGCAGTAACATGGGGCCGGCCTTGGAAGCAGTAGGTTCCAACAGGATCAGCAGACATCACAACGCCTTTGGAGTCCAGGGACATCTCATCGCATTTGGATTCCGTTGTTACCACACCTTCTTTTGATTCCGTTGTCATTACACCATCTTTAGAGTCCATTGATGGTACTGGTAGTGGACAAATTTTCGAGAAAGCTCTTCGAGTTACTCCAGATGATGTATACAGATCAGCTACTCGAGACACACCGTCCAAGCCAGGGTATATACGGATTATTCTTCCCAACTTCCATTTAAGAGGTGGCAAGTTGTCATCTTTTATAAGAGCGAGTTGGTGGAGTTTGACATCATCCTTATTGATCTTCCACTTCGTTCTAGTTTGTAGTTCCGAAACGTATTCCTTTGCCCATCTTTTCCAAAAGTCTTGTCTCATTTTCTCGATTATTTCGAACCGGGGCAGGCGATGATTTGGTGTAGTTGTCAAATCTGCAGCGGCTGGAGCAGTCAACGGTCGGCAGATGAGAAAATGGGCAGGAGTAAGAGGTAAGAGGTCATTAGGATCCGTAGATAGAGTTGAAAGAGGGCGAGAGTTAAGGATGGCCTCAATTTGTATCAAAACTGTAGCAAACTCCTCGTACGTGAGGTTAGCGCCACCTACTACACGTCTTAAGTGATGCTTACAGGATTTTATCCCGGCTTCCCATAATCCGCCAAAATGAGGTGAATAGGGGGGAATAAAACTAAATTTAATATGATTATCGGAAGTGTAATTAAAAATATCATGACTATGATTTTTAAAAAATGAAGCTAATTCTCTTTCAGCGCCCACAAAGTTCTTTCCATTGTCGGAAATTATCTCTATCGGTTTACCACGACGAGATATGAATCGTTTTAACGCTAGCAAATAAGACGCTGATGAAAGACTAGTGACTAGTTCCAAGTGCACCGCCCGAGTAGTGAAACAAACGAATAAACAAATATATCCCTTTATAAGAGAAGCTCCCCTGCCTTGACGATTCAATATCATCACTGGTCCGGCATAGTCTGCTCCGCAACGCATAAATGGGAAACCAGGTTCTAGCCTTTTGGCGGGGAGATTTCCCATAATTGGTGAAGAAGTCTTTCCTATCATACGCATACACGTAACACATTCTCTGGGAATCCTTTTTGCTAAATTACGGCCTCCGATTGGCCACCAAGATTCACGCACAGTTGCTAGCAGAAGCTGGGCTCCGCCATGCATCAACTGCTTGTGTTCGAATAAAAATAGTAATTTAGTAAACCTATGCTTACTGCACAAAAGTATTGGATGCTTTTTGTTGTACTCAAAATGACTGGAATTATGTAAACGACCACCTACACGTATCACATTATTTTTATCTAGAAATATATTTAAACCGATTAGTCTTTTTGATTTTATTGCTAAACCTTTAACTAATGACTTATATTCATCAGGAAACGATTCTAACTGCGATTGACGTGCTAACATATCAGCTGAAAAGGCCAATTCATCTACTGATAAAGGTCCGATCTTACGATTTTCTTTACAAGTTCGTACGTTATATATAAATCTAAGCACATACGCAGCCGATCGACGCATTCGGTTGAAAGAGGAGAATCTATCAAAATCTATAATGTTAATTGTAGAATTTGATTTATTACACAGGAGACTTACACTAGCCTGTGGCTTTAGTTCTGGTAATTGATTAATTTCTAACGTAAAATAAGTTTTATAATTAATTTTATTATTTTGTAAGAATGCTGGACCATGCCACCACATTTTGTTATGTTTTAGTTCGTCCAAATTCATGCCTCTTGATACTATATCTGCGGGGTTATCCTCACTCCTTATGTGCAGCCAAGGTGCATCACCAGTTATTTCGTTAATCTGTGAGACACGATTTTGCACAAACGTTTTTAAACAATGAGGCGACATTCGAATCCAGCCCATAACAATCGTAGAGTCTGTCCAAAAGAATATCCTAGTAAATGTCATTCGTAAAGATTTAATTATTTTTTTGTATAAACGAGCTCCTAATACAGCTCCGCACAACTCGAGCCGCGGTATAGTACAAACTGTTTTAATAGGTGCTACTTTACTTTTAGCACATAATAGATGACTAGTAACATTCATAAGATCATTACTGTAAGAACGCACATACGCGCAGGCACCGTATGCATCCTGTGACGCGTCAGTAAAAATATGTAATTCATGTTCGTACGAGTATTCACTCATTATGTACCGAGGTATACGTATTTGATCTAAACAGGACATTGTTGTAATGAAATGGTTCCAGGCGCTTTCAATTTCCGTAGGAACCATGTCATCCCAATCCACTTTACTTAGCCATAATTTTTGTAAAAGCACTTTCGCTATTATTATTGTTGGAGATAATAAACCCAACGGATCATAAATTTGTGATATTACTGATATTATGTTACGTTTCGTGACAGCAGCTTTCGGATCTAACCTAGTAGTAAAATGCAACTCATCAGTATTTATTTGCCATCCGAGACCAAGAGTTTTATTCTGTGAATGTTCACCAATCGCGAGTTCTTTAGAATTGGTTATATTAGCATCACAATTGAACGTCCATTTACGCAAGGGAAAACACCCTGCCTTTAACACCCGTGATGTTTTTTCGCATATATCTGCCAAAAGACGAGAATTATTTTCACCTGTGATCAAATCATCGACAAAAAAGTCTTCCTTTATGACCTTGGCAATGATTTCATCATTGGTTTCCTCGGCAAGTTGCCGCAAACAACGCATACTGAGATAGGGAGCGGACGCGGTACCATATGTCACTGTGTTGAGTTCATATATACCTAACTCATCAGACGAATTTTCCCGCCACAATATAAGTTGTAACTTTCGCTGACTAGGTTGCACTAAAATTTGTCGATACATTTTCTCGACATCAGCGCAGGCTACATACTTATAATGTCTAAATCGAAGCAAAATTAAGAAAATATCATTTTGTAATGGCGGGCCTATATATTGTATATCGTTAAATGACTTATTTGTTGTAGTAATTGCACTTGCATCGAATACGACGCGTAGTTTGGTTGTAGAACTGTGTTCCCGAACAACGCCATGGTGAGGGAGGAAATAGAACGGTTTGTCATATTTATGTATGGGGGACATATCGATACCTCTGGGCTCAAAGGGCGTAAAGCACATTTTGGGGCATATGGAGTTAATAATACCATCGTATTCAGTTTTTCATTCTCTATCGATTGGTATATACGAAGTTGCCAAATTCGCAAAAAAATGTTCTTTACGCCCCATCTTTTTGGGCTGCTAAACCAAAATGAAACAGGAAATCGGGCTGTAAATTACATTACTGCGCAAGTTAAAAATGTCCTAGGTTGTATAGGAATCCAATTATGAGTATTAAGGCGTATAACGCATTAATGCTCATTATTGTTCTTTACAACCATTCAGCATAATCAGCAACTGTACCATACTACCTCAAAACTATTGTAAATGCATAAAGTATTTTGCTGATTTTAGGGTGTAAAGCACATTGTGTTTGACAACTGTTCTCTGACAACAACTTCACGCCCTAAATATTAAAAAGATAACGATTTAAATGTACCTTACTACCTAAAAAAATTATTAAACATAATTTTTTGTTCGTCTCATTTGTTCTTTACTTCCTTACACTAAAGTTTACTTTATCTTTTACTATGTAATACAACATTTTTAGCCCTTATTTTCATGTAGTTATGGTATCTATTAATAAAGATGTCTGTCTGTTTTTGTTTTTAGTATTAAAATAATAAAAAAACGACTAATTTCGATTTAATTTTTTCCAATTCGAATTGATAATAATTTAATTAATATCAGTTTTACGAGTAGGTATCCAGTGTGTTTAAGTTTTAAGACTGTGGTTTACAATCTTACTATAGTAAATAATTTTACATTATTGTCCTTTACCATTTAATATTTTGAGTTTGCTCATACAGTTTCAAGTAATAGTTTTTATAATTATTATTCAGGTTAGATAATATTTAATCTCCGACAAAAAAGACGTGTTAGGTACTTATATGTTTTATAACTCAATGGTTTTACGTGTGTATGTGTACTACCTATTTACCTATCAGTCTGGTGGCATCACAGTTCTTGAACAGATGAATCGATTTTGGTTTAGTTTTTGTATTTGTTTGTAAACACCTGTTCAAGAGAGTTTTTTCTATTTTTGAAGAAAATCAGTCGAGCCGTTTAAAATAATGGGGGGGGAGGGTGAAGGTGGGGATAAACAACCCAAAACAGGAAATACACTCGAGTGGGGTATCAAATGAAAGGGCATAATTTATATATTAGTTCAGCCGGAAGGCAACTTGAATTTCAATCGAATATTATTTTGAATCGTTTTTGTACTTATTTCAATTTCAGAACACACACAATATCTCTTCAAGAATTATTATTGAAAGATAATAAATATATAAGGTTGGGGAAAAAGTTTCTTCGCATTTTATATAAAAATTCAAAAGGTTTTTTTATAAAGTTTATTTACATTTGCCTAAAGTATGTAGGTGCCATTTTGTTGGATAACTTTTTGCCATCTTGTAAGTAGAGACGTGATCCCATTGCTATAAAACAATTTGGGGCTTCTGATCAAAAAACTGCGACAAGTGGTTTTGGCAGTCCTCTCGTGATGTTAACCTGACACTGCCTAAGGAACTGCAAAGACCGAAACAGGTGAAAATCTAAAGGTGCAAGGCCAGGACTATACGGCGGATGCACCTCCGAGCCAAACTCTCGTAATTTTTGCTGAGTGGCTAAAGATGTGTGAGTTCTAGCGTTATCATGGTGAAAAACCACACCCCTTCTGTTGATTAATTCTGGCCGCTTTCTCTCAAATTTATGCTTTAATCTCATCAGTTGTTCGCAGTACAGTTCAGAATCGATGGTCCTGCCTGGCGGTAACAGCTCATAATGAATAATGCCCTTCCAATCCAACCATACATACAGCATCACCTTGTTGCGAGTTAACCCGGGGTTCGCCACAGTCTGTGAAGCCTGACCGGCCTTTGACCACGATCTTTTTCGCACGTTCTTGTCGTACGTGATCCAATTTTCATCACCAGTTATCAGCGTCTTCAAAAATGGTTCGGTTTCATTACGTCGTAATAAAGAATCACAAATGAGTACACGGTTAATTAGGTTTCTGTCAGTGAGCTCATGAGGCACCCAAATATCGAGCTTTTGTGTACCCAGCTTTTTTGAAATGCGCCAAAACCGTTTTGTGGTCAATTCCCAGTGCTCCAGCTACATCGTAAATACTAATACGCCGATTTTGCTCCACTTTTTCAAAAATGGCATCAATTTTGTCCGTAACAGGGCGACCAGAGCGACGTGCCTCCTTGATATCAAAATTTCCGGATTGAAAACGCTTAAACCAAATTTGCGCTACTCTCACATACTGCATTTGGTCCATAAACATCACAAATTTATTTCGCGGCTTATGTTGCATTTTTAACTTTTTTATAGTAAAATTTTAAAATGAATTGAATATCTTCATTAGATTCACTCATTTTAACAATAAGAAAAACAAATGAAAATCACACATTTTCCTAATTTGAATTTGTCTTCTTTAAAATTAAATCTTTTTAATGATACCAAAACCAGCCAGATACAAATGGTATAGCCAAAGAGATCTAATTACAAGTTCATACATACTATATGCGAAAAGACTTTTTCCCCAACCTATCTCAGATCGAGAATCAACGGAACCAATTACTTCCGGTATGTTAAATGATGTTAGTAATCCTCTCGATCCAAATAATCTAAGTAAAATAGCGATATTATTGAAGATAGTGAAGAAGAAAATTTTATGAAATGCTGTAAGCCAAAGATGTTTATTACTTCTGGTGCTGATGATGAAGTTAATACTTCCACATTCTCTCGATGGGGTACCCCCCACCCCGTTTAACCCTTTTTATTATGAAAGTTGTACAATTTAAATGCAAACTTTGTGATTTACAACACCATTAAACATTGCTATTATCATTTACTACCTAATATTATACAACTTTTTTACGCTAGGTTATATTTACTGCCTAAGTTAATAACGTTAGCTGTTTTTAAATGGGTTTAAAGGACATTTTGTAGTTTTTTTTAGGTAGTAAAGCAAAACTATTTTGGAAACTATTATATTTAGGCTTCATTTAATAATATTTACTTAAAATATAGGAAAATGTAAGTATTTTTCTCATAGATTGTTTTTATATAATCATTGAGACAAAAAAGTTATAGCTAATTTTGTTTTATTTTTTAAGTTTTTTGGCTCTCCTGAACAGTAGCTGTTTTGTGCTATACGCCCTTTGAGCCCAGAGGTATCGATATGACCTAATGAAATGTATTCGCGCATGAATTGAACATACATGCTTTTATAAGATGGTGAACGATCTAACTTTCGTTCTAATGTTAAAAAACGCATCCTAGCACTTTCATAGGAATCGCCAAGAACATCAGCGGGTTCCTTTAGTGGAATTTGAACTAAGAACCTTCCATTTTCATCTCGTGTGGTAGTATTAATGAAGTGTTCTTCACATTTACGCTCTTCACTAGTAAGAATTGAATCTGTACATCCAATCTCCTCTAACTCCCAGAACTTTCGCAATTGAGTATCGATACTCAATGACTGGATAAAATGACAATGAGAGTTATTATAGTGAATATTTTTATTATTTATGGGTCCAGAAATCAACCAGCCTAACCTTGAACTCTGTAAATATGGTCCATTGGCAAGTGGAATTCGATTATTATCCAACAAATCCCAAAAAACGTCGGCACCTATCAGCAAATCGATTTCTGAAGGTATATAAAAAGTGGGATCAGCCAAAGGATGATTTTCTGGAATGTTAAATAATTTATAATCATAATAATTGGAAGGTAGATTGGATGTAATGTTTGACAAAACAAAACACTGTAAACGCATATTAAATTGATTATATTTTGAACGCATATTAACATTGCATAATTTATTTGTGTGTGAGACCGACTGTCCCACACCCAATATACGCATCGTGGACTGTATGATTGGTATATTCAAACGATTGCATAGTTTTTCTGATATGAAACTATTTTGGCTACCATTATCTAACAGCGCTCGGGCTGTATGATATTGGTTATTATTATCCATCACTTCAACAATTGCAGTGGACAACAATACTTGTGGTAATTGAATAAAATGTTTATTGTTTTTATCCATGTCCATTTGAGGGTTAAATGCACAAGAAACAATTGATACTGGTTTGCTTTCCACTGACTGGGAAAGGCAGATGTTTGAATCTGATAACACAGACTGAGGAGTATGAGATTTAAAATTATCTAAATGTATTAAACTATTATGTTTCTTCTGACACTGTTTACAAGGTCCATACTTACATTCACTTACAATATGTCCTGAACGCAAGCAATTTTTACACAACTGTTCTTTAATTTTTATAAAATTAATTCTGTCTTGAACAGATAAATTCAAAAACTTCATACATGAGAATAATGCATGGCTACCATTACACATAGGGCATAGTCTTGAAGGTTTTTCTAATTTATTACCAATATGATGTGATGGTGCGGATGTAGATGCATAACTGTAGCTTTGATGCGGCTGTGTATTTTCAATAGATGCCCGTTTAAAAGATTTTGTTGGCCTATTGTGACTACACTGAATCATGTCTAACATGTCTGCACGATTCCGCAAAAAATGTAACAAATCATTTAACTTAATCTTTTCTTTAATAGAACCTTTAAAATTCTCCCACTCACGCTCCGTAGAAGAATCAAGTTTAGAAACCATAATGTAAATAACCAAAGTATCCCATGAGTCAGTGGGTTCATTTAATGATTTTAGTGCCCTTAAGTTGCGTAGAACAATATCAATTAATTTTCTTATTTGAACCGATGATTCTTTATTCATAGATTGTGCAGTAAACAGAGCTTTAACATGGTTATGTGTTAATAAACGATTATTTTGAAATCTGCTTTCTAACAATTCCCAAGCATGAATGTAGTTACCTGCTGTGAACTCTAGTGCGCTAATTACTTGCAGTGCTGAGCCACTGAGAGAAGATTTTAAGTAGTGAAACTTTTGTATGGCATCTAAGTCAGAACGTTTATGAATGATTGATATATATGAATTTTTATACTCAAGCCAATGATCATATGAACCATCAAAGCAAGGGAGCTTAATATCTGGTAATTTTATAGGTAAAGATTCCACATTAATCTTGTTGGTGCAAGGTCATCAGTATTCTTCGACAACGTCACTTATAAGTGTGACGTGTCGGTGAGGGGGCTTCGAGCGGGAGCTCTTTGCCCCGGCTGCAGCTCGGAGGGCCACTACCCTCCGGTAACTTTGTAGGAGAGCCGCCGTGGTGTCGGCGGCTCGCGCGGGCCAACCCGCGGCTGCGATGGCCTTCACGGCTTTGCGTTGGCTACATCTGCGGCGTTTGTTGGCCTCTGGTGCAAGGTGAACTAATACTAGATTCATTTTTACTTGGATTAAGTAAACATTTTGCTATTGACATTATGTTGAAATACTGATCCTCAAAAGCCTCCCTATATTCTAAATTTCTTGTCAACTCATTATCATCTGACATTTTATCAATATTTTGTTGTATGTGGTTGAAAGAAGTTAGCAAGGCCGACGCAGATTCCATTCGTAGCTGGATTTCAGCTTGTTGCCTATCAGACAAAAGCACATTGTCAAATTTAGCGATGTATTTTTCAAATAATGTCAATCTACCTTTAATGAACCCCCTTTGCCTCTTAAACTCACTTATACTAGATGTATTTCCAGCATCACTATACTCATCGAGACTCATTTTAGCAAATTATGGAATGTATAACGTATAATACTTAAAAATAAAATGAAATAATAACGCGGCAATACAACAATGACTATGAAAAATTGTACCTACCGGCGACGCCGATATAGTTTACCTCAATTTAGACACAAATTTCAACCAAATTCGGGAAACGGGAATAACAGGAATGGATAACAGACCGTATTCTTGCGCTGGGATGATCCGGTCGAATGATCAGAATGATTATAACGTTTTTTTTCTTGAAATTAATGTTTGGGTGAAAAATGAATGCAAGTCGATTCCAGTTCGAAGAGGTTATATTTTTTAATACCTGCCTTCTGAAACGAGACCATCGGTCATCTTCCTTAGAAACTTTAGTCCGATCTTTAAATCTCAATATTCTTCCGCTGAGTGCAACGCATCGCTTTCCTAATTCGACCCCTTCTCTTCTTGACTTAATGATGGTCTCGTCACCTTCCCACGTCTCCAAACACGGCCAGTGCTCGGCGGACGCTTTTTCATATCATGATTTGATCTACCTTTCTTACAATGTGCGTCCGCCGAAAATGAAACCCAAAATTATCCTGCAGCGAAATTTTAGTGATATGAATCTGGATGCACTTCTTAAGGATGCTCGGGAATTCGACTGGTCTGAGGTAGCTAAGGCCGCTGCCGTTGATGAAAAGTTGTATGTGTTTAATACTGCTTTATTGAAGCTTTATGACACACATGCACCTTTACGGCGTATAAAAATCAAACATCTGCCAGCGCCGTGGCTCACCGATGACATCAAAACATTGATGCACAAAAAGTCCAAGGCTAAAACCAAATTCAAAATTAAACCTACCGAAGTCAACCGAATGGCGTTCGTAAGAATTCGTAATCGCTGCAATAGAGTGTGTAGGGACGCTCAACGCCGCTACATTCACGAGTCTACATTGAAAGTGAAAGCCCAGCTAAAGTCTGGAAATTTCTACGATCCCTGGGAGTTGGCAAGCAAACAAATAGTGCAATTCCTAAAGAACTCAACATTGACGATTTAAATCGACATTTCTCTGCTACTTCTGACTTTGACATTGTATCTAAGTCTAATACTTTAAATACTCTTTCCGCCCTGCCAACACCCAATTATCCTACGTTTTTATTAAGTCGATTTACTGATAGTGATGTTAAGAGCGCTGTAAAATCCATTACATCGAACGCTGTCGGCAGCGATGGTATTAGTCGCAACATGATTCTGCCCATACTGGATGTCATTAATCCTCTCCTCACCCATATATTCAATGCCTCTATAGTTACTGGTACCTTTCCTGTCTCCTGGAAGGAAGCCCAGATTATTCCTCTTCCTAAAAAACCCAATCCTGTTTCTTTCTCTCAATTCCGTCCCATATCTATTCTGCCATTCCTTTCTAAAGTCCTGGAACGCCTAGTCCACCAACAATTAAGTGTTTTCCTTAATCGACATTCTCTCCTTAATCCCTATCAATCTGGTTTCCGTCCTGGCCACAGCACAACTACTGCCCTCGTGAAAATCACCGATGACATCCGTTATGGTATGGATAATGGTTTATTGACTGTGCTATCGCTGCTGGACTTCAGCAGTGCTTTTAACAATGTTAACTTTGAAATATTACTTGGTATTCTAAGCTCTCTTAACATATCTCCTACAGTAATCGACTGGTTTCACAGTTACCTGTATGGCCGCCGGCAGCGGGTTCGCGTCGAGGATGATTATTCATCATGGTGTGAACTCACTGCTGGTGTTCCTCAGGGCGGCGTGCTTTCTCCCTTATTGTTCGCTGTTTTTATTAACTCCATCTCTAATCAACTCACTTCAACCTATCACCTCTATGCAGACGATTTACAAATTTATACACAATCACCTGTCGCCACCTTAGACAAAGCAGTTTCAATCATAAACATTGATTTTGAACGCATTCTGCAGTGGGGCAAGTCTTTTGGGCTTCATGTCAACCCTGAAAAAACTCAAGTCATCGTCATCGGTAGCTCACGGATGCTTAATAAGGTCGACTGGAGTACCATACCTAGTGTGATGTTTGACGGGGCAATCATTCCTTTTAGTGATAAGGTAAAAAACCTTGGCGTTATATTTGACAGTGAGCTGTCTTGGCGACCTCATATCACCGAATTAAGTCGGCGGCTTTATCTCTCATCCAAATCCCTCAGAAGGTTGAGGAATTTCTTACCCACTACCACCAAAATTAAGCTAGCAGAGTCCTTATTACTTCCTATCCTTGATTATGCTGACGCCAGCTATCTAAATTTAACCCAAGAACAACTCAATAAACTTGAGCGCCTCCAAAATTTTTGCATAAGGTTCATATTTGGACTACGCAAATATGACCATGTCTCTGAATTCCGAAAAAAACTCAAGTGGTTGCCAATCCGATTTCGCCGGAATACTCACATCCTTGCTCTTCTCTATAGTATTTTATTTGTCCCTAGTACTCCTGATTACCTTAAACAAAGTTTTGAATTTCTTTCGTGCTCTCATAATTTACGCCCTTCTACTAAACTTAAATTGAACACTCCTGCGCATAACTCAACTTTTTATAACAATTCTTTTACTGTTAAGGCTATACAGCTCTGGAACGCGCTTCCTGTTACAATCAGACAAGCAAAATCGCTAGCGATATTTAAAACTATGATCAAAAAATACTACCTGTCGTTGGAATATGATATTTAAATTCACTT
The DNA here is from genome assembly GCA_949752895.1 of Dendrolimus pini. Taxonomy (NCBI): domain Eukaryota; kingdom Metazoa; phylum Arthropoda; class Insecta; order Lepidoptera; family Lasiocampidae; genus Dendrolimus; species Dendrolimus pini. The sequence goes on from OX457150.1 coordinate 8,272,952, forward strand.
ATAAACATTTATATATTTTGTAGATATGTATTTGTATGGTATGTATATTAAGTATATATCTATGTAATATATAAAATTTATCCATATATTTATATATATATAATTTATGTATTTATTATTAAAATGTAAGTAGTTTGTACTATATGTTACGTATACCACCATCGCCATTATCATCTAAATTTATTTCTGGGGTTGTCTGGAAGAGATCGCTTTTTAGCGATAAGACCGCCCTTTGTACATAACTAGATATAATTTTAGTCTTAAGTTCATGTTTGTATTGGTGTACAATAAAGAGTTATCTATCTATCTATCTATCTATCTATCTATTTTTTTTAAGTGACATAAAATGACATTTAACGTTCCGTTCACAAAGTGTGTAACGCAGTAACAAAGGCATAAAAATTGAATACACTCTGCCACATTCTCCACAACAAAATGGAACAGCAGAAAGAATGAATAGAACCATATTTAATAAAGTGAGATCAATGTTATGTGAAACGAACCTGCCCAAGGAGTTGTGGGGAGAAACAGTATTGTGTGCAGTTTATTTAATAAACAGAAGTCCATCTAAAGCTATCAACTATAGATTACCAGCTGAAATTTTCAAAACAGATTTAAAAATAGATAAGTTACGTGTTTTTGGAGCCAAAGGATGGATGACGATCGTACCTAAAATGAACAAATTACAAGAAAGAGCAATACCGGTAAGAATGGTTGGATATTTAGAAAATGGTTACAAAGTATGGGACCCAAAAACAAATACAATTTTAAAAACAAGAGACGTAAGATTTGATGAAACTGATTTAAGATATGAGTGTGTTGAAAACAACATACCTGATTTACCCGAGTATACAATTGTTGAAGAAAAAGGAGACGAAAACGAAAACCAAGATGGAACTGCTGAGTGCTCTCAGCATCCTCAAAGATTAAGAAGACCACCAGTAAGATATGATGATTACGAAACATACTTAGCACACGCAATGATGACAGAAATAGATCCAATGACATATGAGGAAGCTATAGAACGAGACGATGAGTGGAAACATGCAGTAGATAAAGAAATAAAGTCTTTAGAAAGATTGAAAACATGGGTTGAATCTACTTTACCAAAGGGAGCTAAAGCTATAGACACAAAATGGATTTTTAGGACAAAATCGGATGGAACCAAAAAAGCGAGATTAGTAGCCCGTGGATTTCAACAACAAGTTGAAGAACAAGTTTATGCACCCGTAGCCAAAATCTCAACTGTAAGAATGGCACTATCACAGTTACTTAATGGTGACTGGGACTGCAGACAATTGGATATTCCAACAGCTTTTTTGAACGGTCATTTAGAAAGTGAAGTTTATATAAAGATACCAAAAGGTGTGCAAGTAAGTAAAGAAACACAAGTATTAAAACTTACGAAAGCTCTGTATGGACTCAAAGAATCACCCAGATGTTGGAATGAAACAATAAACAACTTTTGTATTTCCTTAAAAATGAGTAGATCTTCTCATGATGTCTGTTTATATGTTGGTAATAATATATGGCTCGTGTTGTTTGTGGATGACATATTGTTATTTGGTGAGAAAAATAATATTGAGGAAACTGTATACCATTTAAAGCAAAAATTTAACGCTAAAGATTTGGGAGTTCTGTCACAATATTTAGGTATTGAAATTAAAAGAAAAGTTAATAAAATAGAATTGTCACAAGAAAAATTTATTGATAATATTATACAAAAATTTAAAATGAATGATTGCAAGCCAACTTCTACTCCCATGGTAGCCGGATTTACCTGTGAACAAAAAGAAAAGTTAGAAAAAGTACCATATAGAGAGTTACTGGGATGTCTTACTTACCTAGCGATGATAACGCGGCCTGATATTAATTATGCAACTTCGTTTCTTAGCAAATATTTAGATCAACCAACTGAACAACTTTGGAAAGCTGCGAAAAGAGTTATTAGATATCTGAAAGCAACAAAGTCATTAAAATTAACTTACATAAAGAGTGAAGAAACAAGTCCACCCATTTTAGCCTATACAGACGCAGATTGGGCTGGTGATCAAAGAGATCGCAAAAGCACAAGTGGCATGGCTATTTTTCATGGTCATAATCTCATTTCCTGGGGATCGAAAAAGCAGCATGTTGTTGCGTTATCTACAGCCGAAGCAGAGTACGTAGCTGCAACCGTATGTGCTACTGAAACATTATATTTGAAAGGAATAGGGACTGAGTTTCAGAAAAAATGTAATGCAATAATATTGATGGACAACCAGAGTGCCATTAAAATGATGAAAAACTATGATAACACTAAACATTCCAAGCATATCGATATTAAACTACATTTCATAAAAGACATAGTTCATAAAGGTTTAATGACGGTTGACTATGTTCCAAGTGATGAAAACTTAGCTGATATTTTTACAAAGCCATTATCTCGTGAAAAGTTTGATAATATTGTGCCAAAACTGTTTAATTGTTAGTGTCTGTTGATATAGGACATTAGAATGTTTTTTATTTATAAGAGATTACACTGACATATGAGTAACTTTTCCAGAAGTTTAAAATGTCACTTTTTTTTAGAATCTTTTAAATTAACGAAAGAGTTATTGTTTGAGTTATTAATTTAGTTATTTTTGTCAGTGTTGCCACTTCATAGTTGAGGTTATAATTGTAGGTTTTCTCTTATGCAATTTTAAGTTTATTTGGCAAGACACTTAAAATTGAGGGCGGGTGTTAGATTTGTCTATGATTATTGTCTATTATATGTTCTTGTCAATTGTGATTTGGTTGTTGATTAATAAATAATGACGGCCATAAAAATGTACTCCACTTAAATAAGTAAATATATATAATTATCCAATCGTTGCTGTTGTTTGCTTCCGCTGCGTGCCCATAACTTTATCACCCCGAACATCCAAACTCACAAACTGTACCTGTTTGTGATGTTTTTTCTCCTTCCAGACAAGTATGACCTGGCAGGGTTTTTTTTTATCTTTTTGCTTTGTGCTTACTTATCTAATTACATTATTTCTTCTATTACGTTAATGATTATTAATTTAATAACAATATTCTTACTACTAATTTTGTGTCCATCTATCTCTACGTAGTTTTACGCCTATTTCTTATTACTTATTACTATTTATGCTTATATTCGATTTGTTGCTACTATTTATTTATTACTTATAACACAAAAATGACATCGGGTTGGGTTTACATATATGTCCGCGGATTTTTACTGGATATTTTAATGGTTAATGTTTAGGAATATATTTAAGACTTATTTATAACAACTGAAATTGGTTTTGAGTAGAAAAAATACGTATTTAATTAATTATCGAAGTTTAAAATTCACGACAATGATCTGGTAATTTTGACAATAATGAAGTGTGTATTCACTTTAGAAATATACTCACGTATGGTATGACACTACTAAAACTGTTTTTAAACATCAAATAATCCCTTAAACTGATTTAAGTCTAAAAATATATGTTTTAACTTTAAATAATGAAGTAACTATAAAAAATACTAAATGAAATGCATTTGCGTATTTTTTTTTTGTTTATGGTTCGTTAACTCTTATATTTTATTTTATTTTATGGCTTGGCAACTAGGCCTTTAAGCCTTTTCGTTTACAATATCATTTCTTCATTTTCTTAAGCCTATGTGTAGCACAGGTGCACTGTAGGTAATCAGTTAGTGCCATTCAACGGAGTTCTTGTGACAACTAAAAAAGTCACATTTGACTATACAATTCACATTTCTCACAAAACACATATAACTACTACTCAAAAACTATCAATATCCTACAACTATTGTTCATTTTAGAGTAATTTTACATATTTTTAGAAATTACCACGTGCAAAAACGGTGAAGGAAAACATCGTGATGCAACCTGCACATCGAGATAACCGACTGGTAACCATTTACTATTTATCTTATATACACACGAACAGTCGGTTAGGTTAGGTTTTGTGTAGACCAAAGCGCAAGAGGAGCGAGCGAAGCGAGCGTGCCGCGGCAGCGGCCGGCGAGTGCCAGAACCGACTGTAACCATTTACTATTTATCTTATATACACACGAACAGTCAGTTAGGTTAGGTTTTGTTTAACCTACATAAACGACCAAAACTACTAAAACTACCACATATACTAACCAAATCTAACACAGCTACCAAAACTACCACATACACCAAAACTACCAACCGAATTTACCACAACTACCAAAACTACCAAAACTCCACAACTACCAAAATTACAAATACTACCAAAACATTCTCTGTCCACCCTCGGTATAAAATTAACATATATATTGAATTTCAGCCAGATCAATCCATTAGTTCTTCCGTAATATAATAAAAGTCAATATGTATACATTTAAAAATATTTTCGGAGCTTAAAGGCCTAGTTACTAACCATAAACTTTAAAAAAAACATTAACAATTTTATGCTGTGTTTTCGGACCATTGTGAATCCTTTTATGTTAAATATTCGATTTTCATTGGATTTTGCAAGTTTGGACCTATGATATAAGTGAAATATTAGTGAAAAATAGAAGTGAGGTTAGATTGACAAAAACATTAATAACTCAGTAACTATATATTTCCGACCCATAGGAGTTGCAGAAGGGGTAAGTTTTCCTCCCCTCCCCCTCCCCCTTCCCCCCATTACTTATGATTCCGCGGACATATATGTAAACCACACCCATGACATCTTATTCTTTCATTACATGTAATACTCCTGTCCTTTAAGGTTATATTACTCTCTATAATAATAGGTAGATATTGGATATAGATTTTGGATTAATCATTGTACCCTTTGCCGTCGTCTGTTTCCTGAAACATACAATTTAGGTGTCTTTATGTCTAGCGTGAACAAAGGGCCTAAAGCGGTCATCTTTGGAGAGGTATCACTGCAAGTGGCACGGCTTATCGGCGATAGGTTAATTTTTCATTCCTTTTATTGTGTCTTTGTCTTACTGAGTATGCGCTGTTTGCTACAACTCCATTATTTGTTGAAAAGTATTAGCCTTAGTTATAATCGTTTGTTAAATTTTAAGAAACTGCTCAGCAATTGGTTAACGACAATCTTACCCATAAACTCCTCTTAAGGATAAGAGGTGATGGTAAAGTAACTCATAACTAACTGTCGAAAATAACCAACATCGAGTGGTAGTTTAAGTGACTGCTAAGAGGCAAGATGGCAAGTTTTATTTGAAACAGCCATTGATTAGGGGCTTAAGAGTCTCCTATTTAAGAGATGGCTAATCCTTTCTTAACGCGATTATTATAAGTAAGGCCCTAAATGTGTAACATAGTCCTGTTTAAAATTTATTTAAAAAAGGTTGAGTTAGTCAATTCTCAGCTAGACGTGTTGCTGGGGAGTTCCTTGCCACTTCTCCTTAGCAGCATTATACGTTGCAAAGCGGTGTGCATAGACTAGGAAGTAAACTTAAATTTTAACTTATATGATTATTTAAAAAGTGATCTCCAGTGGAACTTTTTTTGAATAAAAACTTTGATCTATACTATGTTTATTATTCATATATCATCATAATTATTAAAACTAAAACTAAATCGAGATGTCGCCGAACGTTTAGTAGACCCCCTCACGCGACCAAAAGGCTAGCGTCTATTTTGCTCAAAGGTTAGGCATTGCTATTCAACGTGGTAACGCCGCCAGTCTTTTGCGAATGTTCCCGGTAAGTGACAGTGGTTTGAGACCAATATTTTATCTATAATTATGCCCTCTTTTTTATTTAGTTCTAGTTTTTAATTTTAGGTTTCTTTTTCATACTGTAGTTTACTATTAAATTTATTTTATGATTAGAAATTATACCAGGCATTGTAATAGACTGATATTGCCATCTTTTAGATTACAAAAGTTATTGTCCTCTTTCTTGGGGGTTCGTATACTCTTCTTCAATAAGATTCCAAGTGAAATGTTAGATCTGCCTTTCACTAAATTAAAAAGTATCTTGCTAAAAAAGGGATACTACACTATTGAGGAATACTTAAATGACAAAACTTCATTTACATAACACCTCGCTCCAACCTCTTATACTGTATTTTGTACGAGTATAACGTTTTTATCTTACCATACTTGGAAAAAATATATGGAGATATGTTGCAGTAAAAAAAAAAAAAATTAGTACGTTATGTCTTTATATTTATAACTATAATAAAAAAAATCTATCCTTTTAATGTGTCTCTGTCTTATTGAATATGCATTGTTTGCTACAACTCCATTATTCTTCAAAAGTCATTCTGTAACATACTTCTGTATAAAAATTATAGAAAAAAAGAACTTTAGATATAAATAGAATAAGAAATATAAAGAAAAACAATTTTGACCCAGACGTATTGCTGGGGAGTTTTTTGCCGCTTCTTCTTCTTAACAGCAATAACACGTTGCGAAGCGATGTACATAGACTAGGAAGTAAAATTTTTACCTATATGCATGCCCTTCAAAAAGAGTTCTCCAGTCAAACTTATTTTGAATAAAAACTTTTGAATTTGAATTTAATTTGAACAAACCGTTTAGAAACGATACTATTGGCATTTAGCGTATAAAGTTGAACTGATTATAAAGAAAACGTTAAAGTAGATTGTCATTTTTGGTACTCTTCTTCAACGGTTGGCTGCATGTTGGCTGTCCCAAAATGGATCCAATTTTTTTTCTACTTATTTCGACCCATATATAACAAGATTCGATTATCGGCAGGTAGGGGCATGTGAATGAGATATTCTAATTTAAATAAATAAGGGTTGGATATGCCGCTCGTAAATCCTCGTCGTAATTTAATGGGCGCTTGTAACTATTGGTTACTATTGAAACTCTATTCGATTTGAAATTCGATTAGAGATGATTACATCTCGGGGAAACCAGTGACTGATTTTGCCTGTTGCCATTATGTCAATTTTGTTCTAGATTAGACGTTCGAAACTACTGAAAAACTAAACTTAAAATTCTTACATAGCCTAAACAAGGACTTAATTTAGTTTTGACTATGTTTAAAGTTTTATTACCTTTTTTACTTAATATTTTCTTAAGTTTTCGCGACTTGTACACATAATAAAACTACGTTTTAACGGTTTTAAGCGCGGTAATTTATTTGATTCAGGTTTATCCGACGTTTCGGCCGCTTTTCAGTGGCCGTGGTCACGGAAGACCTTTTTTACTGTGAAGCTAGCAAACAGGCAAGCATACAGACCATTGCAGCACCAGGGGCCAAGACAATGCGTTGCCAGCCTTTAAGATGGGATAGAGGGGATGGGGTAGGGAGAGGCGAAAGTGGGCCATCAAAACTCTCACTTACCAGATAAACTACGATTAGCTCAAGGCTAACCATTTTATGGCCATGTTCTGTGAGAGCGTGGTATCACAGCAATCAAGCAGGTCTTAAGCTGGTATATCATATCTTGTTCGTCTTTGATCACGCTAAACTATTTAAATATTTGCATGATTGCTTAATAAGCTGTGATTTTTAAGTTCGGATTTTAAATCTTAAATAGAAATTATCGAAATTAATTCGAGAACTATTAGTACTAATCAACGACTACTATTTGATTTTATGTTACAATTTCACCATAAACCAGGCAGGACATTCGGTTATCGTTTTGGGGTCTCGCTAGTTTCCCAGATTAAAGGCCGATAAAATCAGATATTTGCTTTTATTGGACTCACTTTATCCGCTCGGATTGCGTTCGAATAATTAATTTTGTTTTATTTCGAAATGATTTATTTCGATTTGTTAACCTTTTATTACTTTATTACAGAGAGTATTTATGGTAGTAGCTTTTGCCTGCGGGTGCGTTCGTTATTGTTGATTAATGGGTTGATAAACAACTCTTTATTGTTCACGAAAAAATAAGTAATATTCTTTTAAAGAAAAATTGATCAAGCATATCCGTCTACAAATAGGCCGCGGTTCTGTAATATTGATTTTATAAAGGCACTAACAAGCCTTATTAAAAAAAACTCCAAAAGTCCCTTATATAGATAAACAATTCTATATTTTTCACGGAATATTTAGTATTTTTTTTGTTAGAAAGAAAAATAACTAAATGTTTGTCAATGTACACATAGTTAAGGTTCCGTAATGTTGATTATAAAGACAGCAACAAGCCTTATTAAAAAAAACACTAACTACCAAAGTCACTTTTGACAGAAAGTAAACAATTCTTTATGGTTCTCGACAAATACGTTATTTTATTGTTAAAAGGGAAATTGGATAAGTTTGTATTAGTGTACTTGTAGTTCAGGGTTCCATGATGTTATTGCGTTTAAGAACAAAATAACAATAAATTTATACGTCACTTTTGATAAATAAACAATTATTTATTGTTCACGAAAAATAAGTTATTTTATAGTATTGTAAACAGAAAAAGTGGTTAAGTGTGTATCAGTCTGCGTATATTTCAGGGTTCTGTAATATTGCTTATGAAAGTCTAAAGATCTGTTATCATGATTAATAAAAAACAATAACTTCAAACAGCTATTTATTGTTCACCAATAAAAAACGTTAATTTATTGTTAGAAGAAAAAATGGGTAACTGTGTATCAGTCTATGCATAGATCAGGGTTCTGTAATATTGTTTGAGGAGGTCTAAAGATCTGTTATCGCGTTTAAGAACAAAAATAACAATAACTTCAAACGTAATTTTTGACAATTATAAAAATAATTCTATAAGTATTCTTTAAACAAACAAACAAATAGAATGTTTTTTTAGAAGAAAAATTGTCTAAAAGAACAGTCTAGTACAAATTTCTTTTATTATCTGTGCCCGAGAATATCGGCGTGTATTTTTGTGGATCTGTAGGATCTATGATCTTGGCTTTTTTATGTACGAAGAAGAAAACTCTATAAAGGAGCCCACACACTACGGGACGCATCCGAACAATATGCACACCAGAACCGTAACACACTCCAGATTGCTTTAGCGCTTCTGAACACTCAAGGTCACGCTCGCGACTTACGACTTATAATGTGCACACTTCAATGGACTTTCCTCCAGATACGCTGTAAGCCACGCCTAGCTAGGGTTGCCAACCATACTTTATAATGACGCATCCTACTTTATTTTTGGTAAATATACTTTATACTTTTGCATGAAAATAAAGTATGTGAAAATACTCGATTTCCAATATTTACTCTGATGCGTAAAATGAAATACTTAAATAGATAATTACTGAAATATTATCGATCCGGCTTTCACTGAAAGAGTTGATTCAATAATGAATCTAAAATGGCGAGAAGAAAGGAACAAAATGTCTATAAATGTAATAAAAACTTAATTGTTTGTTTATTTAAATTTAAATTCGGAATGTAAAGATAGCTTCCAAAAATTTAAGGACTATGAAAAGTTGTTAGTGTGTGCTAGAAGCACTCAAAAATAGTATCTCCAAGAGAAGAAATAAATAAAAATTTTAAAATACTTTTTTTCTTCTTAATATTAAAAATGTAATACGTTATTTTTCTCAAAAATGGCAACCCTAGCTCATCATTCCTCATTCATTTTGCCTTTTTTTCCTCATTCGCGCCTATCAGCCGCGACTCATAGTATGCACACACCTTAAAACACTAATTGAAATACTGTCAGAATTCGGTATTTGAAAAAGTACATTCCGTTATAATTTACTTTTTATTGTCTCTGCCCGAGAATATCGCATGTGTTTTCATTGCGCTGTATAGTCTATGATCTTTGCTTGCTCTTCATGTACGAAAAACGAAAAACCCTTTTTTTAAGGTTTTTAAATACAAGTTTGTGAGATTTTGGATATCATGTAGCAGCAGAGTACTAGCCAAGACAAGTAAAACGAGCCCAAACACGACGGGTCTGTCTTGTTTAGTACAGGAGTTCCTATGGCCACCTTCCGACTCCATCATCAGATCAGCTCCATGGTAACATGGTATGGTATATTATTGCATTGTCACGCGATATACACGTGTGCAAAATTTTAGCTTAATCGAAAACCGGGCAGTTGGTCAAATTTAACTTGCAAGATTCCACCCGAACTTACATACATACATACATACATAGGTACATCCATTGCAAGTTAAATAAAATATCAAATTGTAATGTTGAGAACAGGCTGTATGGAGTATGTCTTTCGCCCGCCTTATGGCAAATTTAGACAACAAAAACAATGAAATGTTGACAACAGAAACTGTCACAATTGGAATTTAAAAAAAGAATAGTCCGGTACAAATTGCTTTTTATTATCTGTACCCGGGTAATATCGTGTGTTTTTATTGCGCTTGTAACTCCGAAATCGGGCCAAGAGTAATACATCAACAGCGGTTTACTGTGCCATCGCTCATTTTATGGCCCCCACGCGGTATTGTGTACAGTCGCGCGTGAAATGCTTATATTAAAAGATGTTATAATATATATAGGTATAAGAAAATGTTTGATATATTTTTGTCGTGTTATTTTGTTTTTTAATTTATGTTTTATTCATGAATCCAGCGGGAATTTCAAGTCAAACGTGAGTTAGGTCGTGAGCGTATCTTAGTAGCTATAAACGTAACTTAAATAAATTAAATATCTAAACTTATAAATTATTTACTAGATGACTGCCAACGGGAAGCACACACAGAAGGCTGGCTGAATTGCCATACTGTTTAACAATACTGTGGCGAATGATGGTGGAACCATCTAGTTGGTTTTAGAACTTTTGGAAAAAAACTAGAACATTCTAGAAGGAAAAGACAAGGACAGATATATTTAGAAAGGGATAGAAGATGAATGAAAGACAGAGATAGATAGATGTTAGAAAGGGATAAACGATGAACGAAAGAAAGAGAAAGATAGATGTTAGAAAGGGATATATGTATTAACGAAAGTTCCCGAACAAAAGGTTCGGAAAGGAAGAGGCAGAGATAGATAGATGGGTTCTAGAAAATTCTTCCGGGTATATAAACAGCGTAAGGCGCGCCTACCGGGCAGTTTTAGAGTTGAGTTCAGTTCAAGACAGTCAAGCGACAAGTGCGATACGAAGGAGTTGGAAGAAGAGTTTAGTGGTGAATTTAGTGAAAAGTTTGGAGGTCAGTAAGTGAAGGAGGAGTGTAGCGGAGCTCGAGAGACGAACCAGAAGCGAGCTACACGCGACGATATTGGAGGTGAGCACTGCGGAACCAGGAGGTGGTCTAAGCAATATCGGCGACGGTATTGTAAGCGAGAGACCTTGTCGTCGGGACTGTGCATCCGTAGTCGTGCGTATAGGGGCAACCCTTCAGAGAGACCCACGCAGCACGCTTGCGGCTGAGTAAGTCAATAAAAGTTTTCAGACAAAAACTGGTGTTTTCTTCCAATCCATAAGATCGTACCCCCGCGCGCTCGTAACAATACTAATTCTCTGAGCAAAATATAAGCCAGTATTCTGATCACGGGTAGTGTCAAGTAGTTTCTTAGAAATGTCCTTAAAGAATCTGCCGATGCACCCCGCGCGCCCAATTTTTCAACCCCAAGAGGCACAAATATGCATGCTTTTCCTAAGGCTTCATATTTGCACCGTTTGACGTTATCTATATTCAGAATATTAATTGATGTAACACTATTTATTTGTCTGATTTCGCTATAAATGGGTAGTGAAGCGACTCGTACCAACGAACAATGGCGCTGTGATAGTTAATGGTTCCCATTGAAACGGATGGGCCGATTAGAAATAGTTCAGCAAATTGAAACCAAGAACAATAACTAGATAGTGCTATAGAAAACGTGCCAAAATACAAGCTGCTTAGGTGCAGAATGGTCATACGGCCGGAATTTCCACAATTTACATGCTGATAGAATTGCTTTCCTCTCAATTTCCAAATCTTAGACTGAAACATGTCCATCAAGGAATGAACGAGAAACAAATAAGATTCGCACAATTAATTTTCAAAGAGTTGACAAGAACCGTTGACACGTCGAGTAGGCCGGAAATACGTTTTTAGAGGCATTATATTAACATTACATTTGTAAGCAAGTCCAGAATTACTTAAAAAATCCGGGATTCGATCCAGAAATTTTTGATTTTTTGATCAAGTAACTATAGCTAAGGGTTCCTTTATACATCTTTTTTATTCAAATAATATTAGAATCATCACAGCAAACGCATCTTAGTTTTCTCAAAAAGAAAAAGCATTGTATTTTTTTGAACAGGACAAGATGGTAGGGCATTTGCCCGACTGGATGGCTACCACCCCTGGTTTAGAGTGTCTCGCCATATCAACCTTGAGTTGTGTTCCAACATTGGTGACCAAATTCCAGTCTCCCTTGAGAGAGAAGCAGCGCATTTGTAGCACCTCTTGTTGCAAATGGTCATAGGCGATGGTAACCGCTTTCCATCAAGTGTGATGATATTTCAAAAGTCTAAATGCATCGCCGTATTTTTCATCAAAATCGGCCCCGAAACTCCTTTGAATATTATTCACTATTGCGTATAATTTACGCTTTGGCCTTAGAGAACCAATTGGAAATTATAATTTTAATACATTTTCTATTGCTGTTATTAATCTGAGTTATTTCGCTTCAGTTGTAGTCTTCATAATGGTTATTGATAATTTTGAAAATATGAAATATCGAAATTTGAATAACGTCCTATAAAGCGAAAACTGCAAAAGGTAGACGAAATAGGATCGTGTTCCCAATTTAGTTCGACGCTAGCCCCAGGCGACTGGCTCCCGAAATTTGAACCTCAAATAATATTCTGACTGCAACTCGATTTTGAGTTCAATATAGGATAGATGCTACCTGAAGTAGAAAATGTCTTAACGAGCCATCTTTAAATTATTACTAGAATACTAAAAACTAATTTTATAATAGTTCATTATCCAAAATAAATAAAAACTCGTAATTAAAAATCAAATTTATAGAAATAAATTAATGGTGACGGGAAACTGAAAAAAAAAACATGTTAATAAAAATAGCATAGCAATCCAATAAAATAACATAGCCAGCCTTCTTGGCACCTCACCCACAAGACGAATTGCCAAGAAAGCTACCTAGGTTCAGTATTCTTTTTTTCTTATGGCATGAGCTCAGCAGACAGGCAGACGGCCCGCTTGATGAAAAGCGGTTACCATCACCTATAAACATTTGCAACACCAAAGATGCTAGAAATGCGCTGCTAATCACTTAAGGGGGATTGGAACCTGGTCACTAATCCTGGAACACAACTCAAGTTTGTTATGACGGCATATTCTAGACCTGGGGTAGTAGCCATCTAGTCGGGCAAATACTCTACCACCTGGCTGTGGGTTGTTTTGTCACCTCTTACGACTGGTCGCTTCGTAAGAGGTGACGAAGCTTATTATCTACTAACTGTGCCCGCGATAGCGTCCGTGTGGAATTTGTTTTCAAAACCCCTCGGTTTTGAAACATTCTTCATTGGTGCTCCACTCCTGTTGGTCTTAGCGTCAATATATATAGCCTATAGCCTTCCTCGATAAACGGGCTATCTAACGCTGAAAGAATTTTTTTAAATCAGACCGGTAGTTCCTGAGGTAAGCGCGTTCAATCAATGAAACAAACAAACTCTTCAGCTTTATATAAGATTTTTTCTATGTAATGTAGGTGTACAATAAAGTGTATTGTGTTATATTGCACTTATAAAAAAAATCCCAAGCTATTCAACTATTTATTTTTATTAATGTTTGTTGTTGTGTGTTGTGTTTGTGGTGTGACAGCGATATTTGCCGGAATAGTGGAGTATAAAATCAGAAAGCCTTGTGGCACCTCCAATGACCTGGGGATAAAGTGAAAGAAAGTAATTATATTTTGATTGTAAATAAGTTATTCTATATTGTAGTATTGATATATATTATATTATAATTACATTAATATTATAAATGCTAGGTTAAATTTTCTTCACAACATTACATCGAACTATGGTCACAATAAAAATTAAAATTGGAACGCCTGTATAAAATAAATTGTGGGGAATTAAAGTAACAGTTTTAAAGCTGACATTACTCAAATTTAAAAATAGAAACGTCATATTGACGACCTCTGCACAGCAATAACGCGTTGTTGAGCGAGGTATATATAATATTAAGACGTAGAAAAAAGCACAATGTTATAACATTGTTACGAGGTAGCGGGACTCGAATTAAAATGCCGTTAGAATTATTATAGAGTTTATTAGAACTATACAAACACGTATAACATAGGTGCAAATATAACCGAACACAACAAATCAAACATAATACAGAAGGTCTCACTATTAGATTCCCGAATGTACACACGTCACTCCCGTATCGTAGTTGTAGCTCAACTGACCGCCCCCACAATCAGGCCGTCATTTTATACTGCACAAATGCAATGTGCCCGCCTGGCAACGTGGACCGAATTTCCTAGAATCAGCTTGTACTTTATAATCCGTAACACCTGGCTAATGATTACAGCCGCAAGCGGCCGTAAGCGATTACAATAGAACAATAAACTGTTCTCTAGAAACGTATGCCAATAAATATTTATAATCAACTAATTACAATTATTTCAAATGCCGACAGGTAATAAAATGTGCTTTTACAAATCTGTACGTGGAATTTGTCATTGTCGGGGTCTAAGTTGTAACAATATTATAAAATTCTAAAAATGCCGTGTCTATACATTGACTACTGAGCTATTAAAAAAACAACTGTAATGACAATATTTTTAGATTTCTTGTCTGTTTGCAAGTAATTTGTTTGTGCGGGATTCACGTAAAAACCACTAGGCCGATTTCGATGCGGTTTTCACTGATCCACAGCAAATTCTTAGACTTAAAATCTAAGCCACTTTTGATCCTGGCAATCCCGCGGGATTTTTTCTAGGAAGGATTTAAAATGAATTAAAAAATGTGAGTTTTTCGCTGACCGGTAGCAAATCTTATGTAATACAATGTGTAATATTTTATCCCGGGAATTCCGCGGGGATTTTCCCGGGAGCGAATTGTAGTTTTTCGAGTTCATAAAAAATAGCTTATTCCGATACAGTTTTCAACAAAATGATAGCTTACATATTTTTTTAAAATTCTATCATACTTTGTGTCCCGGGAAGCCCGCGAGAATTTCAAGTCAAGCGTGGAGGAAGTCGCGGGCATATCCTAGTGTATACATATGCTTACTTGCATGGCAGTAAGCAGGAAAGACTGACGATGAAATGCTGTTGATAACGGCCTTCTAATAGGTTTATAGCCTTACTTATAATTATTCCTTAAATTTTAAAAAACTGCTCAGCAACTGATTAGTGAAAATCTTACCCATAATCTCCTCTTAAGGACTTATCCATTCATTCATTCATTAAAATGTATCTAACCTAACCAAATCGTAATTTGCAGTAAACCTGCGAAAAATCGAAATGTGTCCTGGGACACATATTAGAAGTGAAACTTCAACGGACAAGTGGAAAAACGAATCGCAACGGACAAGTGGAAAAACTTCAACTGACAAGTGACAAAATGAATCGCAACAAAATTTTAACTTCAAGTTTTACGGGCGGATTGTTAACGTACTTGTCCAATTTGAAAACCTGCCCGTAAGACTTCAAGTTATAAATTTGTCGCGATTCATTTTGTCACTTGTCAGTTGAAGTTTTTCCACTTGTACGTTACGATTCGTTTTTCCACTTGTCCGTTGCGATTCGTTTTTCCACTTGTCCGTTGAAGTTTTTAGTATCGCTTTTTTGTTTCATCGAGTTTTAAATCACAACGATTCTAAAGAAGTTTCACTTCAAGAGATATGATGATTTTATAGCGATTCCGTTTCTCTCAAAGTGGCTAGAGAACCCTGAAAAGGAATTAAAAGTTCTTATGATGTCGAATTAGATAAATCTAACTCCCAGCGGCACGTACAGCCCTAATTTTCCCCTCAACTTAGTACGCGATAGGAAATTAATTCCTTGACCTAGTTATTAAGATATCTACAGGAAACGGATTCAACAGATTGGAGATTTATCCAACTTATAATAAAACCATCCAAGTGTAGAGTCCACGAGATCAGAATTAATGAAACTTTTTTTTTATGGAAGTATAGGTTTGCGTTTGCCACTGTCTCAACTGATGTTGAGTGATGACGCAATCTAGGATGGAGCATGCTTACCTATTACCTATTTACCTATTACGCTTACCTAAGACTATATTTTTGAAGTGAAACTTCTTTAGAGTTCGTGTGATTTGAAACTCGATGTAACGAAAAAGCGACACTAAAAAGGGTTAAACACAAATCTATAGCACTAATAATGCGAGAGAGAATGAGATTGAATACGTTATATTGTTGCCAATCGATACTAATTAATCCGTTGTAGGCGTCTTATTACCCCTTTGAATTTGAGTGTCTATTGTTCGCGCAAATCTCTTTGTTTACGCAGCCGTAAAGCGTCATAAAACCTTCTTTCCTATGTTGGTATTTCATGAGAATTAACGCAACGAAGCCTTTAACGATTTCAAGAACCAATGGGCGGCATGTTGGTAAGAGACCGTATCTAATTTACAAATAGATGAGAATTGGTCAGTTGGGAAATGCGCCAGTCATGTTATGACTGCGAACGATGCGTTACCTAGTGCATTTTCGGCCCGAGTATCTTATAACGACAAATTTAGCGTGATTTATGTGATAAAGATTTTATGCCCATACGGCATTTTCGAATTTCAATCCTACAAATCCCCTACAAATTCTTAACAATATTTAAGAATTTTAACACTATGCTCATACTCAGAGACTTGGAAATGTTTTGAAGTTTTTCGTTAATACTTCAATTTTCGTGTTTCATTTAAAGCTTAAATATATTCTAACGATATAATATATGAAATGTGACGTCACGAAATTTAGAATCCCTTCCACCCAGGGGGTTGCCTGGAAGAGATCGCTTTAAGCGATAAGGCCGCCCTTTGTTCAACATGTATATTGTACTTAGTTTTAAGAACGTAGTTTTAATTTTTGGTGAACAATAAAGTGTTTTCATTCATTCATTCATCCTTGTCACATTTTGTTTCATTTCTATTGCGTGTGAACTTCACACACACACATACATTTTTTTGTGTTTTTTACCCCATTTCTCCGTTAATTGTGGACCGATTTTCATTTTTTTTTTATTCGAAAGAGTAAAACCATACTCCTCAAGTGGTCCCATTGTTATAAAGGCAGGCTCAGATGAGTGGATGCCAGAGAAATCGAGAGCGACCCTTTTTGAAGAGCGCCTACTATACTCATCGAAAGGCAAACTTGTTTACGCGTGCCAGTAGTACAATTTCTAAAGGCGCTTAATATATTATTTCTAAAGCTATTCAAGTATTTGCGCAACTAATATAAAATTTTCTTTAATAAAACATACCGGCTTCAAATTGAAAGGCATAAAATCAAACATTTATTTAGCATCTTGAAATCGGTGCAAAGAAAAATACAAGAATTTCAATATTTTTTTCGTTATTCGAAAGAAGTATACTCTTAATGAAATGATGCCATTTGGATTATTGGGTTGAATTTTTCAAGTGGGCTTCTATGCCAAATACAATATCAGAATGCCTAATGGTATCATCATCATCCGAGCGTTAAATCCCGGTTGCGTTCGGAGCGTTCACTCCGACGCCCAGGGTCCGCTTTCCTACTTTTCTACTATCATCATCCTTTTAATCAAATGTATTATTTTTATATAATATATCGAGGGCTGCATAACAAATAGGCGTACAGATAAAAATACAGTGTTACACAAGGGACATTATGAATAAAACAAAACTAGTTGATTGTATAAGGCTGAAATTTGAAATACTTATATCGCACCGTTGGTAGAAGAAAGTCGCAAGTGAAATTATTTAAAAAAAAATTATTTTACTATTCGATAAAGGACATTATGACACATATACTCAACAAGTTTGAAAAAAATATCCCAATAAATGACGGAGATATCGCAAATTTAGCGAAATGCTAAGATTTATTTTAAATAAAAATATTCACTGTATAAATTACGTAAGTTTTGTTTATACTAGGTCATTTGTGAAATTTTCGCTATCAATAAAAGCTTATTATTACTTATACGCCATATAATTGAAATATACGTGCATAAACTAACTTACATACTTTTGTCACGATATATTGTTAAATAGATAAACGCGCAAGTCTAGTTACGTATTTCTTCTACTAAGTTTTTATTTTTATTTTTTTAAGTAAACACAATTATGTGTTTACTTAATTAATTAATCTGGTCGGCAAGAATACGTGAGTAAAAAATTACGATGCTATGATCCGTGTGAATACCGTAGCAACAAAGTGGTTACTTTACTTATTCTTAAAAGTCATAATACCATGACGGGGATTAAAGATGTAACGCATTAATTTTAAATTATCTCGAAAACTTCTCAATATTATTTTAAATGAAATAGGTATCTGCAGATTAATTTTGTCTATGAAGTCTCCTTATACACATTTATCTATGATTTACCATTTCTCCACAAAACAGTTTTTTTACGTTCCTGTAAAGTTCATGTTTTTCACTTGCGTCCTTTTTCTACGAATGGTGCGATATTTAGGTACACTTGCATACTGGTAAAACTTTCTAAATTGTAACATGCATAGATTTTAGTAAACAAAAACATGGCATTTTTGCGTATACGCCCATTTGTTATGAAGCCCTCGATATATATACTATATATATATATATATATATATATATATATATATATATATATATATATATATATACAATACATAAACATTATTTAACCACTTTATGTACACGTTAGAAATGTTATGTTTTAATAGTTGTAGACTTTGGCCTTGCCAATATCAGTTGACTTAGTGGCTCTTCGGGAGATCAGAGGGCTGGTTCCTACCTTGGATAATGTATCAGTATGGTGATCCAACAAGGTATCGCAGCCAGCTTTCTAGGAACCTTAGGCATTGCCTTCGCTGACCTGGGTTCAGTATTTTACTTGTTGTCTGCAAGGAGTATAGGTAGAATATAATATAAGCTTAAGTCTCCTTCACTGTTTTAGTTTATAACCACTTTTAACCGAGTTCGAAAAAAGGAGGAGGTTCTCAATTCGTCGGCTTTTTTATTTTCTTTTTTTTTATGTATGTTCACCGATTACTCCGTGATTTATGATCCGATTTACATGATTCTTTTTTTGTTCGACGCGTAATAGCTTCCAATTGGTCCCCTAAAAATTTTACATAGTTTGGCCCAGTAGTTTTCATTTTATGAACATTTTTTATGAAAAAAAAATCCTTTTCGTTCCATATGTACACCGATTTATGATTCGATTTACGTGATTCTTTTTTTGTTCAACGCGGAATAGCTGCCATGTAGTTTCCTAAAAATTTGACATAGTTTGGCCCAGTAGTTTTCATTTTAAGAACATTCTTTTGTTCCCGTTTCTTGGGACCTATATTTTTTAAGAAGCGCGGCACCATTCGTAGGTCCACCCATACATAGCTAGACACTAAAAAGTAACAAATAAAAAATAAAAACGTCGTTTAAAAAACCGACTTCAAAAACTACTAACATGTATAAAATAACATATTTCTAAAGCTATTATTATTAATATATATTATCTAAAACATCTTGAAGTCGGTGCAAAGTAAAATATAAAAATTACTATATTTTGAAAATTACTAAGCACCGAGTTTAAGATGTTAGTAGTTTTTGAAGTCGGTTTTTTTATAATGATACAATTTGTGCCACTTGCATATCAACAAACAAAGCACATTATTACCCGTCGGTGTTTGAGCTAATAACATTGGAACGCTTTTATGACCGTCTTCTTTTGTTTACTTTGTGTTTAAAATTTGTGATTGGAAAACAGGCCATTCTGTATTGTAATCTTTATGATAGTCATTAGCCAGGTGTGATTCTTAGAAATTCAGTCCACGCGGTCGAGCAGACATATTGTATGTGTACAGTATAAAGCAAGGCCCAACGGAGCGATCGGCAGTCAAGCGATAACCACAAGCGAGGCAAGATCTATATAGTGACGGACTTTGCGCGTGTTATTGAATCGTGCATTACGTTTGTACTGGTTGTGCTCAGTTATATACCTGTTAGTCGCTTATGTACCTGTGTTATACGTGTTTGTATAGTTCTAATAAATTCTATAGTCATTCCAACGGCATTTTAATTCGTGTCCTGCAACTCGTAACAATAATTTAAAAAATGTATTATTTAATTATAAAAGTGTTACGCAGAATTTGATTTTTTGCAAGCTTTTATTTAACTTGCAATAGATGTACCCATGTATGTATGTATGCATGTAAGTTCGGATGGAATTTAGCAAGTAAAATTTGACCACGTTCCCTGTTTCCGATTGAGCTGAAATTTTGCACGCATGTGTATATCGTGTGACAATGCAATAATATGGTACCATGGAGCTGATCTGATGATGGAGTCGGAAGGTGGCCATAGGAACTCCTGTACTAAACAAGATAGACCCTTCGTGTTTGGGCTCGTATGTGTATATCGCGTGACAGTGCAATAATATGGTACCATGGAGCTGATCTGATGATGGAGTCGGAAGGTGGCCATAGGAACTCCTGTACTAAACAAGATAGACCCGTCGTGTTTGGGCTCGTTTTACTTGTCTTGGCTAGCACTCTGCTGCTACATGATATCCAGGATCTCAAAAGCTTGTATTTAGAAACTTTTAAAAAACACACGTTTGAATAAATCGATTCATATATTTGATTCTTGATCAGGGTCAATATCTCAAAAATTACTATTTTTTATTTATAATTATTTTTATATTACACACCGTTTAGACTCTAAACGGTGTGTAATATAAACTTGCTTTAAACTTTACTCTAAACTTTAAAGTAATCTAACTCACAAAACATGCAAAAATAAGACTACAAGCGGATTATAGACTATGGTCCACATCGTTGCCAAGTTGGCTGCGAAGTATAAACAAGCCCTCAGGGTCCTTGGTGGTACCAAAGACTTTTTGTTAAATTGTTTCAACAACTCACATAAATCTGATCAGTCAGTTGAGATGACAATGTTGAGATGGATGTGTAGTCTTACGAGAATGGATAAGGTGAGAAATTAGTACATAAGGGGATCTTTGAAAGTTGCACCCGTCACTAAAAAATTGAGAGGAATAGTGAGGTGGTAATGACATGTAATAAGGAGGGATAAAAGATTGATATGTCTACAAATGTATAAGCAGACTAAAACAGAGTTGGATGGATTGTGTGAAGGGTGACATGATGATTTGTGATGTGACAGAGGTATATGTCAGAAAGGAGGAGTATGGAATAAAAGGACATATTTTACCGATCCCGAATAATTGGGTTTTTCGGTTTTGATTCGTGGAAAAGAAACGTGAGAACGACTTTACTGTTTTTGATGAATTTTCTTGCGTGTGTTTGAGTTTGTCCCCAGATTATTTATTTTCACAATTGCAACCAGTAGGTGGCGCTGGGAACGGGTTCTAGGATCCTCCTAATCTCCTGAACCGATTTTAATGATTTTTTGTGTGTTTGAGTGGATGGTTAACATTCACAATTTGAATCGGCGCTGGGATTGGGTCCATAGATTTTTTATTTTTAGCGCAGGACAACCGTGACTACTGGTAGTTATATAAAATTAAAACTTTTAGGTAGTTACCTTTTGAACCCAGTACCATAAATACGCCGACAATTCCTGAACCTAAGCGCGCGTGACGTCACTATGATAACGGCGTGTCATACAAACTGAACAAATTTCGCTTACAAAGTTCGTAACCATTTTAAAGTTGTTTGCTCAAACTGACCACGGAACTATGTTTACGGTCGACAGTGAAATACCCTAAAGTTAGGGTCCACGAATAGTTTGTGTCAAGTTTTTGAAGGCTAATAAATGTGATTAAGGAAACCGCCTGAGTCGGTAATTTACTTACTTACTTACTCCGTTGGCTCAGGGACCAAAAGTGGGTCTTGGCCTCCGAAACGAGAGCATGCCACTTTTCTCGATCCCGTGCGGTTGCTTGCCACTTACTGGCTCCTATCTCCGACAGGTCAGCCTCTTATCTGTTCTTCCAGTGATATTTAGGACGGCCGACCGGACGCCGACCTACTGGCCGTCCCAAATGTGCTTTCCTCACGCTGCCATCCTCTCCCATCCGTTCTACGTGACCAAGCTAAGGGAGGCGGTGAGCTTTTGTTTCTCCTATTATGTTAGGCTCGGCCACGAGACTCTCAATTTCAACCCTCCAGCTACCATCCTCTCTTTTGGTTGGACCCAGGATCTTACGGAGAACCCACCTTTCCGCTACTAAAAGCTGGTTCTCTTCTTTGAGGGTAAGCGTCCTCAAAGAGGAGAACCAGCGGTAATTTACAGTCAAGTGTCCGTGGAAGAACGGAGGAAGAATACAATTTCCCGCTGCCAGGCGGTCTGTCGTAAGAGGCGACAAAACAACCCACAGACCACGTGGTAGAGTATTTCCCGTCTGGATGGCTACCACCCCTGGTCTATAGTATACCGCCATAACAACCTTGAGTTATGTTCCAGCATTAGGAGTCAGGTTCTAGTCTCTCCTTAGAAAGTAGCAGCGCATTTGTAGCATCTTTGGTGTTGCAAGTGTCTATAGGCGTTGGTAACTGTTTTCCATCAGGCGGTCTGTCTGCTGCACTTATGCAAAAATAAAAAATTGTAGTATTTTGTTTCTTCATTATTTGAATAACAGCCAAAGATCTTAGACCATACGCCATTTGTGTTCATGTATATGAAAGAAATTGACTGTCAAGGTAATTGCGACCACAGACCCTAGAATCTCCTCGTACCATCGTTGGGGGCGCGGCGACAGACGCGCTCTGTGATAATGGATTAAGCAGTTTTTGAGACAAAGAATATGAAAGAGAGATAACATTTTATTGTACACCATTAAAGAAAAAAACTTGAGAGGTGTCAAGGGACACCTGGATGGAACGAAGTTCCATATTTATTATTTACAAAAAACCTGTATACACTCAACAAAATAGTAAATGAGTAAGTTTGAATCCTATTTACATCAATATAAGAAACAATTTAAAAATTAAAAATCGAATCACATCCTGCAATTCGACTCTTGAAACAAATTTAACTTTAAACCAGATTCGCGATATTGCTCCTTATTTTAATGACATTAAGACTATATGTCCGCAAATGCTATCTGTACGTCAGCAACCCATGACATTTAAATAATAATGTACTCCAAATTAAACTCTAACTGCGTGGGCATAAAGGGTTATGCAACTGCATTTTATCTTGGCAAGTTCAAAAACTGTCGTGACAACTTTTTTCGTAAGAATTTTTTCCGTCTAGCCCTCATTCGTACCGCGCGATAAGGAACTACGTTCCAACACAAAAAACTTATAATATATTTTTAGACCTCTACAGAACCCATGCGCAATGAACTGTCATTCACTTGTTCAAAATTTTACATGCAACATTTGGAAGTAAAGTTTAATTGTTAATTAAGTTAATCATACACTAAAATCTAATATATTATCTAATCTAAAATATAATATATAATCTAAAATCTATTATGTTATAAAATTCTAAACATTATACTTTTATATTATTATAACTTTATTTCTCTCTCTATCCCAAGGTTGTCTGGAAGAGATCGCTGTCAGCGATAAGACCGCCATTTGTACCTAATTCTAAGCTGTTCTTGTATATTATTTCATATGTTTTTATTGTACAATAAAGTATATTCTATTCTATCTAAACATGCCGTGTATGTACATAGAAGTTTTATTAAAAAAAATAACTGGGATAGACAATAAAAACGATGTAGAACAAGGTGTATTATTTTTTAGGTTTCTTGTCTGTTTGTTCGGGGTTCGCGTAAAAACTGCTGCGCCGATTTTGATGCGGTTTTCGCTGGTCGACAGCAAATTACTAGACTTAAAATCTGTGCTACTTTTTATCCTGGGAACCCTGCGGGAATTTTCCTGGGAGGCGTTTAAAGTTGTTCAGGTGAAAAATTAGCTTATTATACAGTTTTCACTAAAACGATAGCTTACATTATTTACGTACTTCGTGCTCGGGAATCCCGTGGGAAATTCAAGTCAAGCGTGGACGAAATCACGAGTATATCCCAGTCCAATAATGTGAGTGTCGTAGATTGCTTAAATCGCTATATTAGTATCAATCTAGTACAAATTACATTCATCAGTTGAACAAGAGCATCGCAGAAAGTAACGTCCGCATAACAGAGCTAAGAAAATCATCGCTGCGCCTCTACGGGGCCTTAGGGGCCCCGTCGGGAGTGGGAGGATTGTCGGCTCTGTGGTCCGCATTGATTTTTCAAATTTTCAATAATAAAGATAACAATAGTGTCCAATTTTTTTTAATTTAGACAAATTTTAATGTTCAAAGAAAATTTGTATAATTCTTCTAGTACATACAGAATACCTTTAAAAAATATGTTTATTTCATTCATTTCTTCACTTATTGAAATCTAGCATCAGCAAAATTGTCATTTTGGAATGATGCCAAGAACTGTATTTCTCGTTGCTACTTTAATGGTCACGTTTGACTAAATTATTGTTTTCACACTATAGACTAAATGGCTCCAGTGTTGCAATTGGATTGGCTCTCATGGATTCACTTTATCTACACGACGTGACAGGTATTATCAGTAGATATCAAAAAAATCTAAATTTAACTTGACATTTCTAGGAATTATAACATACCCACTTCTATTTTTTTTTACTTGTGGGAATGATTTTACGCACTATCTCCAGGTCCGGGTTTTGTGGAATTCCTAACGCCAGGTCCTCCACTCCGTCTACAAAATTTATGTTAACGCAAGCATAGTCGCGGGAAAGAGCTAGTATACTGATAAATTTTAGACGTACCCCGTATTGCGCAGTTTTATACTGCGATTTAAAAGAAAAGAAATTAAAACGCTTTTCCGTTAATTCGTTTCCTATTCAAACGTAAATAATAATAAAAAGTTCTTCTTTGTTATCGCCAAAAGGATCCGATGTGGGTTTTCCCATTAAGTTGCTAAAGAAGCATTGTTTTGTAAATAATACTCATTGATTATACAACTACCTAGATTCCTTTGTTTTGTTATGAGCTAATGTTTACCCGCGAGTTGGTTTGTGTAGTTTGTAACTGATATACAGTCACTCGACGTGAACTGTCCTGGGGAAGGGGTTCTACTTGCCACTAGTACTGTTGAGATGAAGTTGCGGTGGTCTCCTTCCTCTTGGCCATTTGAGGCGGTAAGGAGGTTGGGGCGTCGAAGAAAACCTCTTTGCCCCGGCTTCTACTCGACGACCCGTCGGTGGCGGTTTTTGGAGCTATTGGAAACTTCCTAACGGCGGTTTCTCAACGGCTCTTTGGGTGGCCATCTGTGGATTCAGATGGCCTGTCAG
Organism: Dendrolimus pini; assembly: GCA_949752895.1. Lineage (NCBI taxonomy): Eukaryota > Metazoa > Arthropoda > Insecta > Lepidoptera > Lasiocampidae > Dendrolimus > Dendrolimus pini. The sequence continues at coordinate 8,298,245 of OX457150.1, forward strand.
CTTTATGGTCTTCATGACCTCGTTACCTCACCCTGATCAGGCGAGAGTATGAGATCGTGGGGGGTCGTCAGTCAAGTGCGTTGATGGTCTGGCAAGCAGTCATGTCACCTCCGTGGGGCGAGTTATAAGCTGCCTCAAGTAGAGAGAATATCGCTGGGTGCTTAGTACCATAAGGAAGTAGAAGAGGACCTGCCAGGGTCCGCAGAGTGGATAAGCCGTTTGCATAAGCCCTAGCATAAGGAGAAGAGAAAAATACCCAGGGGTTTTAGAGGGCGTCCCTGACTCGGCTGAGCTTAGTATTTCTTTGGAAATGCTATTCCTGCCCCAACGTGTAGAATCATACCCCCCACCGTGTTTCACCCGAAGTAGTCAGTCCTTAATATAACTGGTACATTTATCTCATGCTTTTTAGAGATTTGGAATTAGCTCTCAACTAAGGTTTTCGCAGAGGACAACGATATTTTTTTTATAAAGGTGTTTCATAATTCCTACGAGGCAGCATCACGCTTGCTGTTACAAATGTCGATAGCACTCTGTACCGCTTACCATCAGTTAACCTATCGTCATCTTATCTTCACAAATAAAGGAGAATATTGGAATTGATATAAGTTATGAAAATTTTCCATTCACAGTTTCGACTTTTTTAGTTTGTAAGCTGTACTTTAAAGGTGATACTTAGAAAAGGATCGTTTTGTTTAGTTTCACTGTATTGAGTGGAATTAACGAGAAACGTAACTTGATTCTTTCTGAATTCAAAAGGTCGATATTCTCAAGTTTCAGAGTAGGTAGTATGGAGCTAGAACTTTATTAAAAATCTATTTTCAATACAGCAAATCGAAAAAGAGAATTAATTATATTATGCGAGACCACGTTGATGACTTTGATTTTCTTCATCGTCAACATGTGGTAATTGCATCGAGTACATAAGTCAGGAAATTGCCTCAGTAATGCAAGCGCTCAGGCGAGAATTCGAAGCCATGTCATTGCTTTGCTTTATTGATTTAATCGGGCAAACAGAAAGACGGCCCACTTGATGGAAAGAGGATATTGTGTATTTATGGATGTTTGTAACACCAAAGATGATGCCAACATATTGCCAGACTCTAGGATAGGATAGAGGTGATGTGATACGGACAGTGTAATAGAAACGGAACGCGCCTGTCAACATCATTGAGAGAGCAGTTTGACAGGCCCATCAACCGTGACATACCGGAGCTTCACACCCCCTCTCTAGTTGTACGTGGAGCCTCTGTGCACTCATATAGTATTTAGATTAACAAATTAAGATATCTGTATTGTGGACAATAAAATAAAACCATTGAGGACTAGAACATATCTTTTATTAACAATAATACAGACAGTGAGCCAACCGAATTCTCAGTCATTGATGAACACGATTTCTTAAACCTAACCGCTTAACGCCGATATCTTGAGGTATGATGTCAGTCCAATAGAGAGTTTTAATCAAGGTAATGATTATAACACAGCTCTACCACGTCCACTTTTTTAGGATTTAATAATGCAGTTGCGAATCCCACCTCAGCTAGTAAGAGACATTGTTAGGTATGTCACACTGAGTCAGAAAAGCTACCCAGCCTACCCACTAAAAATCGAACAATACCGTCAATTTCTTACAGTACAGTATTACACCGTGACGCGTTGCCCTGGTGACTCAGGTTTCCTTTTCATGCTAGGTATCATCCAATCAGCTTAGTCTTTTTTTTACAACGGTGGTGGAAGTTTTTGCGCCTTTCCTCGAGCTTACAGGGAGGAGGCACGCCAAGGGGTATGTGGGACTCCCAACGATCAACTTTGCACACACCTTCCTTGAGGAAGGAGTTGGAAGTTGTCGGCCGTAACAACTAGTAACAAGTCTGGTTCAGATACCTACCGAAAATGTGGTTTAACGCCTTCCCCAACTTCACAGACCTACCTGGTTGAAGCGTAATGAACAGATACACTAGAAAATGTTACAATAGTCATGAAGCAATTAGCAACAAATAATATTTTAATAATACTATCTTTTTTGCTGACGGTGCGAATTGGCATAATAACGCTCCTATATAACAGCCACTGCGGCATTCATTGGCAAATGGCAATAACGCACCGTGCCAGTGCGCCAGACTATTGTCAACATGCTGTGTATGGCAGGCTTTGTTGCCATTTATTGGCACCTGTATTAATGAACTCATAACGAGCTCTGATACTATTTGAAAGACTGGCAATTAGCTTCAGATTGGTTCTGTGAATGCTTTGTTTACCGCCGGAGTGGTGACACTATATACCCGTGGTCTTGGCATTAGGGTGAAGGAAGGAACATCTTGGAGATTTAGTGGATATCCCTGACTGTGATGTGGCCACCTTCTTGCGCGAGGTGCTGGTGCCATCTTAACCTGGCGAATCCCACACACCGCCTGTGCTTAAAGCATAAGATTTCCCATCTTAATAAAAATAAGAAATCTGTTTAACTCTGATTTGTATATTATCTGGAAATCTGATTCTTTCTACGTTAATATTACAACGTCATCATCATCCACTGGTGGACGTAGGGCTTCTCAAGTTAGCATCATCTATCTCGGTCCGTTACTGTCCTCGTCGAGCCCCTACCTTGCGCAGATCATGAATCCATCGGGCTGGAGGGCTTTTATCCGTACATGAATGAAGAAAGACTATAATCTTCTGCGGCCGGGTGGCCAGTCATAAGAGGCGACAAACAATCCACAGCCCGGTGGTAGGGCATTTGCCGTCTGGATGGCTACTTCATAAACTTAAAATCGAACACGCTGACGCATGGTATGAGTTCCACCATATTATGAATCATAGAATCAAACAAAATTGTATTCTTTGTCCCTTTCTGAACGGGTATTCATATTATAATCCTGTTACTTAGTCAGTTATGAGTAGTTATAAAACTCTGTATATCGTAAATTAATATTAGAAAAGATTTGTAATTTTGTATGTTTGTAACGAATAAACTCAAAAACTAGTGGACCGATTTCAAAAATTCCTTATCCATTAGAATGCTACATTATCCCAAATTAATATAGGCTATTTTTTATTACTAGATAAAATTAGGAATCTCTACTAAAACTTCAATAATGTAACCCAAGGTGTAAAAAACTTGTTTGAGTAGGTCCGGGGATGGTTTAGATTCACAATTAGATGCTGGAAACTGGATTGAGTGGGTTCGGCGATGGTTTAGAATTAGATTCACAATTAGACGCAGGAATTGTGTTCTAGATTTTTGTTTTATAAGGGCAGGACAACGTCTACTGGAACCGCTGGTCGTTAATAAATTAACTTGATACTTCCACTCTATACTATTAATTATTAGTAAGTACCAAAATGACTCTTGTCATCATAATTGCTACAGTTCAGACAAATGTGCGAAATCAGGGCTCCTATTATGTTCTACTCCATTTGGCCAACCTGTACACGGTAATTCACAGAATGGCAGCGCAGTGGTAGCGTACGGCGCCGTATCAGCACCGACCTTGTTGTCTACACCAGTGCTTAAAGTTCCTTTAAATCTATACGAATAAATAAGATTGAATAAATACTGTAGTGGAAGCACTCTTCCAACTCCAGTATTTGCTTATACATTTATATTAAGCGAATAATTGAATTGAAAACTCGACAGTGTGATAATATTAAACAAAGTAAATAATAGAAAACTATCTGCAACTATAAACTTGGTAAGTGCATCCAATGCAATACAATAAGCTTTTTTTTAAAGGTTTTTAAATACAAGCTTTTGAGATCCTGGATATCATGTAGCAGAGTGCTAGTGCAAGACAAGTAAAACGAGCCCAAACACGACGGGACACCTTCCGACTCCATCATCAGATCAGGTCCATGGTACCATATTATTGCATTGTCTCGCGATATACATATGCGTGTAAAATTTCAGCCCAATCGGAAATCGGGAAGTTGGTCAAATTTAACTTGCAAGATTCCACCCGAAGAGGTACCTACATCCATTGGAAGTTAAATAAAAGCTTGTATTAAATAGTTCTCTTTCTACCTACGTTTTTAAATTTTAATTTGATTTGCAATTTTGTTTGAGAATCAAACCTGACTTGTCCCTTAATAATGATTAAAATGCAAAGGATTTTGAATACAATCAACACGAAGCCCCAAGTATTTATACAGCCACCCCCACTTTCTTGATTCGTATTGAACTTCAAATTAACTTGTTTTTGCTCTTAAAGCAGCGACATCCCCTTTGACGTTAATTAAACGAGTTTGGCTTCTCATCTCAAGATCTGAGGGTGGTTTGATTAATGCTGTTTATTAAAAATATACCAAGGCTTAAATATGCTTAGAAAGGGAGCTACAAGGAAATGGATTGTGTTTACAAATGAATATTAATATACGTACAGGGAAATCTTATTATAGCGAACCTTAATATAACGAACCTCCAAATAGCGATTTTAATATTTTAACAAATTCTTAGACATACACTAAAATCGGCTGTAAGTGTCAATCTATAACAATAATATTTTAAATTTCTAAATATGCGGTGTTTGTACATTAAATTTATTGAAAAAGAACAACTGTAATAGGCTATATAAACGATGATAAATTGTTACGCGATGTCCATCACAGCAGTTATGAGAACCATAGATTATATTAATATCACATAGATAATCTTCATAGATAATAATATTATTATGTAGGGTAGTTTTCGTAGTATTTTCGTATAAAAGGCGGTGTGGCGTGTAGACGGTGTTCATTGCTTACTAAGTGGTAAAAGGGGAATCTCTGCCCGAATAGTTAATATTAGGTATATTTGGTACTTTCTTGCCCAAATCTCTGCAAGGCTTTTTACAAAATACGATGCAATATTTTTTTTGAAGATTTCTTGTCTCTTTTTTCGGGGTGCACGTAAAAACTACTGGACTGATTTCGATGCGGTTTTCGCTGATCGACAACTAATTCATAGGCGTAAACTCTGCGCTACTTTTTATTATGGGAATTTTGCGGAAATATATATTACAGTACAGTTGGGATCCTTCGAGGATGTCGGCCCGATTCACACGCCCTTGCTTCACACAATCACTACGTTAGTTGACCGGAACACTTTTTATACTCCAACAAATCGTTTTGAGGCACAATTCAGCAATTTTTCGAAGTTTTTGGACAATTTATCGCAGAGCGTGGCGTCTCGACACTATTTGGGTAGCCATTGTAGACTCGGTCCGGCCAATCAGATACGTGAGTGTAGACAGCGCCCCCTACTTAGGACCGGCCGAATAAAAGTAGGGAAGAGATAATGTTGCCAGGAAAAAGATGCTTTCCAGGAATGTGCCGGGATGTTGTAACAAACAATTTGACCATATATTTTAGGTAATTTTATAGCTTACACAGTTTATATTACTTTTTCACACCTTTCGAATCATAGATATCAAATTTTTAATATTATTTATTTTTCTTTATCTGGCTAGCAATGGCGACTCCAAGGTTTTATACCCGTCCAACAAAAAGTTTGCTAAAACTGTGATTATTTATTTTATTCTACGTTAACGAAGCCCCGAAGAACAGCTGCTATTATAATATGGCTTTTCTATTTATTTCAACACTGTACTAAAAATACTGATAACAATTGTTAGAAATTACGGCCTAAATGACAATAAAACAGCAATAAATATGCGCAATATTGCTGTCCGTACGATAATTTAATTACTTTTAAAATTTATAAGCTCGCTGTTGTTTGGTTCACGACACCATGTTGCTATTATTTATTACTTTAAACTATTGTCGTAATTATAAAGTTTTGAATGTTGTGCTTTTATTTATAAGCCTTTGTGTACGATTTTGAAAGTTTTCATTATGTCCATGGTCTGTATCTTTGATAAGATGACAAAAAATACTAGTAGTCGCAAGAACTCATAAAAAAATATAACTTGTTAGTCTGGCGCCGATCCGAAACGAGCCTTATCTTTGGCTCTTTCTCCGCCAGTTCTAGACAACATACACTCACTGGACTATGCTTTGGAAGCTTATATCTTGCTTTACCGTTTGCCGCTAAGTTTTTATTGCGTAGCGCACTTATGCTTTGAGAACCAAATGTGAAAATGATACTGGCAGGACGAATTATTTATAAAAACTCTTAAATCATACATGGCTAAATGGTGCTACTAGTCGCTCTTCCCTTGTTTTTGACATTTTATTCTATAAACAATTTTTATTTAGATTTCAGAATGCCAACAATTTAAAATTTATATAAGTTTATAAATTTTAAGGCACTGTTAGATTATAAGAACAAATTTAATGTAACTGTTAATTTAAGTTGAAATGTATATGTCGGATTCACTCCCACCGGGAGCGAATGACATCTCGGAGTATAATGCAATAATAATCTGAAATGTTATCATCAAAGTTTATTACACTAGAATTATTACAATTATAATGTTAAATACAGCACAATAATACATAGAAATATTAGGACAACTCCAAGAGTCGTCTCCACGCTTGTCGGGTATCGAGCAGCAACATCGCGCCCTCAAGAGTACTGCGATTACCGAACAGTACTATCGACCACAATACACTATGGGCCTGTTGCCCAACACAGCCTCCGCTCTGTTGAACCGATGAACGCAGAATGACGGTTGTAGACCGTCGGCTGTAGACTCGTAGACTGTCCATTTTAGATTGCCTGTACTAGGGTAACAGCCTTGCAGATACTTGGCTAAGAAAGTACCAAATATACCAAATATATTAACTATTTGGGCAGGGTTTCCCCTTTATTGTTCAGCCTTTGGTGTGACCATTCGCACCGCACAGTAAGCAATGAATCCCGTCTACACGCCACACCGCCTTTTATACTAAAATACTACGAAAACTACCCTACAAAACAATAATATTACATTATTGCTAAAATAGCAATTACTTCATAGTGTTGCCAGGATCATAAAAACAATTATAATAACTACCGTCATATGATAACTTTATAATAACAAATACTATTCCGATATATATATCTGTTTGATGCCAAAAAAAATGAAAAAAAAAATAAGTTTCTTGTAAATTATTGACTCCATATATTGTGTGTAATTTTCATTATTATATTTTTTTATGTTAAGCTGTATGTATATTTTAGGATTCTGTTCTATATTACTTTATATAATTTCTATTAATTAAACTAAATAAAACTATATATACAAACTAAACATAAACTATAAAATCTAGTGCCAGACCGCTATCAGTTGGAAATGTGCCCAAAAGACTGGCTACCTTAGCTCGCTGAATGGCAACGCAAATGCGTTTTCCGAGGTCTTCTGGTCCTGGACCAGTCTTCTGGTCTCGTGAAGCGTCTACCAGGGGTTTCGCTATGTCTCGATAAAGTTTGTGCGCCTCAGGCCCCCATGGTCCCATGGTTTCGACCCCAAAAGCCGCAAATATATAACCATTTCCTATGGCGGAATATTTGCAGCATTTTAGGGCCTACGTTGTGCAGCAGCTTTGCCGGCAGATATAGCTGCTAGTGGCTGGAAGATGGGACGCCACCAGAATGTGGACGCAAGAGGCGTCCCATACTAAAGGGCAAGCCATCTTGCGCGGCACCAATGACATTCCAATTCTTACTATCATCGCGACACAAGCCGTTCGGTTCTAGAAAGGGAGGTACCTACTGGTATATTAATTTTTGTAATTAATGGAAATAAAAAATATTGAGTGTGTACTAACAGTATTTAATCTGTAAAATAAAACGTCACTGTCATTATTAATTGACAATAATGACAGATGACTTATCATGGAGCTCCTCGCTCCCTTCCACGAACTAAACCGAACACGGTCACAAGCATTGCCAATCTAAGATATGTTAAAATAATAATTAATAGTTACTGTAAAAATAATATTAAAATAAAATAATATTGTTCCGACCTGAATGCCGACGAAAGACAAATTCACACCTGTAGACATTTTATTACCATTTCGGCATTTGGACTTCTTTTGTTTACTTTGTGTTTAAAAATCGTAATTAGAAAAACTGCCCATTGTGTATTGTAATATTTTATGGTAGTCATTAGCCAGGTGTGATTCTAAGAAATTCAGTCCACGCGGCCGAGAGACATAGTGTATCTGTTTAGTATAAAGCAATGCCCCAATGGAGAGATCGGCAGTCGAGCGATAACCACAAGCGGAGCAACACTTGTGTACATTCGGTAATCTATTTAGTGGCGAACTTTGCGCGTGTTATTGAATCGTGCTTTACGTTAGGACTGGTTGTGTTCAGTTATATTTGTACATGCGTTATACGTGTTTGTATAGTTCTAATAAACTCTATAATAATTCCAACGGCATTTTAATTCGAGTCCTGCAACTCGTAACAATATAAAAGTGTTTCTACTAATAATTAAACAACATCACTGAGTGATTTATTTAAACTATGTCAGAAAAGGCTTTCAGTCAAATCGGAAACACCGAATTTTTTTCTGTAGCCTACAGAAAGCATTCACATTTGCAAATCAAATTTCCAAATGTTCGCGAAAATATTTGCACTGAAAAAGACAATACACAGCAGTGGCGTGTCCCATAATAGCCCTAAATTATTGCGTTGTAAAGCCATAAGGGTATGGGCAATAATAACAATATCTGGTTGCCCTTTTACACTGGACAACGTACATAGGAGTTACCAAATGCTTCTATCCAACTATATGTTTAAATAGAACTTAAACAAAAAATCATATCGACAATATACGCATAACACATGTTTTATTATTTATGTTTTTTTTAGGTTAAACATTATAGTGTCGTAATAAGATGCTAGATTCAGAATATTTTCAAAACATGTATACTTTAGTAAGTTGAAATCAGTAATTATGACATTTTATACAGTATTGTTACATTAAAATCAATATACTAAGATTAATTCAGCACTGTTATTTTAGAAGTTGTGCACGTAGGTTTCAAGTTAATATTTAAAGGCTTAATTGGTGTAAAAATTAGAGTCAAAGAAATCAATCTTCTTGAGTAACATGTAGGTTTACTTATATATTTTAATATTTAATGTATGTCTTTCAAGACCACGGGCCATAAAAATGACCCGGACTTTTGGAGGGCTTGCGTGGGGCCATGGGGAGGCCAACACGTAGAGGCCCCTTGACAAATTTAATCTAAATGTGGCGTGACATTGACCGGCGATTATCCCGGTCTACACCATATAATAATGCACCCAAAGACAAACCCCGGCCAGGGTAGGACTATTTTGGGAAATGAGAAGAGAAAGTACCGGGCTATTGGGGTAATATATTATTATTATTTTCTATTTTATGATATTATTTATTTCTCAAAAACACGAACTCGTAAAATTGTTCGGTCAATATTTTTTTATGTATTTACCGGATCCTTCAACCCTTTCCTTGTTTTTGGGGGCTTTTTGCTTTTATTATTCTTTTTATGCTCTCTAATTTTTTCTAATCTCTAAGTTTGTACTTTGGTCTTATATTTCAGTCAATAAAATTCAAATAAATCAAAGTGAATTCATTCCATGTTGATCAATGTCCTATACCAATACATTGATACGTTATTACGGTTTCGGTTTTATTTATTGCGTGAACTGAATGCTCAAGTGAGTGTATACTCTGTTGGAATAACGCTGGATGATGTTAAGGTGACCGGATTTTGAGGACCTTATTGAATATTAAGTTGCTTGGAATATTGTATATTCTTTTATATTTAATAGACTCATCCTAAAAAGATACCACCGTCTATTACATTGTTGTCATCAGCCAGCTGTTGATCACTGCATGTCTTTCCAATTCGGAATACTTCATCATCATCATCACCATATTTTTTTTGTTTCACTTCTTTATACGACACGACACCTATTCTTTCCATTATTTGACATATTGTTACAACTTAAGCCCCGACAAAGACAAATTCCACGTACAGATCTGTAAAAGGTCATTTTATTACCTGTCGGCATTTGAACTAATTGTAATCCTTTTATGATCGTCTTCTTTTGTTCACTTATTTATTGGCATACGCCTATTGTTTTATTACACTCGCTTAGGAGCATCATTAGCCATGTGTTGCGGATTATAAGTACAAGCAAATTCTAGGAAATCATGTCGACGTTGCCGGGCAGGCACATTTGCATTTGTGAAGTATAAAGTGACAGCCTGATTGAGAGAGGAGGCCAGTTGAACAACAACTACGAACTAGGCGTGACGTGTGTACATTCGGGAATCTAATAATGACCGACTTTGCGCGTTTTATTGAATTACGACCTTTTGCATTACGTTTGGTTTGTTACGTTCGGTTATATTTGTACCTTTGTTATATTTGTTTGTATAGTTCTAATAAACTTTATTATAATTCTAACGGCATTTTAATTCGAGTCCCGGTAACTCGTAACAATAATCTTTAGAATTGACGGCATAATAATTAGCAAAATAGATGGCACTGCAGTCGCGTTTTTTCAATTCCCTAACAAATACCTACGTTGTCATAAACAACATGTCATTCATTGTATTATACTTAAAATCAGGTTGGTTTCGACTCGCCTCTTTGTTTTGCTGACTTAGTTTCTCTCTCCTTATTATATGTAAAAAAACAAATATCCGTGAGGTCCTAGCGCCCTAAAGCTCTACCGTGACGTCGCGAAACGTCTGGTAGACGTCACACGCGACCAGAAGGCTGGCGTCTATTTTGCGCAAAGATTAGGCATTGCTATACAACGCCGTAACGCCGCCATCCTTTTGGGAACGTTCTCGGTAAATGACAGTGGTTTGTGACCATTAACTCATCTTTAGGCGTTTTTCCCTTTTTTATTTAGTTTTAGTTTTTATATAGTTCATAGTATAATTTGTAGTTTATATTTATAAGTTAATTTATTTTTAGTATTTAATTATATGTTTTAAGTTAGTTTTACTTTGATATTATTTTGTTTGAGGTGAGAGATGTGTTATCTATCTGATTAAAAAACCAAATTAAGTTTTTATGTAAGGAAAATAAGTTACTGCCTAGGGTTTGATACGCGACGCAACCACGAGGCAAACTCCAGTATATTTATATTTTTGCTAATATAACAAAATACGATCCCAGCAGAAGCTCAAACACATACATCTCAGGTAGCGTGTAGTAGAGCAAAATTAAATTTTAACACGAGCAAAAGATGTCTTCCTTGCACCATTGTAAGGATTCTGTCCCATTTTAAGAGAGAAGCAGATGATTAAAAAAAGTGTGGTAGACGCAATTAAAAAAGAATAATACTCATAAGTCCATCATATAAAATCCATTTAATAATATATTTATATTTTAACTTGTGGACCGCGCTGTGGGCTGCATTATTGATTAATATTTTATTTAATTTGTAATTTTGTGTTTAATTTTAATAATGTAGCTGTTTATTGTTCCAAATAAAATAAAATAAAAAGTGGCGGTATCGTATACCTTGTGTATACGAATACGCTGCGCCGCTACTGGTTGCAAAACAAATATTTTTTTGTCATTCAACATCGAAACGGTCGACACATAGTCTATACTAGGGCCAAAGAGACCAGATACAAAAGGTCATTCACCTAAAAACTACTGTGGAGCTGACAATCTATTATCTATCTCTTTCCATCTCGTGTATTTGTCGTAATTTGTCTGTCTTTGTCGTAAGATCAAGACGGGTTCGCCAACATTCGGGCGCCATTTTATAGTAAGAGTTACTGTTTTTAGTTCATTCCGTTTTTAATAATAATGTTCTTCATTCCGTTTTTAATCAATAAATAATTTATTATACATGTTACAGATTCTGATTCTACAGACTCAGAACAATCGGCGTCAGGCTGAATAAACAATGATTTCTTTAAAAAAATGTTTCACTTTTATCCTCATTTCCATAAACATTATTATTATTCTCATTTCAACTCAATTTCTTTATATTAATTGTTACCTTTTTAGAATAACATATTAATAAATAAATTGTCTACTAAAATATATAATACAACTTTCAAAAAGTTACGCACCCCTGTATTTTCTAATGACCTTGCATTGGTTTTGTTTACATTTGGTATCGCTTCTCGTTGGCCCTACTATAGAGAGTTTGGCGGAGCGACGGTGGTGTCATATACAAACGCGCTAACGACTAAAAGTAATTTTGTGAGCGACAGGTACAGGCTGTTGCGGAGACTGCTATAATAATTAGTTGAACAATTAAATACTATAATATAGTATGCACTAAACATACTTTATTTATGAAAACGAACTTTTAACTATCGATTGAATTTCAGTCTTCATAAAAAAAAAAAAAATTATGTAAATAGACGGAACATGGCTATTGTTTGCACCAAAATGTAAATAAATCGATTTTGTTTCGTTCTAATTAAACATTTCAATGGTTTTACATATAATGGTGTATAATGTTGGTGTTAAATTCAAAATTAGTTTGAATTGTTGTTTATATTTTTTTGAGATGCGAAGCGTTAACTACTAAGCTACCATTTTAATTCAATATACTACTAAATATATTTAATTTGATATACACATATAAAAGTTGTTTCCTACAGTTCTTCTCTTTTCTTTTAACTTATCAAAATATTAGATTCCCGCTGTCAGCGAGCAGTGAGCCCCTCGTCCATAATTGTATGTTCCACCTTAATGAGGCTTGCGTAATTTTGACAAATGCGAGTAGGCGTTTTCAGAATTTTCCTTCCACGTTTTCCGCTTTTCTGAAAGTTTAATCAAATGTCTTGACATTACTAATGTGTTCTTTTGAACATTTTTTTCCGAGAGTAGTCGACCATGCAAAACTGTATCGTTATAATTTAATCAGATTTATTCTTCCGTCTGTCTGTATGTCACGATATATGAAAATCGATTCTTAAGAAGTAAATTCTAAAAAATACTTTCTCTGCTCTGGTTGTTTTAGATCCCCAACTATACACAAGCGTAGCTTGATTAACTTGAAAATTCAAACCAATTAGTATGTTTGCAGATGAAAAAATATATTTTCAGTTTCAATCAATCCCTTTAGTGCTTTGATATATTTTAGTACTTCAAAGTACTAAAAGGATATTTAATAAAATGAAAAATCCCTTTAGTACTTTACTACTTTATTTATGAGTCTAGAAAATAAATTACATTATCTTTTAAGAAAAGTCTAGTCTACTAAAATATAATTTAAATAATAAATTCAATACTGGTCAGTATTGAATTTATTATTATGGCACAGGGTTGGCATAAAGGCATTTATTATTTTTATTACTATATTTTGTAAGTGTAATTCACTGAACTCCCTCTAAACCGGCAGACCGATTTTGATGATTTTTCTTATTTAGATACTTTACTGGCAGGAACGCCTGCACCACTTTGTCAGTTTTCTGCCCTACTGTTACGACTACCACGTGCTAACAACGGTGCAGGAAAACATCATGATGAAATCTGCACATCAAGATAACCGATGTGTCAGACCTGCCAAGCCGTATTGGACAAGCGTGGCAGGTATACTGTCCACTCCCCAAAAGTGGGAGGGCCGAGCCCAGCAGTGGAGCATTTATAGGCTGGTATTATTATAATATTACATACAACTTATATACTAATTATTGTTACGACCGAATGCTGACAAAAGACAAATTCACACCTGTGTCTGTAGAAACACATTTTATTACCTTTTTGGCATTTGGACTTCTTTTATTTGTGTTTAAAATTTGTAATTAGAAAAAAACAACCCATTGTGTATTGTAATCGTTTATGGTAGTCATTAGCCAGGTGTGATTCTTAGAAATTCAGTCGACGGCGAGAGATGGCAAGTCAAGCGATAATCGCAAGCAAGGCAAGACGTGAGTACATTCGATAACTTATGTAGTGTCGGACGTTGCGCGTGTTATTGAATCGTGCATTACGTTGTTACTGGTTGCGTCCAGTTATATTTGTACCAGTGTTATACGTGTTTGTATAGTTCTAATAAATTCTATAGTAATTCCAACGGCTTTTTAATTCGAGTCCCGTAACTTGTAACATTATGAACGATGAACTCTTTTCTTTTATCATATCCCGATTATTTGGGATGAGCACAATATGTTTTTTCCTTCCAAACTCCTCTATTCTGACATAAATCTTCTGTCGGACCACAAATCATCATATCATCCTTCATAAAATCTGTTGCAGCCTCATTAGGGTAAAACCTATTTTTCTTATAGAATAGCATTTTGAATGTGATTTTTATTTTTCATGACGATATTTTTTGTTTTCTTTTTTTCACGATTGAAAATGATTGAGAGGGATACACGTTAAATTTCCATTGTTATGTTTATTTACTTTATATATTTGAAATAACACAATTTCAGGATATCTTATATATTAAATCACGATATCTCTCTTCAACGACCACAACACAATACATCCATCTTTTTTTTGGTCTAGCTTTACATTTGTACCCATCCATCTTGTAGTTTAACATTCTCTTTGTCACGTGACTTTCATCTCTCCTCATTATATGCCCATACCACCTTAATATTGTTACGAGGTAGCGGGACTCGAATTAAAATGCCGTTAGAATTATTATAGAGTTTATTAGAACTATACAAACACGTATAACACAGGTATAAATATAACCGAAGACAACAAATCCAAACGTAATGCAGAAGGTCGTAATTCTTATAACGCGCAAAGTCCGTCACTATTAGATTCCCGAATGTACACACGTCACGCCCGTATCGTATTTGTAGCTCAACTGACCCCCTCTCTCAATCAGGCCGTCGTTTTATTCTTCACAAATGCAAGTGTGCCCGCCCGGCATCGTCGACACAATTTCCTAGAATTGGCTTGTACTTGTAATCCGCAACACCTGGCTAATGATGCTCCTGAGCGAGTACAATAGGACAATAGGCTGCTCTCCACAATAACTAGAAACGTATGCCAATAAATAAGTGAACAAAACAAAACGATCATAAAAGGATTGCAATTAGTTCAAATGCCGACAGGTAATAAAATGTGCTTTTACAGATCTGTACACGGAATTCGTTTTTATCGAGGCCTAAGGTGTAACAATATTCTTCCTCTCAATTCTTCAGTCTCGGGTGCAACTTTCAAAGAACCCCTTTATTATATACTAATTTCTCACTTTATCCATTCTTATAACACCACACATCCATCTCAACATTCTTATCTCATCAATTATGAACGCTGATATGTGGTATTTATTTAAGTGATTATATCCCCGGGCATACGTGTAACACAGTACACGTCCCTGGAATATAATAAAAAGAAACATTCTGCAAAACTCATTGGTTGTAGAAAAATATGAGGGACACAACTGACCGCAGAGCAAATTATAACTTGTCCGGACTTATCGGTTTCCGTCGGGATAACTCGATCCCTGTTCACTGTTCAATGAATGTTGTCGAGATAATTATAGGAATTTTTTTCTTGTATTTGGGTCTTGTGACATTTTTGTTTAAAACATAATCCTTGTAGAATAAAATAGAAAGTATTTTTTTTATGTTCCTAAAGAGTTAGCTACAACTTGGCTATGTCGCCTTAATAATGACCAATGAACATATAATATACAGTGTAAACTCTATATAAAGACACTGAAGGGAATATATTTTATGGCGTTATAGAGAGTTAACGTTACATGTAAATACCAATTTAGATTTAATTACCAAGGACTTGATACTTGAGATGCAATCAATTCAGAACTACAATAATAATCGAATAGAATTATTAGACATTTCATTTCAATAACCATTCGTCTCTGTATTAAACGCCTTGAAATTTGAGCAGATATAATCCTATTGACAAATTACCTATAAGAGAATGTTAATAATAACTGTCAAATAACTCAATTATCTGCAATAAATTTTACTGGAACTATATTAAGCCACGTGTCAGTTCAATACTCGGAATAATAAATTAGGGTCTATAGTTATGAGTTCATGATAATCCCGACTCGAAGGACCATTTTCAATATGGCCGCTATTAAGATGGCGTCCACACTTGCGATTTAGAATGCGTCTCACGTTGTTATGTTGTTATCAAGTGTTTTAATGTAAATGATAAATATTATAATTTTATTGTTACTAGTTAGCGGGACTCGAGTTAAAACGCCGTTACAATTGTTATAAAGTTTATTAGAACTATACAAAAATGTATAACACAGGTACAAATATATCAATGTTTGGGTCGGTAGCGAGTCATCTGTTACGGTTATCGGTCGTATTTCGTTTTCACACGCACTAACCTACTATTTACAAGTTACATTATTAAACGTATATTTATAAAATAACGGGCTACGTTATATTATTTTATTTACTAATAATATTGTTACGAGTTACGTGGGACTCGTATTAAAATGCCGTTGGAATTACTACAGAGTTTATTAGAACTGTACAAACACGTATAAAACAGGCACAAATATGACTGGGACACAGCCAGCACAAACTGCATGATTCAATAACACGCTCAAAGTCCGTCACTATATCGCTCATCGAATTACTCGTATCGTAGTCGTCGCTTGACTGCCTCACCCCTCCGGGCATTGTTTTATACTAAACTGTACAATACATCAAAGGGACGCGTTCACTGAGTCAATCCGCGCACCTGGCAAGCTTCGACGCAATGCAATAACAACAAGGATTAGTTCGACACTAATGACGGCCATAAAACAAGTACGATAAAAATATAATGTTTTTCTTACTTTTAAATTTTAAACACGATGTAAACAAAAGAACTCCGAATGCAAGAAAGGTTATAAACTGCGTTTTTACGACAGGCAGGTGTGTGCATTTCTTTGGCGGCATGTAGGTAACAATATTAAATCGGAATATTTCTAAAATTGTTTTTTTTAACTTCATTACCAATATTTTATCTTACTAACATTCCGTTGTGCGACCGTAGCACCTCGCCTCGGAGACTTAATCCGTGAGATAGAGTCTACAATAACTGTAATGTCTGTTGGTTGTGATGTTCTGTCATAAAAAATACTAATTATTGTTTTAATATTTTAAAACTAAACAATTCCACACGGCGTGGATGGCGCATATATGTTTCAATGGAAGGGAAAAAATCTAATTTATATTTAGGACAATGAATTTATTTCGAGATTTAAGGGTTAATGTTAATTAAAATAAAAATGAATTGATATTATGCAAAACTATAGTGTTGTCCAAGAAGAAGAATCCTATTGTCATCATAATAAATATAAATATCGTTTTTAAATATTTACTCGCATGTACTTTGATAAATCAGATTAAAAAGAATCCTAATTGGGATTGTTCACTTTTTTTCAATCTAGCTATTTGAAAAACCATTTCGAGGAATAGTGTCCCTAATCATTTCTGTCTAGTTAAAATTCCAAAAAACCTACGATCTTCTTGTATTTTGTAAGAAATGCGTTTGACCTTTATTTGACCTTACTAAATCCAATCAGGTGGGCCATCTGCTTCAGGTGTAAAAAAAATATCTAGCTGTACATTATATGATTTAAGTTCTGTAACATGGATTTTCCCTAAAGACCACTTTAAAAAATTTAACGATAACTATAGAAAATAATAATGGTTGAACACGAAAAATTATAAGCCTAGCGACAAAAAACACTAAAATGATCACGATACGACGTAATGAGTAATGACAGTGACATTTAAATAGTAGCACAGATTACTATGATTAGTAAGTTTTATTATTTTTGTTATCTAGGCAAAGAAATCAATGTAAACTTGTCCCTTATGACGTCATCGGAGAAATAATTTTAAAATCTAACGCTTAAAATACAAAAATATTCAAATTCGTATCTTAAAATACCCTATTTTACGTAATTAAAATATAAAATCAGAGGGTTTTTTTGTGATCAATCCCTATTGTTCAAGGATAAAAATTTCAAAATAATCAGATTCTTTTAAATTCTTATCTCGAGAAAAGTATGTCATTTCTTTCTTCATCTTTTTACTTAAACTCATTTGCTTTCAAATGGAAACAATTAGGATCTTAGGAGCTTTACACGTTTATTATGTTGGACAAACCGTCATTATAATAAAGAACACGGTACATAAAATAACAACGCAAATATTACCAACTAAGCATCCATTATAATGTAACTGAAAATTATTTATTCGGCTATTTGTACAATAAGCAACAACACCAGCGTCTGACTTGTTCGCGCGTCAAGCAAAAAGTGAAAGTACGGTTACCAGCGCATCCCTTTATAGTGAGCGCGCCACCACTACTCCAATCACGTCATTCCAATGTCACCGCTAGACTACCCTCGTTCTTACATAGAAATATATCTATATCCCTAAAAAATTTTTTTTCTCGGAACTCTTCTATTTTGAATATATCTGAATTTTAAATTCTGATGTAATTATTCTTCGTTAAGGCAAACGTAGGTGTTTGATTTGATGTGGGAGCAAACGTATATTCGAATACGTCTTTAGATAATTTCTTTGAACCACATGTTTAAGATCTTGGAAATTATTTCATGCGAATTAATTGCGATTGTTATGTAGGCGCCGCATTTAATCTATACATATAATAAAACTGTAGAGGTCGAATTTCTGTACAATGAAAAAAAAATGCTAAAACAGAGTCAGGGGGATGTAAGAAGTGAAATAGAACTAATTTAGACTTTTTCAAATTTTTGAAGTGATAACTTCTTATGGGAGGGTATACCACTTCGTTACGTAACGCGTTACGGCGTCAGTCTGGCTTCCCTTTCTCTCACGTTAGATTAGTTTAAGTTAGTTCTGTCGGGCGTCTCCAGAAGCACACCGTCTTTTTGAAGTCATAACTTTTGAAGTGATAACTTCTTATGGGAGGGTAAACCGCTTCGTTACGTAACGCGTTACGGCGCCAGTCTGGCATCTCTTGTTCCCACGTTAGATTAGTTTAAGTTATCACTTCTTTCGGGCGTCTCGTTTTTTTGTTTCTCTGTTTGTACGGGCTAATCTCCGAAACGACTGGAGTTCCCGTGGGATAGTTAAAACAACTTTAATTACGCGGACAGAGTCGCGGGCATCAGTTAGTTCGCTATAAACGCGACTTCCTCATACATAATCGATTTAATATAGGCTTACAGTTTGAAGTGAAATAATTCATATATGCCTAAAATTTTGGGAGACGCATAATAAGTCTTATCCCCAGAATCTATAGCGATATAATCTTACGGAAGTTAAGCTTTTTTTTTATTTCAAAAAAATTGATGGACAAGCAATCACATTAACGTATATACCTAAGTAACGCTTGTGTAAGTAGTAAGTAATATACGTCGAAATGTCGCACCCAATAGAGTAAATAAAGGAGAGATAGTTTTTGAAATTAACTCTGCTGGGAATCAAATCTGTCACATCTATATTCTTAGGATTTAGGTTTAAAACATTTATTTCTCAAAAGAATTTACAATTCACTTACAGAGAACTAACTAGTTACATTTAATTAACATTAACCCCTATTAGCGCATCCGTCCATTTATTATTGTAATATTTAAAATATTTTGTTTTCTAGTGAATTTAGTAAATTATTTATAATATGTGAGGGTAGTCTTGAGACAAAAGTCGGAGCATAGCACGTTGTTCATTAAGGCAACGGGTTTACTAAAACGCGTAAAACGATTTGAAAGTAAGGTTACGTGTTTTTGTCAGTCACGTTGTCTGTTATACTAAATTGCTTTACAATAACAAATGGTTGCAGTGCAAACAGATGGATAGATTTATTTTAGGTTGGATAAATAACTTATAAGAATAATAATTTAGTCAAGTAGAGAGTAGTCCTTTAGTATGTGGTTTTTCAATAGTTTTTTGAACAGTAAGAATGATTTTACTTCTTTAATGTTTTTCTTCTAGTGAACTACTGCTTAGTTTACTAGGACTCGTCGTTTAGTATTCTACACCCCAGGAATGTGTCAATTAATTGTTAGCAAAGGCTTCCAGACTCCGTGCAGGAACGGAGAAAGAATACAATTTCCTGCAGCCGGGCGCTCTGTCGTAAGAGGCGACTAAACAACCCACAGTCAGTCGCAGAGGGTGGTAGGATATTTGCGCATCTAGATGGCTACCATTCCTTGTTTAGAGTATTCTGGCATAAGAACCTTGCCTTGTGTCTCAGTATTAATGACCAGATTTCAGTCTACCTTTAGAGACCGGCAGCACATAGCCCCTTTGGTGTTACAAATGTCCATAGGCGGTGGTAACTGCTTTCAATTATGTGAGCTTTCGACGTGTCTGCTAAACTAATGCAATGAAAATATTTTCTTAAACTATTAATAAAAACAATCATAACCAAAATAGAAGCTATCAGCCAATTACCGTCAATATATCAAAATAACTCATAATAATAACAAATTGGGGGAAATGGAGTAAGCCCCGTAGCAATAACTCTGTGGGGGAGCAATAATTAAATACCGTACCCTAACTAAGGCGATTTGTCCGCATTCCCCCTGAAACATATGGTCAACGTACTTCGTGTCATTTATTGCAAGATGGCGGTTGTTATAGTTGATATGATACGAAATTTGTCATAATAATGTGCTTTTTCTCGGATCTTGAGGATTATGATGAAAATCAAATGGAGCGTATGAAATGAAATGATATAGGTATTTGAAATATTTATTCGCGCATAAATGTAGTTGTATACAGGTGTTATTCCTAGAAATACATGGTTCAGTACATTTTACCAGTTTCACTGGTGTGCAAGGAAGCAGGATCCTAATCGTCATTATTTAATTAGTTAGTTCCTATTTATTTTATTAAGTACCTTTTATCCAACTTTAATAATATTTATTACCTTTATTAATTGCATAGATGTCTGTTTTTTTAGTTTTATTCGTACACGCATATTATTATGTGTGTACGAAAGTTTTTGATGTGGTAGAGCCAAGCTGGAATTATCTTGATTACAGCTCATAGGACCGACTCGATCGGTGTGATACCACGCTCTAACAGAATATCGACGTGGAACGTTTAACCATGAGCTAATCTATGTTATTTTTATTTTGTGTCCTTTTTCTTTGTTGCATAATAATTACAGATAATTTAAGAAGTCAGGTTGCCTGTAAGAGATTGCTTTTAGCGATATGGCCGCCTTTTATTTGACCAAGTGACTATTGTCTTATGCATTTTTGTTTTGGTGAACATTAAAATGTCGTCTATGTCTAATCGACTTCCGTGCGAGTTCCGATGGCCGACTTTCTCCTCTCCTTATTCCATCCTTCCTATCTCATCCTAAAGATTGGTAACGCGTTGGCTTCGCTCCTGGTGTTGCTAAGGTCTATAGGCGACGGTAGCCACTTTCCATCAGATGAACCCCGCATGTTTACTAACTTCAAAATAAAAAAACCTATTAGTCTCTAGCATGAAACAAACCTTAGATATGAATATTTGTGAGTTTTTTCTGTGTACGTTACTCCTAGAAGCTAATGGAAGACCAGCGCTAATTGTTGTCAACCAGTGTTTAAATTAAATAATAGTTTTAAAAAAACTAAAAAAATAAGCTTATATAGAAAATCCAACTGAAAAAAATAATAATTTTTAATAAATTTGAATTAAAAATAGTGTAAGAAAAAATTATTTTATTGTAAAAAAAAGCGTGGGGTGCATGGTATCAATAGTTATAAATATTTTATGAACAGATATGAGTAGAATAGAATACAATATATAGTAGGTTGTTTTGATAATATCCTGAAAAGCACCCCACGCTTTTATTACAATAAAAAAATTTCTTACACTATTTTTTATTCAAATTTATTTTCAATTTTTTAGTTGTATTTTCTATAAAAGCGTATTTTTTAGTTTTTTTAAACTATTATTTATTTTTCATTTTAGTGATTATTTAGTGATTTAATTCCCTTCTCCGTGGAAACTTTGAAAAAAGAATTAAATACACATGATGAAATGGAACGTTATGTAAAAATAAGCTTTTTTAAAAAGGTTTTTAAATACAAGCTTTTGAGATCCTGCATATCATGTAGCAGCAGAGTGCTAGCCAAGACAAGTAAAACGAGCCCAAACACGACGGGTCTATCTTGTTTAGTACACGAGTTCCTATGGCCACCTTCCGACTCCATCATCAGATCAGCTCCATGGTACCATATTATTGCATCGTCACGCAATATACACAAACGTGCAAAATTTCAACTCAATCGGAAACCGGGAAGTCGATCAAATATAACTTGAAATATTCCGTTACATACTAATATACATACATACTAATAACATACGTATGAAGCTGACAAAAGCGTATTAAAAAGAAAGAAATTATTTCTTAATGCTACTATACTACATTTGATGATTTAGGGCCTGTTTAGAGTTAAGAGAATGTGCTCATACTACGTGACTAGGGTTGCCAGATAGAAAAATGAAAAAAGAGGACATACATAAATAAATGGTACTGCGAATATTTTTTTTCGGCACTACCTATTTTAGAAAAAACATCATAATTTCTTAGTATCTAGGAATAAAACGCGGTAAATGCATGCAACACGCGTTGAGTTGAGTGTGTGTGAGGGTGGGTCAAAGTTCCAGAGATCTAGGCGCGTTATTTGAATTTGAAAAAAAAGGACATTCGTGGATGAGGGAGAATGGGAGGACAATTTGACGACAAGGAGGACATGTCCAGGACATTTGGATACCATATGGCAAGCTATACGTACTCATTTTTCACTTTATCCATTCTTGTAACACCACACATCCATCTCAACATTCTCATCTCAGCTGAGTGGAGAAGTTTGTGGTTTATCACTTGAGTACATAAGAGGATCTTTGAAAGTTGCACCCGTGACTGAAAAATTGTGAGAAAGAAGATTAAGTTGGTATGGGCATATAATGAGGAGGGATGAAAGTCTCTACAAGATAGATGGGTACAAATGTAAAGGTAGACCAAAAAAAAGATGGATTGGTTTTGTGAAGGACAATATGATGATTTGTGGTGTGACAGAAGATGTATGTCAGAATAGAGGAGTGTGGAAGGAAAAGATATATTGTACCGATCTCAATTAATTGGTAAATGACAAGCCAGTGACCCATTTTTTTTTAATTACCCTTTTCCCCCTAAGTCGTGGTAGCGTAATGGCTAGCGCACGCGTCCCAGACTCAAAGGACGCGGGTTCGATCCTGGCCCGAACGCATGCACCACTTAGGCAGTTTTCTGACCTAATGTGCATATTGTTACAATTACCACGTGCTAACAACGGTGAAGGAAAACATCTTGATGCAACCTGCACATCGAGATAACCGATGTGTCAAACCTGCCAAGCCGCCTTTAACAAGCGTGGCGGGTATACTGTCCATAGTGGGAGGCCCGAGCCCAGCAGTGGGACATTTATGGGCTGTTATTTTATATATATATATTTCCCCCTCAGTGACCAACTGTAGTATATGCTAAGACCCTCTCTCTCTCTCCTCTAGTTTTCACGTTTACTACGTGAAATCAGAAATATGGTTTTAAACAATTTTTTGCACAAAGTTCAAAAAAAATTGGCTCATTAGCCGTTCAAAAAGCGCTAAATGCTACGCACTCTATTTAAATATAGCTTGATATTAACTACGTGACGAAAACCTAAGCCTCTAACCTAACTGGTCACGTAGCATGGATACGTTCCCTAAGTGATTATACCTAGTTTTTTTTATTAACTTTTTAATGTTATAATCCTTATTTATTGTGTTCCACTAAATATTGTTTTCTTTTTTCAATTTCAAAAAGGAGACACCAGCGTCTTAGCCTTACCAATTAAATTTCCACTTGATTGAAATAAGCATTTAAACAAATTCGCACATACTTAATCTGGTCAATAAACATGAACAATAAAGATTCATTGCAATTCATTTCGATTAATTATTAGATGTAGAGACGGCAAAAAAATTCATTCCGTAACAGTTAATTAAAGATCAAATTATTTTACACCAAAAACCCTCGGAGTAACTTTTATTGGTGTCAAATTAATATGGAAGCCATTTGCATTTAAGTACGGTCGACAAAAATGTTTGAAGTATTTTTAGTTTTTACTTTAAATATAATTTGCACATAATATTATGAGTGGTAGTCATATTTGTACTAAATTGCATTCCTTTTCATATTCCCCCCCCCCCCCCCCCCCCACCGTTCTTATCTCTACCCGCATGACAACGCATCCAAATAGAGAAGCTACTCTAAACCGCGACATAATAGTGTAGAGTGTGTGTATTCGTTTACATCTGCCGCAAACCGTTGGTCGCTGAATTAAAGCTGCCCTTTAAATAAGACTGCGCATGTCACGTACACAAACAAAACTTCTCACATGCAACAGAAGGATATGAAGATAGTCTTATGTTCCTTATAAATTACTTATTGAATCAAATAACTATTATTACTTATAAAAATAAATACAAATATAATTAATGTTCTCTATCGGAGAAAAGTTCATAAGTAGAGGAAATAGAAACAAATATTGTCTACGTGTGTGAAATGTGAGCTAATCGATTATAAGTTGTCATGTATATACTTTCTTTTCTTTTGTCTAATAATTTGAGGTCGACGTAGTCACTCTCTTTACCTTTATCTCCTCCCAATTGTTTGGGATCGGCACAACATGTCTTTTCTTCCCACATTCCTCTGTTTTGACAGGTGCCCTCTGTCATTTTTTTGGTCTATCTTTACATTTCAATCTTCCAGATTAACAATTTTTTTGTCACGTGGCTTTCATCCCTCTTCATTACATGCCCATTCTACCCTAGTCTACTTCCTCTGAATTTTTCAGTTACAGTTGCAACTTTCAAAGATCCTTATAGTAACAACGATAACCAATTTCCATCAGGGAGATCGTCTGTCTGTTTCTCTGTACTAACAAATATGTAACTCTAATTTCTATGCTTATTAATCTGCTGTCAGTACTCACTTCACGCCAATCACCATAAACAAGGCCAATGAACAGATCAAACAACCAGTTGTTAGACCGGTCGTTATCGTGTTACTTGAAGTTATTTACAAGGACCTTAAGTAGTAACTTTGTTTACTTTGAAGGTAAACAGCTCAACTTGCCGCTGTTGAATGTTCTCTATAGAATCTAAACATTTTTTTCTTAGAACTATAAAAAGATCTGCCAGCAACTTTGTTTGCTAGGGATTATTGCTGTTTACATCCATATCTTCTGAAGGATGACACGATGATTAGCGGTGTGACAGAGACTTAGACTTATGCTAGAATAGAAGAGTATAGAAGGAAAAGACATATTGTACCTGTGATATATTGGGTTGGCAACTACATAAGTAATTGCGTCTTTGTGTGTTTAAGGTACCAAACGTAAATTTTGTTTCTTATTGTTTAGATTTCTACCCTTCATTTAGTAAAAGAATTGTGTGTGTGTACATCACAAGCTGTAGAAGTGAAACAAAGTGTGAAAAGGGGTGGGAGGGATTCTAAATTTCATAAATTATATCGTTATAATATATTTAAACTTAAATATTACATTGTATTTAAAAGTTTCTTAAACATTTTCATGCTGATATTATAACACTGATATTAAAAATTATTTTATTATAAATTGTATAATTTTATTGTAAATAAAGTTAGTGTACTTAATTTTCATTAAATACAAAACATATTAATCATAGCAAAATATTTTATTACGTTATCATATTGAATTGCTAGAAAAATAGTTACTGCACTTAAATATTGTTCAATGCCGTTGGAATTACTATAGAATTCATTAAAACTGTACAAACACGTATAAAACAGGTACAAATGTAACTAGACACTATTAGCACAAACTGCACGATTTAATAACACGCGCAAAGTCCGTCACTATACCGTTCATCGAATCTACGTCTTGCTCGTATCGTAATCCTCGCTTGACTGCCCCACCCCTCCTTTCGGGCATTGTTTTATAGTAAACTGTAAAATACAATAATCAACTGCGTCGAATGAGTTTTTCCAAGAAATCGTAATCTACACACATGCGACGGGTAAACAAGTACAATAACAATAGGCTATTGTCAAATTGCAATTTTTAAACACGAAGTAAACAAAAGAACTGTAAATGCGGAAAAGGTAATAAATTGCGTTTGATGACAGGCAGGTGTGCTTTTACCTTCGCCGGCATGTAACAATATTTTCATTAAGTACAGAACATAAAATTATAATATAGTATTTAATAAAAGAAAATAAGAATGTGTGAGTTTGAGTGTATGTGTGTATGTATACGCATAATTAAGAATATATTCAATAAGTAATTTGTAAGAGAGATTCTACTGCGTCGTAGTCAAGTGACATTAGCCATTTTAGCAAAGAGGTTTTACAAGCATTTGTGAAGAAAAAAAACATTTAGAATTTTCATTCCTTTTTGAAATCCGCAATCACCTAGTTGCCAACCCAATGAAACGATTCTGTTATTTTATTTAAATTACGAACCGACTTTAATACGTTAAAAATTGATTTAAATTAAATTATTTGTATTCATATTGCTTATTAACATTTATGCAAATCTCCAATACTATTACAGCTTCAATTAATATTGAAAACTTGTAATCCAAACGGATTACCGATCCATGTTTCAAATCTAAGTTCTGAACAGTTCATAATTGAATTATCTTCAGAAACATATCAAATACTCAGCGGTTCTCTAGAACATTCATTCCGGGTACAGTCGAGTTCATTATTATTGTTACATGCCGACAAAGAAATGCATACCTGCCTATCACAAAACGCAGTTTATTATCTTTGTCGCACTGGGAATTCTTTTGCTTACTTTGTGTTTAAAATTTGCAATTAGACACTAGCCTATTGTTAGTGTTTCCGACTTTGTTGGCCGTTAGCAGGAATAATTAACCGTTGTGCAGATTACGTTTTCTTGGAAAAACTCAGTACACGCAGTCGATTGTTGTATTATACAGTTTACTATAAAACAATGCCCGAACGGAGGGGGGGGCGCAGTCAAGCGAGGATTACGATACGAGTAAGACGTACATTCGATGAGCGATTTGTGACGACCTTCGCGCGTGTTATTGAATCGTGAAGTTTGTACTGGTAGTATCTAGTTATATTTGTACCTATGTTATACGTGTTTTTATAGTTCTAATAAATTCTATAGTAATTCCAACGGCATTTTAATTCGAGTCCTGCTTAACTCGTAACAATATATAAGCATTGCAAATTAATTAAATAAACTACATTGAATGTATACTGAATCCAATACTAAAAAATATCAGAATCGCTTTAGATACAAAAAAGTTATGGCTGAATCAAAATTTCAGTCACTACACATTTTCTATTTAATTCATTTTCTATTAATCAAAACAAAAATAACGATTGAAATTGGTTCTGAAATGAAATAAAATTGTTTTTTTTTTAAGTTTTTAAATACAAGCTTTTGAGATCCTGAATATCATGTAGCAGCAGAGAGCTAGCCAAGACAAGTAAAACGAGCCCAAACACGACGGGTCTATCTTGTTTAGTACACGAGTTCCTATGGCCACCTTCCGACTCCATAATCAGATCAGCTCCATGGTACCATATATTGCACTATCACGCGATATAAACATACGAGCCCAAACACAGCGGGTCTATCTTGTTTAGTACACGAGTTCCTATGGCCACCTTTCGATTTCATCATCAGATCAACTCCATGGTACTATATCATTGCATTGTCACGCGATATACATATGCGTGCAAAATTTCAGCTCAATCGAAAACCGGGAAGTTGGTCAAATTTAACTTGCAAGATTCCCCCCGAACTTAAATTCATACACATACATAGTAGTTCATTGAAATCTTACAATTTAAGGACCGAATATTGCATTTTTTAGAGGACGCAATTTTATTTTTGGGACATGTGTGGGGGGT
The DNA here is from genome assembly GCA_949752895.1 of Dendrolimus pini. NCBI lineage: Eukaryota > Metazoa > Arthropoda > Insecta > Lepidoptera > Lasiocampidae > Dendrolimus > Dendrolimus pini. The sequence goes on from OX457150.1 coordinate 8,325,980, forward strand.
CAATAGAAGCTTAACCTCAAGTTTGCGGGGTCGCCAACCTTGTCCCCTGGCCGCCATCTTGGAAAAAGTGGTGAAAACACTTTTTGCGCGATATCTCGGAAACTATGCGTCTTACAAAAAAATTGTAAAGTCATAGGACTCTACCTCATAGGTGGCGGGGAAAACGGGGGACCTTTCCTACCTGCTTAACATTCGATAAGTTAAATTTGGTAAGTTCTATGGTAAAGAAAAGAGTTAGAAATGAATAAAAAAATTCACACTTTTTTGCTTATAACTTCTTTAATTTTTAATTTAGGGCAAAAAGTTATATAAACATATTTGTAGACAAAAGAATTTGCTACAAATTATGACTTCACAAATTTTGTAAGACGCATAGTTTCCGAGATATCGCGAAAAAAGTGTTTTCACCCCTTTTTTCCAAGATGGCGGCCGGGGGACAGGGGTGGCGACCCCACAAAATTGAGGTTAAGCTTCTATTGACCCATGTCTGACACATGTCCCAAAAATAAAATTGCGTCCTCTAACAAATGCAAAGCTCATGTAACATTTCAATGAACTATAGGTATTGCAAGTTAAATAAAAGCTTGTAATAAAAAGTTACACGACAAATTGCGAACCTCCTTCTGTCTTCTGTCTTTTTTGCAGTTGGTTAAAAATTACTGTCACACAAAAAGATCGACTAACGGATGAGCATTACCAATTTTTTTTCCCACATAGAACCTTGAAAATTTGAAATATAAAGCGATAAACTAAACAGTCTCAATTAAAGTTTAACAGCCCCTTATCGATCTCTGAGTGCGACTATAAAATGTATTATATGCTCTGTATGTAAATGCAGTCATAGGTCTTTATTTAAAGCACTTAATTTGACTTCATATAATTAACAGTGGCGTCAAAGTGCCTTGCTTTAATTGAATGACATTTCCCATACTGGCTAAGTGCCACAGTTTAGACTTATACAGTACAATAATAATTAACATTTATACAAATAAAGGAGGAATGTATTGCAATTGCAAACCATATACCTACTACTAACATTATTACTTAATTTAGGATATATGTAAGTATAATAAAACTACGTTTTAACGGTTATAAGCGCGGTGATTTATTTGATTTTGGTTATTCAACGTTTCGGCCGCTTTTCAGTGGCCGTGGTCACGGACGACAAAGATGACATTTGTCCAACGAGTATTTGTAAAGTTTTATTTAGCCTACCGCCCAACTTGTTCATTTTAATTATTTAGTTTTAATTTTGTTTATGGATATTATTTACTCTATGTGAGCCTAATCTAATTTACCACCGCTTCACAACATTCTGTGGCTTGAAGAGAAGAAGCGGCGCAAGAAACTCTTCAGCAAACATGCCTAAATTTTATATAATATTAAAATGGGTGGAAGGAAAAATAAAAGAATATAATATTATTAATTCTTTTATTTTTCCTTTATTATTATTATTATTGATTAAATATAATTAGATTAGGCTCCCATAGAGTAAATAATAACCATAAACAAAATTAAAACTAAATAATTAAAATCAACAAGTCATCTTTGTCGTCCGTGACCGCGGCTACTGAAAAGCAGCCGAAACGTCGGAATAACCAAAAGCAAATAAATTACCGCGCTTAAAACCGTTAAAACGTAGTTTTATTATTTATACAAGTCGCGAAAACTTAAGAAAATATTATATATGTAAGTATTCAAACTGCTAATAGCGTGGTGCAAAAATTAAACCAAAACTACATTACTATAATGGAAATAAGTAAAATATTGTGTTCCATAAGCAAAATACTGAATGACTTTGTATAACAGAATTTCAGTCATCTTATAACTGTATAATATTTCATATAGCCATCAATTGTAACAACTACTTATATTCCGCTGTGTAAGACGACAGAATCCGAAGTGAGATCGTCATATCATTTAATATGTTTAACTATTCTTTATACAATAGGGTAGTTAGTTGACAATCAGTTCAGATATTTTTTACGATCTTACAAGCCTTTTGAGCGTGTATCGATTCGCTCAGTATATGCTGCTTCCACACCTACATCGAGCGAATCATGAATGCTATAGAAATTTAGGTCACTACTCACTAGTACTCAATAAGCTTTCAGTATCATATGTATCATGCGTGCAGATTCCACACGACTGCTGCCCAGTGCAAATAGTAAAGTACAAATAATCAAAAATCAGAAACCTTTTGTTCATAACAATGTTAAATGTCAATTTCTATAATATAATTATGGTCTCAACTAACATTATAGTATTCTATTGTATCGTATTCTAAATGAATCGATTGATGGTGCGTCCGTTATTCTTTTGGGCAGCTTATTGTATATCGACGATCGCATGACATGTGTCAATCGTTCCTATTGTACAAGATTTTGTTTTGAATGTTTGATGTCATTCCAATGCCGAGTGAAATACGTACGACCGTTGCTTTGGTTGACATAGGTATGAATGTTCAGTCATCCATACACATACACATACAGAAAGCAGTCTTACTCGTTTAATAAATATATTACAAAAGTTAAGTATGACAATTTAAATACGTATATTTTATTTTTTACACGCACTAACTCAAATGTAAAAATGTATTGTCATTATTGACGTGTTTTTGTAAGAGTAGCTGTAAGGGTACTACAAATTCGACCATTAAATCAGGTAGATTTGACTACCTTAGGATAAGGTTGGAATTTCCTTAAATTTAAGATTTATTTTCTCTTTATGACACAGTGGTTCTAATTTATGTTATATGAAAGATGTTTTAGAAAACAAATGATGCAGTCAAAAATTTATTTTTATTACGAATATTACGAATTTTAAACCAACCACTGTCACTGTGGTGTTGATTGCTTTTATTCTGTTACAAGACCGCATATGAAGTACTGCTCACATCTATGGGCCGGAGTACCCGCTTACCAGACTGACCCCCTCGAATTCATCCGCGCAGTATCGTCGACGATCCCATACTAACAGGCAGCTTAGAACCGCTTAGCGTTCGGAGAGACGCGCCCCTCTGTGTATTTTACCTCCTGTATAACGGATAATGTTCCGAGGAATGGTTTAATCTGGTGCCAACCACTTCTACAACCGCACAGCTCGCCAACGACGGAATATTCACCCCCATTTCCTGGAGCTCCCACGCTCAACTACGCAACGGTTCACTAGAACATTTATTCCGCGTACAACGATGATCTGGAGGGAACTTCCCGTCACACGTTCGCCTTGCTTTATAGTAGTAGTAGCAGCAGTAGTCGGCAACGCGCTGACGACACCCCTGGTGTTGCAAAAGTCTATAGGGTACGGTAACCAACTCCCATCAGGTGGGCCGTTTGCCTACTTTAGGGATAAAAATTTAAAAAAATACAATCTGTAGATAGGTCGGTGTGTTCAGATATTATGGGCGTTGTTCAACTGTATAACAATTAAATTGTAGACTGTGGCTTTACCATTCGGGTCTAGGGCTATTAGCGAAGTTATTTGATTAAGTGGCACTTTGCTCCAGGACTACGTATTGAAATTCAGACATGTAACTGTACATGATCAGTCCTCTGTTCAACAACTGGTCCTTGAATTAAGGCTATATTGCAACTTACTCCCTTAATGCCCGGTTTCTATATTTTACCGACAGTTGTCTGTAATAGTAACTGATTGACTTTGATGCTACCAATAACCGATGGTTGAGAGGGCTATACGAGCGTTTCACAAGCTCATTGACAATTAGTAATACTGTCGGTTATCAGTAACTAATTCCCTCCCAAGCGTTCTGTTAACGCAACGTCGTTGCAATAGTAGTACACGCAACGTAATTCAATGCGTTGAGGTATAACTACAAAATAAATACATTTTCAAAAGATGAATCTTTTCTGATATACGATTGTCATTAAAAATCAATCTTTCAATTAATCTGCTTTAAAATGCTTACAAATACAGAACCATCTTATGTCTGAATATTGCATGAACAGAACGCATTCATTGACATATCATAGGAACTTTTTGAATAATTATTGTTCCAATGTCATTGAATTAGTTAGAATAAAATCTACTGAAATTAAATATATTATGGTATTTATAACAAGTTATGTGTTATTGTATACCTTTCTAAGGTATTTCTGGTTCTAATGTGAACCGTAATTTGGGGTGAATAGGGATTGAGAGGTGAATAGGGATAAAACCAGGAAAATATTTCGATGCTCAGTATTAATTTTATATTCGTTGAAAAATCTTCTATTTTTTGTAGTGTAATAGTAGAATGTTGAAAGTTCACATGGCAACACTAAATATGCATGACATTAGCTGCTAACGGTCAAAAAATCGCATTTCAAATTAACTTCTTGTGGTGGTAATTATTTTAGTGCTAGAAACTTTGCTCTCTTTTATTTATTTGATAATAATTAGAAGACGACTTTGATTTATAAACGTTATTTAGTGTTTGCGCCATCATATATATTAAAGGTAAGTCTCAGTTGTTATTGGTATTAATGTTTTTTAATAATATAGAAATACATGAAAAATCTGTTGGTTTTGGGGTGAATAGGGACGTCTCAGGTATAAATAACAACGAAAGAGGGGTCAATTGGGATGAGAATAAGTTGAATAGGAACGACTTAATTATGAATAGGTACAGGTTTATAGGGTTGTCCATGTAGGTAGTTATAACAATATTTTTTAAATGTGTAGGTAAGAATCTGGTTTATTCATGATGTTTTTGTCTAGAAGTTTTATTTAATTATTAATGCAGTGTTATTTTATTGTTTGGCAAATATTAATATATGTATTATCGGGTTGGGTTTACATATATGTCCCCGGATGATTTTAATGGTTAATGTGTTTAGGAATATATTTAAGACTTATTTATAACAACTGAAATTGGTTTTGAGTGGAAAAAATACATATTCAATTAATTATCGAAGTTTGTAATTCACGACAATGATCTGGTAATTTTGTCGCCGAGACGTTTTTTTACGTTTTTTGACGGGGTTTATTTAAATAAGAGACTGTATGTATCCGAAAATTTAAATATGTGGAGTTTTAAACATTCGGTTAGGTTAGGTTTTGTGTAGACCAAAGCACGAGCCGAGCGAGCGAAGCGAGCGTGCCGCGGCAGCGGCCGGCGAGTGCCAGAACCGACTGTAACCATTCACTATTTATCTTATATATAAGTGAAAAACAGAAGTGAGGTTAGATTGACAAAAACATTAATAACTCAGGAACTATACATTTCCGCCACATAGGAGTTGCAGAAGGAGTAAGGTTTCCTCCCCCCTCCCACCCCCATTACTTATGATTCCGGGGAGATATATGTAAACCACACCCGTATTATCAGTTACATATTGTTTTCTATTTTTAGATATGCCTCGCGTGTACGTATCAAAGAGTGCAAAGCCTTATAAGAGATATGATCCCTTAATATTAAAAACAGCAATAGAAGCTTATGAAATTGGGAATAAGTCTTTAGTTGAAATAGCTATTAATTTAATATAAGTAAGTCGGTTTTGCACCGACATGTAACAAGAACAATGAAATCTCAAGGTGGACAAAAATGTCTAAGTGAAGAAGCAGAAAAATACATAATAAAATATATCAATGTTTGTTCAGAGTGGGGGTATCCACTTGATTCTTATGACTTACGCATAATAATAAAGGGATATTTAGATCGAATTGGCATAAAAATAAAAAGATTCACTGATAACTTACCTGGTGTGAATTATATTGAGAGTTTTACTATGTTTAATTACTTTATATGTATGTATTACAACCTTGTTGGTTATAAAATATCTAAAACTTATTAAAAAATTAAAATTGTTATTACTAAAGTTAATTTAAAAAATAAATCATTGAATTCATATGTACTATTTGTTTTCATCATCTGATAAGAAAATCTAACATAAGAAATAGATAAGTGGAAATTATTAAAATTATTAAAACCAAGTAGTGCCAGCCCTAGCAAATTTCTCTATTGACACTAATTTCGTCCCCATTAACCCCATTTTCCGGGTGAATAGGGATATCCTATATTTTTGCTTTTTTTGCTTAAACTGGAATCCTAATTGCCTAGTTTTAAATTGGATAACAAAGATACCCCCAAGACTCAATCATTTTTACCCTGATATAGCATTATATACATCAACAACTACCTTAAAATTGTTCATCAAGTTGGGATTTGTCCCTATTCACCCCGTTTTACGGAACTTCATTGTATAGATGTTCTCCTCGAGTCCTAGGATTTAATAATGGTGTTAAAAGGTATGGCTTTAAAGGGTATGCACTATCTCACAGCAGCCATTTGTTTCCAAATATACCACTTTCACATTGCACTAAAAAAAATCAATACATTATTATAAATATGTCAATCCCTGCCATTGCACTATCTCTGAATTTTTCTATTTCCATTTATCTATCCTTTGATGTACTTACAATATAGTATTGTTTATCTCTCTATCTAGATTGTAAGTATATATGTTATTTATTACCTCTCAGTTCTGAATTATTAAATATGGTGGCATCATGCACAAATCCTGGCCAGCGAGCTACAACATTCATGAACTGCACATTTGCATTACACACTGCCTGGATATTTAAGGAAAAATATCCTTTCCTGTTTCTGAATTCTTCTCCTATCTGAGACCCTGAAATAAAAGTAACACAGTTTCATATTGTAGGAACAAGGTTAAGTATGTTTATAATATGGCTAGTAAAGTTATGGGACTTACATGGTGATTGAATTCTAATATGAGTGCCATCAAGTGTTCCAAGGATTCGAGGAAATCTTGCTATTGCATAAAAATCTAGTTATGTATTTGAGTGCACTATCGCTATCACTATCTACAAACATTTTATTAATATTTATACGTATTTATTTTAATTATCACAAATGGTTAACAACACGTAAACCGGCAACCGGCCGAAATCGGGTGGTAACAAAATTCCTACGAATACTGGTACTGACAACTAGTGGTATAATATAGAAACACTTCATCTGTCGTTTCCATACAAAAAATCTACCGATCAGTTAGAAAATCCCTCCCATCGGTAGTTGGTACTTTCATGTGTAACTAGCTACGGACAGTTGATTATAGAAACGTCAGTAGAGTTACCAGGCGTTAAAATTCTAACCGTCGGTATCAAAAACGAATCGTTTTTGCTATATTGAAACCGGGCATAAGAGAGCAGCAGCAGCAGTTTTGTGTAACAATTAGTTTAATGTAATTTGTCCTAAATAAAACGATTTTCTTCCTTTCTTCTTTCTAAATAACAACACTTACAACAATACAGCTTCTGTAAATATTGTAAACTATTAAAAAATATTCTTAAAAATAATGCTTTACAGTTAATGATACAATAGATTTAATTATATAGTACCGTATGTGTGTGTGTGTGTGTGTGTGTGTGTGTGTGTGTGTGTGTGTGTGTGTGTGTGTGTGTGTGTGTGCGTGCGTGTGTTTGTGCGCGCGCGTGTGTGTGTATGTGTATATGAATATATACCTACACAAAATCGTTTACACCTGTTTAGTTTTATGAATTTTTTGTATGCACCTATTTAGGATTGCAATCCAGATTGTTATGTTAGTAATGTAATCTTTTAATTTGTTTCGGTTGTAATTTGTTTTGTGCATCAATAAATTGAAAAAAAATAATGAAATAAACATTTTCACAAATGCACGTGGTTTTCATCTGTGTGGATAGTAAGTAATGTCTCCATTGAAAACGATTTCAGCTTTATCCCTACTAATACGATTATTCAGTACTTAAGTTTTTTGTCCAATCCGTTCAGGAACGAAGAAAGAATTGAGTTTGCCGCCGTAACAAGAAACAACCTTGAGTTGTGTTCCGGCTTTAGTGGCCAGATTTCAGTCTCCCTTAAGAGAGCAGCAGCGCATTTGTAGCACTTTTGGTGTTGCAAATGTCCATAGGCGATGATAACCGCCTTCCATCAAGTGGGCCGCCTGTCTGCTGAACTCGTGCAATAAAAAAAAGTTACAAGCATATAAGAAACTGAATGTTATTTTGAAGTTCAGATTCTATTATTTGATCTAAAAATTAAAGATTTTTTTTTTTATTGCAGGAGTTCAGCAGACAGGCAGACGGCCCACTTGATGGAAAGCGGTTACCATCGCCTATGGACATTTGCAACACCAAAGGTGCTACAAATGCGCTGCTACTCTCTTAAGGGAGACTGGAACCTGGTCACCAATGCCGGAACACAACTCAAGGTTGTTATGGCCACATACTTTAGACCAGGGGTGGTAGCCATCCAGTCAATAAGAAAATTATTTATTTCTACAAGCCAATACACACAAGAGAAATAGTAAACATTACAAGATATTTATATTGTTACATGCGTACAAAAGCAAATGCGCACCTGCCTGCCATAAACCTGGTTTATAACCTTTCCCGCATTTGGACTTCTTTTGTTTATTTTGTGTTTAAAATTTGTAATGAAGAAAAGCATTATATTGTTATTGTACGTGTTTTATGGCCGTTATTAGGCAGGTGTCTCGAACTAATTTTTATTGTTATTGCTTTGCGTCAAGGCATATTGTATTTTTTATACAGAATAAAAAGAATGATCGAAGTAAGGGATGAGGCAGTCAAGCGAGGATTACGATAGGAGCAAGACGTAGATTCGATGAGCGATATAGTGACGGACTTTGCGCGTGTTATTGAATCGTGCAGTTTGTGGTAGTAGTGTCTAGTTATATTTTTACCTGTTTTATACGTGTTTGTATAGTTCTAATAAATTCTATAGTAATTCCAAAGGCATTTTAATTCGGGTCCTGCGTAACTCGTAAGAATATCATTCTTTCAAAGTCGGTCAAATCAGCATCCGCCATTAAAAGGGCTATGACGTCATAAAGCTGCGAGCATACGCGGTATTTCATTAAGGGGAAGTTTAGGCGAAATATTCCTTTAATGGGTACGCATAAAGATCGTTACACACGGATGTATGCAAATAACATAAGGTTGTTATTATGATATATTACGGAAATATGGGAAATTTGAATGTGTGTTATTAAATCGTTGCGGGTTTAATGTATTCTTTGTTGCGTTTACTCAAATGTGTGGGATTATGAATCTATATGAAATGTTTTGTACGTGGTTGAGCCATGCTGAAATAATTTCCTTGAGTTCAGAAGGCGTAAAGAGATCGCTTTCGCAGATTCATACGATAATATGACAAGTATTGACATAAAGTGGAACTTTATGCTATCGTTACGAGTTGCGGGTCTCGAATTAAAATGCCGTTAGAATGATTATAGAGTTTATTAGAACTATACAAACACGTATAACACAGGTACAAATATAATCGGACACAACAAATCCAAACGTAATGCAGAAGATTGTAATTCAATAACGCGCAAAGTCCGTCACTAATAGATTACCGAATGTACACACGTCTCGCCTTGACCATGGTTCTCACTCGACTGTCTCCTCTCTCCATCGGGCCCTGGTTTTATACCTCACAAATAGAAATATGTCCGTATTTTAGTCGACCTAATCAGTAACACCTGGCTAATAATTCGAGCGCAAGGGGTCATAAACGAGTACAATAAAAGAACGGACTGTTCTCTAGCATTATTAGTAAACGCATGGCAATAAATAAGTAAACAAAAGAAGACGAAGAATTACAATCAGTTCAAATGCCGACAGGTAATAAAATGTGTTTTTACAGATACGCAAGTGTGAATTTGCCTAGGTTGTAATACTATAATATATGCTTACAACTAACAGTATATTTAGACACTCTAGAGTGACTGCTTTAGGCCCTCCTCTAAATGAACACATTTCGTTCCATAATAGTCCCTCTCGGCTGTGGGCGGGGACCGGACCGCGGCGATAAGCGCTGCGCAGTATACGAAGGCTCTGGGCGGAACCAACTATTCTGCTAAACCTAAACGTGCGTCCCATACCCGGCGCATGTGTGGAAGAACATGAGATGACGAGCGAAGCTACACCGCGCAACAAGCTTGGGTCACCCCGGGATGCAGAGTGACCCACTTCACCAACACAGGTTGGATCCGTCTCATCCCCACGATGCGGGAACCCTGCGATGGAATCACGGGAGGAGATTTTGCGCATACCTGTGTCTCCTGAGGCCAGTCTGACGGCGTCCGAGGAGCGCATGCGCAGCTCTCTCCCTTGCGCTCTCAGCGGCTTCCTTGCGGGACATTACTGCCTCGCAATTCCTCTTGACTGAACTCATGTTTTAAACAACAACAACATTTCGAAGTTTACTCAGAAAACACTATTTGTCTATAAATAGCTATGTCTGATCAACACCATATAATCATGCTTATATTTATTTATTATATATACATTATTGTATATTATATTTATGACTATGTATATATGTATGTATTTGTATATTTATTTGTTAAATTAGTTTGAGTATTTATGTATCCATTGCTTTTTTTGCCCCACCTACATCGCCTGATTCAAATTTGTTTTTGATTTAGGTTGCCTGGAAGAGATCGCTTTGAGCGATAAGGCCGCCTATTGTATCGCCTAGAAAATATTGTAAATGTGGTCTGTTTTTGTAATTGTATGTTTTGGTGAAATAAAGAGTTATCTCTCTCTCTCTCTCATGCAACAAAAATAAGTAGAAGTCATCAATAAGTAAGTTCGAAACTTTCTTTATTGTTCTTAAAGATACGTTCAAACTTATGAACTCTCTATGAATAAAACCGTAAATATATAATTTTCAAATACAGTTTAATGTTAGAATGTTGGAAATGTTTTATTATAAGTTACATTGTCCCCATTATGCCCTGAGCTTTAACAACATAATCTGTTTAGAATAGCATGGATTATCCTAATTTGTATACAAAGTGAGTCAGCCCTAAGGCCGGAGACGTACAGACATCTTATCATTCTGTATGTTCGTTGTGTTTAATGTTATCTTTAATCAACTATGGTATTAACTAAGCCTCGAAGGCTTTGCGGTCGCTACCAAGCTTTTTCTATAATTATTCATACAAATTACTTTGTTGAACTTAGTATTGGTTCCAAATATGTACATTAAAAAGACTACGATTTAAACAATATATATGTTACAGCCAAAGTAATAAATCCGGATATTATATATATTATCTAACCATTATTTATAAAGTCTACTCAATTTACATAAAGTGATAATTGACACAAAATTAATCATATTAAGTAGCAATTTTATATAATATCTTTGAAGCCTTGAATAATGTAATGAAACAAGTAGGTGTAGTTAAAGGTTATAAAATTATGGGTGGGCATACACGGCACATTTATTGATTATGCACAAATCCGAACGTTTTTAATATAGGTTAGAAGGCTATGGCGGGTGCGAAGCGAAGCGGACCACCCGCCTTAGCCTTCGTGGTTATTTTTTTTAAATTTTATATCTCAGGTAATAAATAAATGTGCCGTATATCTATACCGCACCCAAAATTATATTTCTATTTGCCTAAGAATTAAAATAACATTGTCATAGATAATAATTCTACGTTAATTAACATTGCTATAAAGTTATTTATCTTTAATTTATAAAGTAAATTTAAAGCTCACTAGCCATAAAACAAAATTGAAAAAAAAAACACAGAGTTCAATACAAGTATTTGGTATCACTTTTTAAAGACTACAATAATAAAATATTTAATTTAATACTTTGGCTAACTTTGACCCGCTATTATGAATAATATCCGGATAAAGTGATTAATTTATCACACTGTCTAGTCAATTTCGCTATTATATATAATGATCATTCATTATATATAATAGCTATTTAATCACTATGACTGTAACATATACATATATACAGGCCTTTTTGGTCACTACTTTTTTGGGGCACGCTACTCCTCGAAAGTTGTAAATATAATTTTTATGTTTTATTTCTTATTTATATTAGTTTTAATCTATTTTAGCTAAACAAATTACCCACATTTCCTATTCTTCGCATTTTCTTTTTGTTACTAGTCTATCATACCTATAAAGTTGGATATTACAGTATAAAATGTTGTATATTAATCATCTAAACATACAATTTGACTAAAATTTTATACAAAAAATTACCTTGTAGGAAAAGGTATACACAAAAATTCAGACAAAAAAAAATATGTACGTAATTTTATTATATATTTGGAACTAAACTTATTATTAATAAATCAAACATAATCCCATTATATTTTTAAACTCGGTCGACCATAACGTATGAAAATACATTGTGTTTTTAAATATTTTTACCTGCACACCTACAACAATGGCTGCTTGCAAAAATAAATTTTTAACGCTTTGAATAATAACAGTATAATATAAGTCCTTTATGGCCTTTTTCGAAACACCCACGAAGTGTAATTTTTTTAGCAAAATTGTATCGATGGCTCTACGTCAACTATAATAACAATTTTAGGTATTTTGAATTTTTCAAAGATGGTTCGGGCATGTGGAACGAATGTATGATGAAAGAATTACTAAACAGATATACAATGCAAAAGTGGATGGATGCAGAAGTCGCGGAAGGCCTCGACACACCTTCCATGATCAAATTGATCGTGTACTAGCAGAAGGTGATGTCAGGAGCCTTAAGAACAGACGAGCGTGCATGATAAGAGCTATGAATGTCGAAGAAGCAAGTGAGGTGTGTAAGAATAAGCCTAAATGGCGCTCTGTTGTTCGTGCCTACCCCGCAATTGACCTGGCGTGAAGTTATGTATGTATGTTGAATTTTTCATGGTTTGGTCGTTAGAAGATGCTTGACTTAAAATTCTCGCGGGATTCCCGGGACACAAAGTAACATAACTATAGTCTTAGTGAAAAACATGTTGGAATAAGCTGATTTTTATGCAATCGGACAACTTCAAACCGTTCCCGGGAAATTCCCGCAGGATTCTGGGATAAAAAATATAACACATTTTATTACATAAAATTTGCTATCGATGAGTGAAAAAGATGGAAATTCATCGGAATTGTAAATTTGCAATCTGGCTCTTTTAAATCATTCCCGGAAAAAATCCCGCGAGATTCCCGGGATAAAAATTAGCGCAGATATTGGTTCGTCTATGAGTTTCCCAAATTAACAATAACAAAAATTACCAATAACATATTAACCGTATTAATGTGTATGTATATTCGTATATATAGTATAGTTGTATATTTATTATTAAAATGTAAGTAATCCTACAATAAACAATAATTATGTATACCACCATCGCCACTCCTAATCAGAATATTCTTGCCACGGGTCGTCTGGAAGAGATCGCTTTTTAGCGATTAGACCGCCCTTTGTACCCAATTAGATTAATACTAGTTCGTAAGTTTTCTGTAATGATGTACAATAAAGTGTTATCTATCTATCTATCTATTAAAATTTCGCAGAGCACATTCACAAACCTTCCTTTGGTCACAGAAAAACACTTAATACCTTCCTAATAGAAGTAAATAACTGTCAAGAAGGGCCCATTAAAATAGCCCTTGGCACATTCCGGGCTACCACCGTGACTTTAATAGACACATTTTAATATCTCGGAACACAATCCGAACGAATTCCTTTCAGAAATATTTAGGACACATTTCTAATATTCTGTCGAATCGCATAAAATATTTCAAAGGGCCGTCAATTTAACGTTTCTGGGTACTGTCGGGCAAGTCACTGGTAAGACGAGGCCTGTTATTTGTTACATTTTGTTACGTTACTATTATATGAGTATATTGTTCCCCCCCCCCCTTTAAATACTGTTACGAGTTGGAGGACTCGAATTAAAATGCCGTTGGAATTACTATAGAATGTATTAGAACTTTACAAACATGTATAACAGAGGTACAAATATAATACCACGCGCAAAGTCCGTCACTAAATAGATTACCGAATGTACACACGTCTTGCTTCGCTTATGGTTATCGCTCGAATTGAGAACTTCCTCCTTTTATAACTTTGTAAAAAGAAATAACTATATACATATATTTATATATGTATTAAATTTTAAAATATTGTAAGTATGTATATTTAAATTGTACAGTCCTATATTTTTCTGCTCCACCTACATCGCCAGATTAGTTAAGAATTTCTTTTAAGCTAGGTTGCCTGGAAGAGATCGCTTTTAGCGATAAGGCCGCCTGTTGTTTTGCCAAGAAGTATTGTAATTATGCATTTTGTTTTTGTACTTGTTTTTTGGTGAGCAATAAAGTGTTATCTATCTATCTATCTATCTATACACCCATGTAGATAGACATACTGGTACGTGTACAAAAGAATCAAGTAAGTCACACATCAAAGTAGCAACGCAAATTTACAGTAGTGCGGAACCCGAATAACATTTATCGATAAAACTTATACATCACTCTATAATCGGGACGGCAGCGCGGCAGGCGTCAATGGACACCTCATTATTATTCCACACAATAATGATTGTTGAGATTTTGACGATTATCTCTGGGTTCTCAGAACGGCATTTGGATAAAGTTGCTTTTGTTAGAACGTATAGAACCAAACGCTACCTGGAGATCTGAGGGGCTTTTGTTACTTAATTCTGTGCAATATGAATTCAGAAATATTGCCGATGGCCGACTCCTACATCTTATTGGTCATAAGATATAATATTAAGTTCTAAATTAATAATATAATATTTGTACTATATTGCTATCATTAGAAACGTTATCTAAATTTAAATTATGTGTCATTGAGTATTTTGATAAATTTAAGGTTTGTTATACATAATTAATTTTAAGATTTAAATATTAGTAATAATAATTAAAACCAAATAAATATTGAAATAAGTATGTACCGTATGTATGTTATTAGAATAGGTAAATTATGTAAAATAAATTCATGTACATGCAATAAATATGGATGAGTATGTACCTAATAATATGAATTTCAAACAAATTGTATGCCCAACCGGCTAAAAACGTGTGATCAATATAAAATTACAAGACCTATTTGTATAACCATGTTTTTAATCAATAAATTATTTGATTTGAGATCCGGATAACCGGATCTCACTATATTAAGGTATAGGAACACTGAGAAACAAAATCCGGAAATCATAAAAAATCTGTAGATTCGATAAAACGTTACATGTATAATTGTATGGTTCCCGGTCGATTATCTGACGGTATCCAGAAAGGAGGGTTTTGTTCACTCATTCTGGATAAATGGGAACACCTGGCGCGAACACATTTATTCGTAGGGATGAGGGACGCTTTATCGATATTTATTTGATCCCTTGTGTTTACTGATGTAAATATCATGCGCCTTTTTCAAATTCAAAAGTTTTTATTCAAAATGTTCCATTATAGAAAAATTTTGAAGGTCACACTCCATTCCTATCTACTTCCTATTATATATACACCGCTTCGCAACGTGCTATCACTTAAAGGAGAACAAGCGATAAGAAACTCCCCAGCAACAGGTCTAGCTGATATTTTTTTATTATAATTATTTATCTATCTCAAGCTCTTTTTTAAAAAGTACAATCAGAAGTTGTATTACAATTGCTTTTCAAAGATTTCATGGAGTTGTGACAAACAAAAAATTTGTGACCCAGTTACTTTAGCGAGTGTCTATCTCTGTATATAGTAAATTCATAAATAACCTTAATGATTGAAAAACAGAAAACTTTGTCTTACGTTTTCAGTTTCAATAGTATTGTTTTATTTTATAAATTATTTCCATCATTATTTATAAAGTAATAAATAAACCAAGAAGTAAAGACTAGTAAATACGCCGTGTTTAAATTATGGCCGCTTCCACGGTAGAAAATTACAAATATCGAGGGAAGCCCCAGAATTAATGTTTTTTTTTACTACATCCAACAGAATAACAGGCGAAAATTGAGCCAGCAATATTGGGCTTTGTGTTTCTCCATTCCGTGGCAACGAAGGCGTTCAGCCCTGACACAGCGCGCTCAAGAAGGCACCACCATCCTGTGAGGTTCGACCTCTAAACTAAAACTATGTCGTCATAACAACCTTGAGTTGTGTTCCAGCATTAGTGACCAGGTTCCAGTCTCCCTTAAGAGAGCTGCAGCGCATATGTAGCACCTTTGATGTTGCAAATGTCCATAGGCGATGGTAACCGCTTTCCATCAAGGGATCGCCTGCCTATCTGCTGAACTCCTGCAATAAATAAATAAAACTATTATGTTATAATAATAATATCGGCAGACAAATACACACATTGTATATCCCCAAATTAAGCAAGTTATGCTTGTGTTATGGGTAATATACAACGGACCACTCTGGGGCCGATCCCAGACACCCATACCATGGTAAATAACGGAGAAAATACGTTTCCGAAATTTACTATACCAGGAATCGAACCCGGATTATGTTGTAGAAATAATTGGATAAAACAGATCAAATTCTTTTTCGTTCGGAATGTTACCGGCGCTGATGTAAGACACATCGATAGCCAATAGACGCCATTTACATTAAATATCTCTATTAATTAATCAAATAAGCAAGTATTCTTTTAACTATTACTGTAAACCCTGAAATTAGCCGAAATAAATCTGTTAGTGACAAATTGGATATGTTGTGCATTGCATACGTGTATCAACCGGGTGCATTTGTTTTTATTGTTGCTGGTACTTGCTGCAATAAATATTCTATGAGATCTATATGTTTATATTGTTACATACCGACAAAGAAATGTGTGCGAATTTCTGTGTGCACCTGGCGGTCGTAAAACGCAGTTTATTGCCTTTCCTGCATTCGGAGTTCTTTTGTTTACTTCGTGTTTAAGAAAAACATCCTATTGTTATCGTACTTGTTTTATGGCCGTCATTAGTGTCGAACTAATCCTTGTTGTTATTGAATTGCGTCGAAGCTTGAAGATGTGCGGATTAACTCAGCGAACGCGGCCCTTTGTCGGTATTATACAGTTCAGTATAAACAATGCCCGAACGGAGGGGTGATACAGTCAAGCGACTATTACAATACTAGCAAGAAGTGTGTAGTACTTTCGATTAGCGATATAGTGACGGACTTTGCGCGTATTATTGAATCGTGCAGTTTATACAGTGTCTAGTTATATTTGTAACTGTTTTATACGTGTTTGTACAGTTCTAATAAACTCTATAATAATTCCAACGGCATTTTAATTCGAGTCCTGTGTAACAATATATTCAATTCATCGTATACAAAGACTCCTCTCTTCCAGGACTGATTATACAGATTCAGTTGACGAAACGTTGAAATAAAAATCCGATAAATTTACTTGAAAAGACAAATTCATAGACATCATTTTGATCAACATCGATAATATTTGACCTCATCCCTTCCCTATTGTGAATTGTGAATAGAGCAGTGGATCGTAAAATCTTGTTACAAAAGCATTCCTTTGACGTCGGTTAATGCACAGACCTACATGCGTACCAAATAGGCATAATATTGTATTGCCTTACAAAGCATCCATGATTTCGGAAACGATCTTATTGAATAGCAAACAAATCGACGTACGTACATGGTAATGGACGGATAACATAGACACTAGACTCCAGATAGACAGACGGACATATTAACAGGCTAATGTACAAATAGATAGACTCTAGATAGACAGATGGACATATGTTCAAGCTGATGTACGAATAGATAGACACTAGACTCCAAATAGACAGATAGACATAAACAAGCTGATGAACGAATAAATTACAGTTCTATAGTATAATAAGTTAAAATTTTGTTGCGATTCGTTTTTCCACTTATCTGTTGCCATTCGTTTTTCCACTTGTCCGTTGAAGTTTCACTTCTAATATGTGTCCCTGCACACATTTTGATTTTTCGCAGGTTTACTGCAAATTATGATTTAGTTACGTTAGGTACATTTTAATGAATACATTTTTTATTTAAAAAACTGAATTTGATCCGGAAAACTATGCCGCCTCTCACCACGTCTAGTCTAAATTTATGCCGCTTCTCCACGCGGAAGTAACGCATTTTTGCGACAGAAAAATAGACCCCCCGTTTATATATAAGTTTCACTTCAATAAAGTCATTTTACCAAAGAAATGTAGGCAAATTTAAAGAAAAACGTCTCCGGCCCAGTGTAATAATAACTTAAGAGTCAATGGACTAAAGATATCCCTGAAGGCTGGGATGGGTAAGATCCTTTTTATGAGTCTCAAAATAGCTTTTTATATGAGCCAAGGGATCACGGGCTATGTCGTAAATAACGCAAAACTCACTTGTTACTTAGTTGAGAAATTTGATAACGCAATATATCGGCTAAGTATACTAGGGTCTGAAAAATGAATAGGCATTCACACTATCATATTATTTTTGTTAAGTCGAAATTAGACAGGTTCATTTCTGTCTCATAATATTTCTAGAAATCTCTATCTCTTCTCTATATTACTATAATAATTCTGTAAATGGTTCGAGTTTGTATAATACTGTTACGACCTGAATGCCGACAAAAGACAAATTCACACCTGCGTACCTGTAGACATTTTATTACCTTTTCGGCATTTGGACATCTTTCGTTTACTTTGTGTTTAAAATTTGTAATTAGCAAAACAGTCCACTGTGTATTGTAATCTTTTATGGTAGTCATTAGCCAGGTGTGATTCTATTCAGACCACGCGGCCGAGAGACATATTGTATTTGTGCAGTATAAAGCAATGCCCCAAGGGAGAGATCGGCAGTCTAGCGATAACCACAAGCGAAGCAAGACTTGTGTACATTCGGTAAATCTATTTAGCGACGGACTTTGCGCGTGTTATTGGATCGTGCAGTTTGTACTGGTTGTTTCCAGTGATATTTGTACCTGTGTTATACGTGTTTGTATAGTTCTAATAAATTGTATAGTAATTTCAACGGCATTTTAATTTTAATTCGAGTCCTCGCTCATAACAATGTGATGATGAAGAACCTCCTCTTTTTTATAATCTTACTGTTGGATGAACATTGTATCCGTTATAATAATCTTGGATAGTAAGCTATCAAATTGACGTTAACTACAATGGATCTCCCAATTAATTCAAGCATTAAATTGAATATTCGTGTTGGAATCTATTTTTTAATTGCATTTGCATAATGACTCTTAATATCATTCTGAGTGGTGCATAAGTAGACATTTGTTGAATTCTAGTTTAATTATGTTAAGTAGATCAAGATGATCATAAAATGAAAAGAGAAATGTTCCAAGAATGCCTATACGTAATAACTTTGTGAAATTAGGTCTATTGTTCAAACCTCATTGGATATATTCTTTTCAGTGAAGTGATTGTGAACATTTTTGTGATTCTTAAAAAAATGTGTGTATATAAAATTCAGCGTTCCTAAAATGAAGTAAGTTCCCACTTTTTTTTAAAGTGTCTGTCAAAAGTTATGGCCCACGGGAAGTGTCTGCCAACTGTATATCCTTGTTTATAACAATATCATATATGACATATGTAAAAACTAGCCTTCCTACTTTGACGTAAGTTAGAATGGTTTTTTCCTTTCAGCATAGCGAATATCCATTCCTTTCTATGTTTATTTTAAACTATCGATCCTGAAAATTTAATTTTTCCTAAAATCAATCAAGTCTGGGGTGACTGGGATCTTTACTATATTCCTATCATCAGTGACGATAAATACAGGCTGGTAGAATGCAACAGAGAAATAAATATGCTTGACGTATCATGTGTCCCGTATTAAATGAGTTCATAATATTTAGATATGTATTTAACGCCTGATTGCATTGAAGTTTGTTAACCGCGGGTGAAATGCCTATTTAACTCGCTACGCTCGTGTGCCAAACCATCTCATGCCTAAATAGTTCAGTTTTATCCCTGGTGTAACAATCTAAAATTACAGTGCAATGCCTGTGGTTCTTAACATAGTAAGGGTCTTTGAATATTTGAGAAACCGTGTGGTACGTACTACTACTATGAATGTCATTATTCAAGGTTAAACGGGTATATGACAATAAACCACTGCATTTTACACTTCTTTTATAATGGCCTTTTAGTTTCATAATTGGATTTCAAAATATTATAAAAAAATCCCTAAAACGCAATGAAATATTTTATTGTTTTTTACTTAATTGGAAAAAGCCTTAATTAAGAAACTCAATTGAATGAAGTCAATCACGAGTAATAATCTTTGTTCTTAAGGTTCTCTAAGCGATACAATCGGCCATTTCCTTAATCGAATAATAATTTTGGCATATTTTATTTATTCACTTATTAACGCCCCAGTTTCGTATAAAGAGTAATTTTCTATAATTTGCCATCATTTTATGTAACAATAATTATTTCAAATATGATGTGGTAATTGCGCAGATTATTTGATCTCTCAATTGAATACAGACGTACTCAATACATTTTATTTACATGTTGGCAGAATCGATAAATTTTTTCTCTGTGTGATTTATATTATAACATGTAAATATAATATTGTTACATACAATATTATATTTTAATATTGTTACATACAATATTATATTTACAAAGAAATGCGCACACCTGGCTGTCGTAAAACGCAGTTTATTACCTTTCATTTATTTCGTGTTTAAAATTTGCAATTAAGAAAACATCCTATTGTTATTGTGCTTGTTTTATGGCCGTCATTGGTGTCGAACTAATCCTTGTTGTGCATTGCGTCGAAGCTTGCCAGATGTGCGGATTAACTCAGTGCACGCGGCCCTTTGTCGGTGTTATACAGTTTAGTATAAAACAATGCCTGAACGGAGGGGTAAGGCAGTCAAAGCTATAACACAAGCGAGGCAGGACGTGTGTACATTTTAGTGACGGACTTTGCGCGTGTTGTTGAATTGTGCATTTGCATTGCGTCTAGTTATATTTGTACCTATGTTATACATCTTGGTATAGTTTTAATAAATTCTATAGTAATTCCAACGGCATTTTAATTCGAGTCCTGTAGCTCGTAACAATATATAATATTATCTATATTATAAAGAGGTAAATTTTCATCTAAATTCGTATCGATGAGGCGTACTCATCCTGGTGTGGTTTAACTGCCGGTGTTCCTCAGGGCGGCGTTTTATCTCCTCTTTTATTTGCTGTTTTCATAAATTCTATCTCTGACCAATTTTCTTCTTCCTACCACCTATATGCTGACGATTTACAAATTTACGTACAAAGTGATACTGATTCACTAAATACTGCAATCAATAAAATCAACACTGACCTAGATCACACTCTAAGATGGAGCAAAAAGTTTGGACCTGACGTAAACCCACAGAAAACTCAGTTGATAATCGTCGTTAGCCCTAGGATGAATGCCAAAGTTAACTGGTCCTCCTTACCACAGGTTGTTTTTGACGGGACACATATTCCTCTGAGCGATACTGTAAAAAATCTCGGCATAATCATCGATAGAGAGCTGTCTTGGCGGCCTCACATCGCCGATTTAAGTCGCAGAGTCTTCTTATCTTCTAGATCCCTCAGAAGATTAAGAAACTTTCTGCCCACTGCTACCAAGATTACGCTCGCTGAGTCTCTCTTGCTTCCCATACTTGATTACGCTGACGCCTGCTATCTAGATTTAACCTTAGAACAGCTTAACAAGCTTGAGCGGCTTCAAAATTTTTGTATCAGGTTCATATTTGGTTTGCGAAAATATGACCATGTTTCCGAATATCGTAAAAGACTCAAGTGGCTTCCTATTCATTTTCGCCGGAATACTCACATTCTCACTCTCCTTTATAACATATTATATACTCCTAATAGTCTCCAGTACCTTAAGGAACGTTTTAATTTCCTTCGCCTATCCACTGCCCACAATTTGCGCCATGATACGTATCGAAAACTCTTGACGCCTGCACACACTTCATCCTATTATGATAATTATTTTACGGTGCAGGCTGTCAAACTTTGGAATATGCTGCCTCTTACTGTCAGAGAGGCCAAATCCTTACCAACATTTAGAAATTTACACAGAAAACACTATTTGTCCACAAATAGCTATTTCTGATTTACTAATATAATCATGCTAAGACATTTATTATAATAACTTATGTGTTGTTGTATATAGTCATATGACTATGTATATATGTATGTATGTATTTGTATATTTATTTCTTAAATTAGTTGAGTATTTTTGTATTGTGTATCTATTGCCTTTTTCCTGCACCACCTATTTCGCCTGATTCAATCTCTGTTATTTAGGTTGCCTGGAAGAGAGCGCTTTGAGCGATAAGGCCGCCTGTTGTATTTCCTAGAAAATATTGTAAACATGGTCTGTTTTTGTAATTGTATATTTTGGTGTGCAATAAAGTGTTATCTATCTATCTATCTAAATTTTGTGAGTTTGCGACGTTGTAGGGGGTAATCTCTGGATCTACTAAACCGATTTTAAAAATTCTTTTACTATTCAAAAGCTACGTTGACAGGGAGTGTCATATATAACATGACGCTATATACCACGGGAGCGGGACTGAGCGTGGGTGAAACCGCACCGGGCTGCTAGTTATATTTTAAATTCTAAACTTGCTGTATCTTTACTATTTAAAAGAGCCAGAAGGTTATCTGATTAAAAATATAGTAACAATTTGCTGTTCTTTTATTTTACCATAAAACCTTCTAAGTTGTTGCAAGTGTATAATATATAATAAAATAAATCAACATATAACAAAAAGGATTTAACATATAAAAGTCAAATGTGCCACAAGATGGCGCTCTGGCGGCCATAATCGTAAAACCCATCAGTACGCACGGACAGACAATTTGCATAAATATCAACGATAAAATTCCGCCCAAGTGATTGAGAAAGGTAATTTGTACAAGCTTTGAATTTGCATTAGCGTTTGTGTAAACGAGTCAATAACCATTACCTACGGCTCCACCGCGCCGCCGCCGCGCTGTTATTCTGTGATTTTCTATGTATGTACGAATGTTGTCCATTTTACAGCGAAAATGCGGCGGAGCCATGCTAGCGATGCGGCGGCGGTGCGGCAAAAGTCCTTTTTAGTTCTACCAACAATAAACAAAAATGGATTCCTAGTGCGAGCGAGCAATAATTTAAGTAATATCAGTAACCAGCAAAACGTTGATCCATTTAAGATCGGTATTTCGGGGGCCAAGCGGTGTATAATAAAGAAAGAGGGTGCGGGCGCGATGCGATGGCCGGGAGAAGGCAAAGGGACTTGGAAGAAGAAGCAAGGGAAGAGTGACTTACCTCGCCACCAGTCCGCCGCGGCACTGCATTTGTCCCCCGGGGACAATGAGCATTAAATTAGGCTATAACAGTTTATTTCTTTATTGTGTTCCTACAATCTTTATATGTATTGCGGTGACAGCACTGATACTAACTAAATGTCTCTTGTTTTGCGCATTCTTTATAGGATAGGGAGGAAGAATTAATAAGGAGGTGGTCCTCGGCGCAACGAGTGCCCACTCATCTTTCCCAATTTCGTTTATATTTATAGAAAGAAAGAAAAGAGAGAAAACTTTTATTTGCCAAATGAAATGCGACACAGACAAATCATTAAATAGACGAGACAAAATCTATTTGTAGTTGCCGCTATTCGATTTTCAGTGCCACCTTCTAATCTACATAATAACTTGAGACCCATATAAAAATATCATTATATAGTCAGTCATAGAATTTTTTTTAATCTAAAAGTGCATAATAATAACTAACATAAAATAATGTATAGAATAGAATATTCTTTATTGCACACAAGAAAATAATAATACACATGAATTAAGAATCTTATAACTAGTACAATCGGCGGTCTTATCGCTAACAGCGATTTCTTCCAGACAACCTTCTGGAGATAATGTATAAATAGATAACACTTTATTAAACACCAACACAAAAATTAACTTAAAAAATAAAATTATATCCAGTTATGTACAAAGGGCGGTCTTATCGCTAACAAGCGATCTCTTCCAGACAACCCCAGGAATGAATTGAGATGATAATGGCCATGGTATACATACAACATATAATACGAACTACTTACTTTTTAATAATAAATTCATAGATTATATATATATACAGAAATTTTATATATTAAATAGATATCTACATATCCGCGCAGGAACGGAGAAAGAATACAATTTCCTGCGGCCAGGCGGCCTGTACGTAAGAGGCGACAAAGTAACTCACAGCCAGGTGGTAGGGTATTTGCCCGTCTGGATGGCTACCACCCCTGGTCTAGAGTTTAGGCGCCATAACAACCTTGAGTTGTGTTCCGGCATTACTAACCAGGTTTCAGTCTCCCATAAGAGAGCTGCAGCGCATTTGTAGCACCTTTGGTGTTGCAAATGTCCATAGGCGATACTAACCGCTTTCGATCAAGTGAGCCGTCTGCCTGTCTGCTGAACTCCTGTAATAAAAAAGTCATAGTTTTAAATATTGTTAGCGATTTTGCTTGTCCGATAGCAACAGACAGCGCGTTACAAAGCTGTATAGCCTTAGCGGTAAAATAATTATTATAGAAAGTTGAGTTATTCGCAGGAGTCTTCAATTGTCTGCCTGATAATAACAAACCTTGTTTATTTATGTGTAGTAGCTATTTTCATCATTAAATTAGTCATTGCGTCGGTCACTAATGGCAGCTTCCTATATCATACTATTCATTCACTTGCCTTACCATCGATGGAATTTTGACATTTACTTCTGTGGAGCTTATGTCAAATTTTAATAGATAGTAAGATAAGGCAAATGAACGGTCGGCAAGATATGGATACCAGCCATAAGCTACCACAATTTCTACCATCATATTTCTCAGTTAATTTCGGTATTCGCTGGTTAACTTTAACCGTATAATTTCACCACAATATATCATAAAACGGATGCTTATGGCTTGTCTACAGTGCCGTTTATCCTCGCCTGCCTCAGGGCAGAATTATGGTAGTTTTCAATTTTGTTACTTTTTATTAAAATTGTGATGTAGGAAATGGTAGCTACGGCTGGATTGCCCTTATTCATCGTCATAATTCGAGCGATAAATCCCGGTTGTGTTCGGAGCGTTCACTCCGACACCCAGGGTCCTCTTCCTACTTTTTCTACTCCACTTCGCGCGGTCTTCAGCATCCTCGTTTTGAGACCATTGGAACGCATGTCATCCTTCACAACGTCTAGCCAACATTTCTTGGCCTTCCCTTTCGACAGGGACCTGGTGGAGGCGGCGTAAGCGACACTCTTGCAGTTTGTCTGTTATGTATCTGACATGAAGACTGCCGAAGATGCGGGAGTTCCTGACACTGTCTTCCCACGTCACTCCACACATCTACCGCAGAATATATATCTCCTTGACACGCAGTTCTTGCTTGGCTTGACCTTCAGGACCAGTTCCTACGCAATATTATCTTACTGGTTTATGCGTACAGGAACGGAGAAAGAATAGATTTCGTCCATATTTTTATAAAGGAACCTAAGATCACCAAATATGATTTGCACATGACCACTTCTTATGTTGTTATTTACGGTATATTTCTCCTTGTTTCAGCAATGATAGAATCCTTCCATGCACCGACAGGGGGCGAAGTAGAACTGCCCTGTGACGTCACACCAGCCCTACCCGATGACAGGATGGGTCTAGTCATCTGGTACAAGCAGGGTCACGAATCACCAATATACTCGTAAGTAGTTTTTTTATTGCACGAGTTCAGGAGACGGGCAGACGGCCCACCTGATAGAAAGCGGTTGCAATATGGGAGATTGGTACTTAGCCACTAATGCCAAAGCACAACGCAAGGTTGTTATGACGGCATATTCTAGACCAGGGGCGGTAGCCATTCAGATGGACAAATAACCTACCACCTGGCTGTGGGTTATTATGTAGCCTACGACAGGTCATCCAGCCCCAGGAAATTGCAGAAATGTATCGAGTATAAGTTGCGCGCAGAAGGTTTGCCGATGACTACTTACTATTAGAGTATTTTATTACTTACACGAGAACGCTGCCGACAACCTGCGCTGCAGTATTCTAATTGGTTGTAAAATCTTGTAACATTTTTAAGCTATTAGCATAGCTTTTATCGCGGGCTTTGAGCGCGTTAACCGAATCAAGAAATTCCGTAACGAAAATAAAACCTAACACCCCCCACTCCGCCTACCATGTAGCTCGGCCGAGCGTTCGCTTAACGTGTATGTATATGGTACGACTGTACGAAGCTCGCACGGATCAAGACGAGCTGCTCCGAAATCGGACGAATACGTAAGCAGCTGTTTGTGAGAAAGTATATAGGTGTATAGGTATCTATCATATCTTTATAATGCCACACTCACCGCATGTGCGCCCCGTAAGTATACATGTAGGTATATATGTATTTGTTTTCTTATCGGTCACCACGCTCAAAAAGTGTAACTTGAATTAATATCAAAGAAAAAAAAACTGCATGAATAAATAATTATAATTGCATAAGTTGATAAAAATGCTGTGCAATATCTCTTACCGCGGCAGTCCCCGAGTGCCACAAGGAGTTTTGTTATTGAAAAAAACTAAAAAAAGAATACTTACTATTGTTGTATATACTTATGTTAAGTATATATAATAATAATTTTATTGCAATAACTATGTGTGACCTCTTTTGTCAACGCCACTGACCATCGACGCGTGACATCATAAGACCATCGGCAAACCTTCTGCGCATGGGTAGTACAAAAAAAAATTCTCACGATTATAATTTTAGCTAAGCATTAGTTACTTACTTACTCCGTTGGCTCAGCGACCCAAAGTGGATCTTGGCCTCCGAAACGAGAGCATGCCACTTTTCTCGATGCTGTGCGGTTATAAGCTAAGCATTAGTTATTATATTTATCAAATTATCATGATATGTTGTCATTATAGTAAAATTTTACTTAACTACTTTGTACTTGGGTCGTTTTTGACATCGAAGTAGAAGGGAGATCTTTGCACTGAAAATCATCGTTGTGGCGCATTTAACTCTGGCATATCAATAAGCTGAGTGCAAACTTCATTTGTTGAAAATGCGGAGTACGTGTTCTTAAAACTTGTTTCTTTCTTTTTACTGCGATTTGTAATACGTTTGAGTAGGTGGCTATTTCTTCAAATTTTTTTTCTTTCTTATTTCAGCTTGCCTTGACCACGTCAACTGACCAACAACAAGTTTATTCACGACCAGCTCTTTAAACATGACTTTCATCTTATTCTTTTTGTACAGTTGATAAAATTAAAACAAAAAATCTATAACCGGATTATACAGCAGGTGTTATCAAATACCGATGGCCTCTTTAAGCCTTATCTGTTTTATGAGAGCCGAACTTGATTCTGACATACATTCTAATTATATATGACTGAAATATTAGCGGTCGGGTGTTCTTTAATAAGCCGCCGTTATAAGCCTTGTTTTGCCTGGCAGCGTTGCAGGTGGGACATGGGGTGAAGTGAGTGAGTGATTCTCGCCACAAAACAAACGACAGCCAAGTGATAAGCCATTTGCCCGAATGGATGGCTACCGCCCCTGGTCTAGAGTATTTCGCCATAACAATTCTGAGTTGTGTTCCGGCATTAGTGACCAGGTTCCAGTTTCCCTTTAGAGAGCAGCAGCGTATTTGTAGCACCTATGGCGTTGCAAATGTCCGTGGTCCGAGAGACGGGAGATGGTCGGCTATTAATAATCACAGTCCATATACGTTCCACTGCTTGGCTCGGGCCTCCCACTATTGAGGAACGGACATTATACCCGCCACGCTTGTTTAAGGTGGATTAGCAGGTTTAACAAATCGGTTACCTCGATGTGCAAGGTTTCATCACAATGTTTGCACGTCGTAATTGTAACAATATGCACATAGGTCAGAAAACTGCCAAATGGTGCATGCGGTCCGGTCAGGATTCGAACCTGCCCCCATTGAGAAATTACCCACTAAGTCTAACCACATACCACAGTGCCACAGGAACTCAAAACCATAGGTACTAAATCTATGGCACCCCTACACTTGGCTCTCACTCCGGGCTCTCCCGGGGGAAAGACACCCTCTACACCAACAGGGGATGTCTACAGGACCAACAACCTCAATTTTCGATCTTGTTCGAATCGATTCGATCTCTTTTCTCAATTTTCGAAATTTAAAGTTGTGTAATTTTCACTGTTTTTCGTCTCACTTTTAGAAATTACTTCTATAAAGAACATTTTTAGGCACTGTTAGATTATAAGAACAAAATTAATGTAACTGTTAATTTAAGTTGAAATGTGTATATATCGATTAATAGCGAGAATAACAATTGCAAAAAGAGATTTTATTAGTAAAAACTATTTATTTAGGTCTAAAATAGCACAACCGGTTAAAAAAAGTTTAATTAAAATTTATATCTGGAGCATAGCTTTATACGGTTGTGAAGCATGGACAATGACATAAAGTGATCGCGATAGATTAGAAGCATTTGAAATGTGGTGTTGGAGACCCATGGAGAGAATAAGTTGGAAAGAGAGGAAGACTAATGAAGAAGTTCTGGATATGGTAAAGGAGAAACGCACAATATTAAAAACTCTAGAGGAAAGAAGGGGGAAGATGTTTGGCCATTTGCTAAGACACGACACCTTCTTATGCACGTTAATCGAAGGTAAAGTGGAAGCAACGAAAGGGAAGGGAAGACCAAGGCGAGCATTTATGGACCAAATGAAAGAAAAAGTGGGTGTCATGTCTTACACAGAAGTAAAACAACTGGCCCATAATAGAGAAGATTGGAAGAGGCTCCACCGACAAGAGCATGCTCTTAAATGATAAATGAATGAAATAAATGAATGTGTACCTATATATCTGTTGGCTGCTAAAATAACTGAAAAAAAAACAATCAAACCCCTAACTCAACTACAATATGGTGGAAACTGATAAATTATTTAAATACAAACCAATAAAAATTGCTGTTTTCTTCTTGTAGCCTGTTTTGTTCTGAAAGTTTTTTATTTTTACTGTTACAAGTTGAACTTTTCAATTTGTTTCGTTTATTTTAGTAAAAAAGTTTTACATTTTATGATATCGTATAAAGTTGTTTTTTATTCTCATGGTAGTTCTATTAACGTAGTTATCTTTAAGTCTATTCTATTTAAGTTAGGTTCTTCGTGTATTGTTCTGTATATATTGCTTTATTTTCTAAGAAAGAGAGAGAAGAGAAAGAAAAACTTTATTTGCAGAAATAGCGACGTAATTACATTCCTTATACATTTTTATACAGAGAGCATATTTTGAGTATTTGTACGTCGCATTTTCAGCAAACAAGGTTTGCACTCAGCATATTGCTGTGCCGGAATTATATCCGACACAACGCTGATTTTCAGTGCAAACCTGCCTTTTGGCGTAAGACCAAAAAGATCCAATTTTGTTAATAAAATAATAATTAATAAATCTAATTCTACTTATGTAATATTTAATACGTAAAACAAATAATAAAACCAACAATAAATACGTTATACAAACGAGAGAGTTTTTAATATTGCATCAGGCAAACGGTCTACCTGACAATAAGTGGTTATCATCACCTATGGACATCTGTAACACTAAGATAAGCGACATATCTGCTGAAAGAACGGTTAAACACGCTCGCAGTATTTTTTAAGTAATTTGATTCTTTTACACATTTTCGTCTAATAAACTTTTTATAACATGTCTTTTACCGTCAAGGCTATATACTACTTTGGAACACGCTCCCAGTTGCAAACAGACAAACAATAACTTGTTTTTTTTAAAGGTTTTTAAATATTATACAAGCTTTTAAATTCCTGGATATCATGTAGCAACAGAGTGCTATCCAAGACAAGAAAAACGAGCCCAAACACGACGGGTCTATCTTGTTTAGTACAGGAGTTTCTATGGCCACATCCTATACATATGCGTGTATAGGATAAAATTTAAGCCCAATCGGATATCGGGAAGTTGGTCAAATTTAACTTGCAACATTCCACCCAAACTTACATACATACATAGGGACATCCATTGCAAGTTAAATAAAAGCTTGTAAAAAAATCGCTATCGATATTTATAACAATGATCAGAAAGTATTACCCATATATATATATATATTGCATTTATATATTTTTAACTAGAATGTAAGTAATCGTGTTATATACTACGATCGCTATTATAGTCTCAATTCTTTCCTGGGGTTGTCTGGAAGAGATCGCTTTTTAGCGATAAGATCGCCCTTTGCACATAGACATAGTTTTAGTCTGTCAATTCATTTGTGATATAAACCGAAGAGTGAGATGCCAAATTTGTATATGCGTGCCAGTTTTACAATTTCTACAGGTGCTTAATATTGTTACGTGCGAGCGAGGGTACGCTCTTATTGATTGGAAGAAAACACCCGTTTTTAACTAAACGATTTTTTTCACTTACTCAGCCGCACGCAATACCTCTCTTGGCAAGGTTGCCCCTATACGCACGACTAACGATGCACAGTCCCGACGACAAGGTGTCTCGCTCACAATACCGTCGCCTATATTGGGTTGAGCACCTCCTGCTACTGCAGTGCTCACCTCCGATATTGCCGCATGTAGCTCGCTTCCGGTTCGTCTCTCGAACTACGCTACACTCCTCCTTCACTTAAGTGACCACTCAACTTGTCACTAAAATCACCGCTGAACTCGTTACTGTCTTCTATTAAACTTTTCTTCCAACTCTTTCATATCGCACTTGTCGCTTCACTGTCTTGAACTGAACTCAACTCTAAACTGCCCGGTAGGCGCGCCTTACGGTGTTTATATACCCGGAAGAATTTTCTAGAACCCATCTATCTATCTCTGTCTTTCGTTCATCATCTATCCCTTTCTAAATATATCCGTCCTTGTCTTTTCCTTCCAGAATGTTCTAGTTTTTTTCTAAAAGTTCTAAAAGTGATTTACGCTGCTGGACAGTTCTACCCTCGGTCGCCACAATATAATTTCAAAAGCAAGTATTTGCGTAGTGTAAGTAAGTAGGTAGTCTAAGTTTTTTTTAAATAAACAAATCCGACTTTACACTAAAACCAAAAAAATAATTATTTAACCGACATTTTTCTACACCATCTTCTTTTCTTTTTTTTGTGTTATGACGATAATGTTTATGTTAAAAAAAATGTTTATCATCAATTACAATTTAGATGCTTACAAACTCGATAAAATGTAGCTTGAATAAAGGGCGGCCTTATTGCTTGAAGCGATTTCTTCCAGGCAATCCCAAATGATCCCTCCATGAATTATATAGATATTGTTTTTATCAGTAAACCTAATTTAGTGTTCCGTGGGTATATTGGGAAAAAGAACCACCAGAATTGGTGGATATCAAACGCATCCACAGCAACGTTGTATAGCACATCTCTGGTGGAATAGCACCCTTAGAATCCACGTCATCGTTTGAAAAAAGACTTAATTATGCTGATAACCATTAAAAACAATGTTCTTTCTTCAGATTGGACACAAGAGAAGGTGTCACAACACATTGGTCTGACACATCAACCCTTGGGGTGAGGGCCACCTTTAAAAGCGATACCAGACCAGCTGTGCTAATACTTACTAAGCTCAGGTAAAGTATTACAATGTTTTTTTTTTAATAATAGCATCACCAAAGGCGTTACAAATACGCCGCTGACCTCTTAAGGGAGACTGGAACCTGGCGACTGATGCCAGTGTTAAAAAAAAATATTTGCAACCCTATACTGCTATGGCGTGACATCCCATGATTTTTAGTTTCGGTTGATGGCGATAATTAATTTTAAAAGATGATAAATTAAAGTATTATCTATCTGAATACATTCTTAACTAGCTGTGCCCGCGACGTCGTCCGCGTGGAATTTGTTTTCAAAACCCCCCCGATTTTGAAACCTTCTTCATATATAGCCTTCTTCGATAAACGGGCTATCTAACACTGATTTTTTTTTCAAATCAGACCAGTAGTTTCTGAGATAAACGCATTCAATGAAACAAACATGAAACAAACTCTTCAGCTTTATATATTAGTCTAAGAATAATTCTCAACGCATTTCTAGTAAAAATAAATACCAGATATTTTGTTTCATGATAATAATATTTAACTGTGAATATATCATCGGGTGAATGCCTTTTCTTTACTTAGTTCCTATATGTTACCATCGATTACATCGGTTAAAATTTGACATAAGCACCATAAGCACAAGTAATGTCAAAATTCAACCGATGGTAAAGCAAATGAATGAATAGTAAGTTATGGAAACCGGACATAACTTATTAACTGAATAATAGTTGTTTTATTCTTCTGTCTTTATTCGGGTCTATAATTTGCAAATCTTCTTTCAGGCCAGAGGACAGCGGGCAGTACAGGTGTAGAGTGGACTTCTTCAAGTCCCCCACCAAGAACACAAGGCTTAATTTGACAGTGCTCAGTAAGTTTCTAGTTTAAATATTTTATTTATTGCTGGCAGTTGCTTCTTTAAAAGAAATTAAATTTGATGTAATGTACTGTATGATTATTATTACTGAACTATTTACATAAATTGAATTATACATAGAAAAAGTAAGTGCGCGAGAGTCGAGTGAGAATGGTATGAGAGTAATAAGTCGCAAGCGAGTAAGAACTAAGAACTAGTTCTTTGGCCTCCAAAGCCGCTCCTGTATCCCGCATTCTGTCCGACGCCTAGCTGCTAATTGTGAGAGCTATGGGCGTCGGCGCTATGCGATAGGTGTGCTCCGGCGGGCGGGTCAGGCGGGTGCTCTATCTCCGCAACACTATTGCAGTTAATTTAAACTGTGCCTGAGATGTTGTTCCCGCAAGATTGCGACGAACAAAATAGCTTGAATAAGCCTCCGAGTTCTTAAGGCCCTGTTGGCACAAAAGGTCAAAAGGGGGTAGAAACGAAATATCTTTACTTCGGTATTTACTCATCAATAATTTACTAAAACCCGTTAAGCCTTTTCAGGGTAGCGATACAATTGTCAGTCAGGCTACTGCTAGTATAATATTGTTACGAATTGCGGGATTCGAATTTAAAATGCTGTTGGAATTATCACAAACTTTATTAGAAGTATCCGCACGTACCTCATTCACAGTTCTTACAGACATAACTAAATACTGCAAATCCCAATCGTTAGGCAGATCAAAATAACATAAAACGCACCAAAACTAATGTTGTCGATGTTGATATTCTCGTTGGGAATGAACTCTTAATAACGGTTTATGATGTCTTACTCCAAGGCCGGTCATAAACACAAAGTGATTAGTGATTGACAAAAGATTGATCAATTTTAATACTTAGAAAATTAGCGCAAATGCATGGCAGGCAATTTAAATTACAAAGTTAATTAAACACTGGTTTTAGCTTCTCAAAATAAGTCAGTTCTAGCAATATGGTTAAAATAACTAGTAGATAAGGGAAATGGGTAGTGCTATTTTTTTTTTTTTGCAGTACCACCAGAGCGCTTGATCATCCTAAATCATGAGGGCAACGAAGTTAGAGGAGGTATTCTCGGACCATATGACGAGGGGACGGAAGTCAACTTAACATGCGTTGCTGTTGGAGGTAAAGTCATAGTTATCAAGTAAATTAACACACGTTTACGAGACACTGCTACCGCGTTGCCAAATTGTGTAACTAGACAAGACTGCGCAGCGGTCGCATTTTCGCTGTCAAGCAGGCATCAGTGATATGGGGATAACGTTCATATTTAATCCGATAGTCATCCCAAGAAGTCGAGCCGAGGTCGAACCTCACAGGAGATGCCTCTTCTAGCGCACTGCTTCCGGGCTGAACGCCTCCTCTCCCACGGAGTTGAGAAACCCAGTGTCGCTAAAACAGCCATCTGCGGCTACTCAGCTGGATCTTGCACAAAAACATTTACACAGAAATACATAGAATAGCAGCGCGATGGCCGCTTGATGGAGGCGGTGCCGTCTGTACTGGCGTTTAACCCTTTAGGAATGTAATATATATGTATCTAGATTTTTCCAATTATAAGGACTGTCCCAGACAACAGATCAGTATGGTGAGCAAGTGAGGTAATGTAACCAACCTTCTGGATACCTTCTCTATGGAAGGCAGTAGTTTTTTATTTTTTTTTCCAATCAGAAGTTACTGGGACTATTAAAAACTTTTAAAAATTACCCAAATTGGTCCAAACGTTCTTAAGGTTACCAAAAAACAGCTATAGAATCCATACTGCATGCTATCTGATTCAATTTTTTGAAATAATTTCTACAAAAAGCGAAGTCACATCGTGAGATACTGGGAAGAGATCACAGCGTGGTCACGCTTGGCTGTAAATGTATCCTTGGCTATTTCGAAATTCAATAAAGTATGTCAACAAACGTGAATATCAAGGAAAGTATCGAAAAGAGATAGACATAAATATAAACCAAAAACAAGAGTAGCAACACGCGACCGAAACAAAATATGGGGGAAAAAGTGTAAAACATTCGGATACTGTCCGACCCTTGTCAATGATATAACTGTTGGTCCAAGAAACAGGCGAGAGCGATTTTTTTCTTTAAAGGATTTTTAGCGTTCCGTAACTTGATACTTCCGTAATCTTGGCAAAAATGGAACTGTTATAAAAACTTTGCGTCCGCTGTTTTTGGCAGAAATAATACACGTTTTTCACTTTTACGGAACCATGTATTATGCACAGACTGCTCAAGCATAGACTAAAAAAAATCCTTGTTAAAGTTACATGGTTGTATGTCACATATAATGATACTTGTTATGTTTTTTGTATTTTGACTACACCATTATGGCACACTTATTCAAAATTTGTTCATATAAAGCTAAGTCCCCCTACGGGCCTGAGACATAGGCACTGACGGCGGGACTGGTCTACAAATTCCAATTCGCTCAACGGGCTATGAAGAGAGCTATGTTGGGTGTTTATCTTGTGGATAGTATTAGAAATCAGGATATCCGCAAGAAAACAAGGGTAACCGACATAGCTCGAAAAATTAGCAACTTGAAGTGGCAGTGCGGCCGGTCGCGTCTGTCGCAGGACCGATAGCCGATGGAGCGAACGGGTCTTGGAGTGAGGACCGGGTCTTGGTAAACGTAGTGTCCGGCACCCTCTATCCCGATGGATTGACGACCCGCGCAAAGTTGACTGTATGCGCTTTATATATACATATAGGCATATCTTACTAATCCATTTACTTTCCTTACCATTAGTTAAATTTTGATCGTAAGGCAAATGCACTGTCGGTAAGATATAGGAACTGGGCGTAAATCTTGTAAGGGAGTCAGAACCTTCTTTCATTTAATTTTGTCTCAGTCACTCAGCTACGCGAAATGTATCAACGGAACTTTAAGAACTTCTCCATAAGCGATAGCGTTTTTTGTTTTACGCCAATCCAAAAATCACAGATAAGTGCGTGAACCGGACATTTTTGCTAAAACACTTCAAATAAGGGACTGATGCCGTCCGACGGGGGTAGCACGAGGTGTCTGTTTGGATAATTAAAAGATATTCATCGAGTCTCAACTCTGGGCAAACAGGGAAACAATATAAATTGGTTATGTTACAACCTTGACATGTTATTGTTTCGGATTAATTTGTCTTTTTCCTTGTTATTGAGTTATTGCGCCACTGAATTGTTAAATGTGATTTATTAGTTTGCTTGACATCAGGGGTGGCGAACCTTTATGAGTGATCTTGCCTGTGGGGCGTATAACCCTTTGGTATTATGTTGGTTCGGTAAGTGTGAACTGTATGAGAGAGATTTGACTTAGGTCCTTGTACTAGTAAAGTAGAAGCTTCACCAACCTTGAGATCCGCCCTCTCCTGGCTCGGTTCAGGACGCAGGAACAGCACATGGCACTGAATTCCACGTTGAGGTCTAACACTTCTTTCTCCGTACCAAGTTTTAAGAAAAGCAATGTTCTTGGGACGGCCAGTAAACACAACAAATTTATTAGTTTTTGAAAAACTTTTCAAAAACTAATAACGTGCAGGAACGGAAAAAGAATATAATTTCCTGCGGCCGGGCGGACTGTCGTAAGAGGCGACCAAACAACCCACAGCCAGGTGGTAGGGCATTTGCCCGACTGAATAGCTACCACCCCTGGTCTAGAGTACGCCGCCATAACAACCTTGTGTTGTATTTCGGCATTAGTGACCAGGTTCCAGTCTCCCTTAAGAGAGCAGCAGCGCATTTGTAGCACCTTGGGTGTTGCAAATGTCCATAGGCGATGGTAACCGCTTTCCATTAAGTGGGCCGTCAGCTTGTATGCTGCACTCCTGCAATAAAAAAATAAAAAGGTTTTAGCGCACGGCGCGGTGTGATTCTCGTCAAAACGTTTACTCGAGTGTCCAAAAATGGGTGCGCCTACCCCGCTGTGTATTGGTCGTCGCTTCACACAGAAAGAGGGTAGACAGCAAAATTGATAGAGCGATATTCTAGCTACCTTATACTAGCCAAGGACCGAACAGTGCCATTTTTTAAAGAAATGATTAATGAGGCCACAGACATGTCGTCAAATAATATTGACTTCGTGATTATAATATATAATAATACTACCAACTCAAAACTATTTACTACAAAAAATAACACTTTACTGCTCACTAAATATACAATTACAATATTTTCATTATAGAAACAATAGGCGGCCTTATCACTTAAAGCAATCTCTTCCAGGCAACCTAACTTAAGGAATGATTTACCTAATCTGGTGATATAAGTAGTGCAGATTATTAGGTAGTGCTTAAAAAGACACTTAAACTATGTCGTCAAATATAACGATAATAATATTCTTCTTTCTGAAGAGTTGTGGGCAAAAATAAGCACAAAAGACTTGATTAGACCTGATTTATTTGTATTTCATAAAATACATGACAGAGCACACAATTGACATTCAGAGAGCATGGAATGAGAGAATGTTTTTTTTTGTTTAATTTATTCATGACCATAGAATCAAAGTCTTTCAGTCGGAAACAACCGACGAACGAACGAACGAACAACCGACGCCATTCAATGGAGTTCTTGTGAAAACTCGAAAGATCACAACATCTGACTATACAGTTCACATTTCTCACAAAAACACATAATTTGTACTAAAAAACTATCAATATCCTGCAACTATTGTTCATTTTAGAGTAATTATACACATTTTTAGAAAATAAAACTGCACAGCACAACGTCTCCTTTCAGTTCCCGCCAAAAACTCCATGAGAGAATGACAAAAACAATGTTGCCAGTATGTACACTAAAAAGTGATACCAGTTGTTATGTAATAATTAACAGATATTTTATTTATACATTACCAAAATAATATTTACTTTAACACTTTCCTCTTTATCTTACTTAGTATGTACTGTTTGCTACAACTCCATTATTTCTTAGAAAAGTAGATTCTATAACATACTTCTGTATAAAACTTTAAAAAAAGAATTAGAGATATAAATATAATAAGAAATATAAAGAAAAAGAATTTTTTGCTAGACGTGTTGCTGGGGAGTTGGTCTGGACGCTTCTTCTCCTTAACAGCAATAACACGTTGCGAAACGCTATACATGGAATAGGAAGTAAAATTAAATTTTAACTTATATGTATGTATGTACGTCAAAAAGTGTTCTCCAGTAAAATTTATTTTGAATAAAAGCTTTTGAATTTGAATATATTTTGTAATGTATTAATAAATGTTTTAGTTATACGTGTAATTCGAATTAAAGTAACATTATTGTGACTTTTGTTGTTACAGATTAGATGACAAATAATTTTATATTCGAAATGTAAGATGTTACTTTTAGCAGAATGCATCAGGATGTATTCTGCTAAAAGGTACATTGGTAAAATGTATTCGATAAATTGTTTGTATGAACGTAATAACATTAAGATGTATATATTATATTATATTGTGTATATTACTTTCGAAGGTTTATTTGTTTTTTTCCTGTGTTCAGGTAAGATCTAGCATGTGGTAAGTACTGTTCTCACTAAAGTAAAGCGATCATCTTGTCAATGCAAGGCTTTAAAGCCTAGAACATCGACGCCGGGTTGTCAGTCTGTCGGTATTGTATAGGATTCATTTCGAAATGTGAGTCACGTAACCGTTTGAAAGATGATTTCAGTTCAGGAACTGAAGTTATCTTTCAAAGGGTTTCTTCGGCGTTCGTTTGTAGTATAATATTTCATATTGATTTTTGTGATCGGTGCCATGCCCATAATATTGTAGCGCGTACAGGGTGGCAAAATAAAGTAGAAAATAATAGAGGCGCCACTTTCGCAAATTTGTCTAAACTCTAGCAACTCCAATCAAGCCAAGAGTAATTTCGATACTTACTAGTAATTTTTAGTACTACATCAAACATCGTGCAAGTATCAAGTTGCTTTAGTTATGACATATGAGTTTTGTCAATAGGATGTGATGTTTACTTTAATATAAGCAAGAGCTTTAACACTTTATGATAGTTAATAGAACAATTATTTGATTAAAAGAAGCTAAACTAACCATTAAAAAGCTATTATGCCGCCTGTTTTTTAGTAAATATCGTCGAATTATAACGAAAAGATTTTTTTTTCAAAATTTTAATAACCTCTGCTCACGGGAAACTTGGTATTGTTTGTTACATGCGTATTCAGTAATTTTTTAGCGATTTAAGAATCGCAGCAACATTAAAATTAAAATAACATGGATAATTCCGTTTTGTTTATGATTCATTAACCTTAACTACAGATAAAATAGAATATTGCCAAAAGATAAAGAATTAGTTCTCGTTCTAGACGTTATGGTAAGTTTACACCCTCAATGACACGCGTGCCATTGGTTCCTCATCCCTGTTTTAGACATATTAGTACGTCGGTAAATATCTGTAGGCGACGCTAATCAATTTCCATCAGGTTGTCCGTCTGCCTGTTTGCAAGCTTCGCAGTAAGAATATGATTTTTATTTTATTACCATAGATGATTATTCCAGGTCGTCCCACGGCGCGTGTGTCCTGGTGGAAATCCCACGCTCTACTGGCCAATTCTGAAGCAAGAGCCACAGTCTCTTTCAGGCTTCAGAGATTAGACTACGGAACGGATATTACTTGTCAGGTAAGTTGGAGTTAGGAATTTTAATTCTTCGCATTAATCAGGCATACACCTTAGTTTGCCTTGTTTTTATTGCATGAGTACGGTTATTTGCATGAGTTCATAAGGGTACGGAAACAGAGTCCGTAGAGTTGTTATTAAAAAAACCTCATTTGATATATTCTTTTTAGTGATGTTTTTTGCTTATAGGGACATTTCACCTAAAATCATCCGGGTAAAATGGGTTCAAGTTTCTGCTTTCAGTTATATTGGAATTTGTTATACCAGTAGTACCAGTACACATCCTCGACACAAATGTAAAATTCTTTTTCATGTGTCATACTCAGAAAGTACTCTTGAAGTTACCTGATATTAGGGATGAAAACAATACTTTTCGTCACTGGAAAACGACTTTTACTAAACTCTTAAACTAGAACCAGCCACACTACCATGTAACCCCGAATTCAGATACCTTGGTTCACTACTCCAGAGTAATTGTGATATAGAGAGGGATGTAAGGAGAAGAATAAATGTAGCATGGCTAAAGTGGAGACAAGTATGACGTGCGACAAACTAATGCCACTGAAACTAAAAGGTCAAATATATAAATCTGTCATATGACCAGTCATGCATTACGGGTCCGAATGTTGGGCCACTAAAGTGATAAACCACAAACGTCTCCACTCAGCTGAGATGAAAATGTTGAGATGGATGTGTGGTGTTACAAGAATCGATAAGGTGAGAAATGAGTACATAAGGGGATCTTTGAAAGTTGCACCCGTGACTGAAAAATTGAGAGGAAAGTTGGCATGGGCATATAATGAGGAGGGATGAAGATAAGATGTTAAATTATGGATGGATGGGTACAGATGTAAAGGTAGACCAAAAAAAGATGGATGGATTGCGTGAAGGATGATATGATGATTTGTGGTGTGACAGAAGCTGTATGTCAGAATAGAAGAGTGTGGAAGGAAAAGACATATTGTGCCGACCCCAATTAATTGGGATATGGTGAACGAAAAGAGAGAGAAATTACTTTTTATTAAATAATTTAATTAATGATTAATTTACATTTTTTTTATTGCATGAGTTCAGCAGACAGGCAGACGGCTCACTTCATGGGAAGCGGCTACCATCACCTATACACATTTACAACACCAAAGGTGCCAAATGTTCTGCCGCTCTCTAACCAGGCCACTAATATAGGAACCATAGAACCAACTGGTTCCGACCGACCGACCGTCTGATTTTGTATCGGATATAAAATCAGAAATGAGGACATCTGTAAGAGAACCAAGATATAATAGCTCGTAAAATTAACTTCTAGCACGAGCAAGTAATTATTTACATAATGTAAGTAAATACGATGATATCGATCCCTTTGCGAAAGGAGGCAAACGGTGTTTGAGCCTTAAATATTTGAACAGTGATTATGGGCCTTACTTATAATCGTTTCTTAAATTTAAAGAAACTGCTCAGCAACTGATTAGTGAAAATCTTACGCATAAACTCCTCTTTAGTTGAAACGTTAATCATCCATAGTTAAATCAATTCTGATGTCTTTTATAATTTATTTGATCTCCTTCTATATAAAAGATATATATCATTTTACTTACCTGTGGGCAGGAATTAATGTAATTTGTAATTAGTTTTATATCCATGATTTATATCTTATAGGGGCCTTACTTATAATCGTTTCTTAAATGTAAAGAAACTGCTCAGCAACTGATTTATGAAAATCTTACCCATAAACTCCTCTTTAGTCGAATATTTTGGGGACAACCGACGTTAACCATTCAAATTTCGTTTATCTGTGCTCCTCTTAGGTAAACAACAGGTAATACACGTTTATAAGTGAAAAAAAAGATATTCATTGATCAGGGTCTGATTCTGATTTTCTTACTTAAGAGATGTTTCTTAACGAGATTATTATAAGTAAGGCCGTAAGTATCTCGGTGCAATTTTTACGTCTGCGTGTTACTTATAATCAATAGCTTATTCGTGAAAACCTTTCATTGGTAATTGTAGTTATCTATTCAAATGTATTTAGCTGTAGATTTAACTTAAACAAATAAATAAAATTAGCTAGTTGAAGTAGCAATAGGCCGGTGACGTCTGTCGCAGGACCGACGGTCGACGAAGCAGACCTGTCCTAGCCTGGAGACAGCGTCTCAGTAAACAGTGTAACCAACCTAGTCGTCCAACCTGGTGGGCCTACGAACTGCGTAGTTCGCTGGTTGGGGGCTGGATAAAATACTGAGAGACTGGAATATGTGTCGCAGACTTGGGGAGGCCTAAATCCTACAGTGGACATTGATTGGCTGAAGTTGAGGATGGGATAGTAAAAAAGAGTCTCTGAAATAAGAGAATCTGTAGACCCTAACCTGGTCCCTAAATTAGAGTAGTGTGATAAGGCTTGTAACGTTTTTTCTTTGTTAACAGGCAGTAACCGATCCACTCATCCCACCTGTATCAGAAACTTTATCAATAGATGTCAATCGTAAGTATAATATTTTTATCTCTATTATAATAACACATTATAAGTTCATACGACAATAATATATTGTGAACACAAGTTTGTTTGTTTCTTCAGTTTGGGATATAAACTGAGTTAATACGAAATTTAGCGAAGTAGATATATTGCTAAAACTAATAAGCACAGTTTATATAAAAAAAAATGACAGAAAATATGACTTGATTTGTAAGTATGTTCAATTCAATTTTATGAAAAAAAAAACAATAAAACACAACGTCAGTTTAAATCGCTATAAGATAGTCATATTTACATAATTATAATGCTGATATTAAAAGAATAAACGAAATAGAATCAATTTGGTCGAAAGGACCGTTTTTATCCATGCAGGAACGGAGAAAGAATACAAGTTCCTGCGGCCGGGCGGCCTGTCGTAAGAGGTGACAAACAACCCACAGCCAGGTGGTAGGGCATTTGCCCGGCTACCACCCCTGGTCTAAAGTATGTCGCCATAACAACCTTGAGTTGTGTTCCGGCATTAGTGACGAGGTTCCTGTCTCCCTTAAGAGAGCAGTAGCGCATTTGTAGCAGCTTTGGTGTTGCAAATGTCCATAGGCGATGGTAACCGCTTTCCATCAAGTGAGCCGTCTGCCTGTCTGCTGAACTCCTGCCATAAAAAAAGGACCTTACGATATTCAATAAAATTGAATTATTAAACAGAAATTAACAATCTTTTTTCTCAGTTCAGCAGACGGGTAGACGGCTCACTTGATGGAAAGCGATTACCATAGCCTATGGACATTTGCCATACCAAAAGTACTACAAATGA
Source organism: Dendrolimus pini (assembly GCA_949752895.1). Classification (NCBI taxonomy): domain Eukaryota; kingdom Metazoa; phylum Arthropoda; class Insecta; order Lepidoptera; family Lasiocampidae; genus Dendrolimus; species Dendrolimus pini. Next base: position 8,368,114 of record OX457150.1, read on the forward strand.
GCTGCTGCTCTCTTAAGGGAGAATGGAATCTGTTCACTAATACCGGAACACAAATCAAGGTTGTTATGACGGCATACTCTAGACCAGGGGTAGTCTAACATCTAACACCGACATAACGCGTTTTAATAATATTGCTAAAATAAGTTTCAAAAAAAACTTGAGAGGTATCAAGGGACACCCGGATGGAACCAAGTTAGTTATAATGCGAGTTTTTATTGTTATTATTCTCTGTATGAAATCTCTACTTACCTAACTCCATCAGCAATATCCGGAACTTGTGCAGAAAAACTGTTAGGATTCATTATTGTTATTATTTTTTACTATTTATTATGTACAAAAAACCTGTATACACTCAACAAAAATAATCGTCGCGACACCACACTGTTCAATGCGAAATAGAAAGACGAAACGAAAATAACTGACTTGCTTTCTATGAGAGAGAGATAGAGAGAGACAGACAGAGAAACACGCGCACGCCGCACGGCTTACAACTATAGCAAAAAGTGTCGTTACAACTTTGGTCTTAATTTTTTCTGTCTAGAGTCTAGCCTCCTTTCGCAACGCGCGATAAGGAATTTCGTCCCAATATATTTTTTCTATTCTTAAACTTTTCAAAATTAATTCATTAATAACAGTGAAACGACGTTACAATTTTTAAAGCCCCTATCAAAATTTATATTAATTAGAACGCAAGCAAACCCGCATTGTAACATACATACATCCTAATAACATTATCTCATCTTCTTAAACCCTGATTGACGGATCATTACAAACAAAATAATGTTTAAGCATGACTTGCCAACCGAGTATTGTGTTGATATCTCTTTCTTGCATCCGATTCATTGTTTTTACCGTCCTTTTCTATTAAATGCATATTAAGTCGGAGATAGTTTTTATATTATTTTTGTAAGTAATGAGATCGTATAAATGATTTTGTATGAACATATTAATCCACTTACCGGGCTTTTTCAAGTCTACCTAATTGACAGGATATATTTTTTCGTGCCCGTCTGCTAGACTCAAACAATCAAACTCACCACCTGATGGAAAGCGGTTACCATCATCATCATAGACTAATCTGTAAGATTCCATTTTTTTAAATAAATACGTTACTTTTTTGCATTCGGGGAGCCACTCATACACATACAAAAAAAAACAATAATTTCGGTTTAGGAGGCGTTCAGTGACATACATACTAACATTAGAATTTTATATTAAAGATTTATACACTCGTTCTATAGATATTCTCACATGCAAACAGCATATTTAAATAATAAAAGCCCATAAAAATCCCATTGCTGGGCTCGCCACGCTTATCCAAGACCGCTTGGCAGGTAGAGTTGGGTAGGACATGAATTTAAAATGAGTTTGTAGGAGTAAAATGACATTTTGTACTGAACCAGTACAATGTACCTCAAATGAGGCGAGGAGATTTGTATGGTTTGTACCGCGGCATAACATTTGAAGTGACGAGGCGGGTAAGGCACTGAGCGTCATTCGCTCTATTGTCCCATACAAAACTTCTAGTTCGGATATGTTCGGTAAGAATCGGATGGTATCGGCCTCAGTCACCTCATTTTACTAATAGTCGTACATGTAATGTTGTCACTCTTTGTCATGTGAATATCCGTAGAGGCGTTATTTTACTGTTGTCTTTGATCTCTCCTTCCTCTTATATTTGACGCGTAAGTAGAGACGCGGGACAAGATTTTTGAAGTAGTACAAATTTAAATTGTGCGTCTTATCAGTACAAATCTATTTTGTATGAAACAAATGTACTGCTTCACACGTATACTACTCATCACTATTGGCAGGTTTGACGCATCACCTATCTCGATGCACAGGTTTCATCACTATGTTTTCCTTCACCGTTGTTAGTATGTGGTAGTTGTAACAATATGCACATTAGGGTCCGAAAACTGCCGAAGAGGCGCATGCGTTCTAGCCGGGATTAGAACCCGCGCCCTTTGAATTTGGGACACGTGTGTCAGCTCAAGCTGACAATAACAAGATAATAATAATCTGAATTATATATAATCAAAGTTTATTACACTAGGATTATTATAATTACAATATTAAATACAGCACAATAATACACAGAAATATTGGAACAACTCCAAGAGTAGTCTAAACGCTTGTCAGGTGACGAGCAGCAATTTGCCCTTAAAGAATACTGCGATTATCGAACAGTAATTATCGACCACAATATACTATGCGCCTCTTGTCCAACAGAGCTTTCGCTCTGTTCAACCGATGAACGTAGAATGACGGTTTAAGACTTGGTTGTAGACTGTCGTCGGTTGTAGACTAGCCCCCTCTGCCCGAACACCGAGTATTTATAAGATCTTCGTATGTAGTGAGTCTGCAGTGACACCATCCTGTAATACTTTGGCGCCATTTCATTTTCACCAACTTCCGCCATCCGTATAACTTCCAACTTCCGGTTACTCCATTTTCGATATCCGTTGGCTTGATAATAAATGCTTCTACGTTGACATCCGGTTATACGACTTCCGATTACTACATCAATGAATACTCTATCCGGTTATTGACTACTTCCGTTATATAGTTACTTTATAATAACAAATACGATCCTAACGCATGCGATAGCCATTACGATACCACGATTTACATCTTATTTATTAATTTAAAATTAACTAACTGATGAAATGACTACTTGTGTAGCTGAAAAGCAAACAGAAGCTTAATTAAGCTCTACAAGTGTACAAGGAATAACTTAACTAAGTTGGTTTTAAGTTAACCCGGGCAATCAGCGCCGGTCAGGGCTAACTTTAACTTGGTTAAGGGATCGGGTTTAAGTTTGTTTTGACTGATACAGTTAATTAACAGGGCTTATTTTAATGTAATTTTCTATTTTTGGAAACGAATTTCATGGGTACTATTTTTTAACTTATAAATACCACGTAACTTGATTGAGTTACGTTTATTATGTGGTTTTTAACCGACTTTGAAAAAAGGAGGAGGTTCTCAATTCGTCGGAATCTTTTTTTTTTTTTTGTTCCTTTTTTTTATGTATGTTCGCCGATTACTCCGTCATTTATGATCCGATTTACGTGATTCTTTTTTTGTTCGACGCGTAATAGCTTCCAATTGGTCCCCTAAAAATTTTACATAGTTTGGCCCAGTAGTTTTCATTTTATGGACATTTTTCATGGAAATAATTTTCACTCCGTTCCATATGTTCGCCGATTACTCCGTTATTTATGATCCGATTTACGTGATTCTTTTTTTGTTCGACGCGGAATAGCTGCCCTGTGGTCCCCTAAAAATTTGACATAGTTTGGCCCAGTAGTTTTCATTTTACGAACATTTTTTTGTTCCCGGTTCTTGGGACCTATATTTTTTAAGAAGCGCGGCACCATTCGTAGGTCCACCCATACATAGCTAGACACTAAAAAGTAACAAATAAAATTTAAAAACTTCGTTTAAAAAAACCGACTTCAAAAACTAAAAAACTAAAATGTATAAAATAACTTATTTCTAAAGCTATATTATTAATATATATTATCTAAAACATCTTGAAGTCGGTGCAAAGCAAAACATAAAAATTACTATATTTTGAAAATTACTAAGCACCGACTTTAAGATGTTTTAGATAATATATATTAATAATATAGCTTTAGAAATAAGTTATTTTATACATTTTAGTTTTTTAGTTTTTGAAGTCGGTTTTTTTAAACGAAGTTTTTAAATTTTTCCTCATATTTTCCGGGTTGAAACCTAGCCCATAATCATCTTCGTTTTTCCGCTTTTATTAGTTTGACTAGTATATGTGTTTGTATCAATTTAATGCGTTATTTTAACCTCACCTATTTTAACCTTTCCCCGTGCAGGAACGGATAAAGAATAATAATACCTGCTGCCGGGCGGCCTGTCGTAAGAGGCGATAAAACAACCCACAGCCAGGTGGTAGGGCATTTGTCCGACTGGATGGCTACCACACCTGGTTTAGAGTATGCCGCCATTACAACCTTGAGTTGCGTTCCGGCATCAATGGCCAGGTACCAGTGTCTCCTCGGAGGCCAGCGGCACATTGGCAGCTCCTCTGGTGTTGCTGGTGTTCTAGGCGACAATAACCACTCTCCATCATAATGAACCGTCTGCCTGTCTGCTGTGTTTCAGCAATAAAAAATTGTGTGGGTGCAGTGGATACGCAGTAGAAGTGAAACTACCACGTTTCGCTAACCTATTTACTGGACCGATTTAAAAAAAAAATCCACCATTCGAATGCTACATTATCTCTGATTAATATAGTGTATAGTATAAATTAGTGGGGAACTAAAACTTTAATAATGTAACCCATCAATATAAACAAAATACTTGGCGCTGGAATCAGGTTCTACGATTTTGATGAAATTTTATGTATGTAAGATCCACTCAAGATCTTGAGGCGGTTGAGATTCAAAATTACACTCAGTAGGTGGCGCTGGAATCGGGTTTTAGATTTTTATTTTATCGGGACAGAACAACGTCTGCCGAGATCGCTGGTTTCGTATAAAAGTATTAACTATTTACCGCCGCAACTGTGACCACGCCACATCCGGCCGTCGGTACAATCGTCTACAAAAGTATATCAAGCTGTCAATTAGGCCTTCCACAGATTATCATCTCGGTCTGCTGCGCATCGGTAGATTGTATCACGTATTTCGGCGTGTCCTCTCTAGATTTATGTGTGCGATTAATTCCGGTATAAGATTGAGAAGTCTCTGTGCCTTTTGAATTTTTGTGCCTGTGTTTTGGAATATATTTATGATATACTTTTGTAATGATAAATATGTAGGTTCGCGTTTGATCACGATCATGCCTAATATATAAAAAAAATTTAAATCGCCTACTCCTTCGTCATAGTTCAGGACAGAGTCTTTTCTCTTCTTGTCTTGTTATGTTTACCTAATTCTAATACACTTTTATACAACTCTGATTATGAATATTAGACGATTATGAGGTCGAAGATAAGGCACGCTTACCTAGAAAAGACCTATTCACACGATATGTGTCCTGGATTTTAAGTTTCGAGAAACATGGCCTCTGGTAGGGCATTCCACAGGTCTGTAATGAGGTCTTTGGTTGTTGTAACTTCAGCCAGGGCCGGGTCCAGCGTTACTAGAATGATATGCGGTGTGACAGAAGATGTATGTCAGAGTAGAGGAGTGGAAGGAAAAGACATTATGCCGACCCCAAATAATTGGGATGTGGTGAAAGAAAAGAGAGGAGAGGGAGAGGCAAACTCGAGAAATGCCTCCCCTACCGAAGCTTAAGAAAACTAAAGTCTTTTATCTAGCTTTCTTTTTCCAGAACCCTGTCTATTCGTATTGTATGTACTAATCATATGTTTTCTAAATTCAAGTGAACGAATCGAAAATTAAATATATTTTTGTATAATGTTTGTATTTTTGGGTTTTAGTAGTTCAAGCTTTTTGCAGGCACTTTTGTCGCCGTAGGCAGTTGCCTACCATGTTGTAGGGACACACTTGGTTGTCGGTGGTGACGCAATTTGAATTAGTTGGCTCCCAGTATTCTAAATGTGGGCCCGTGTTCGTCGCCCTATTATTAAGCGTGAATGGGTGACTGATTACATAATTTTATTTTTTCTGACGAATTTCATTTTATATACTGTCACGGTAGGTGAATACGCAAATTAAGGGCGCTACCATAGAGTACCATAGCAAACGCATACATAAAGTGATAAATCTATACACACATATAAATAAAATTGGAGTGTCTGTTTGTAATATTGAAATAACCGCTTTTTACTACATGCATATGAATATATACGGTACATACACCAAAATATCATTTTTTAAATTTTTTGTCTGTCTGTCTGTTTGTTCCGGATAATCTCTGAAATGGCTGGACCGATTTTGACGGGACTTTTATTGTCAGATAGCTAATAAGGAGTAACGTAGGCTACTTTTATTTTAGAAAAATTATTATTTTTTAATTATGACGATTTTCAATCACCACGCGGAAGAGACCGCGGGCTGCAGCTAGTGATTAATATAATATCCTAACCAACTAACATTGTTTAATCGCTTAATAATGCCTACCGTCTCGAGCTGCACCTGCTTAAGCAAAGTAGGCTCATCTTTAAACTCCCTATTTATTTATTTTTGCTAAACTGGCAAACAGTCTAAGCTAATGGAAAATAGATCGTTGCCTATAGATGTTTGCGACACTAGGAGCGAAGTCAACACGTTACCAGCCTTTAGGATCGGATAGAGGAATCAGACACGGAGATTTTCTTTATTATATGAGTGCAGCAGACAGTCAGACGACCCACCTGATCTGATCTGACACCAAAGGCGTTACAAACTGCTGTTCTCTTAATTTAGACTAAACCTGACGACTAATGCCGGAACACAGCTCAAGTTTGTTTTGGCGACATATCCCATACCAGGGGTATGAATTTTAGCCTTTTACAACAAGCTGCTTGGCCGCAGAAAATTGTATCCTTTCTCTGTTCCTGTTCCTGCACGGATAAAAAAGAATGGGGTAAACTGCATGGGATAGAAGGATCTGGTTGAATGTGACAGGGGGAGGAGGAAATGAGCCATTGGGACTCATCGTACAAAACAGAAAATCGCAAATATTCAATATAATTGTATAATTTATTTGTTACATGAATATTTAAAAAAAATCTAACGCCCTGAGCGTTAGATTTTAATAATAATTTATTTTTAATGATAATGCGAGTTGATTGGATTGCTTCGCCTGTAGTGGCGAAGAAGCGTAAAAAGTAATTTACCGCTTATTATGAGACCAAACCTTTCTATCAGCTCGTAAGTATGAACACATTATCAATGTGACACTTAAAACATCGTAACTGGTGTTTAAATGAGACTTTCAAGCCTTATTTCTGATATTTTCTTTTGCTGGATAAGAAACATCAGAATATATTATATACTGGGATGCCCGAGACTTGGTCTACGCTTAAATTGAATTCCAGCGGGAAACCCGGGACACAAAACACCGCATTATTTTAAAAACAATGTAAACTCTCGTTTTAGTGGAAACTGTCGGAATAACTTTTACGCACACGAATAACTAGAAACTGCTCCCGGGAAAATTCTCGTAGTATTAGCGGGATAAAAATATTACATTTTTTTTATATTAAATTTTCTATCAGTAAATAAATCACATTGGAATTGGTTTTTTTAAATCTTGCCCTTTTAAGTCATTCCCAGAAAATTCCCGCGGGATTCCCAGGATTAAAAGTAGCGCAGAGTTTAAATGTAAGAATTAGCTGTCGATTAGTGAAATTCCGTAACGAAATCGGCTGAGTAGTTTCTACGTGAATGCCGAACAAACAAACAAAACAAAAAACAATAAGAAATCTAAAAAAAATGCATCGTGTTTTCCATCGTTTATAGAGTCTATTCTGTTATATCACCGAGGCTAACTATTGATTTGACATTAGCAATAAACAAAAGAGTATAGTTATGAACAACAACAGACAGAAATCCCATACGGTATATCATCTGCTACCGTCGTCTTTGGACATTTGCAGCATTGAAGGTGCCACCAATGTTGTGACTTCGTGGAAGGGGAGATTTTTATATGGAAATCTTTATACAGGTCATTTTGGTTCTTTTTCTTCATCAGCCAATCTCAGTCCACTGCTGGACGTAAGCCTCCCCAAGTACGCGCCACATATCCCGGTCTCCCGTCTTCCTCATCCAGCCCCTGCCGGCGGTCTTGCGGAGGTCGTCAGTTCACCGGGCTGGCGGGCGTCCTACGCTACATTTGCCGAGACGCGGTCTCCACTCCAGGACTCGCTTGCTCCATCGGCTGTCGGTCCTGCGATAGACGTGACCTGCCCACTCCCACTTCAACTTGCTAGTTGGTTGTTTCATCCAAATAAAAAGCCAGAAATGAACTGTCTAATATGAAAGAGAGCAAATAAATAATTCGAAGAGCGTAGCTCGCACTTCACTTAACAAGTTCTCACACTTTGTAATTGATAATGGGCCTAGAATAAAAGTCTAGATTTCATCGCTTATGCCTTTTGAATTAATTTAAACTTTATTCCTCCGATATAAGTCCTAAAATCGTATGTATAAAATGCTTACAGTTTCATTTAATGTTATTTATGCAATTTCGACTTTATTTAGAAGTGAATAAGACTAATAATCGAATGAATTGTATATTTCAATGTTTTCAGTAAGTGTACAATAAATAAAATTCGCAACTGGTGGTACTGTATATTTTTTTTATTAAAAAATAAAATGGTTTTAGTATATAGCAACGTAGTTTTAGTATGTATACAAGTCGCGAAAACTTAAGAAAATATTATGAACAACAATTTTCATTTGAATTTATATTCTTGAAGAATATAATAGCTTGTCAATTGTTTTCTTCGTTGAGAAATATGGCTTTGCACGATTTGCACATTTAGTCAATGTTAAGTGTTGACAAATAGTCAAGTTTTTAGAATAATCTTCAAGAAAGACACCAGAAGACATCTAAATATATGATGTTATGGAAGCTTCTGTTAATTTTTTAGCATTTCACTTACTTACACTTACAGATCGAAATAAGTACTCGTGAATAGTTTTAGATTCATCCTCAAGCAGGACTGACGCTAATCTTGTGATTTTTCTTCATTATATAATATAAATATAATATTATTATAATATATATAATAATATTTTTTCTTCATATCAAAAATTGCGTTTCACTAAACAGTATAGATTTTCAACAGCACAATTTTTGCTTTCAAAATATTAAATATCCTGTAACTATTGTTACGAGTTGCGTGGGACTCGAATTAAAATGCCGTTGGAATTATTAAAGAGTTTATTACAAGTATACAAACACGTATAACACAGGTACAAATATAACCGAACACAACAAACCCAAACGTAATTCAGAAGGTACTAATTCAATAAAACGCGCAAATTCTGTCGCTAATAGATTACCGAATGTACACACGTCTCGCCTTGATCGTGGTTCTCGTTCGAATGCCCCCCCTCCCTCAATTAGGCCATCATTTTATACTGCACAAATGCAATATATGCCCGTCCGGCAACGTGGACCGAATTTCCTAGAATCAGCTTGTACTTTAAAATCCGTAACACCTGACTAATGATTACAATACAACAATAGGCTGTTCTCTAAAAACGTATGCCAGTTAATAGGTAAAGAAAAGAAGACGTTCAGAAAAGAATTACAATAGTTTCAATGTAATTAGTTCAAATGACGATGTGTAATAACTGTGCTTCTACAAATCTGTACGTGGAATTCGTCTTTGTCGGCGCCTAGGTTGTAACACTATTGTTTTTTTTTAAATAAACCTACACAGAAAGACTTGGTAATTCAAGTTCCTGGTAAACTTATAAAATTATTAAATCAAATAAAATATCGCATAACCCTAAATGGGGCTGCCGTTAACAAAAAAAAACTGCGGCTTAATTGTCTTAAGTGGTCTAAAAAATCCGGAACCCTTTGAAAAGCAACCATTGTTGATATCAAGTGGGTTATTGTTTTTAACACAAAAGGTTATTAAAAAAAAGTTTAACCCCATTTTCTTAATATACAACATTATGATTCCTTTGGTAAAATACTGTATGAACCACATTACCTGGACTTAAAGCTCAAATTTGTTTAAGAAAACGTTCTGAAGTGATAAAATAAAGTTTGTTTCTATTTTTTTCAAGGGTCTTTTTCACTACCTACAGATTATATTATTCGGAATCGTTTGATGTGGATCGTTAGAAACGGTGATAAGGTATTTTTAAAAGGTGTGATTTAAAGTGTGTGGCAGCTAAGAATGCTTTTCTGGTCCTCCGGAAGTTTTAAGAGGTTATTGAGACGTATTTATTGTAATATTTTTTATTGCGAAGCTGGTAATCAGGCAGCCGGCCCAGCTGATGGAAAGTGGTTCCTGTAGACGTTTGCAACATTTTTTTATTTTTATTGCGGGAGTTCGACAGACAGACAGACGGCCCACTTGATGGACCGATGTTACCTATATCGCCTGTGGACATTTGTAACACCAAAGGTGCTACAAATGTGCTGCTGCTCTCTTAAGGGAGACTTTAACCTGGTCACTAATGTCGGAACGCAAATCAAGGTTGTTATGGCGACGAACTTTAAACCAGGGGTGGTAGCCATCCAGTCGGGCAAATGCCCTACCACCTGGCTGTGGGTTGTTTGTCGCCTCTTACTACAGGCCGCCCGGCCGCAGGAAATTGTATTCTTTCTCCGTTCCTGCACGGAACATCAGTAACGAAGTGAACGCCATGCCAGCATATAGTATACGATAAAGAGCATGGGCTAGGGGGATAGGATCAGGGGTGCCGGCTTTTAAAAAACCTGGGTGCTCCTGATCTTCAGATACCTATGCCTACATAATATCATATTCTAAAGTAGTATTTCTTTTCTTTCCGGAACTCACTTCAAGGTTGTTATGGCGGCATACTCTAGACCACGTGTGGTAGCCAGCCAGACGAGCAAATATCTTACCACCTGGCGAAGGTCGTACAACAGACAACACCACCACTCAAAAGACATTAAACATTTTGCTATACTTCATACTATTACGTGCATAAAAAATCCGAAAAAAAAAACTTATTCTACTCACATTTCAAATTTAATTATTGATGGTTTAATTTTGACATGCGTATGTAAATCGGAACGTGTTTTTAATTTAACTTAATGGACTTTGTGTCGTACCGTAAATTGAATGGGTCGCTTTTGTTAAAAAAAAACTCATTAAAATTCAATTTGGCCACGGATATGGATATGTCAATGTGGGATAATTGGGGATAAGGCTGTGGTTAGTATGCGGCATGGGATGTAGCGGGGTAATAATCTTTTAAAATCGGAAAACATATAGTTAACTGGTAGTGGCATATATAATAGAGCAAAAACTATCAGAATAAAATTTAACCAAGTTTGCTTTTTCCTAAAATAGACAACCTCGTGGCCGAGCCTAACATAATTAGAGATAAAGGCTCACCGCCTCCTCGGGCTCGGTCACGTAGAACGGATGAGGGAGTGCGAGAAGCTCCATTCAGTAGGAGGCCGTCATAAGTAACGCTGGAAAGATAGAAACTGACCTGACCGGACTTCAAGCCTAGACAGAGAGTGCAAGACAGAGAAAAGTGGCGTGTTTTTGCTACGGAGGCCAAGAGTCGCTTTGTAGTAGCTAAGCCAACGAAGATAGTTTAGCTTGCGTTTACTATTGCCATACTTACTGGAAATAGGCCAAATATAATTCAAATTACATGAATTCATTGAGATAACAAAGAATGGGTTATGTTAGTAAACTGTGCAGAAAATGGTGGGCGTAACAGTTTTCTAGGGTTAATATGTTTTATATTTGGAATAGTGGTTTTACGTAGTAAAACCATGCTGGCTGGGATCAAATTCGTGTGAAATTGTGTGCCTGGAGCTAATCGTGTTTCAGCGCAACAACATACCGAGTGACAGCCTCGTTTTTCAAAGTGCGGCATACAATTTGAGTTTGTTTGTAGTTTCTGTTTGTGTTGTGTGTACGTCACATTTATAAATAAAATGCTTTTAAAGTGAAACTTCTTTAGAATCGTTTCGATTTGAAAATCAATGAAACGAAAAAGTGACACTAAACAGAGATAAACACATAAAATTCAAGCTTCACATAACATAACACACATAACATAACACATTTCTCTTTACCCTTTAGTATTCATTTTTAATTTCAATAAAACTAAAAGATTTCAAATCAATTTTAGCTCTACCTGTATATAATTAGGCAGACATTCTCTCATACATAAATCAAAGAAAATTGTACGTAACAGTGCATTGAATTTTGAACTTTATGATAGTGATAAAAGTGTAATTTAGATTGATTTTTTTAAAATAAAATATGTTGACCGATGTAGGCTACAAAAAATATATTTATATTGTTACAACTTAGGTTCCAACAAAAACAAGTTCCACTCCTAATCTGTAAAAACACAGTTTATTAACTGTTGGCATTTGAACCAATGGTAATTCTTTTATGACCATCTTCTTTTGTTTAATTATTTATTGGTATACGTTTCTAAAGAACAGCCTATTGTTCTATTGCCGCTTGCGGCTGAAACATTAGCCAGGTGTTGCGAATTATGTCGACTACTATACGGACACATTTGTATTTGTGAGGTATAAAATGACGGCTAGAAGGATAGAGAGGTGGTAGTTCAGCGACAACTACGATCAAGGTGTGACGTGAGTACAATCGGGAATCTAATAGTGACGGACTATGCGCGTTTTATTGAATCACGACCTTCTGCATTACGTTTGGATTTGTTGTGTTCAGTTATATTTGTATCTGTGTTATACGTGTTTGTATAGTTCTAATAAACTCTATAATAATTCCAACGGCATTTTAACAAGAGTCTCGCAACTCGTAACAATATTAATAAAAGTTAGGAAAGAATTGTCTGTTAGGATATTCTCTGAAGGTCCACTTCTACTGCGTGTGAGCATACACACGTTTTTTTCTATATCCTAGTTATATTTCTCTTTATTGATAATAATATAAAATAAAATACGCTTATAATATATCCGCTGTCAAGCTGACCACAGCCTTATGATTGTAATCCGTTGCCCCCAGTCCGTCCATTATGGGTGAGGTTACAAGGCGGCAAGCGGCCTCTGGTGGCCAACCAGACCACAGAGCTGGTCTGCCAAGCAGTTGGGGCCAGACCCAAGCCAACCATATCCTGGTGGAAAGGAGGAACGAGACTGAAGACCGTTAGAGAAACAGTAAGTAAATTTTTGCGTAATATTTATTATCTTAAATTTATGTGATTACTACACATAGTTAAAATTACGTTTAAACTGTTTTCAGCGCGGCATTTTATTTGATTTGTACTTTTCAGTAGCCGTGATCACGGAAGACAAATTGTCAATGTTAAAGTTATTATTTAGCCTATCCCCAATTTGATTATTTTAATTATTTAATATTTTTAATTTTTGTTTATGATTATTATTTACTTTATGGGATTTTAATCTTAATTTACAAACGTTTTGCAATATATTGTGTCTTGAACAGAAAAAAGTTAGCCGAAACGTCGAAATAAAAATAATTTATATCTTTTACTAATATATAAAACTGAAGAGTTTGTTTGTTTGTTTGAACGCGCTAATCTGAGGAATTATCAAAAATTATTTCAGTGTTAGATTGCCCATTTATCGAGGAACGCTCTAGGCTATATATCATCACGCTAAGACTAATAGGAGCGGAGCACCAATGAAGAATGTGTCAAAATTGGGGTCTTTTTTTCCTTTTCGGAGCTTCCGCTGCGTGCGCTACGTAAACGGTTAAGCTTTCGCAAAAATCATATGTGACAGAATTCTTCTCCTTTAAAAAAAGCCCGCGACAGAATATGTCTATATTTTAAAGTTGATTCACTATATAACCTTTTTTATGCTAACCCAATTTGTTCTAAAATAATTCATTATTTGCGAAGGTGTTTTTTTAAACGAAGATATTAATCCTTATCAAAATAGAAAGAAAGAAAGAAAGAAAATAATGTTTATTTAGAGTTATTTGAAATTAATAAAATATACATAAACAGTTTAATAAAAACCAAATACTTAACTAACTATAAACAGGCCCTAACTCAGCAACTGCTGGTTGATAACAACCAACGCTGGTCTTCCGTTAGTGCCAAGCAGTAACGTCACATTCACAGAAGAAAAATAAAAAAAAATAACTAATGAACATTTAATATTATTTATAAAATAAACGCCATGAAAACACATAATAGACATATTTTAAATAATTTAATATAAGTAAATAATATAATATGTTATGAAATAATTATTGGAATTTGAAAATATTGATTTGGAAAAATAATAATAGGTAAATTGCGAACAAAAAAAAATTAAATTAAAAATAACTATAAATATTAAAAAGACTCAACAACGCTACTAAAAGACGCTTGTATCAAATGCGAGATCTGCTTGCTGCCTCTGGTGTTCGTACAGGAAAGCTTTCAGTCTACTTTTAAAAATATATGCACTTCGAACTGTTCTTATTGGTGGCGGAATATTGTTCCAGCACCTGGAAGCCGAATACCGGAAGCTGCCTTTAAAAGCCGCTGAATGGTGTCGCAAAGTAATAAGCTGTACCGCACATTGTCGTGTATTAGTAGATCTATGTGAGCCTGCCCATAAAAGTTTTTCAAATAAATACTTAGGTGCTTTGTTTTTAATTACACCGAAAAGTAGACACGCGAGATGAAGCTTGCGACGGTGTTTCATTTTAAGTATTGAAAAAGAACGGGGTCACATGTCCTCTAAATGGTATTTCAAAGCAGAATCGGGCACATGCATTTTGAACTCGTTGGATGAGTTTCTGTGTTCTTACTAAAAGACAAGGACCGATCTATATCAGAGTAATTAAGCTGGGATAAGATTAGCGACTCAACCAACCGTATTCTGAGACTCTGATTTAGATATGGTCTGATTTGGTATAGCAACTTAAGCTTGTAAAAACATGTTTTAACAGACTTTGCTACATGTTTCTCAAACCTAATATATAGTCAATATATAGTCCCAAGTTACGCGCTTCAAAAACTCTTTCAACCAAATCACCCATGAGCTCTTCGTTTATTGAAGGATTTAAACCATTAAGCTGATATTTACTTCCAAGGATGAGGTATTTGGTCTCAGTCGGGTTAAGTAATAAACAGTTTTGCTTGGACCACGTGGCTATTCTTGTAAGGTGTTCGTTTAATTTTCTAATAGCCGTATCAATCTCTGACGGTTTGCAAGAAATATAGACTTGAGTATCGTCAGCATAGATGTGAAACTTGCAGTACTTTATGTGGTGTATAATGTCAGCCGAATACAGGATAAAGAGAATAGGACCAAGTATAGATCCCTGCGGAATCCCTCTATCGACCAATAACCTGTCAGATAATGAGTTAGAACCGTTACCATTATTAAGGCTTACAAATTGTTGACGATTATGAAGATAACTATGGAACCATAGTACTGATTTGCTATCAAACCCATAATACCGTAATTTCGACAGTAACAAATTAATATTAATTGAGTCGAAAGCCCGGGAAAAATCAAGCAATACAAGCAAGGTACACATACCTTCATCTTGAGCGCAGAGGATATTGTCAGTGACATCGAGTAGAGCGGTCACTGTGCCGCGTCCTTTCAAAATAAATACGTTATTCAGCAGAAGTATTTAATTTAAAACAAAATTGCCATTTACAACATTCGATTTCAATGAATATCTTAGGAGATATCGCAATTTTAAAATAACATCGCAAAAAACCTCCTACGAAAACAAAGTCGCTAGTTAAAGTTAGTGTTAACCCAAAGTAAGTAATACACGCGGACGAATTCGCGGGCAGAAGTAAGCTAATAAAATGCCGCGCTTAAAACCGATAAAACGTAGTTTTAACTATAATTTTATTTCAAAAGTTGTCATAATAAACTAATTATTCGTTTTATTATAACTACTTTTGATAGTGCTTTAAGATAATCCCTCTTAAAGTCTCTATAAACAATTATAAGTAAGTGAAAGATGCAAATAGTTTAACTCCGAAAACAGTAGTTTTGCCCACTTTCAACTATCAAAAGTTAACTGAAACCAGGTGTTGCATTGTTTGTATTCAAAGTGAACATATTTCATTATCTGGCAGCCATCTGGTACTACGATGCACTTTGAACAAGACTCGTTAAATTAAATTAGTTGATTACTCTTAATTGTATAGGGGAAGGTTAATTTTAATCACGTTAATGGCACGTTTCTATATATTATTAACCGTTCATTTGACTTAACAGTGGTTAAACGCAGGGATGTTACGGATATGAAATTTCAGGTATGATTACCGATGTGAATTAATTTCGGATTATCCAATAATGTCGGATAGTTTCGGTTACGTTACATTAGATTAAAATACAAATAGATAAATGGTTAGGTTTTATTTTTCGGTCATAACGTATCTCATTTAGACTCCGCCTCTATCCGTAATTATTTGAAACTTTTGTATCAGATATTATATACATGTATACCTAGTCCAGCCATAAGTTCTGTTACAAATGAAAATGCATTTTTCTTAATGAAGTAATGTAATATTATTAAAATTTATACCTTCATATTTATTAAACTCTCAGCAAAAAATAAAAAAATATTTTATTTTAAATGGCCACCTTTGGCTTTTATACAGGCCTTTAATCTGTTTGGCCACGAAACTATGGATTTACACACTGTTTCCAACGGAAATTTCGCCAGTTGTTGTGAACGCTAATCTTTGAATTGCTGCACTCCAGCAATAAAAAAATATTAGGTTGGGTTAAAAGTTCTTCGCATTTTATATAAAAATTCAAAAGGTTTTTTTATAAAGTTTATTTACATTTGACTAAAGTATGTAGGTGCCATTTTGTTGGATAACTTTTCGCCATCTTGTAGGTAGGGACATGATCCCATTGCTATAAAAATGTTGGGGTTTCTGATCAAAAAACTGCGACAAGTGGTTTTGTCAGTCCTCTCGTGATGTTAACCTGACACTGCCTAAGGAATTCTGCAGAGACTGAAACAGGTGAAAATCTGAAGGTGCAAGTTCAGGACTATAGGGTGGATGCATTAACACCTCCCAGCCAAACTCTCGTAATTTTTTGCTAAGTGGCTAAAGATGTGTGAGGTCTAGCGTTATCATGGTGAAAAACCACACCCCTTCTGTTCATTAATTCCGGCCGCTTTCTCTCAACTTTTTGCTTTAATCTCATCAGTTGTTCGCAGTACAGTTCAGAATCGATGATCCTGCCTGGCGGTAACAGCTCATAATGAATAATGCCCTTCCAATCCCACCATACACACAGCATCACCTTGTTGCGAGTTAACCCGGGTTTCGCCAGACTCTGTGAAGCCTGACCGGCCTTTGACCACGATCTTTTTTTCCCACGTTCTCGTCGTACGTGATCCACTTTTCATCACCAGTTATCAGCTTCTTCAAAAATGGTTCGGTTTCATTACGTCGTATTAAAGAATCATAAATGAGTACACGGTTCATTAGGTTTCTTTCAGTGAGCTCATGAGGCACCCAAATATCGAGCTTTTTTGTGTACCCAGCTTTTTTCAAATGCGCCAAAACCGTTTTGTGGTCATTTCCCACTTCTCCAGCTATATCGCAACTACTAATATGCCGATCTTGCTCCACTTTTTCAAAAATGGCATCAATTTTGTCCGGAATAGGGCGACCAGAGCGACGTGCATCTTTGATATCAAAATTTCCGGATTGAAAACGCTTAAACCAAATTTGCGCTACTCTCACAGATACTGCATTAAGTCCATAAACATCACAAATTTTTCGCGGCTTGTGTTACATTTTTACCTTTTTTGTAGTAAAATTTTAAAATGTATCGAAATTCTTCATTAGATTCACTCATTTTAACAATAAGAAAAACACATGAAAATCACACATTTTCCTAATTTTAATTTGGAATTGTCTTCATTAAAATTAAAACTTTTTAACGATACCAAAACCAGCCAGATACAAATGGTATAGCCAAAGAGATCTTATTACAAGTTCATACATACTATATGCGAAAAGACTTTTTCCCCAACCTATTATATAAAGTGTCTTTTGGCCATCAGATCCTGCATATTTCAGTGTTTTACTGAGATACCCGGGGGCTAGAGCGCCCCACACCGGCTATAACTAGAATACTGAGTCTAGATCCTCGAAGTCAATAGGTAGGGTTCCCAGAAGGCTCACGGCGACGCTGAATCAAATTGATTTTTGAAATAAAATCATGAATTGCACCGAATAGTTGACAATTAATTCGCAATTAAATTTAAATGACTCGAATCCAATCCCGTGCGAGGTTTACTAATGTGTTTGTCATTATTACTCAATCAATCATAATAATTACATATTATTAAGTGAAAATTCAATGAACATACGCGTAATTGCATTAATCAAATGTTTGTCCGTATCAATTGGCTGGAAACCAATTCCGGTTTTGTAATTCACATTTGCTTTCCGGTCAAATAAGCGTCAATAGATTTATAATATGTGAGTCTTAGACGTGTAATAGTTGTTTATGAGTGTACATTTTGTACACTTGTTCTTGCTTGTAGAAGTGGATGGATGCTGGCAGTTGTTAGTGTAGTGCTGGTGCTTTCCTTTCCTACTCAAAAGCGCGGGGCACATGGGAGGAGGGTGGTTTTAGTGGGTATTGGTTGCTGGCCGTCCAACTTCTCTGAGTCACCACACATGCTGGTCAAGAATGGACGGATTACCACTAGGGTAATTCCTCCATATGCGACACCGGTCTAATCCCTTGCAAAGGACCCAGTATAGGGCCTAAACAGCATTTCCCCCGCCTTAAAATATAAAAAAGTGCTGGTGCTTTCTTGTAGTAGGGTGAAGAAAATACACCTTGTTACTTTCAGGGATTTATTCTCGTAGTTTGGCTTGGATGCTGATCCCTGGCTGCAGCTCAATAGCGACTCGATCACAATATATGTGAGCGTTATTTAAACTGATGTTATTATATTCAAGTAGCCTAAAGTAGGCCGCAGCGTAAGCAAAACGCTGGACGTTGAACCGTACAATGAGACTAGTGCGATAAGTTGATTTTTGCAAACGAGTAGACGAATGTAAGCCTGGGATGAAGTCGAGGGCTTACCAAATTTCTCCTCCCTCACCATTTTACCTCCGGAGGAGCAGACTTACCCAGTAACGCCACTGATATATGGTGGAAATACCAACGAAGCGGACGAAACGCTATGCTTCCACTTTCACCACACGCACCGGTGAACAGTGGAACTCTTTACCGTTGTCTGTTTTTCCTGAAGAATACAATCTTTAAGTCTCGCGTGAACAGGTATCTTCTATCCTTAGACTGTATTTCCGCCTGAGATAAGGCGCAATGTCAGTCAAACGCGAACCTCATTTTCATTTCATTATTTATCATTTAAGAACTATGCTCTTGTCGGTGGAGCCTCTTCCAATCTTTTCTATTATGGGCCAGTTGTTTTAATTCTATGTAAGACGCGATGCTCACTTTTTCTTTTATTTGTTCCATGAATGTTCGCCTTGGTCTTTCCTTCCCTCTCCTTGCTTCCACTTTACCTTCGATTAACGTGCATAAGAAGATCTCGTGTCTTAGCAAATGGCCAAACATCTTCCTCCTTCTTTCCTCTAGAAATTTTATTATTATGCGTTTCTCCTTTACCATATCCAGAACTTCTTCATTAGCCTTTTTTTCTTTTCGATAAGTTGGAAAGAAAAAAGGACTCCCCATGCGTCTACAACACCACATTTCAAATGCTTCTAATCTGTCGCGATCTCTTTGTGTCATTGTCCATGCTTCACACCCGTATAAAGCTATACTCTAGATATAAATTTTCGCGAACTTATTTATATATTTATTTTTAGACGCGAACCTATTCACTAGAAAAAAACGCAAAAATAAAGAGACACTAAAAGGGGATATTTAATAATTTAAACACTATTCTCGCAAAGATAGAGTTGGAAATGTTTTGAAGTTTGATGTTCACAAATTAAATTGAAACTAGAGTATGTGGTAGACATCCAGTCGGGCAAATGCCCTACCACCTGGCGTTGGTTTGTTTTGTCGCCTCTTAAGACAGGCCGCCCGGCCGCAGGAAATTGTATTCTTTCTCCGTTCCTGCACGGATAAGATAAAATATTATAAAAATAATAAACCTTATAATAACATTTCACAAAGTATAGTTGAACTTTAATACGTATTCTATAAACAAGCAAATAAATGATTTTATTAACAATCTGTAATAACTATAATATAAATTACATACTATTGAATACAATGTAAGAAAACTTAACTTATTTCTTTTGTATTCTACCCATAGTCCCTCAAGACTATGGGTAGAATTAATTACCTTATAATTATGCTAATACTCCTGGTACTCTATATTTATTTTGTTTCTCTACCAGACCTCGACAGATGGCAATGTGACCAGCAGCATCCTGAGCTTTATGCCCTCGATCGAAGACGCTGGGCGGGTGCTCTCATGCCGGGCGGTTCAAGCTTCTATACCGCATTCTACTCATGAAGACGGATGGAAAATGGAAATACAACGTAAGTTGCTTTCTCTAACATAAGTTTCTTAAGGTCACAGCCCTTTAGACATAAATGGTAGAGCTTCTACTCATCTGAATGTCCACCACCCTGATGTAGAGTATGTCGTCATTACAATCTTGAAGTTTGTTCCAGCATTAGAGGCTAGGTGCCAGTCCCTCTTTCGAGGCTGACAGAGTACCTATATCTTGTCATGAAGTGAACATGTTATCATTAAATTATACGAGAGGTGAAAGTGACAATTTAGGCACGAGATGGTTTGGCGCACGACAGTGTGGCGCTAATAGTTCGAGTGCCTAAATAGGCCTTTCACCCGAAGTTAATACTCCGCTTTTCCTCAGAAATCAGGCGTTAAAGCCATACCTAAATCTGATGAACTCATTTTATACGCCACATGTGAAACGTCAAGTAACTTTCTACAAAAATTTGTATCGCTCTACCAGCCATATATACTATATATTCACGTGCGTTTGTGAGTGTATGTGTTTGTGTGTGTGTGCGCGTGCGTGTGTGGAGGGGGGGTGTAGATGATCTCTGAGGAAACGTATAACCAAAAAATGTTTTTAGATCGGCCAGTCGTTAAGTTGGAGCTTGGTGCTAATTTGGACGCTGGTAAAGTCGTGGAAGGTTCTGACGTGTACCTCGATTGCAGAGTGAAGGCAAACCCTTGGCACAGTCATGTATATTTTACGCACAATGTAAGTATATATTTTGTAATGCATTTTAATGCCAATTTGTAAACGCACAATGTAAATTATACTCTGTTTCTCAGCTTGCCAAAGCTCTAATTTATACGCCGGCGAATCTCTATTTCTCAAGTCGGTGAAACTGTTTCTCAACCCGGTGAAATTGTGTTTTTCGGGTAGGTGAAACTCTGTTTGTCAGGCAGATGAAACTGTAATTAAAACTGTTTCTCAAACCGGTAAAACTCTGTTTCTCAAGATGGTGAAACTGTGTTTCTCGGGTAGGTGAAACCCAGTTTCTCAAGCCGGTGAAACTATGCTTCTCAGGTCGGTGAAACTGTGTTTAACATTGTTTCTCAAGCCGGTGAAACTTGGTTTCTCAAGCCGGTAAAACTCTGCTTCTTAAGCCGATGAAACTGTATTTCTCGGTTAGGTGAAACTCTGTTTCTCAAGCCGGTGAAACTATGCTTGTCTGGTCGGTGAAACTGTGTTTAACATTGTTTCTCAAGCCGGTGAAATTTGGTTTCTCAAGCCGGTAAAACTCTGTTTCTTAAGCCGATGAAACTGTATTTCTCGGTTAGGTAAAACTCTGTTTCTCAATCCGGTGAAACTATGCTTGTCAGGTCGGTGAAACTGTGTTTAACATTGTTTCTCAAGCCGGTGAAACTTGGTTTCTCAAGCCGGTAAAACTCTGTTTCTTAAGCCGATGAAACTGTATTTCTCGGTTAGGTGAAACTCTGTTTCTCAAGCCGGTGAAACTATGCTTGTCTGGTCGGTGAAACTGTGTTTAACATTGTTTCTCAAGCCGGTGAAATTTGGTTTCTCAAGCCGGTAAAACTCTGTTTCTTAAGCCGATGAAACTGTATTTCTCGGTTAGGTAAAACTCTGTTTCTCAATCCGGTGAAACTATGCTTGTCAGGTCGGTGAAACTGTGTTTAACATTGTTTCTCAAGCCGGTGAAACTTGGTTTCTCAAGCCGGTAAAACTCTGTTTCTTAAGCCGATGAAACTGTATTTCTCGGTTAGGTGAAACTCTGTTTCTCAAGCCGGTGAAACTATGCTTGTCAGGTCGGTGAAACTGTGTTTAACATTGTTTCTCAAGCCGGTGAAACTATGCTTGTCAGGTCGGTGAAACTGTTTCTCGAGCCGACGAAACTGCTTCTATAAAGCATGTAAAAATCTGATGCATGATCCTAAATAATATATTATTGTCCATGTACTCGTATATCTGAATTTGTATCCTTGTGATAAAGTGTTATGAATTTATGACAAACAAATATGTTCATTATTGTCTTTATTTTATATTTCTAATACCTCCAGTACATCTGAGATAATGTTAATGTTAGTGACCGTTTCATGCAGATGTAGTGATGAATTTAATGCGTTATTTGTTATACATTGTTATGAATTGATAATGTCGTTAAACTTTGGCAGATAAAGTACGTCACACTAATGTCGCTATTCATTAACGGCGTTATTTTTAACGCCTTAAACAAGACACATTTGGCCATAGAGACTAACACTAACATAATCCCAGATGGAGCAGGGTCTTAACAAAGTCACGGTAAGGCTAAGCACGGCTAGTAAAATCTTTGCAATATTTGTTATGTCCAGGGTGCAACAGTTAAATCAGGGCCAGGAGTTCTCTTAGCCAATCAAAGCCTTGTACTTCAAAAGGTGTCTAGAAAAGCAGCTGGTGCTTACGTGTGTTCTGCTAGAAACAGCTTGGGGGATGGTTCCAGTGACCCCTTGGCCTTGGATGTTAAGTGTAAGTAAATTTTTATTTATGTAAGTACTACGTATTTATTCTATAACGCGATGTCGAGTGTTGTCGTTTGATCAATTAAACTCATCTCTCAATGTCGCGTGACGATTTCCGATATTTTTGTGTGTATTTCATAAAGTGTTACATAGACTATCTTTTACGTTACGTTCTATTTTGGCCAATATGTTAGGAATTTATGGAGATATGTTTCATTGGGAATTTTTAACATGTTATTTGTTATTATTACGACGGTTTTTTTTCATAAATGATATTTCATCTTGGTGACACAATATTAAAATTACAATCTAATCTAGGAAATAAGACTGATGCGTAATTTAAATCTGATCTAAAATAAGTAGTAACACGTTTCCTATTGTCTTTATTAAGGAGAAGACACTTTGGCGGACTACGACTGTGATATTTTTTTCTTTTTTCTAGAACTAAATTAATTCTTCAATAAATACTTGTATAACGTAATTATGTACTTGAAAAAATATTCCGAAATAGACAAAATACTACAAATAAAAAGTATTTTTAGGTAGACATTTGGTAGAGAATTTTCTTGCCACTTCAACACGTTACGAAACAATGTACATAGAATATATAGAACTTAATTTATAGTTAGGACAATATTATTGGAGTTTTAAACAATTCTTTATTTTTTCTTTCTTCAATCTAAAATTTGACTGACATTCAGTCTAATCGGACGAAAACGAACGACGAAAGCCGTTTGAGAGTAAGGCCTCAGAAACAAAAAAGTTATGCTCAACGTCAAAATCTACATTTTACCTGATTTCAAGGATTTTTTGCTATATATTAGGAACTCAGAATTAAATGGCAACAGAAATTATATGCGACCATTTCGAAACTACTAAATCGAATGCAAAAAGAATTATCAAAATTGGTTTAGTAACAAAAGAATTATAATTGAACAAATATATCCGTGCAAGAACAGAGAAAGAATACAATTTCCTGCGTTGGGGCGGCCTGTCGTAAGAGGCGACAAAACAACCCACAGCCAGGTTACCACTACTGGTCTAAGGTATGTCGCCATAATAACCTTGAGTTGTGTTCCGGCATTATTGACCAAGATCCAGTCTCCCTTAAGAGAGCAGCAGCGCATTTGTAGCACTTTTGGTGTTGCAAATGTCCATAGGTGATGGTAACCGGTTTCCATCGAGTGGGCCGTCTGCCTGTCTGCTGAACTCCTGCAATAAAAAAAAAATATTTACCTGACGAATTGAGAACCTCCTCCTTATGAAGTCGGTTAATAAAAATTAATTATCCACAGTTACTCCGACATGTAAATCGTCCCAGCCGTTCGTAATGAGGGCGGCGAGGGGCGAGATTGTTGAGATCGAGTGTGACTTGGACGCCAATCCAACGGTAAGGACTCTCTAATTAAAACTGCATATAAAAGTGTCATATGGTCCTCAAAAGACGACGGTTCGAATCCTGGCCGGAACGCATGTACCACTTAGGCATTTTTTCTGATCTAATATGCATATTGTTACAATTACCACGTGCTAACGCTGAAGGAAACATCGTGATGTAACCTACACATCGAGGTAACGGATGTGTCAGACCTGCGAAGCCTTATGTTGTATAGTTACATACCGACAAAGAAATGCACACCTGGTTTATTACCCTTCCCGCATTTGATCATCTTTTCTTTACTTTGTGTTACAAATTTACAATTAGACAATAGCCTATAGTTATTGTTTTCGTTTATGGCAGTTCGCAGGAATAATAAACCAAGTGTGCAGATTACATTTTCTTGGAAAAACTGAGTTCACGCAGTCGATTGTTGTATTGTACAGTTTACTATTAAACAATGCCCGAGAGGGGCGAGGCAGTCTAGCGAGAACCACGATCAAAGCAAGACAAGTACATTCGATAAGCGATATAGTGACGGACTTTGCGCGTGTTATGAAATCATGCAGTTTGTACTGATTGTATCTAGTTATATTGTTATATTGTTTAATATTTATGTTTATATATTGTTTTATACGTGTTTGTACAGTTCTAATAAATTCTAGAGTAATACCAACGACATTTTAATTCGAGTCCTGTAGCTCTTAACAGTATTATCCTCTATAACCAATCTGCTGGTCTCAGGCAGAAAAACTGCGCTAATCTAAGTGATCAGCATTGATTCTGAATCCTATTGTAAGCTTTATATTGTTTTAATTTTTTCAGTATTTATCTATACATATTAATAGAATTGGAGTGTCTGTTTGTAATATTGAAATAACCGCTTTTTACTACATGCATATGAATTGCAAACGGTAACATACACCAAAATAACATGTTTTACAATTTTTGTCTGTCTGTCTGTCTGTCTGTTTGTTCCTGCTAATCTCTGAAATGGCTGGACTTTTATTGGCAGGCAGCTGATCTAATAAGAAGTAACTTATGCTACTTTTATGTTAGAAAAATTCTTTTATTTTGCAATTATGATATTTTCAATCACCAGCGGGAGAGACCGCGGGGCGCAGCTAGTCCTAAATAAAAAGTTACTTTCTATCTTTAAAACGTGCCAACCCTACCGCTTTTCGTGACCCACATCCTTTTCCTGTTTCCTAAAAGACACATGCTACCCATGAATATCGTAATATATCATACGTGAGTTTATCTCTTAGTGCACACCGTCGTTTTATGGGGAAAAGATTTGCCCTGAGACCCGTCGAGCCGGAAGTAAACTTGCGGGTTAAGGAAATTGATTGAAAGAAATAAAAAATTCTTTCTTTCACGGACAGTATGGAATTCTAACCCTTTTTTTCTGCTACTGTATATAGCAATATAGGACTCCGAAGTTATAATACATTTCTTACATCTATTAGAAATTATTGTAAAAACATTCTACATTAATCGCAATCAATAATATTGTTACGACCTGAATGCCGATAAAAGAGAAATTCACACCTGCATACCTGTAGACATTTTATTACCTTTTCGGCATTTAGACTTCTTTTGTTGACTTTGTGTTTAAAATTTATGATTAGAAAAACAGCCCATTGTGTATTGTAATCTTTTATGGTGGTCAATAGCCAGGTGTGATTCTAAGAAATTCAGTCCACGCGGCTGTGAGACATTTTGTATTTGTGCAATATAAAGCAATGCCCCGATGGAGAGATCGGCAGTCTAGCGATAAGCACAAGCGAAGCAAGACGTGTGTACTACATTCGGTAATCTATTTAGTGACGGACTTTGCGCGTGTTATATTTGTACCTGTGTTATACATGTTTGTATAGTTCTAATATTTTCTATAGTAATTCTAACGGCATTTTAATTCGAGTCCTGCAACTCGTAACAATACTATAGTCTGGGTGTCTGGGATCGGCGAAAGAGCAGTCCGTTGTATGTTGTATAACACAAGCGTAATTTGCTTCATTTGGGGATATACAAGGTGTGAGTTTGCCTCCCGATTATTTATATATTTATACTTCACATTTTTATATATTATTCCATCTATCTATAATATTATAAAATTCCAAACTAGCAGTGTCGTGTAGCTTTAATATGGTACACATTGAGGCAATTTGAAAAAGAACTTGCTTTTTAAAAAGGTTATTAAATACAAGCTTTTGAGATCCTGGACATGTAGCAGCAGAGTGCTAGCCAAGACAAGTAAAACGAGCTCAAACACGACGGGTCTATCTCGTTTAGTACAGGAATTCCTATCCACCTTCCAACTCCATCATCAGATCAGCTCCATGGTACCATATTATTGCATTGTCACGCGATATACGTATGCGTGCAAAATTTCAGCTCAATCGGACACCGGGAAGTTGGTCAAATTTAACTTGCAAGATTCCACCCGAACTTACATACAAACATAGATACATCCATTGCAAGTTAAATACAAGCTTGTAAAATAACTGGTAACTATATAAATAACGGAGAACAAAATGCAGTTTTTTTTTTAATTTCTTCCTTTTGTTTGTCGGTTTGTTCGGGATTCACGTAAAAACCACTTGGCCGATTGCGATGCGGTTTTCGCTGATCGACAGAAAATTATAAGACTTAAAATCTGCGCTAGTTTTTATGGTGTGAACCCCGCGGGATTTTTTCTGGGAATGATTTAAAATGACCAGATTAAAAAACATCAAATTCCAATGTGATTTTTTTACTGAGCAATAGCGAATTTTTTGTAATAAAATGTGTGATTTTTTTATCCCGGGAATCCCGCGGGAATTATAAGTCAAGCGTGGACGAAGTCGCGGGCACATCCTTGTATTTAAATATAATCCTTCATATTTAAACGGAATACATTTTGGGTAATGCATTCGATACTCAATTATGTGTACGGAAATGTCATTACAAAGAGCGGATGAGAGAGCTTTTAAAAGCAGTTACTTCACTCTAGTGATGTGACTTGACAATTGCGATTCAACGTTGCGAGTAAGACGAGTCACTATTTTTATACTTATGTAAGGATCTAGTGGTTTTTTTATAATATACCAGGAATAGCAACGGCCCATAAAATGTTGGCTTGACGTTGTGAAGGACGACATGCGTACCAATGGTGTCAAAACGGGGGATGCTGAAGATCGCGAGAAGTGGAGTAGAAAGAGTAGGAAAGCGGACCCTGGCCGTCGGTGTGAACACTCTGAACGTAACCGGGATTTAACGCTCAGATGATGATGACCAAGAATAGCATTTGTAAATTTAGACAAACGTTCCAAGGAATTATTTGGAGTGTAGTCAAGATATGTAGAATTTAGTAGTTTTCTAAAATTGCTCTTTTACGTGTTACTGTTGCTTTTAGTATTCTACTACATTGTTGCTGACTAAATAAGAATTAAGACATATGTTACGATAAATTATAAATTCACAAAAATACTTAGAAATGAACGAGCGTTAAAATAACTTCTTATCATTTAACTTTTAAAATATTACCATAGAAATCATTTTAATGACTTTTCGATCAACACTTAGTGCGGTATATGACTGCTTTTATTTGTACCTACTTATGACATCATAAGTAGATACACTCGTACAGAATCTATGAAATTCTATAAGTTTATCAAAAGTATATCAGTTCTTTTGACTGTCCACTGCCGTATTCAATGATGGCAGGAATAAAAATGTCTGAATTTGAAAAAATAGGACATTAACTTGTGCGTGTTTTTTTGACCTCATAAGAGTCACAAGAATTTACTCAACTAAATCATAAGTGACTCGTGCTGTTATAAGACTCACAAACATCACTCAACTAAATCACAAGTGACTCGTCTTTTCATAAGATTTACAAAAAATATACAATAAACTTACATATTAAAGGTACAATGGGCGGCCATATTGCTAATAACAATCCCTTCGAGACAACCTTTGGATGGACAAGATCTAATTGCATAGATAGCGTTGGTCTGCAGTTGAAATAGATACTAATATAATAATAATAATAATATTTTTATCATAATGATATTTATAAAATATATATAAATTACTCTATATATTTTTTAGCATTTATTTATTTATACAAGCCCCTGCGGGACAATATTATTTTTATCATAATGATATTTATAAAATATATATAAATTACTCTATATATTTTTTAATCCATGATCTTCCTTTATATTTGCGTATAAATTTAGTATATTATATCTATTGCACACCTACCCCCATCCATACCGACTTTTGTCCATCCAAAGGTTGTCTGGAAGAAATCGCTCCCAGCGATAAGACCGCCCATTGTACTTTGAAGACCACAGGCCACAAAAATGGCCCGGACTTTTGGAAGGCTTAGTGGGGCCATGGGAAGGCCCACACGTAGAGGCCCCTTGACAAATTGAATGTAAATGTGGCGTAGCACTGACCGGCGATTATCCCTGTCTACATCATATAATAATGCACCCAAGGACAAGCCACGGCCAGTGTAGGACTATTGTGGGAATTGAGGACAAACAGTACCGGGCTATTGGGGTGAACTGGTGGGGACTATGGCGTCTGCCCGTCGCAATATTCAGGAAACATGGAAAAATGGGCAGACGGTGACTTGTCACTCCCTACATGGGCCCAAAAAAGGGCAATGAAGACAGGGGCAAAATGGATGTGAGTGGCTAAGGGGTAGAGAGGTTGCTTGAGAGGCTGAAGGTACTTCTGACTTGATGCCATTTATCACTTCCACCCCAGGAGCTTGAGTCTTAGCTCTAGCGATCTCCACTCCGTGCGGCTGGCAAAGGCAAGCACCGGAGTCAGGTACGAGGTGTCGCTACTCACCTAAAGCTTCGCCACAAAGCCCCTTGCATTATTATTATCATAAGTGACTCGTGTTGCTATAAGAGTCACAACAGCCACATCACTACGTCTGAAATTGAAATAATCAGAAACACAATAACCGGGCGCGTCTTTCCGTCCGTCAGTGTGAAACAAACGGACGATGTATTTCCGACATTAATGAAACCCACTGGCCCGGAATCATTGCGATTGGACTGCAATTAATGTATACAGTGTAGCAATTTATTCATCTTTGAAAGACAAATAAATTTTAGGATATGTGTTAAATGAAATCATTTAAATATATAATACTAGCGGTCCCGCCAGATGTTATCCTCCTCTGAAAAATAAAAATTTAGGACCCGATCTCAGCGCCACCTACCGGTTCTAATTGCGAATCTAAATCATAAGGGAACTCACTCAAACACACAAAAACAAAATCACCAAAATCGCTCCAGGTGATTAGGAGGATTCTAGGACCCGATCTCAGCGCCACCTACCGGTTCCAACGGGACAAAAAGTAACCTATGTCCGTCTCTTGGTTCTAAGCTACCTCCCTACCAATTTTCAGCCAACTCGGTACAGCCGTTCTTAAGTTATAAATAGTGTAACTAACACGATTTTATTTTATATATATAGATTGATACGTGAAGCAAAAACTTTTTATAAACCCCTTTTTACGAAAATTGCGCGGGCGGAAGAGTATGAAATTTCGCACACTTATAATTTATACAGAGAAGAAGCACCGAAACCTAATACTTTTTTTAAATTATGCATTATAAATACATTAAATCAATAAAAAAACTACACACTACCATATATTTGACACACACATATATACTCTGTTTGATCTGCGCACGACTATAATCTGGTTTCCTCTGCGCAACGATATATCTTTGTTTAAGAAGGGCATTATAAAATTTCTTAAAGACCGGCAACTCGTAATCGTAGGCAACGCCTAGTGTTGCAAAGTTCCATAAGCCATGTTAACCATCTTCTATCGAGAGAGCCGTCTACCAGTTTCACCTGCTTCAGGCAATAAAAAAACGGGCTAGTGACCTCGCATCGTGGCTTGGACAGGCATCTACTTATTGGATAGAGTAATAATTTCTATGATATTTTTCTGAATTAATATTGTTACACGCCGACAAAGTGAATGCACACCTGCAGCTTATTACCTTTTCCCGCATTTGGACTTCTTTTGTTTACTTTGTGTTCAAAATTTGTGATTAAGAAAAACATTATATTGTTATTGTACTTGCTTATGGCCGCAGGTGTGCAGATTGCGGTTTCTCGGAAAATTCAGTCCACGTGGTCGAGTCTTGTATTAGATAATTTAGTATAAAACAATGCCCGAACGGAGGGGCGAGGCAGTCAAACGACGATTACGATACGAACAAGACGTGTGTACATTCGATGAGCTATATAGTACCGGCCTTTGCGCGTGTTATTGAATCGTGCAGTTTGTATTGGTTGTGTCTAGTTATATTTGTACCTGTGTTATACGTATAGTTCTAATAAATTCTATAGTAATTTCAACGGCATTTTTAATCGAGTCCTGTAGCTCGTAACAAGATGATTGCGAATGTATCGAATTGGGATTTTGAATTAAAAAAAAATTATAATTTGTATATTAATTTTATAATAAACTGTTCTTGTTCTTGCGCCATATTTAAAAAGCTAGATCAAATTATTATAAATAAATTGTTGAACCCGAAGTTCCTAAGTAGGCACTAAAAACACGTCGACAATTCCCGAACAAACCCAAGCGCTCGTATGACGTCACTATTTTTAATTTCACATAATAACTCATCGAAGCTTCGCACCACACAGCTGATGAAGCTATGATGAGTTTTTATAACAAATTACCATAGATTAAAAATAGTTTGTTAGAAATTTTTCTATTCATTTCAAAAAAATATTCAACTACCGAATTGGAAATTTGCAATTTTTGTTTGTTTCTTCAAAGATTTGTTTCTTCAATAGGACCCATTGACCTACCACTGGTGGTTCAACAGTTCTGCGCATAGCAAACACGAGTTGGTGACGTCACCAATGACCACAGCACAGAATATGCCTGGTATGTGAAATTATCTAGATTAATTCTATAAATGTAGTTTATAATATTCTAAATACAGTGAAACTTGGTTAAGTGGTACCTGGATAAGTGAGAAACCTCCATAACTGGAACTCATGCTGAGGTCCTAACACTTTGGCACTGAATTACCCCTGTTCGTGGGACGAAGCAAACCTCTATATCTGGGATTCGTTCTTTCGATTTATCATCATAGTTACCTCTATAACTCAGACAGCGAGTGAGTTTTATATGCATAGACTTCTGTAACTGACTAACATCGTTTTGTTTGTTTACTTACTTATTCTTATTCTACCCGCAAATTCCGCTCTTAACTACGTAGGTAATTTTGAGCCTCAATGATTACCTCTATTATTTTTTATGATTAAAACTCATTTATAATGTTTACATAACACGTTATTTTATTTAATAATCGCACCTCTATAATTGAAATAACCTGTATTCTAACCTCTATTAATGGAAATGAGAGAGATTTTTATTTATACCTGGATATCTGAGACTGGGTAAGTGGAATACCTCTGTAGACACAGGAACGGACGATATCCAAAATGATGAGATTTTCGTATAAATTCGTATATTTCGTTTTTACAATATTCGTTAACGCTGGAAATTTTAAACGTAATATACGAATTTCTACGAAAATCGCATCATTTTGTATATCCTTCGTTCCTGTGTCTACATTTTGGTCCTTCGAGCCGGATTTCTTGGCCGCCTTTCCACTTGTCTTCGACGGCATCGTATCTTTTCTCTATTCAAACTTGTATAATTAACGAAAGGTGAGAGGGAGCGCGAGCGCGAACGGTTTCACGGTTGCGAGCGTACTGATGATTTTTTATAATAAAAACAACTATCCACAAAGCCAAGGTCAAAGGTCTTGGAGCCAGAATCGAAATTGGCGTTTTGTGTCTGA
Source organism: Dendrolimus pini (assembly GCA_949752895.1). Classification (NCBI taxonomy): domain Eukaryota; kingdom Metazoa; phylum Arthropoda; class Insecta; order Lepidoptera; family Lasiocampidae; genus Dendrolimus; species Dendrolimus pini. Next base: position 8,399,873 of record OX457150.1, read on the forward strand.
ATACCTCTATAAGTGAAACCACATTGCAGGTCCCTTGATGTCTCACTTAACCAGGTTTCACTGTACATATAATCTATTAAAATATACATTTAATTAATGTAAACGAACATTATTATAAAATTACATACAATGCAAGAAAACTTAACTTATTTGTATTGTATTCTACTCATAGTCCCTCAAGATAATAAGTAGAATACTGAGCCCAGATCACCGTCTTCTATGGGTAAGGTGCCCAGAAGGCTGGCTACATTTCCTCGCTGGATCGCGATACTGATCCGCTGGCCGAGGAATGGCACCAGCCCTCTGATCACCTGAAGAGTCAATAAATTAAATAATAAAAAAGAAACATTTTTTTGATTTTTATTTCAGGCACATACTTTTATATGGTGAACACTTCAGCTGATTACGGATGGGTGCAGTGCGCTGGTTCGAACTCAGTTGGAAGACAAGTGAAACCCTGTCTCTTTCATATATTGCCAGCTGGTTAGTATTTTAGAGTTCCGTTCTTTTTGGCATTAAAGGAACGCTTACTCAATAGTAAGGAAGAAAGAAAGAAAAGTCGCGGTCAAAGGGCGCGGGTTCGAATCCTGGCCAGCAGGCAGTTTTCCGATCTAATATATGCATATCGTTACAATTACCACGTGCTAACAACGGTAAAGGAAAAGATCGCGATGAAACCGGCGTGTCAAACCTGCCAAACCGTCTTGGACAAGCGTGGCGTATACTCTCTGTTCCTCAATAGTGGGAAGTCAGAGCCCGGTAGCGGGATTTTAATTGGCTGTGATTATAAGAAAGAAACTTCCCAGCAAAAAGACTACCCAATACGTAAAAGTTCAAACCAAAAATCTGTATTATTTTTTATGGCAGGAGTTCAGCAGACAGGCAGATGGCCCACTTGATGGAAAGCAGTTACCATCGCCTATGGACATCTGCAACACCAAAGGTGCTACAATTGCGCTGCTGCACTCTTAAGGGAGACTTGGTCACTAATGCCAGGCCTCCGTCACTCGCTCAAGACAACGCGCTATATACCTACCGCTCGGCGTATCGTCGACGATACAACCGCCAGAGGGCCGCCAAACGCCCGCCTGAGCACGTTTCCCGCGCTTACCCTTCCAAATGCCATAACCACGTAATTATTGTGCAGTAGTTGGGTGGAAAAGTAAAAAAAATAAAAAAATGTCGCTTTTTCATTTCATTGCCGAGAGACGAAGAAAGTAGAGTAGTATTATAAACGTATCTTTATGGATTTTGTCACCATTTATTTCTTTGAATATAAGTAGGTAAAACGTAAATCAAGAAGTTTTTTTGAAACAGGTATTATAAAGTGTTGTGTTTATAGGTTATTAATTAATTTAAAGGTAATTCTTATTGTAGTTACCTTACCTAGTACTCACACAATGGGCAATGTTCGATAATTTTAGATTTCTTAGATATTTTTGCTGTGGGTAGAAATAAGCGTCTATCGGCGCAGGCCGACATCTGTCTGTATCTCGTTACGTGTAGATAATCAATTAAATAAGGTATAAGTTTGAATCGACGTATATTCACTTTTCACAAGAATTAATAGCAAGAAATCAATAGGTATGATGTTTGACACAAAGTGATTTCGAAATGTTTTAATTTTTAACCAACTTCAAAAAAGGAGAAGGTTCTCAATTCATCATAGGTCAACCCTAGCGCAATCTTACGAAGACGCGTTGGCGCGTCTCCCGCACGGCGGGCAACACAGTCTCGACTCTTTGTTCGCGTACTTATGGTACATTTCTTCTCGTTCTGAGCGGCAGGTATTATTATTAAGATCTTGTAGGCTATTTTAGCGTAGGTATTTTCACTTTTGTATGGGAGTGATGTATCTGTTACGTAGTAACTATGTATTAATCTGTGCTAATGCCGAAACACAACTCAAGGTTGCTATGGCGACATACTCTAGACCAGGGGTGGTAGCCATCCAGTCGAGCATATGCTCTACCACCTGGCTGTGGGTTGTTTTGTCGCCTCTTACGAGAGGCCGCCCGGCCGCAGGAAATTGTATTCTTTCTCCGTTCCTGCACGGATAGAGCATTTGAAACAGCTGATAAATTGTTTTTATTCTTTGTCAACGTGTAGACAAACCGTCGGCAGTGAAAGCGTGCGAGATAACTAACGTGACATACGATTCGTTAAACCTTAATTGCACCCCGGGACATGACGGCGGTATTCGTCAGGCGTTCCTCTTACAGGTATGTATTGGAAACTAAACCGCCTTTGATTATTCTAGCAGGGAGAATCTTAACTTGGAATTTGATGTTATTCAAAGAGCAAAGTTTTAGAATAAAATCTATATATTAATACGTGAAGCAAAACACAGCAAAAACTTTGTACCCCTTTTGACGAAAATTGTGCGAACGGAGGAGTATGAAATTTCGCACATTTGTAGTTTATATAGAGGACTGCAGAATATATTATTTAATTCTGAAAAAAATACATTAATGGCCTTACTTATAATCGTTTGTTAAATTTTAAGAAACTGCTCAGCAATTGATTAACGAAAATCTTACCCATAAACTCCTCTTAAGGATAAGAGGTGGTGGTAAAGTAACTCATAAATAACTGACAAAAATAACCAACATCGAGAGGTAGTTTAACTACTGAGAGGCAAGATCGCAAGTTTTATTTGAAATAGCCATTGATTAGGTGCTTAAGAGTCTCTTAATTAAAAGATGGCTAATCCTTTCTTAACGAGATTATTATAAGTAAGGCCCTAAATCAATAAATAAATACATTACACACACTACCATGTATTTGAAACACAGTGCATATATATGGCCTTACTTATAATCGTTTGTTAAATTTTAAGAAACTGCTCAGCAGCTGATTAACGAAAATCTCACCCATAAATTCCTCTTAAGGATATGAGGTGGTGGTAAAGTAACTCATAAATAACTGTCAAAAATAACATCGAGATGTGGTTTCAGTGATTGCTAAGAGGCAAGATGGCAAGTTTTATTTGAAACAGCCATTGATTAGGGGCTTAAGAGTCTCTTATTTAAGAGATGGCTAATCCTTTCTTAACAAAATTATTATAAGTAAGGCCCAACCTCTTTTGTTTATTGTTAAAGTCAAACTAACACTAGCCTTGGCGAAATCTGTGCTTATAGTATTAGCTTATAGTAGTCTTTGACATAAATTATTATGGTCGAATTTCGACCACGGGCGACCACTAGTATTCTAAATTCCACACAAGAAAATAATACATATGAGTTAATAATAATTTAACTAGTACAATCTGCGGTCTTATCGCTAACATCGATTTCTTCCAGACAACCTTCTGGAGATAATTTCACGTCTCTAGTAGTGGGTCGGTATTCAGTGCGGATAGTTTAAAATGTTTACAATCATATGTTCTTATTAATAGTAAATAAAAACACTCATACATATTTATATAGAAATATATGTAAATAGAGTTACATACACATACATAAATTAGTGTTAACAAATTTAGATAGTGACATTTGAGGAGTTTATTAAAAAATGTAAGTGACTTTATACTTCTGATGCTCATTGGTAATTCATTCCACAACCTTACAGTCTGAACAGTTAAAAAAATCTGTCAAAACTGCGTGGATTGTACTGGCGTCAATAGTCGCAGATTTGCTGATGATATTAAAAACTTTGTACTACTTTCTTGAAAGAACTCAAAGCGTTAAATAGGAGGGCGTTTTTAGGGTAAAGAGTACATTACACAAAAGGGATGACAAAGATGTTTCTTAAGCGACCAAACAGCATCTTAGACATTACTTAATTAAATCGGTTAAAATCCGTTGCGCAGTTTAACAGGAGTTAGCGGATATATAAACAGACTTTGCTTTACACTATGTAAAGACGATGTGTCATCTGCTCAATTAGGTATGTCTAACAAACGTAAAATCTTAAAGAGTTTTCGTTTAAGTAATTTCTTTTCCAGGTATTCGACATGGCGTCAGGGCTGCTCCTGAGGAACATGAGCAGCGAGGAGCCAGAGTTTGAAGTGTCAGGGCTATCAGCAAGCAACTCCTTAGCAGTTTCCATCAGAGCTTTCAATAAGAAGGGAGCAAGTGAACCATTGACACTCACATCGAGTCTGCTGAAATATCCACAGCGGCATACTGGTTAATATTTCAAATTCATATTACAAATTTTGTCGAATTATTGCATCCCAAATTGTTAATTAACTTCTCTTTTAAAAAAAAATTTCTTTATGTTTTGAACTTAATAGCTATTAAAGCCTTAACTATATAACTTTTTTCTTCTTTAAATTAATTATATTATAATTTATTAAAACTACAAAATATCAAATTGCATGTAGTGTTTGCCTATAAGTGATTACTGCATTTGTCATGTCTTTTTTTTGTAAAGCAATGTACATCCTTTGTATTGGGTAAGTAATTGTTGGTAAACCAAATAAATAAATAGATATTTTAATAATATTCGAGTGTATTATACTAGTATATATCTAGGGCTTCATAACAAATGGGTGTATACACAACAATGCTTTTTTTGTTGTTGTTTACTAAAATGTATGCATGTTACAATTTAGAAAGACTTAATATGCAAGTGTACCTAAATAGAAGGGTAATCCAAATTTCAGCCTCAATTATGTTTTTGCACTTTTGTCTGTACGCCCATTTCTTATGCAGCCCTCGATATCTGTACTAATATTATAAAGAGGAAAGGTTAGTATCTTTGTATGTTTATAATGATTAACTCAAAAACTGCTAGACTGATTTCAAAAATTCTTTCACCATTAGAATGCTACATTATTTCAGATTAATATAGGCTATATTTATTATTAGAAGAAATTAGGAATACCTACTAAAACTTACGTAGCCTAAGGTGTAAAAAATTGTATTTGAGAGAGTCCGCGGATGGTTTAGATTCACAATTAGACCCGGTAGGTGGCGTTGAAATCGCAGTCTAGATTTTTTTTAGGGCAGGACAACGTCTGAAATAACCGCTAGTCTTTGTATATGAAAATTCATCTCCCGTATGTTGTTCGAATTAGGCTAGCGACACACATGCCGAAAGTACGCTGCTGGAAGTGCGACTAAATACGCTCGCAGTGTATTTTAAGTAACCTATGACACATCAGCCGAAATAACGTAGTATTAGTTTTTTTTAACTACTCTAAGGACTCGAGTTCCGTACCCCTTTTTTACAACTTAATTTCGAAGTAAGTTTTTAGAATTTATACATGCTTCTTGGTTATTTTTGTTTTTGTGTGTGACATTTCGACCTACTTATGCAAAATGGAACCAGCCCACATACTGACAGTTTTGAGAAAAAGCCGTTTTTATTAAAATTTTGTATACAAAAAAATGTGTCTATATTTTGGAAAAGAAATATTTAGAATATTGTACATTAGAATATACAATATTCAAAATATTTTTTTTGCAAAATTTTAATAAAAACGCCTTTTTGCGAAACTATCAGTATGTGGGTTGGTTCCACTTTGCCTGTGTAGGTCCATTTATTCAATGATATTTGTGTTGTGGTGTACCATACGAATAACTTATTATATTAAGTAGTGTAGTAGTAGTGTGTAGTATTAGTAATAACTTAGATTACATTAAATTAGGGCAATAGTCCTATTCGTAATCTTGTGTTGTTTCTTTTAGCTCAAGTCCCAGTCAAAGTCGAGTTGACAACAGTCTTAATAATAATAATTGGAGCGATTAGTGTCATCGCCACCATGACAGCTGTCTCGGCTGCGGTGTTTTGTTGCAGATACTGTGGTAGGAGAAGCAGTGAGTATTGCATTCCCTATTTTAGTCTTTATGGTTCGAGGCAAAAGGACTAATGGCCTATGAGTCGCAATAAAGTTGAAAATAAATATTTTCTTTCTTTCTTTACTTTCTTTCTTTCATTTCTTTTCTTTCTTGTATTTCTTTTCTTTCTTTTGTTTCCTTTCTTTTATTTCTTTTCTTACTTTCTTCCTTTCTTTTCTTTCCTTTCTTTTATTTCTTTTCTTTCTTTTCTTACTTTCTTCCTTTCTTTTCATCAGTGGGCCAATTCTGCTATTTCAATATCGGCGTTGGAAAGATATTCAAAGTACGATTTCATGCGATAGTGTCAAAAAATTGTATTCTACTAAATTCGCAATATCTTGTTCGATATCGTCGCGGCGGATTAATAGTAGAAAAAAGTGGTATTATTGCCATTAGCAAAAAAGGCCTCAGCCGAAATGAATATTGAAAAGCTAATAATTTTTTTAACATTTATTTCACGAGGTTTTGTTTATAAATGTTTATAAAGAAAAATAGATCGATGTGCCCATGTCACGAAAAACTACTGGGCCGATTTCGAGGTTTTCGCTGATCGACAAAAAATTATTATACTTAAAATCTGCGTTACTTTTCATCCTTGGAATCCCGCGGGAATCTTTCTGGGAATGATTTAAAAGGGACAAGTTAAAAAAGTTCGAATTCCAGTGCGTTTTTACTGATTGATACCAAACTTTAAGTAATAAATTGTGTGATATTTGTATCCCGGTAATCTCGCGGGAATTTTTCCTGGGAGCTGTTTGTAATTGTTCGGGTGCAAAAAAATTGCTTATTCCGGCACAGTTTTCACTAAAACGATAGCTTACATTCTTTTAAAGAAATCTTTATTCTGTCTAAAATTCTAGTGACTCTATCGAGCTTAAATTCAAATTCAAAAGCTTTTATTCAAAATAAGTTCCACTGGAGAACACTTTTTGAAGGTCATACATATAGGTTAAAATTTAATTTTACTTCCTAGTCTATGTACACCGCTTCGCAACGTGTTATTGCTGTTAAGGAGAAGAAGCGGCAAGAAACTCCCCAGCAACACGTCTAGCTAAAAATTGTTTTTCTTTATATTTCTTGTTCTATTTATATTTCAAGTTCTTTTTTTAAGTTTTATTATAGACAAGTATGTTACAGAATGACTTTTGAAGAATGAACGGAGTTGTAGCAAACAGTGCATATTCAATAAGACAGAGCGCAATAAAAGTAAAGAAAAATATTAGATAGATAGATAACACTTTATTGTACACCATTACAGAAAACTTACAAACTAGTAATAATCTAATTGGGTACAAAAGGCGGTCTTATCGCTAAAAAGCGATCTCTTCCAGACGACCCGTGGCAAGAATATTGCTGATTAGGAGTGAAGATGGTGATATACATACCTAATTATTGTACGATTACTTACATACATTTTAATAACAAATATATAACTATACTATATATACAAATATACACATAAGTTATATACATATACAAGATATGGTGAAAATATGCAATTATTTAAACATAATAAACATATAACTATATGCAATATAATATCTACTATTTTTATAAAATTATTACTGTAGTTATAATAAAGACATGACGCTCTACATTTTTTTATTTGTTTGTTACTTATCGCACGGAAACAATCGACGAAAGAAGTTTCAGAGTAAGCCATCGGTATGGGGCCAATTTCTCAACCGCGCGTTACCGCACATTGCGGCTGAGTGTCCGGCTAGCCGCAAATTCATCCACATAATATGCAACCGAGCGACCGGACTGGACCAGAGTGTATGAGATCTTATTAAGCGTGATGTTTTTGTTCCCAGATAAAAATGAAAAAGACAAACGACAACAGGATGAGACCTCGAATATACCGTTAACTAGCACTAAAGAATCGGAAAGTGTTGATAGCTTGGGTAAGAGAAAATATTTCACATTTCTCATATTCTGAAAGTACGCTTGGAGTTGCCTAATCACAAACAGCACTTTTCATCCCATAATAAAACGGCCATAAACAAGTACAATACACAACAGGCTGTTTTTATAAGTAAACAAAAGATGTCCAAATGCGGGAAGGTAATAAACTGCGCTTTATGGCATGGCAGGTGTTTATGTACTTTTGTTGGCATGTAACAATATGTTACATTTTTAAAGAATTGTGTCACGTTTGTAGCTAGTAATTTTCGAAACTTATTTTATAGTAATTTTAATAATGTAATTTTTATTATTAATATCTCATTAATATGATAATGCACACTATGCAAATAGTAGAATGTATTAAGCGCTATGGCATTTTAACCATCTGTAGCATAATGTGGCATTTTTTTTTATTATAAAATTTGATTTAAACAGACCAAGAGTCTATTTAAATCCTGTCTGTTGTAATCCAGCTATAAAAAAAATTAACAATAATAAAGCTTTCAAATAAAGACATTTGACCTACATTATATATTAGGATTACATAGATTCTTACCATATAGGAATGTAATTCGAAACTATCCCAACCAACTGAACCAACGATTTGTATTAGATATTATGGTCAAATGAGCTATCAAGTACCATAAAGGGTAAACATCTTAAGTTACGCCTTTCAAGGGTTAAGTTAGAGCTTAGAGATGCCAGTTTCGTAATTTAGACGTGCCCTGTGTTAACATGTACTTTCAACAAGAAGTATTAGGGAATCTGCACATTTGTACGTTTTGTTTTATGAAGTTAGTAGATAAATGGCGAAAAGTAAATTTTCTTAAGTTTTCGCAACTTGTATATTACGTTTTAACGGTTTTAAGCGCGGCAATTTATTTGATTTTTATTATTCCGACGTTTCGTGACATTCGTGATCACGGAAGACAAAGATGTCAAGTGTCAATGAGTATTGTGAAAGTTTTATTTAACCTACCGCCAACGTGTTCATTTTAATTATTTAGTTTTAATTTTGTTTATGGTTATTATTTACTCTACGGGGGCCTAATCTAATTTACCCCCGCTTCGTAACATGTTGTGGCTTGAAGAGAAAAATAAATTATCGCGCTTAAAACCGTTAAAACGTAGGTTCATTATGTAAACTAAATTCTGTAAATCTGTATCATTTTTGATCCTAAAATAGACGCTATTGAATCCAAAAAAATATGACTACTATACACTAGGTATTTAAGTTTCTAAATATTCCACCCGGGCGACATTTAATAATTCATATTGGAGTTTTTTTTTAATAATTTGTAAATTGAAGAAAATATAAATAAATAAAATATATATATTTTAATGTGTACAAGGTGTGTGTATTCAAGGTAATTAAATTATGTACTCTTAATTATACTACATTTTCCTAAGCCACACAACACATCTGCGGAACGTACAGCGCTGATAGTTCGGCAGAATAAGATTTAAGCATTTCTTAAGTAACCTAAGACACTTGAGCGGAAATTACGCCACGTGTCAAATTAGCTCCGACTAGTCGCCGAGCTTTCAGCGCTGTACATTACGCAGGTATGTCGATACAATATATATAATAGCTACTATATAAGAAGTATTCCGTTTCGGATGTGCACTGCCGTTTTACATTTTTAATGTCAAATAAAAATCACTGCAAACCTATTTGTAAGTGTAAAGGAATTGATAAAAATAAATACAGCGAAATTGTGTACCTAGATAATTACAAATTAAAATTGTGATAATCTTGCAGAAAATAATATTACGGACGACAATGATTCAGTAAAGAACGGTAATGAGGAAAATTATTAGATTTTACTATATACGTGACACACATAATTTTATCTCGTTTATTGATATTTTGGTATTTTAAATTGTAATCCTTGTTACTTTTCAGTTCGGGACTACATTTGGTTTAAAACAAAATTTAGATAATAAAACACCAAAAAATTTCATCAAATCTAAACATTGCATTAGTCAAAAAACAAAACGATCAGTAATGTTTTTCGATAAAAATTAGCCATTGAGGTAAAAAAAATTCTTTGATGCACAATAGTTACAGATAACTTACGAATTTCTTTTGAGTCGGGTAACCTAACAAACCAACCAAAGAGATCGCGTTTAGCGATAAAGCGGCCTTTTGTTGTACTAAGTAACTATTGTCTTATTTCTTACATTTTTCTTATTATTGTTTTGGTGAACAATAAATTGTTGTTTGTGTTTATATCTATGTCTAGTGTCTTACTGCAATTTAGTGTAATATGAAATTGGAGAATAAAATAAAACTAGTCTCAATATTCCATCAAAACCACTGTTGACCAATATATTTATTGTAGTGGCACGGGGCTTCCGCGGGTATACGGGGTTCCCCTTTCTCCACTCATATCCCGATTGCCATCTCTACTTGTGGCAACACAGAACTAATATCTGTGTGTGGCAAACTATACATACAAATTATTGCTTGACAAAGCTGTGAAATGTGTAACGTCCTTAAATATTCTTGGAAAGTGAGGATTGCGTCTGACAGGGGTTTTCTATTATTATAGCTTTGTGATGACAGAATAACTAAAGGTGTACTGACTGAAGAAAATGTTCGGTCAAATTAAATCTAGACTTGTATTAATTTGGTTCTATTAATTGGACTAGTGTTTAACATACACACGTTAACAGACAGGCAGACGGCCGACTTGATGGAAAGCGGTTACCATCACCTATGGACATTTGAAACACCAAAGGTGCTACAAATGCGCTGCTGCTTTCTTAAGGGAGACTGGAACCTGGTCACTAATGCCGGAACACAACACAAGGTTGTTATGACGACATACTTTAGACCAGGGGTGGTAGCCATCCACTCGGGCAAATGCCCTACCACCTGGCTGTGGGTTGTTTTGTCGCCTCTTACGAGAGGCCGCCCGGCCGCAGGAAATTGTATTCTTTCTCCGTTCCTGCACGGATAAAAACACGTCTCAAACTAGCATCTTAAATGACGCGGGTATACATCCTAACCTGAAAACTACACATATAAACACTTAGATACTTTTCTGACCTAATGTACTTACATATTCTTAAGTCTATTACATTATAAAATTCTGATATAATCATGCCGTGTCTATACTTTGAGCTATAAAAAAACAACTAGAGTAGACTGTATAAACGAAGAAGAACACCATGTAATTTTTTTAAATTGCTTGTCTGTTCGGGATTCACGTAAAAACTACTGGGCTGATTTCGATGCGGTTTTCACTGATCGACAACAAATTCTTAGACTCGAAATCTGCGTTACTTTTATCTTGTGTTAAAAATTTCGATATCCAATGTGATTTTTTCATTGAACGATAGCAAATTTTATTAAAAAATGTGTGATTTCTTATTCCGGGAATCCCGCGGGAATTATTCGGGAGCGATTTCGGGTTCGGATTCGGGTGCATAAAAATTAGCTTAGTCAAAGACAGTTTACACAAAAACGATAGCCTACATTATTTTTTTATGCTATACTTTGCGTCCCGGAAATCCCGAGGGAATTCCAAGTCAAGCGTGGGTGAAGTCGCTGGCATATCCTAATATATTATTACGACTGATGTGCCGACAAAGGAAAATTCACACCTGCGCCTGTAGAAACACATTTTATTACCTTTTCGGCATTTGGACTTCTTTTGCTTGCTTTGTGTTTAAAATTTGTGATTGGAAAAAATGTATATTATAATATTTTATGGTAGTCATTAGCCAGGTGTGATTCTTGGAAATTCAGGCCACGCGGTCGAGTAGGCATATTGTATTTGTACAGTATAAAACAATGCCCCAAGGGAGGGATGAACAGTCTAGCGATAGCCACTTGAATTGTGAAATTGAATCGTGCATTACGTTTGGACTGGTTGTGTACAGTTGTATTTGTACCTGTGTTATACGTGTTTGTTTAGTAATGTATTGATGGTAAAGGACAATATCGTAATAAAACTTGCACTGAGGTAACCGATGTGCGTAATCCACTAATTCGCCTTGAACAAGCATGGTGCGTATTGTTTGGTTCTTGCCTAGTATAAAGTAGATAAATTATCGCTCCAGTAACTTTGGTGTCTACCAGTAAATTATCCCAAGGGTAAATTATCCCACACCCCACAATCTCGTGGACTCTATTCTCCGTCCGACAAATATACTAGTTCTCTTAAATATATGGAAGCCCGAGCCCAGTAGTGGGTCGTTTACGAGCTGATATTATTTATTGTATTAAATAAATTATTTTCTTTTTGTTTCAGATAAAAACCCAGACATCATACCCTTAGACGGTAAAATAAGTGACAGTTGCTCAAACAAATCATCAACAACCGATTACAGCTCAATTAGACCCCTAATATCTAAAACTCCTGACAAGTATGATATAAGTCAAACAGATCGCTTTTACGACCATAATATAGATCCATGCGCCCAATATATCCAGCATGTAAGATCGATAGACTATAGACGACCGTATGGTCCCAATTTGGGTCAAAACATCGGTCCGAATATCCAAATGCCAAATCTCGGGCCAAGTATACAGAGCTTGGGGCCAATGAGCAGTCTACATATGCCAATTGTTGGAGCAAACGATTGCCACAGACCATACGATAAAGTTTACGAAGATTGGTTGAAGTACAAAAATGCTTTGCCGTTAAATACAAGTGGTTTGGTAAGCAATGTATCTCTTTTTTCCTTAATAGTGATATCAAGATTACATGTTAGATCTATAGATAGTTGTATAGTCGAAAATAAAGAACTTGGAGCGGATGAATAAACATTTGTCTAGAGTATAACCGGGATCCACTCTCCTACTTTTATGTACATACACTTCAATTGGTCTATTTGAACATTACATAACTATTGGCACGCATGTCATTCTCCTTCTACTTAAGATCTCGATGTAATATCAGCGTTTCTCTTCTTTTTCTAGGGTTTTTTTCTTCTGCCAAAACCTTACAAACACGGTATGGCCTCACATATTCTTTCTTTGATGTTAAAATCTGGATCCATGCTTGAATCACAAGTGAGAAGTACACAGAAGTGAGAGTTCCTATGACCCACTTCCACGCCCACTTATTCCATCTTTCCCATTCTCCTATTCCATGAGCCTATCCTATCGTCTCTAAACTACCCCTCCTGTCTGAACTATCTCGTTCTCCTACCTCGAACCCTTTCTCCCATCCCTTATACTCAATCCTTTTTATCCCATCCTAAAGTATGACAACGCGTGGGCATCACCCCTAATGCTACTATTGCAAATATCTTTTTTATTGCATGGTTTCAGCAGACAGACAGACGGCTCAATTGATGGAAAGTGGTTACCATCGCCTATAAACATTTGCGTCACCAAAGGTGCTATAAATGCGCTGCTGTTCTCTTAAGGGAGACTGGAACCTAGTCCTAACCTAGTTATGATGGCATACTTTAGACGAGGGGTGGTAGCCATCCAGTCAGGCAAACGCCCTACCATCTGGCTGTGGGTTGTTTTGTCGCCTCTTACGACAGGCCGCCCGGCCGCAGGAAATTGTATTCTTTTTCAGTTCCTGCACGGATTAAATATTTAGCAAACGGTAACCGCTTTCCGTCAAGTGGGCCGTTTACTTGTTAACCTGCTTTGCAATAAAAAATAATGGTAACCGTCGCCTATGGACAGTTGAAACACCAGAAGCAATATCTTTATTATGCCGTCTCATTTCCTTTAAGTTCATAACATTTCCTCGTTACAGCTTCCAGCGGAACAACTCATGCCACCAGAGCTGTACGCCAACCCACCAGGCATTTACAGCAACACGAGGAATCCTTTGAACCTATCCCAAATGCCAGAATTAGAGCCTAGATACCACATAGAACCGAGACTATTAAATCAGGACTCGAGAAGCTGTTCCAACTCACCTCCAGTAAGGTTCAATAAGGACAGTGTATACTTCAGCAAAGGTGCCCTGGATCGGAGTACCAATACGTTACCTCATTTGAAGAATAGATTAAACAGTAAGTATGATGATCTACATCTCGCTGCTTCATGTCTACAGAATCATATATATAGTCCTCCTTGACGTATCCGTCAACGCGAACTTTGTCAAGACCGGCTGTGCGAGCGCAGGTGGGTAGCGAAACCAAATTTGGTTTTAAAAGTTCTTCTGCAAGGAGCGCAATACAGCCGTCCTGTTAAGTTGTAGATTTTAGGGCGGCTCTTTTTGATAAGGCGTTGCTCGTCAGAGTGTTCTACTCGCTGAGTTTCGAAGGCAGCAACAGCCTTATCAATAGAGTTACGCCACTCCCTTCTTTGCAAAACAAGATCTTCCTAGCCGTCACTTGGGATGTCATATGCAGACAGATGGCGCATGAGTACATCCCTTTAACGCAGAAATTGACCGTCAGATTTGCGCTTTCCATCCTTAAGCTGTGAGTAAAAGACAGCTTTAGGCATTCTAGTGTCTTTCATGCATACAACGTGGCCGCACCATTTCATTTGTCTCTGTATAAGCATTGCTTCCACATCACTTAACTACAGAATCTTATTATGTATATGATTAAAAACGAATTAAAACCGTCGAGAGACTACAAAAGTATTTACAATAAAATTACAAAACATTTCAATGTTTTAGGTACATTCCCGCAACAAAACATTTCAAACGTTGTATGCGAGCCCAAAAGTGTTACGACGAAATCCACGGAAACTAATCCCGAACACAACGTTCCGAGTAAGGATTATGAATAATTAAACATAACCTAAATTACATTCAATAGAAAATTGTTCATTAATTATGATTGAGACGATTGTAAATATACGTTGAAAGGCTTTGTGGGTTAAATTAAATACGTTTTCTGATTCGAAATTAATATTAAACATAAAAGGATGTGGTTTATGTTTTGACTTTTTACATATATTTATAGAATTCTACCGAATATACTTTAGCCAACCGTTTATTTTACTCTTGACAGGTCGATAATTCATTAATTAGTAATGTCCTAAAGCGTTACCGATTTGATTTTATGTTAAAATCGAATAAATATTTGTGAATGAATGATGAATATGAATTTAGTACATTGCGTTTAATAAATAAGCAAAAAAAGCAACTTACGATTCTTTTACATTATTTTAAAACGCTTAATTAAGATTAAATATAGGTATAATAATTATAGTTTTTAGTCTATGTATCAGATGAGTCACAGACGTCAATATGTTGTCTTCTTGAACAATGTAGTTATTATATAACACTAGCTGATGCCCGTGACTTCGTCCGCGTGGTGTTGTTTTTTAACTATCCCGCGGGAACTCTTTAAATTTTCGTGATCAAAATTATTCCATATGTTGATCAGGGATATAAACTACCACCATACAAAATTTCATTTAAATCGGTCCAGTCGTTTCGGAGATTAGCCCGTACAAACAGACAGACAGAGAAACAAAAATTTGAAAAAATCTAAATTGGTTCTATTTTACTTCTTACATCCCCTTAACTCGGTTTATAGCATTTTTTTTTCATTGTACAGAAATTTGACCTCTCGAGTTTATTATATGTATAGATAGATAGATGAGAATTGTGACATTTGTAGCGTATGAAATTTACTGTTTTTTTTAACACAATTGGTAGGCGTGTAAACGTCAAATGTAAAATAAACGGTTAGGCAGAGTAAAAGTAACAGCTCACGTATGAAGTGTCGTAAAATACATATAAAAGTTAAAGTTTCAGTTTGTTCAGTGTCATATTCGGTAATTCGATTTTAGATGCCATAACAAAATCAGTATTTATGCTGATGTCTAAAAGAAAGACTATCAATAATTTTATTTTTCCATGTCATTCTGTTAGGGAAATGTTTTCACTTTGTGTTTGTTTCCATGTCTGTGTGTTTGGATGTTCCCTTCTCATGATGTTGATGCATACCGAAGATAATAAAATTTACTATATAGTTATTTTATTGATCGTTTAAACGATACAACTAGTACATAATTATAGTTTAAAACATGAGTGGATGAGAGGAGCACATTATAATTGGTAAACAAGAGTAAATAGCCGATAAATCCGTTTACCGTTTTGCTATCGTATATAACTCCTTCAACACTTGTTATTTTTCAAACAAATATCAAATAGCTTTAAAGTACTGCTTTACATAACTCCTTTATCTACTCATCTCTTCAATTGTTATTACAATATTTGCATTATGTCCGTATAAATTCGAAATTTACTTATCGAAACCGTATGGGAAAGAGTCTAGTTAGTGGCTATATATAATATAAATGTCTAAAACGCTAATGGATCTAGAAATTTGACTGACTTCCGCTTCTGTGTACCGCCTACCTAATGCGTGTAGCGTGACAGTTCTGTTTCCGACAGTACGAATTATCTGAGTTTGAAATTGCTGTTACAATGTGTTCTCGGAATAAACCTATTTTAATACGTAACAGATTTTCGATGGAATAATTAGTAAATGCAATAAGAAATTTCCTACAGTAACAAATTACAACTCGAAACTATTTTAATTCGAATAAATTATTTAACTTCTACTGCGTTGTAATAAAATACATGTGTTATTGAATACAATTTTTGTGTATGGAAGCGTTTTTTTTAAATTAAATCCATAAATGTATTTGCCAGAATGTAGTTTCCATACAGATGTTATACAATTTGAAAGCACAGTATATGGTTGTTACATATTATTTTATAATGAATATTATAGATATATGAATGACGCAGAAAACGTATTTTAACGTATTTGACAACTCGTAATTGTAAAAATACAAAATTCGTTCTTAAATGTCCCGTCCGAGAATACTATTTTCCTTGCATTGTTTGAAAGGCAATTGAGTTTAAAGAGGATTTGAGCTTTATACAGATTTCAAAATTTATTTATACTTCATTATCTCATGTACAAATGTACATATTATATACAAATACATAAGCGATAATTAAGTATAATTTTAACTTTAATTCCTTCTTTATAATGTACTCCTTTTATCGCTAGGTTAAGATTGCCTTTTAAACGTGCATTATTAAACCATTCCTTGATTCCTTGCTACTTTTCTGCCATATAATATGCAAGAGTAAACTTGAGACCTGAGCGTAATGCGCGCTCACCTCCCGACCCCCGCCTTCTTACCGCTCTCGCCATCGACGCTTACGATCGAATCAGTACCTACCTCGCGCTTACTTCATCCGAGCGAAGTCTCAAGTTAACTCTTGCGGGTTCTACTTTTCTTTAAGTTTCATCAAACTTTCAAGAGAGTTATGATTAATTACTATTAAACTCATATTGTAAATACAAGTATTAAGAATCTATTTGTTTACTATTTCACCTACATTTTGGAGCTGCAGTAATGACCTTATTACAAAACATATTAAATGTTATATTCACTGAAATTAGTGAAATATTGAAACGTCGTGTTCAGAAACAAACAAGATCGCAATAGCCCAGTCGAAATAGACTGACCCTTGCGAATGTATGCAAGCTAAGCAACAACAAGCTGAAAATTTACAGCCACGTAAGGGATTCCACTTTAATGAAATCCTGAAAAGTCCCCATTGATACCGTGTGTGCAATTTTTTTTATTCAAGGTCAAAGGTCACAGAAATGGTTTTTTTGGATTTGTGGCCAAATGGTTAGTTTAGATAAAAATAGCTGAGACCAAAATTGTAGATAAAATTGTCCTTATATTTTTTTTATTTACCATTTCTGAGAAAAAGCCATTCGTAAGTTGGCTGGACTGTATTCTTCATCTCCATTTCAGGATTTCATTAGAGTGGTATACTTACGTGCCTGTAAATTTTCAGCTTGTTGTGAGCAATTACCTCTATTTTTTGGGCTAATTTGATCGGGCCATAAATTAATTTCAAGAAGACATGTCTTTAACTTCTTTGTATCTGATTTTATTTTTAGCTATTTTATTTTTGCTGAAAAAATAAATAGAGAAATATCGGTATTTATGGTAAGTTGTATTTCCATAAGCACAAACATAAATTTTTATAGGAATATTTTAAATGACGTTTCAATATTCTGTCATAAATGTCAATTTGATAGGTAATGGTGGTACAGTTGCCAAAAAAGTGATCCCCATGAAAATTTCCTTACTTTAAAAACCAGTTGTATTTAATAGCACAAAATATATTTAGTTATTTATTATTAAAACTTACAAAAAAAATCAAAGCCTCTCTTATTTAGAGTCTATTATGAAAAAATGAAAAAATTTAAAGAGCTTTTCGGAAGATTTGCAGATCACTTTTTTGTCGACGATACATAATTAAGTTAAAAGAAATAAAGACATCTTCCACGAGATGTATAAGACTGAAAAATCTTATAATTACACATTGAGTAGATAAACAAATTGTGGTTTATGTCTTTGGTATGATTACAATCACAGTACAGACAACAAAATAAAATACAGCTATATTTTTTGTTTTTAATATATTTTTTCTTCTAAATTGAAATGATTTTTAATGTAACATATTGTTACAAGCTACAAGACCCGAATTAAAATAAATGCCATTGGAATTACAAGAGAGTTTATTAGAACTGTACACACGCGTATAAAACTGATACAAATAAAACTGGATGCAACCGGTTCACTTTGCACGATTCAACACGCGCAAAGACCGTCACTATATCGCTAATCGAAAGTACTACACACGTCTTACTCGTCTTCGCTTGACTGCCCCACCGGTCCGTTTGGGCATTGTTTTATACTAAACTGTATAATAGAACAAGGGATCGCGTTCGCCGAGTTAATCTTAATGCAATAACAATAGCATGTTTTCTGGATTAAAAAATCTAAACACAAAGAAAACAAAAGAATTCTCTCTAAATCAAAGAAGGCAATAAACGGCGTTTTACGACATGCAGGTGTACATTCTTTATCGGTATGATACAATATCCTTTAATATTCAAATTCAAAAGTTTTTATTCAAAATCAGTTCCGCTGGAGGACACTTTTTGAAGGTCATACATATAAGTTATAATTTAATTTTACTTCCTAGTCTATGTACACCGCTTCGCAACATGTTATTGCTGTTAAGGAGAAGAAGCGGCAAGAAACTCCCCAGCAACACGTCTAGCTAAAAATTGTTTTTCTTTATATTTGTTGTTCTATTTATATTTAAGTACTTTTTTTAAAGATTTTATACAGAATTATGTTACAGAATGACTTTTGAAGAATTAATGGAGTTGTAGCAAAGTACTAACACATCACCTTGTTCTGTACTTTCAATAGAAATTGCAACATGTCAGAAGAGAAACCGCTGGGTTTACGGCGCTTTATCTACTACAGTGTAACATAATATTAAACTACCGTACTGAAGTAATTATCAAGCTCGTCAGCTCAGGGAATGAGATAACACAAACCTCAAACTTCCTAATCAGGCAACATGTTATAAACAACATTTAAGTTCTATTTCGCAACAATGTTCAACTTGAGAATTCGGGTTTAATAATAGATTGGCTAATAGGTACAGTTAATTAGGTATATGAAATACATACGTACATACATAACTTCACGCCAGGTCCCTTGTGGGGTAGGCACGAACAGCAGAGCGCCATTCAGGCTTATTCTTACACACCTCACTTGCTTCTTTGACATATATGAATTCTTATCAATATTTTCTTTATCGTCGAAACTGAGCCGGTTTCGAAGTAGACAGTAGACACATCAAAATTACAAAAAAACAATTATATTGATGTTGTTACGAGTTACGCAGGACTCGAATAAAATGCCGTTAGAATTACTATACAATTTATTAGAACTATACAAACACGTATAATAAAGGTACAAATGTAACTGGACACAATCAGTACAAACTGCAAGATTTAATAACACGCACAAAGTCCGTCACTATATCTCTCATCAAATCTACGTCTTGTTCGTATCGTAATCCTCGCTTGACTGCCCCATCCCTCCGTTCGAGCATTGTTTTATAGTAAACTGTACAATACAACAATCGACTGCGTGGACTGAGTTTTTCCAAGAAAACGTAATCTACACACCTGCGACGGGTAAACAAGTCCAATAACAATAGACTTTTGTCTAATTGCAAATATTAAACACAAAGTAAACAAAAATGCGGTAAGGGTAATAAACTAGGTGCGCATTTCTTTGTTGGTATGTAATAATATTTTGTATGCCTACTTGAGATTGTAATCATGCTAAAAGACAGTAGTTATAATAAATATATTGAAATGTTCTCATTGTAAATATGTACAAATACTTATAAAGTTATACTAATGTAAGTATGTATGTTATTTGAAAAGTTGCCATGTTAATAATACATTTTAGTATAAGATTCAATTTATGATAAAATTATAAAATGAAACGAGCTTTTCTGTTGTAAAAATGTAATTTAATTTTAAAATACTTGTAAACGGGTTTGCACTTTAAAAGTGAAAGGAGAATCAATATATAAAACGTTGTTTCAAAATAGGAATATTATTTTAAAAGAATGTGAATTTGTGTTTTCTTTTTGATTTATTTAAAAATTATTTAAGTTGAGGAGAAATTTTACGATCTAAGTATGTCGTAACTTTTTTTTATGCTGACTGTATTATTTATTGTTATAAGTAAAAAATAAATTTGTCTCTAGTTGATTCTCATTTAACAATAAAAGTATTATTAAAAAAAATCTAAACTCGGTACTTATTATGATATTGTGATAATATAGTATTATTTTAATTTAATAGTGTTTTTGGTGCACGAAGAAATTAATAGGCCTATGAAACTTTTACTTTAATTTTAATTAATTTCTTTATATTAATAAAGGTTAAGAAATCATCATCTCACTCATACCTATAATATATTTATTGTTTAATATTTAAATATTTTTAACAATACTTTAAGTTATATAATTCCTTTAAACCTTAAATACTACTTGTAAGTCTACTTAAAAAGCTTAAGTAGTGTTTTTCGGTTCTATAAGTAACATGTTCAAAAACTTGTGCGTCTCGAGACGCCCGACAGAAGTGATAACTTGCGTGAGAGAAAGGGAAGCCAGACAGACTGGCGCCGTAACGCGTTACGTAACGAAGCTATGGGAGGGTAAACACCCTCCCATAAGAAGTTATCACTTCAAAAAAAAAAGGTCAGAAATATGACAGTACTGTCTTATCAAAAACAATTGTAACCTAAAACATCACCTGATAAGTCAGGTTCTCTCATCAAATGCTGAGCATGTTATTTATAATAATTTCTTTGTTTGCTTTAGTTACTCTCTTGTACTCTATTTTGTGACTTTTCATTTATTAAGTCCAATAATTAGTTTTAGTTTTAAGTAATACTTTTTGAAATTAACCTACCAAAATATTAATACAGAGTTTTATAGATATAGAAATTAGTTCTTTTTTTAATGATTATTAATATAATAATACCATGACTCTAGATTTTGTATGCGAAGTAGGTTCTATGCGGTCGTGTGTAAAAGAAATAAAAACCAAAATGTAGAAACAAGGTTTATCAAATATTTTCTTTTACTTTTAAATATTTTTCATAGTGCATACTACATACCGTGTCCTCATTTAACCATGTCAAATTAAACACTAGAGACAATTTTATTCAATTGATTTAAACTTATTATTTGAAAATTAAGAGACATTTATATCAAAATGTTGTATGAAATACATAGAAGTAAAACAACTGGCCCATAATAAAGAAGATTGGAAGAGGCTCCACCGACAAGAGCATGTTCATAAATGATAAATTAATGAATGAATAAAATGTTGTATGTAAACACTTTTACGCATGACTGTATATTATTTAAAACCTTTGTACAAAAATTGTCTATAATTTTTTACTTTAAGCTAATTCTTTTGTTTGTGATTGATTGTACATTTTTACTTTTTCGGAATAATAATAAATGTGAGTTTATAAATATAATTATTTTTTATTTCATACTGATATTTGTCTAACGCTGCCACTACGCTTAGTAAGGATGCGGGCAGATCTCACTATATATTGTTTATTTATTTTTACAAATATTGCACAATACAGGGGCGTGGACATTAATGTTAGTTATAACATATTATTACGACCTACACACCGACAAAGGCAAATTCACACCTGCATTCTACTATTTTTCGTCATTTGGACTTCCTTTGTTTACTTTGTGTTTTAAATTTGTGATTAGAAAAACAGCCCATCGTGTATTGTAATCTTTTATGGTAGTCATTAGCCAGGTGTGATTCTAAGAAATTCGGTCCACGCGGTCGGGCGTCTGTGGCATCTGTGCGAGCGATAACCACAAGCGGAGCAAGACTTCTGTACATTCGGTAATCTATTTAGTGACGGACTTTGCGCGTGTTATTGAAACGTGCATTACGTATGGACTGGTTGTGCTCAGCTATATGTGTACCTGTGTTATGCGTGTTTGTATAGTTCTAAATAAACTCTATAGTAATTCTAACGGCATTTTAATTCGAGTCCTGCAACTTGTAACAATAATATATATTATACACTGCCCCACAAAAAGTAACTAGTCTGCATTTTTGAGCATACCCATTTGTTCTTATTTATTCTGATGCGCTGAATCCAAATCTGGGGTCAGTTTGGTCCTTACACCCTCAGAATCTTGAATTCAGAAATCGCTTCCCAGTAAAAGTTTTTTTATTGCATTGTATTACATTGTACATTTATTTATTTAGGCTTGATATTTCATGTATGTTGTAGTTCTAAATAAATGTTTTTTTTTCTTCTTTCTTTCTTTCTAAAACGCCTGCTTATTTTTGTCATAACTTATATCTCCTTTTTTCAACACATCTTTTATACATTCGAACCTTGGTCTGGACTAGAGTTGCCAGCTTTTATTGAAGAAAATATTTTCTATATTTTTTAACTGTATAAGTACTTTTGGGAAAGTTTGGCGAAAAATACTACACATTTATTCTTAATTCATTATTTTATATTTTATTTACTTCATCATTAATTTGCCATGTGTATTTAATACTACATTTTGCTTTAGCCAGCAAAGATTGATGATTTTTTAAATCATCATAATAATCTGAACAAAAATCGCAACAACTAAATTAGCGATGAAACTATAATACGTTTCGTACTACATTATTTTTCTATAATATATAGTACTATTGACTAAACTATAGTAGGGTTATTATAGTACGTTCGGGGACCCTAGTCTGGACCAAACCTCTTTGGCGTCAGTCATTCGCTAGTAAATTTTCTGAATTAAAATCTTCAGTAGATATTTTTTTACTGCAGGAGTTCAGCAGACAGGCAAACGGCCCACTAGATGGAAAGCGCTTACCATCACCTATGGACAATTGCAACACCAAAGGTGCTACAAATGCGCTGCTGCTCTCTAGGAAGACTGGAACCTGGTCACTAATGCCGGAACACAACTAAAAGTTGTTATGGCGATATACTTTAGACCAGGGGTGGTAGCCATCCAGTCGGGTAAATGCCTTACCACCTGGCTGTGGGTTGTTTAGTCGCCTCTTACGACAGGCCACCCGGTCGCAGGAAATTGTATTCTTTCTCCGTTCCTGCACGGATAACGGTATATTTATACCAGAGAAAATCTCGCGGGATATTAACACGGAACAGTTCATTACGCGCGTACTATCCTCCCACACTTGTTAGATTCATTACCAGAAAAGGTGCGATGCCCTAAAAGTATCGAAAATATACGCGCAGCCGGAATATTCCCCATTTAGAATATATAACCAGCAACCGCAGAGGTTATTCTCTGGGGGCTAATATCATAGCCAGATAAGATAAGGCTATCATTGTTATTTATAAAAGCCCAGTGGGTATCGGGGAATTACGGCTTTTGCTGCAATTTAACCTTTTAGCAATAAAACATTAGGCCAATAGCGATTTGTGTAATATTTCTTTTGTAAGTACTTTATTCATTGGCAAGAATAACCCCTTGTACTATCATGTTCACTTGTTTTCCAATACCAGACTGTACAGTATAATATACAATACTGTTACGAGTTTAGCGGGACTCGAATTAAAATGCCGTTGGAATTACTATAGAAGTTATTAGAACTATATAAACACGCATAACACAGGTACAAATATAACTGGACAGAACCAGTACAAACAGCACGATTCAATAACACGCGCAAAGTCCGTCACTATATAGTTAATCGAATATACTCACGTCTTGCTCGTATCGTAATCGTCGCTTGACTACCTCACCCCTCCGTTCGGGCATTGTTTTATACTAAACTATACAATATGTCTTGACACAATGCTCGACCGCATAACAATAGTTACTAAAAATCACACCTGGTTAATGACTATCATAAACGATTACAATACACAATAGGATGTTTTTCTAATTACAAATTTTAAACAAAAAGTAAACAAAAGAAGTCCAAATACAAACCATACAGCAGTGGCAATGCAGCCAGCCTTCTGGTCATGCTTCCCTTTGGCAGCGGTTTGTTAAATAGTTTGTTTATATAATTTAATACTCGCCACTTCATCCAGGCCACGACACACCTTCCATGATCAAATTGATCGTGTACTAGCAGAAGGTGATGTCAGGAGCCTTAAGAGCAGACGAGCGTGCATGACAAGGGCTATGATTGTCAAAGAAGCAAGCGAGGTGAGTAAGAAGAAGACTGAATGGCGCTCTGTTGTTCGTGCCTACCCCGCAAGGGACCTGGCGTGAAGTTATGTATGTATGACTAAATCCGCGTGGAATTTATTATAATTTGCCTTCCGTTGCGGCGATGGGACGGCGTGCGCGTGTGCCTTATTTTTTTTTTCTAAAATAAAAGTAGAATAAGCTACTCTTTAAAACATTAGCTATTTGCCAGTCAAAGTGCTGTCGAAATCAATCCAGCCGTTTTAGAGATTCATCAACAAAAACAGACAGAAAAAAAAAGATTTTTTGATACGTATATTTTCATATGCAGTTGGTAACATGCTTAGCTAGCAAGTACTTTGACATTACAAACAGACACTTCAATTTTTATTTTGTGTGTATAGATTTATAACTTAGTTTATTTATGTTTAATTGTATTTTTTTAAGTTAGCTTAGTCCATTACTTTTAAATAACAGTTTAATGCTTGTGAACTGTACAGAACCCTAAGGATCGCTTGCATAACGATCGCCTTTAAATAAAATTAGTTAATCATATTTAACTGCCTAAACACGTTTAACACAAAACGTATTGACAGTTCTTTAAATATATTTAGCGGCAACTTTTGCCTTGTGCAAGACGCTAATTGTATTTAGGGGTGTTATAAATACGTTTTGAGTTTCTTAAATAAATTTAGGCAACCTTATAAAAGGCCAAATTTTATTATTCATCTTAAGTTATCCAGTGATAAATACTTACGATTTTTACAAGCTTCTACGAATGAGAATGGACCGCGGCGTCGAGGCGACGTGAGTGATAGTCTACTTAAAGCAAAGAGGGTATTGACACCTAAGTTACCAGTAATAAGTGCTACCACTTGTTTTAAATAATAGATCGAATACAAGTGAGTAAATGGTGACTTCTAAATGAATAAAAAATTTGGTATTTGGTCCAAAAATAAACTTAATAATGCTAATAAAAGTTTATTAGCATAGTGATATTACCGATCTACATGCAAATTCATATTAAAATGAAAAATTTCGTTGAATTATTGCATCTCACATTACTAGTTGACAAGAGAAGTTAGAAGATTTTTTTAATTTCTTTATATGTTTGAATCTTATTTTTTTTGGAAGCGCCCGAACGTATTTATGTTCTAATTCTTTAAAAAAAATTGCTCTCGATAATTGGTCCACCAATACCAAGGTCTTTGTAAGTTATTTTATCACCCTGAATGAAACAAAGTAGGTCTATACATAGCACTGCTCTAGCTAGAGTACCTATAATATTAAAAACAAGGGGGCAGTTATAGAAGCTTGCATAGGTCGCATTAAAGGCTGTTTACGGCACTGGGTGTAGACTTCTTTCAACAAGGCTTGCTTTCAAATTCTCTGAGATCCGCTCATCAGTTCCTGATCCTGATATGATGACTATGCGACCAATTCGGAGCTATAACACCGTGCCCATTAAAAATCGGTCCATAATTGACGGAGAAATTACATAACAAATGTACAAAAAATGTATTGTTACGACTGCGGGACTCGAATTAAAATGCCGTTAGAATTACTATAGAATTTATTAGAACTATACAAACACGTATAACACAGATACAAATATAATTGGACACGAGTACAAACTGCACAATTCAATAACACGCGCAAAGTCCACTATATAGCTTATCGAATGTACACACGTCTCGTCTCGCTTGTGACCATCGCTAGACTGCCGCACCCTTCCGTTACGGCATTGCTTTATAGTTTATACTATCAAATACAATATGTCTCGACACAATACTCGACCGCTTGGAGGATTTCTTAGAACCAGCTTCTATTTTAAATACGAGACACCTGGCAGTGATCACAATATAACACTAGACCCTATGAGATTAATTACACAATGGGCTATTTGTTATTACAAATTTTAAACACAAAGTAAACAAAAGACGTTCAAATGCGGAAAGGTAATAAAGTGTGTGTTTTATGGCAGGCAGGGGTGCATTCACTTTTGGCGGCGTGTAACAATACAAAAAGAATATATAAATGAATTGAGAAACTCCACTTTTAGAAAGTCAGTTAATAAAACACGGGCACATATTGATTTCACTGAGAGAATAAAGTATATAGAGCATGTTTTACTGGGGTAAAACATGCTCTATATACTTCGAGGTGCACAAATGTTTAAGTGAAGGCAAAGATAAAAGCAGTCATTAAAATCATTACATTTAATTTAATCATAACTTAAATGTTTTAAATTGTATTTTATATTTATCCTTCATTATATTCTCTACGTCATATTTTTCAATCAACGTCTCAATTTCACTCAAATTAATTTCGAGTTTTCGTAGTACGCATGTTATTTTTCTAGCTTATTTTGTTTACGCATCTTTAAAGGTCGTTTCAATGTCAATGTTGCGATTGGTGAGACGCTCAACTTATTGGTGTACAGACGAGCTCTTAGCTTAAGAGTTCTACGTGATTTATAGAGATAAATTCCCTAAAAGTACAAAAAATACAGTGGATTTCAGGGGTGTTTCCGTTTTCTACCCACAAGTCTAAAATAATAATA
The DNA here is from genome assembly GCA_949752895.1 of Dendrolimus pini. NCBI lineage: Eukaryota > Metazoa > Arthropoda > Insecta > Lepidoptera > Lasiocampidae > Dendrolimus > Dendrolimus pini. Next base: position 8,426,656 of record OX457150.1, read on the forward strand.
ATAATAATTCCGTTTTCAACCCATTACAAAATTCAATTCCGGTTTCTACCCACTGAACTGAGTACAGGCAGCAGAAAAAGTTAATTCGATTAAAAATATTTATTTAAAAAATAATAAAGTCAAAAAGATTCTTATACATTCTTTACAAACAACTAAAACTGACATTTACATTGTAAAACATTATTACATAGATCACATAATTAACGTTTGGTACATAACATTTTCAAAATTTACAACATCGTCAAAATATCAAATAACACAGAGTAAAATATCAAATAGACTATAAATTAGTTTAATAAAGAAAATGTTTGTAACTATTGTTCAATACACTGGATGCATTTATTGCTTTCGGAATCATAACATTGAAAATATAACAAAAAGTCAAGTAAAATTTGAATAATTGTATAGATTGGGTAATACTAATAATTGACGTTAAAAGCATGAAGTATTGACATAAATTATGTAATAGCTTTTTTTTAAATTTAATGTATAAACGAGCTATGTTTCCTAACAGTGACCTATAAAATTTTTGTCACAAGCCAAGTCATTTAGCGCAGATTCTATTTATTGTCTCTCTCTAACACATCATGTTTTTCGATTCCTTGATATTACAATATCTTTTCCTTTGAACCGTGTATTTTATTTTTTAACGTCATTATTAATATTTGAAATGAACTGAAGCATGTTTAGTGACTTTTTCTTTGCCACAATGCGGTTTACAGTCACATACTAGCTTTCAAGAGCGTTAGTTGTTTTGTGTCGACATCCGCATGAAGACCATAATTCTAGGGAATATTTTCCGCCAAACATATATGTTTTGACAATATAATAATTAAATGTCACTGCATCTTAATGCGTGGGACTCTATTCCGTAATATAGAGAAAAGCATCATCCACCATTTCTTTCGGTATTAAACCTAAGGCAAGCATCAAAAATACATACATACATGATTTTTAAAATGCCTTTTTTTGGTCATGTTGAACTGATTGCCTTTTTTATATATAGCTTGGTAAAAGTGAAAGTAACAGGCTCTGGTTTTAGTTTCAGGTGAAATAATTTTGAAAAAAACTTGTTTATTCATTTTCGTGGTGGGTTATTATTATCCAGTGACGTCATACACACTTGCAGCTAAGAAGTCGTTCGTGAAGTAATATTGAGTAGATTTAAACATTTTATATTGTGAGCTGTTTATCTTGCAATGAATAAATATTTAAAAGCAATAATGTTTCTGACCGTACTTCAAAACAATGAAAATTAGTAATGGGTTGAAAACGGAAAGCTTTTTGGGAAGAAGACGGAAAAAAATATTATATTTATTTTTGTAGGTTGAAAACGGAATAGATTTTGGGTTGAAAGCGGAAAAAATATTTTTGGGTAGAAAAGTGGGTAGAAACCGGAAACACCCGATTTCAGTTATTAATGACAATGCTGAGACCACTACAATTATCCAGAAGTTGCTTTACAATGGTGGAAAGAGAACGATATATATTGCAAGACAATACCTACAGCCGCGAAGTGCGCATACGTATCGCCACCAGAGTAGAGACTCAACCGGTTGGCATTTTTATTAAAATTACTTCGTATTGATATTGTTACGTGCGAGCGGGGGTACGCATTTAGGATTGGAAGAAAACACCTAAACCTTAACTAAACGCTTTTATTGACTTACACAGCCGCACATGATTCTTCTCCGCAGAGTGGCCCCTACACGCACAACTAACGACCTACTGTCCCGACGATAAGATGTCTCACTTACAATACCGTCGCTGATATTGCGTAGACCACCTCCTGCTACTGTAGTGCTCACCTCCGCATTTAATCTCCTCTTACACTCCTCCTTCACTGAACTGGCTACTAAACTCGTCACTGTTAACCCACTTCACTTAACTCTCACGCTCTAGATCAGGGGTGGTAGCCATCCAGACGGGCAAATGCCCTACCACCTGGCTGCCTTTCTGCAAGGATAAAAACACGATGATGATCATGATTTTTGACCCCTGCCCCGTTCTTGTTACATTCTGGTCACATTCGTTAGACTCCTCCCGCCCTAATTTGACATCATATTTTGCAATTTTACATGAAGAAATTTTTGATTTAAAACAGCGCTACCGTAATGAGTTTCTTACCTTAAAATTTCGTATTTTTACGCTATCCGTACTGGAACGGAGAACGAATACAATTTCCTGCGGCCGGGCGGCCTGTCGTAAGAGGCGACAAAAAACCCACAGCCAGGTGGTAAGGCATTTGCCCGACTGGATGGCTACCACCCCTGGTCTAAAATATGTCGCCATGACAACCTTGATTTGTGTTCTGGCATTAGTGACCAGGTTCCAGTCTCCCTTAAGAGAGCAGCAGCACATTTGTAGCACCCTTGGTGTTCCAAATGTCCATAGGCGATGGTTAACCGCTATCTATCAAGTGGGTCGACTGCCGGTCTGCTGAACTCCTGCAATAAAAATAAATAAATTTAAAGCCTAAATATATTATTAAATTTTAAAGTATGAATTTATGACCCCTCCCACCCCTTGCCACACAATGGCATATTTTACCATCATAACGCGTGACAACGTCAAAAACAAACTCAAATTCGCATTTATAATTTGACTCATTATCTCTACTGGTGATCAGGAGGCTGGTGCCTACCTCGGCCAACGGATCAGTATGGCGATCCAGCGAGGAAACGTAGCCTGCCTTCTGGGCACCTTACCCATTGAAGACTGAGATCTGGGCTCAGTATTCTACTTATAGTCTTAAGCGACTATGGACTATATACAATACAAATAAGTTAAGTTTTCTTGAATTGTATTCGATTATATGTTATTTTATAAGTCAAATAAATGTTCTAGGTATTAGTTAATTTCATTGCTGCCCTTTAATCAATTCGTGTAATGATGAAAACATAACAAAAGATTGATAAGAACGAGCCAAAAAGGAAAAGTTGCAATTACTGCCGTCTATTGGCGTATAAGACACATTGATGGATCGGGGCAGTTGACGGACGTGTTGTCACCAGCAAATTGGATTTCAATGAAAAACTGTACTTAGGGGGGCACAATGAGAAATGACCTATGTCATTCGAGTCACTCTTATATCTTGTTTGGTTTTTGCTGTACTAAATGAGTAGAGTGACCTATATAAACTAAAACAATAAAAGAAAATGTAATGAAACGAGTTTTCACGACATGTATGAATAATAAAACTACGTTTTAACGGTTTTAAGCGCGGCAATTTATTTGATTTTGATTATCCCGACGTCTCGGCCACTTGTCAGTAGCCGTGATCACGGCTGATCACGGAAGACAAAGATGTCAAGTGTCAACGAGTATTGTTTAAGTTTTATTTACCGCGCTTAAAACCGTTATAACGTAGTTTTATTATTTATACATGTCGCGAAAACTTTAGAAAATATTATGAAAACTTAACTTATTTATATTGTGTTCTACTACTAACAAATACCGAATATATAATAATAATAAATATAATAATATCAGAGCCTATAAATGTCCCACTACTGGGCTCGGACCTCTTATCATAGGAGGAACGGACAGTATACTCACGACGCTTGTCCAAGGCGGCTTGACAGGTTTGATACATCGGTTATCTCGATGTGCAGGTTGCATCACGATGTTTTCCTTCACCGTTATTAGCACGTGGTAATTGTAACAATATGCACATTAGGTCAGAAAACACCCTAAGTGGTGCGTGCGTTACGGTCATTATCGAACACGCGCCCTTTGAGCCTGGGATGCGTGCGCTAGCTAGTACACTACCACAACTTTTTAAATAGCGAGTCGTTAAATAAATATTTAAAAAATCAAAAAACGACTGCAAAACGGACAATTTAAAAGTAGTGCACTAAAGACCGAAACAAGATTGAGAACAACAAACAAAATTAAAATAAACTATGAACAAAGTAAACTCTACTTCAGATTAACAGACTATATTATGAGCTGAAAGCCTAACTTACATACCCGCATTAAGTTTAGTAGCAAGCGGGAACTATTAATTTTCTTTCGGTTTGTCTTTTGCAATTGAGTCCCGCCTGGTACGGCCGAGTATTCGTGGCATTTCTAGTTTAATTTAATTACTTACCACAGTCAACATAGGCCTATGTCGAGTTAACATTAAGACCTGTAATGCAGCCTGCGGCCGCACCTACGTTGGTGTTAAATCTTTTTTTTTAGGAGCAATAACGTTTCGTACACTATCAGGCTGTCCTGGATGACCTATGCACTAGTACTAAAATAACTAAATGAAACACTTACTTGACTTGAACTGGTTTATTGAACTGAACTGTCAACAAAATACAAAAAGCTTAACTTAAAATATTTGGTAAACAATAGCAAGTGTAATTATTGGGCAGCGCCATCTAGTTCTACTTATATTTAACTAGTGCCATTTGCAACACAGGCCCTTTGGGGGAGTTGAGCAAAGCGGCGAAAGCTTGTTCTGCGAGGCAGTAATGTCCCAAAAGGAGGCCGCTGAACGAGAACGACGTCAGTCGGTGCCCCGAAGACGCAGATATACGCAAGATCCCGTGATACCGCTACAGGGATCCTCTACCATCTTGGGATCGGAGGAACCCACACCTGTTGACGAAGTGAGTTTGCCTCTTCCGAGGATTCTCGAGCACTGATGTACAGAATTAATGTGGGCATAACTACGTTCTAAGTCTCACGATATTCCTACCACGAGCGCGGCGCACATGGGAGGAATGGGGTTTTAATGGAGTATTAGTCCATGGGCTACCTCTTTAATAGGGGTACCTTGCTGTCTCCACACAAGCCTGCAATTGACTCTGTTATCTGCGCCATCTTCAGTGGATAACTCTCATTGCTTTGGTCTAATCCCAGTAAAGGACGCGGTAGTGTACGAAATGTATTTCACCCTGCCACAAAAACAAAAGCAACGAAAGTTAGACTACACGACTGGAATGGAATAACAAAAGACTCAGCTGGTAAAGTCGTTCTCAATATGCTACTACTCCTCTAAACCTTCCTGCATTCCATGTGCCCACGCTTGTGGCTGGAAGAGCATGAGACTTACAACGTAGTTACGCCTCATTCGCGCAGCCTAAGAAGCCCGGGAAGCAGAGCAAACTCACATTGTCAACAGAGTTTAGTTCCACCTAGGGTTGCCAATCATACTGTGCAATAACGTATCCTACTTTATTTTGGTAAATATACTTTGCATAAAAATAAAGTATGTGAAAATACTCTATTTCCAATATATACTCTGATGCGTAAAATGAAATACTTATATGGATAATTACTGAACTAATATATTATATACAAGCTTCTGCCCGCGACTGCGTTCGCGTATAATAGTAAGAAAATTAAGTTTAAGTAAGTAATCCCCCGATTTTGTAACATTCTTCATTGGTGCTCCGCTCCCATTGGTCTTAGCGTGATGATATATAGCGTATAAGAATTTTTCAAATCAGACCAGTGGTTCCTGAGATGAACGCGTTCAAACAAACTCTTCAGCTTTATAATATTAGTATAGAAGTATAGATTAATCAATAGTTTTCGCAGCGCACGCCGTGTAAGGATTTTTTCGGGTCATTTTTTTACACCTTGGGTTACATTATTGGACTTTTAGTAAGGATCCCTATTTTTTTTTTGAAAATATAATATAGCCTATAGCCTTCCTCGATAAATGTACTATCCAACACTGAAAGAATTTTTCAAATCAGACCAGCGGTTCCTGAGATTAGCGCGTTTAAACAAACAAACAAACTCTTCAGCTTTATAATATTAGTATAGATGACAATATGATAAAGATATTTATTATGAACACATCTTATTTTTGAAAATATAGGTTAGAAGGCTATCGCGTGAGCGAAACGAAGCTCTCGCCTTAGCCATCGTGATTATTTTTCATAACCACCCAAAATTCACTTTATATCTCAAATAGTAAATAAAAGTGCCAAATAACTATACCCTTAAGTCATTTAATATACAAAAAAAAGTATGATAAGGTTGTCATTATTCATATTGACCGGATTTATCAAACTGCCCGTAACATAAGAAAGATAACGTATGTATATATATATATATATATATATATATATACATACGTTATCTGTTAATATTTAACGTCGTTAAGAATGTCGCATCCCAAGTAATGCATTAAGCTCATCGACATATTTGCGTGAAATGGCGTATATCTGTAACATTATCGCAGATGAAGCTGCACGTTGAAAGATTTATTTTTTTAAATAAAGTATCGAACGTTGTTAACTATACAGAACATGTTAAAACGAAAATTTAGTTTTTGCGTTAAAGTGTATTGCTTGTCTACTCTTACTCGAAATGTTAAATAGAAAAAACATTTCACCACAGAGTTGCAATGCAAGGAACGAATTTGTTTAAAAAAAGAACAGCGCGTTCAAGTACATGAAAAATAAATTCACATTTCAAGGGGAATTTTTAAAGAGAACTGATGTTTCTTGCATGTCGTTTTATTTTCACTTAACGTTTACAGTTTAAAACGAATAATAGGTAGTAGGAGGATATTTATCCTTTTTAAGCAAGATTTATGCAGACACGCAAGTCTGATGAAAATAGTTCATTGAGTCCACGTTGGAGTACATTTGCGAAATGAACAGATATATTGTTACGACCTAGACACCGACAAAAACAAAATCACACCTGCATACCTGTAAATACACATTTCATTACCTTTCGGCATTTGGACTTCTTTTGTTCACTTTGTTTTTAAAATTTGTGATTAGAAAACAGCCCATTGGTGTATTGTAATCTTTTATGGCAGTCATTAGTCAGGTGTTACGGATTTAAAGTACAAACTGACTCTAGGAAATTCAGTCCACGCCGCCGGACGGACATATTACATCTGTGCAGTATAAAGCCCATTGCTTTCCCGATGGAGGGACGAGGCAGTCGAGCGATAACCACTATCGAAGCGAAACTTATCTACTATAATCGGGAACTATAGTGGCGGAGTTTACGGCGTTTTATAGAATTAGGACCTTCTGCATTACATTTGGATTTGTTGTGTTCAGTTATATTTGTACCTGTGTTATACGTGTTTGTATAGTTCTAATAAACTCTATAGTGATTCCAACGGCATTTTAATTCGAGTCTCGCCACTCGTAACAATATGTATGAAATAATGTAATAAACGCAGTAATTACATACCTGCTGACTTGCAGGATTTGTGCAGTTGTAAACCGCACAGTATTTATTCTACAGGATGCTGTTCCGAGGGTAGTTGAGGGTAGTTTTGCATAATCCAAATTTAAATCAAGATACAACAAGTTCAATATACAAAGTCACATTTGAATTCCTGCATTTAAGTCGGGATGAAAGCCCGGATTAATTTCGGGAGAGTTACGGCTTAATTCCGGGACGTATATGCAACGTCGCATAGCTACGTAACCAGGAACTAAAATGTAAACTGGGCTTACACTCAAATCTTCAGACATTCTGCATTTCAAAATTATTTCGTTAGGTACGTATTGTAGCAAAATATAGAAGCTATATAATATTCGCCGGCTAATAATTTTTCACTCTTAAGGTGATCAGAGGGCTGGTGCTAACATTTGGCGACGGATCAGTATGGTGGCGATCCAGCGAGGAAATGTAGCCTTCTATTATTATTGATCTAGGCTCAGTATTCTACTTATATTATTGAGGGGCTATGGGATATGGAATATGGGAATACAATACAAATAAGTTAAGATTTCTTGAATTGTATTCGATTGTATATGTAATTTTGTAATTGTTTTGTGAATAGTAGTAAAATGTATAATTTTTAGGTTACTAGAGAAAAAAACATGTTTGTATTATATGCTAACAAAATAAACTAAGTAAGCTGAATTGCTTATCAGTCAGTAACTCGCAGCTCAAAGTTACGAGTTACTCTTTGATAGGGGTAGGGTAGGGGTAGGGTGAGAGGGGGAGATGCGACAAAATAACCCACAGCCAGGTGGTAGGTCATTTGCCCGACTGGATGGCTACCACTCCTGGTCTTTAGTATTTCGCTATAACAACCTTGAGTTGTGTTCCGGCATTAGTGGCCAGGTTCCAGTCTCCCTTAAGAGAGCAGCAGCACATTTATAGCCTTTGGTGTTGCAAATGTTCATAGGCGACGGTAACCGCTTTCCATCAAGTGGGCCGTCTGTCTGCTGAACTCCTGCAATAAAAAAACACGATTTAATATTGTTTAAAAATTGTAAAATCCGTTCCGATCCGATGCGATGCGAGCTGTTTGGCGGAAACCACCCCTTATTAATAAGCGTTTGTGATGCCAAGTACTTTACTATTCGATCTTCTTTTCATATGTCACCTTTTCATTAAATTATTCAGCAATACCTATCGAAGGAATCAGCTGATGATGAGTTTCTTCATTTCGAATAAAATCTTCTTTCTTCAAGATAGCATCGCTCGATCTGGAATACTGCCTCAATACTCAAACTGTCCTAAGAGCCCGTTCAGACACGTCGGCCGTATTGATCCGTTTTTAATCGAATGCTTACACCTTTTTCACACTAATCGAATGTTAGACCTGATAGTAACTAGAGCTGGGACATTGGCTATGTATTTAATATGCTACTCTGAGTGATTTACCCAGACCACACTAATCTATGGTTGGGGCTTAAATTAGTGATTAACAGGTAGGTTGTTGTGATTGAGTTAATTCAATCAATGACAACTTATAATTGGATTAAGGTGCTGTAAGTTAGTGAGTTACAGGAGATAAAACTGGGTCTATTAAATTTGAACAATTAATTATGTTATGCGGTCTAATGATAGATTTGTAATAAGAGAGAGTTTAGAGTTTGTAGAGGGAATTTGAAGGGCGATCTTTTGTTGAATCTGCTGCAGATATTCTGGAGAGACTAAAAAGCTTTACTATATTAATGTGATTAAAATGATATATAGATAGGTGTATTAATTATTTTTAGGCAAACTTGAAATGTTTAACTAATTATAAGTTTTCAAGCTGCTACAATAAGTGCGTTGTCTAGCATCAATCAAAGATATAAAACAATTTGAGAAACAGACGTTATACTGGCTAGAGGAGACCAGCCAGCAGAAGATAAAAAGGAGGAATATATAAACATCAAATAACATCAAAAGGAGAAATTCAAGAATATTCTTGACTTTCTCCTTTTGATTATTTGTTAAACAATTTTCTTGAATGAATGTAGAATGAACTTGAATATTGATTATTACTTGACACTGGTTAGATTCGCCAACTATGCGAAGTTGTATTATTTATATATGAATAAAATTGAAATTAGTGTCATGAGTTTATATAATTCTATATAATTAGTTAACTAATTTATATAACTACTCAACACAAATTATTTTTCTACGAAGTGTCTAGTGATCCAGCAACCCGACGAATAATAACCGTCCCCTAATCGAACGGTTAACACGCACTCGACGTATTGGTCAAGATCATGGAGAATTATTAGAAACTTAGTTTCAACGGATGACTACTAAGATTTTTTTTAAGTAGCTAGTCGTCCGGTAAGCTGACGAATATTATTAGTTCGATTATCGGATGACTAACAAGATCCATTTTTAACCGACTTCAAAAAGGAGGAGGTTCTCAAATTGATTGATTTTTTTTTATATATGTACACCGATTACTCTGAGATTTGTGATCCGATTTACGTGATTCTGACTTACTTACTTACTATGTAATTTTTTTTACATGGTAACATATTTGTAAGCATGTTAGATAAATATGATTATGTTGCAATATAATAAATTAGTGTCCTCTGCAAAAAAAACATAGTTTGGCCCAGTAGTTTTTATGAAAAATTCCGTTCCCGTTTCTTGGGACCCATATTTTTAAGGCGCACGGCACCTTTCATAGGCCTACCTATATCTAGACTTTAAAACTAAACAGTATTTAATAACTTAGTAAAGATTTTTGAGTTAGAATTTATTTAGTTTATTTAAGAGACAAAATAATATAAAATTTTCTACATCTTGAAGACGGTGCCAAGTAAACCAAAAAAAAATGCAATATTTTGCAACATTTTACTTATTTACTTATTTTTTTGTTGTTATAACAGTGTATATTGTAATTTTAGACATAATTTAAAATTAAATACGATTAAAAACTAAAAATAAACTGAGTTATAAATATTACAAGCTATTATAGACTGTGTAACAATTCGCTGCCAGATGGGAGCGTGCCCAGAAGGCTGGCCGAATTGCCGCGCTGTATGGCGATGCTTATTTGTTGGGCGAGAAAGACTTCCTTATTATCAGTTATATTTTGGTCCAAATTGAACATATGTTTAGTCATTGGTAATTTTCACTTTTTATTTTTTGAAATGGGTTTTTTAAACGAACTTTTTTTTATTCTATTAAAATATCCGCCATTTTCTAGGGCCCGATAATTGACAAGTGTAAACGGTGTCTAACTTCAAAATGGAAGTCGCCTACGTTTGAGTACGAGTGGAAATTTTCTTCAAATATAGCTTAAATTGCACCTTCGTCTTAACTAACTCGAGCACTTTAGTTTGCTCATGTTACTTGTAAAGTGAAGCTACAAGATGTTAATTTGTTAGAAATTTCACGACAAGACTTTTAAAGGAAATTAAAGAAATAAGCTTAAAATATTACAAAGGTATTTTTCTCACTAAATTAGATCATGGAGGAATAATATTTAAGTATACGAGTATATTAGATTAAGTATTGTAAGGTAACACTATTGAAGACCGTTTCTTTTATATTACCGACCTTTCATTAGACTTTCTAATACTTGATATAAGCTTTATACAAATAATTTCAAATTTCTACTAATGGCAATGCAAGTGATGGCCGATTCCTATATCTTGGCAACCGTTCATTTGCCTTATTGATTAAAACATAACATTCACTTCATACAAGTAATGGCAAATCACTACTAATAATAATGTAAGTGATGCCAGGTTCCTATACCTTACCAACCGTTCATTTTTCTTACTATCAGTTAAAATTTTACATACAAGTCATGTCACATTTCTACCAATGGCAAGTTAATGAATAGCAAGATATGGGAACCGTCTGTAAATGACTGAATACATATAAATGACAGATGGATGGACGCCGAGACGAAGATTGTTCAGCCTACAATGGCTCCTTGGCTTTTATGTGTGATGTGTGTTATTATGAATAGAGTGCGCAATCTGATAAACATCAATACGCAATTTTATACATTAAGGGCCATTTACATAGAGAGAGTTTGTCGCACGTTTTGGAGCGAAAATCGTATACATATTATATAAATTTTCAGGCGATACTCTTTAGACAATAATCAGGGGATATCGACCTCGACGTCAAGGCCCGTATCACAGCAGCTTGGGCCAAGTGGCGTGAGGTGACAGGTGTCATTTGCGACCCCAAAATGCCGGTCAAATTAAAAGGACAGGTCTATAAATCCATCATTAGACCTCTCCTTTTGTATGGCAGTGAAGCGTGGCCTGTACTTGACCGACACAAGCAAGAACTGCGTGTCACGGAAATTAATATGCTGCGTTGGTTGTGTGGAGTGACGCGGAAAGACCGTGTCAGGAACTCCCACATCCGTGGCAGTCTTCATGTCCGTGACATAGCAGACAAACTGCAAGAGTGTCGCTTACGTTGGTACAGCCACGTTTTAAGGAGACCGGCTAATTATGTGGGAAACAAATGTCTAGCCATGCCACCTCCGCCAGGTCCCGGTCGAAGGGGAAGGCCCAAGAAATGTTGGCTTGACGTTATGAAGGATGACATGCTTACCAATGGTCTCAAAACGGGGGGATGCTGAAAACCGCGCGAAGTGGAGTAGAAAAAGTAGGAAAGCGGACGGACGCAACCGGGATTTAATGCTCGGGTGATGATGAAGATGACTCTTTAGACAATAATCGCATTGACATGTTTACATTTAACCAAAAAACATAAACTCGCCTACGAGTATGTCATACGATAATCGTAAGGTCGCCTAGAGATTTCTCTACCCAACACACAAATCGAATTGAGATATTTTTCTACAATTTCTCGACTTGCCGTAACTAAAACTCGTATGGCATTTCAAGGTTTCATCGTACAAATCAGATTTAACCGATGCTAATTTGAAACTTGCCTTTCGAACTTGGTATTTTGTTTACACAGAGACGTTAGTATTCAACGAGCAGGCGATTATCGACGTACCATATCGTGTGTTTAGTTTACATGATGATATTTGATGATTGCTTAATGATGATAATTGCTGTCGACAATCGTATCTTCGAGACAAGAAACTGTCTCCATGTAAAAAGCCCTTTAGGGTGGATAAAATTGCGATAAACTCGATTTTCATATTTTATTTCATTCTTGTAGTAGTCAGATCTTTTTTGAAGTGATAACTTCTTGTGGGAGGGTAAACCGCTTCGTCACGTAACGCGTTACGGCGCCAGTCTTTCTGGCTTCCCTTTCTCTAACATTAGATTAGTATAAGTCATCACTTCTATCGGGCGTCCCGAGACGCACACCGTTTGTATTTTTAAAATTTAATTAATTAGTATCTCACAACGCTCAAAATACTCCGTCTGCCGTTCCACAAGGAGGAAAACAGAAGGAAAACTTCACTAATGACGTCATTATTTTCGATCACACAGCGACCACAGAGCATTATTTCTCTCTATCTCTTGACATTGAAAAAAGGCGCAATTTTCAAATTAATCAATGCCATTTGTGTATTTCGTCGTTTATGACTTCAAGGTCCTGAGGTGTGATGTGTTTGTGCTTTAGTTTAATGTAGACGATCGCCAGCTCAACAAGAAGTAAAACCATCAGGATTTTTTTATTTTTTTAATGTAGGAGTTCAACAGACAGGCAGACGGCCCACTTGATGGAAAGCGGTTACCATCGCCTATGGACATTTGCAACACCAAAGGTGCTACAAATGCGCTGCTGCTCTCTTAAAGGAGACTGGAACCTGGTCACTAATGCCGAAACACAACTCGAGGTTGCTATGACGGCATACTCTAGACCAGGGGTGGTAGCCATCCAGTCGGGTAAATGCCCTACCACCTGACTGTGGGTTGTTTAGTTGCCTCTTACGACAGGCCGCCCGGCCGCAGGAAATTGTATTCTTTCTCCGTGCCGAAATCAGATTATTGTTTACTCGTAGGGGTCCTTCAATTTCTGTATCCGAGGCCTTATTGTTGCCTCCCGACGAATTTTGTGTGATGAACACGTTGTCCTCATTTTTGGAATAATTCTTTTCCATCTTTTATAATCATGCAGTCACTAGTCAGCCAACTTTGAATATAATAACGCTCCATTATGTTCGTAAGTTGTAGACTCGAACTCGAGGCATACAGGCCTTGCTGTTTTCGCTCGTTATTCGATACTATGCGACGACGCGGCGCCTGCGCATGGCAGGGTCGCCATGAAGTGTTGGGTTATTAAATAAAAGATGTCCACTCTGCGCAACGGTTGGTTTAATACTAAAGCACAAACACATCACACCTCAGTGCCATTATCCGCTAGAGTTAATGATTGTAGTCGTTGTGAGTCCCTTCTGGAACGTAGCCATGGTGATTCATTGCCAAGGTGACAACGGTACTAAATAAACAATTAATCTCATAAATTATCTTTTGCCTTTGTTCACGCAAATTCCACAAAAGTGGCATGCTGGCCACAAAAATTCCCATTACGGCCGATTTCTCCTTAGTTTTAGGCGGCGTAGACACGCGACCCCACTCAACAGTCAACATCAACTAGACTCGGCACACGCCACCAGCCATTGATGTAGCAATAAAAGAAGTAGATGAGTTATATGCGTTAAAATGTGGCACCGCGAAATGTAGCTAATTAGTTACATTTGGCCTCAGTCTCGTTTGAACGTTCACGAGGAGCGGTGATAGCGAGGAAATAATAATAGTGCCGTCCTGTGACATCCGACGCTATGGCAACTACACCGGTGAGAATTCTAAAAGCCGGTGGATTACTTTCCATGCGTAAGTTTATATATTTAATTGCTTTTTTGATTACATTTTATAAAATATCTTATTAAAACTCTTGTTGTCCCAGCGGCCAAGTGCGACCAAAGAGTATAAATAAAGTACAGAAAGTCCAATAGTTGGTTTGAGCATAATTAAGTGTTGACTTTTTTTCTTTTATTATTGATTAGTCGTCAAACGTCAATAAAAATCAAATAAAATACCGCGCTTAACCTGTTATAATGTAGTTTTATTAAATAAAAAGTAAATAACAATTCTACAACATTTTCTGTATTATATTATAACATATACATACTATATTTACATAACTGGTTCTCTTTTTTCAGAAATCTGCGCAAGTTTTATTCAGGCGTGCATCATTAGTCAGCGTAAACCGTCTTGATCGAGAAAATGTATCGTATTTAGTCTGTTTTACACACACCTAAAAAGCTTTCATTAAAAAAACTATTCGAATCGTAAATTTACCCTTAAAAATAAAAATAGAAATCTTCATAAACAAAATAAAAGTATAAAGAAAAATTGCAAAAATGAAAATTATTCTAAAACACTTGAAAGAAAAAGAATATATATATATCTCGAACAAATTAATGAGTTAGATCTAAAATCAGAAGTCATGACTTTATTTAACATATTAATTTATAAGAAGCAAATTAATAAGAATGTTAAAACTGTACTCACCCGCACTGCGAAAATTCGCTATTACAGTGTATCAGTGTATTTATCACATTTATTATTTTTATTTATTTTATCATAATTTTTTTATGCTAAATGTTCAAATGTGTTAACTTTGTCATTGTTAAATTCATAATAATTTAAATTATGTATATTAGATGTCTGTTTTATTTAATGTTAATAACATATCCTAAATGATCCCTTACCTATGTAATTAATTATTAATTTATAACGAACTATAACAGATCTTAATCTAAAATTTATGGAAACAAAAAATTAAATTAAAATATAAACCATCGAAAATAGTAATAGTTTAGTTATAGTAAGTATCTATGTTTTATAAAACTTCATTGAGTAACACTCACATTTATATTAAGTATAAAGTATAATTTTACTACGCATGTCTCTTCTGTGATTCTGTGGCAGTGAACGAAATATACGATACGGAGCGATGTAACATATGCCTATCTTGCTTTCGCTTTAGCTTATCGGTATTGCTGTCTTTATTATAAAACATCTTGTTGTTTCTAATGACTTTAAAAGTACCTTTTACGACACGTTAACATGTGTGAGTAAATGTGGCCAATATTTATACTCGGTTTGTTAAGACATAACGTATCTACTTTTATTTATTGTTACATCAATGCCACCAGCCAAATCGCGCTTTAATCTAATGTATGTACCATTGAGAGAGACTATTTCTAAACTGTAATTGAATAATATACAAAATAATTAAATATTGTGCTCACAACAACTGTGCTTATGGTTTATATTGTTACGAGTTGCAGGACTCGAATTAAAAAGTAACAAATAAATATCGTGCCCACAACAACTGTGCTTATGGTTTATATTGTTACGAGTTGCAGGACTCGAATTAAAATGCCGTTGAAATTTGTTACGGCTGCACCCAGCAACACCGGGTAGTGCGGGGCGGTAGCCGCGGCGGGGGCGACGCGGCGCCTCGGCCGGTGTCACACAACACACGCTTACGATCCTCTAACATCAACGCGCGCGCACCACATTTAAATTTATTGTAATAATAACCTAGCAATAAAACCATATCAATATAAAAAACGTTCATCATTCTTCCAATCATCAAGTACAGTCCACAAAACAAACCGGAGTCTCAAAGACTCAGGCCTTTACAAAATTATTATACAGTTTATTAGAACTATACAAACACGTATAACACAGGTACAAATATAACTGAAGACAACTAATACAAACGTAATGCACGATTCAATAACCCGTGCAAAGTCCGTCACTAAATAGATTACCGAATGTACACAAGTCTTGCTCCGCTTGTGGTTATCGCTCGACTGCCTCGTCCATTAATCGAGGCATTGCTTTATACTGCACAGATGCAATATGTCTGCACGGCCGCGTGATCGAATTTCCTAGATTCACACCTGGCTAATGACTACCATAAAATATTACAATACACAATGGGCTGTTTTTATAATCACAAAATTAAACACAAAGTAAACAAAAGAAGTCCAAATGCCGAAAAGGTAATAAAATGTGTTTCTCCAGGGCTGCAGGTGTGAATTTGCCTTTGTCGGCACCTCGGTCGTAACAATATATATTACCCGTACAGTCTTTTAATTTTATTAGCCATGTTGTCAAAGTGCCCAATCTCACACCACTCTATGGCTTCCGTTGTTGAGAAAATGGGTATACGAAAGCATAAAATAGGTTTTAATTTTTACTACTGTTTTTCTCATAGAAGTATTTTGACATAATTCAGGATCCCCATTTCCCATTATTTTATTTTATTAAATAAAAACAATCAAAACAAAACACTATTTACAAAATCATTATAGTATCATATATATATATATATATATGTGTGTGTGTGTGTGTGTGTGTGTGTGTGTGTGTGTGTGTGTGTGTGTGTGTGTGTGTGTGTGTGTGTGTGTGTGTGTGTGTGTGTGTGTGTGCCTATTGCCTTTTTCCTGCACCACCTACATCGCCTAGAGATCGCTATGAGCGGTAAGGCCGTAGGCGGCCTTCCGGCGGCGTATTTCCTAGAAAATATTGTAAATATGGTTTGTGTTAGTAGTTGTATATTTTGATGTGCAATAGAATGTTACCTCCCTCTCTCTCTTTATGCTTAGTGTAATGATTATTGTATTAAATATATTATCATTGTTTATGTATGTATGTATGTGCATGGATTTCCCATATTAAGTTGGCTACCATTACACCGTTCTATAACACAACCAGCACCGTTGAGTTGTGGAACGACTGCCCATTAAGTTAATACAGATGTTAATTCATTTTAAAAGTGATAACTTCTTATGGGAGGGTAAACTGCTTCGTTACGTAAAGCGTTACGGCGCCAGTCTGTCTGGATTCCCTTTCTCTCACTCTAACCCGCAGCGCTAGCCGTATTTCGGTAATTAGATTAAATAATTGTACTAATAATGTACAAACACAAAATTATAATTTACATATTCAAGAATTGTAACTAAAAATGAAATATATTTTATAATCAATAATAAATTTTATTAATAAATAATCTTTCCTTACATTATCATATTAATATATAGTTATATACAATTTAAGTAATAAGCTTTTCTCAAGTTAAACAATTTCAATATTAAATAGTTCAAGTTAGATTACTTTATGACTTCTGTCGGTAGTCCCGAGACGCACACGTTTTTAAAAAAACTGTCAATGCGTGTTTGAGATAGCGAACTCCATTTAGGTAGCACTTTAACGTAAAGAGTTATGCTGAATTATGGCCGGTTCCTATATTTTACCGGCCGTTCATTTCCCTTACTATCGATCAAAATGTTACAAGTAATGTCATAATTCATCCGATGGTAAGGCAAGTGAATGAATAAGATGACGGCCATTAGACAACGCCGCGTGTCATACATACACACAGAATGTCAAATACGCCTGCTAAATATTCTCGTCATGAATTCGATATCTGTTTAGTAATTGCACGCTACGTTGTGGTGGTGGGGTGACAGAAGAGTGTAATGGGTATATTTTATACTTGCTGTTGCTCTTGGCTTTACCCGCATAAATCAAAAATAGTGTTACGTGCGAGCGGGGTACGCTCTTAAGATTGGAAGAAAACACCAATTTTTAATTTAAACGCTTTTATTGACTTACACAGCCGCACGTAAAACCTCTCTCCCGGGTTGCCCCTATACACACGACTAACGATGCACAGTCTCGACGATTAGTTGTCGCACACACAATACTGTCGCCGATATTGCGTAGACCAGTGCTCACCTCCGATATTACCACGTGTACCGCTTCTGGTTCTTCTCTCGAACTACGCTACACTCCTCTTTCATTTAACGACCACTAAACTTGTTAGTGTCTTCTATTAAACTCTTCTTCCAACTCTTTCGTATCGCACTTGTCACTTGACTGTCTTGAACTGAGCTCAACTCTAAACTCCTTATATACCCGGGAGAAATTTCTGGAAGCCCTAATTTCGTTATTCTTTTATTTACTAACTGTCCCTTTCTAAACGTCTATCTATCTCTGTCTTTTCCTTCCCGAACCTTCTGTTCGGGAACTTTCGTTTTTACATCTATCCCTTTCTAACATCTATCTATCTCTGTCTTTCGTTCATCGTCTATCCCTTTCTAAAATATGTCCGTCCTTGTCTTTCCCTTCCAGAATTTTCTGTCTTTTTCTAAAAGTTCTTAAATTAACTAGATGGTTCCACAATTATTCGCCACAATAGTCACTGTTTCATTAAATTTCATCCCTTTAGGAGTTGAATTTCCATAAAAGCGAACACACGTGTACATTATCTAGCTATAAGTATATAAAATTTGTGATTCTTACTTTGAAAATGAGGGATTTTCATAAAAACTTTCATTCTCTTTCTCACCCTCTTAGGTCGCGTTCCCACTTTGTCGTGATGAAAGATAATCGTGTACTTTTAAGTGTCGTGGCTTTAAATGGAGGTATTCACATATAGAACGACACGATTTACTGTCGTCTACGACACTTTTTGCAGTGACGACAGACTGTCATGACAGTGGGAATGGCTAGCAAGACAGTCGTAAAACGATAAAAAATCATTACGACTAAATCGTGAATCAATGATCATGAATCATGAAAAATCTATCGTAGCCACGATATATTCTTTTCAAAAAGTAATACATAATTAAAATTTCGTCTTCGTCCATTGAACTCATATCAGGAGCATAAATGCACTACTCATCTCCAAGAGATCGTAGAGCCGACTGTAGATTTGTAGTTTGCTAATGATGTGTAAACGACAAAGCGACTGCCGTGAAACGATCAAATGTTGTCGCGATCCAATGGTAGCAGCTAGATACGATAGTCGCTAAACGATAAAAAAATTTGGCGACAAACAATCGTTACAATGTGAACAGCTAGAGACGACAGTCATCCAACGATAAATTAATCGTTACGACATAGTGGGAACGCGCCCTAACGGGTTGAATTAAAAAGAAATCCTTAGTCCGCCGCACCTACAGTATGAAAATAATTCGCATGAAAATGTTCACAATCCTACCCCCCCAACTTCGGACTGTCCGTTGATATGTCATCCAGTCAATGACGCCAAGCAATTATATATTTCAACATTATCAATTGGTCAAAGAATATTTTTCGCATACGATTACGTTCATAACAGTTTAATGGGCGGACTCCTTTGAACCTAAATAGGTCTGTTAATTAATAGGTACATCGCGATAACTCTCTTGAGGGTAGAAAGTAATTATGCGCACGTGTTATTTAATTGAATATGAACTGCGATGGGATAAACTTGTATATCATTACTCTATGACCCTTACAGTTCTAGTTGTTTAGTGATTAAGCTATCTATATTTCATGTCAAATATGTGACTTCGAATCCTATATTTTCTGTGGGAGTTAAAATAAGTTGTGTGGTGCGTAGGGATCCTCCAGCATCTGGGGAGCGGAGGATCAAACCCCTGTTGACGACAAAGTTATTTTGCCTCTCCTGTGGCATTTTCAAGCACTGATGCGCAGGATTAGTGTGGGTGTCTACGTTTTTTTAAAATATATATATATATATATATAAGGGCCCTTCAGACTCCTCTTCACCCCTAACATAGCCAGGGCCTTTATACAAGTATTTTAATATAAGGTGTTCTTCTTTTTTCAAGTCAGAACTTTATATAATATATCATACATATTACCCACACATAAACATTATCATATATAATATTTTTTACATATATGACTATTTTTTACATATGGTATCATTAGATTTTTGAAAAATCAGTTATCCCTGTCAGCAATTGAATTGGCTGATTTGGAAAAAATAATACACATCCTGTATTATTATGCCAAATCATAGTGTAGGTTGTAAAGATCAAACTCTGAAGGATTTTCAAACGGCAAACAAAGGGAAACACAGAGCTTCGACACTTAGAGGTAAAAATTGATAAAATAGACAAACAGACTTGCCAATGATCTTGAAAATCCTTATTCATTATGAGGATGGATGGAACCCTGAAAAATATCCAAATGTACTGCAATATATTTCACGACACTCCCAATCCCGAGACATCGCATACATCAGTCTATATTCTCTATACATTAAGTTTCATCAAGAGCTGACACTGACAAATCGAGTGTCTGTATATTGTCAAGAGACCAGCGTCCGCTGACCTTTCCCTCCTCCCGCAGTTTGATTGAGTGAAGATGATTTTGAGGAAAGTAGAGATGGAAGTACAGATCAGGTTATGTTGGTTTGTTTTTGTGAATATCCTCGGCAGTTATTTATAGAAATGGATCTTATGACGTATGCAATTTCGGAAATGTATATATATTGTTCAGTATTATTTTTTTATTTTAATATAACCGGACCAGTCTTGTTGTAGGCCAGGACTTTTCTTTTAAGTTTTGCCTTCTTCCAATCAGTTAGGTTCAGCACAATACACATTTTAAAAACTATAAAACTCATCTGCATACAACAAGGTTTTATAGCAAATTCTTTACAGTACAAGCATTTCGCCTTTGGATGCGCTGCCTGTTAATATTGTTCCGACCTAGACGCCGACAAAAACATGCATACCTGTAAAAACAAATTTCATTACCTTTCGGCATTTGGACTTCTTTTGTTTACTTATTTATTGGCATGCGTTTACTAATTATTCTAGAGAACAGTCTATTGTTGTATTGTAATCTTTCGTGGCAGTCATAAGCCAGGTGTATCGGAAAAAGCGACTTAGATCCGGGACATTGCATCTGTGCAGTATAAAGCAACGCCCTGATTGAGGCAGTCGAGCGATAACCACGAGCGAAACAAGACGTGTGTACTAAAATCGGGAATCTTTTAGTGACGGAATTTACGCGTTTTATGGAATTACGAATTTCTGCATTACGTTTGGACTTGTTGTGTTCGGTTATATTTGTAACTGTATTCTAATAAACTCTATAATAATTCCAAGGGCATTTTTATAGATTTATTTATTATTTTAATTTATTTTATTAACAGTATTCTTCTTCCATGATTACACAATAATTCAATAAATATATTTGTTTATTTAAATGAAGATAATTAATGAAATTCTCAAAACCATGACACAAAAGAGACTTGAGCCATTTTGGCTTAAACTTCGTAATTTATTTTCTACCAAGTTTATAATTTGTTCCGAAACAATAAACTTTTAAATGGATATTAATTAGAGGCTATTATACAAATTATATTTAAGAAACTCCATCCTTAATATCAAACAACGAATGTTAGGAATGACTATACAGTGTTTTTAGAAAGTGACATCGAAAGAAGAGTAATTGCAGGTAACAATGTGAATGAAACGCTGAACTCTTTCATGAAAGCCAAAAAGTGCCTGTACAGGCACGCTGGCTGTTAATTAAGGGGTGTTGGTGCCACCACTTACAGTTAAAATTAAATCTTTGAGAAGTATATATACTTCTCAAAGCTCTATTTTTTAAAGCTTAATCTATACATATAATAAAACTGTAGAGGTCGAATTTCTGTACAATGTAAAAAAAATGCTAAAAACCGAGTCAGGGGGATGTAAGAAGTGAAATAGAACTAATTTAGATTTTTTTCAAATTTTTTGTTTGTCTGTTTGTCTGTCTGTTTGTACCGGCTAATCTCCGAAATGACTGTATCGATTTAAATAAAATTTTATATGGTGGTAGCTTATATCCCTGGTCAACATATAGGATACTTTTGATCCCGAAAAATTAAAGAGTTCCCGTGGGATGAAAATAGAATTACAAAACAAATGTATGACGGTATTGGGAATAGTAGAGTTGGTACCGGTAGACCACGACGTACAGACCATGCTCAAATAACAGAAGTGTTAAAACGAGGTCAGCTAAAAAGCATGTATCTATAAATAGCATGTAGTAAGTATGTATAAATCCTGGAAAAAATAAAAATGACACTTGCACAATTAATTTCTCAATTGAAAACTTTATCAATTACCTTTAAATTATAGTTAATTACCGATAATTTCGTAAAAGGTACTGCCATACCGGTATAATTTTTTACCGTTACTTAGGTAACATTTATGATTTTAACGTTATAAGCCCAAAAAAACATTTCGTACTATATAATTTTACTATAACGAGGGCTTCATAACAAAAGTACAGCCAAAAGTGAAATTTTACACAAGGTACAAAATTGTGAATAAAACAAATGTAGTTGATTGTGTTAGGCTGATATTTGGAATACCCGTCTATTTAGGTACACTTGCATAGTAGGTAAGACTGTCTAAATTGTAACATGCATAGATTTAAGTAGACCAAACAAATGGCATTTTTGCGTATATGCCTATTTGTTATGAAGCCATCGATAAATATATAGGCAGTACAATTGGCTACAATATAGAACCATGTACCGGCCAGCGGTTTCTCAGTTGACCGGGATCTCTATCTTCGAATGAAAGATTAGTTTTCCATGAAATGTGTGATACAACAATGTCTTCTCTTGTTTTGGAAGGCATTCTTCGATAAAATTTGCGCACCGCAAAGGAGTGGAATACACTGCCGGGGTGTTTTTCCCGAAACCTACAACCTGGGTGTCTTCAAGTCTCGTGTGAATACCTTCTAGGTAAGCGTGCTCGATCTTAGACCATATCTCCGCTCAAATCGTGCGAGATAACGGTCAAACGCGAACCTATACGTGATATATATATATATATATATATATAAATATATATGTATAATATTTTTTGTAAATATACAAAGTATAAATACATAAAGTATTCTATAATATACAATAAGAAGATATAAGATTAATACTACTATTCTACATAGTATCTATGTTGATACAAGAAGTTGGTTATAAAATAGACCAGTACAAGGGATATTAGAGGAATCTTATAAGTATTGAAACGTACAGATATTTCTATTAATCATATCAGACCTAGTCAAGATTAACTATAAACTAATTGTAGTTGTTGTCAAGACTCTTAAATTATGTTTACCTTAAGGTTTTCCATTTTTATTGGAAGATTCATAAAATAGGTGGCGCGCTAGTGCCACCCCCGATCTGGCGAATCCCACACTCACACGGGCGAACATCCCCTCAGGCTTCTGTGCCTGTCGCGACTTAGTCCTCAAACGGATATCCCCTGGCTAAAAAAACCATTGCTTAAGCTTGTCTCTTTGCCTGTGTAAATAATTCACGTACTAATTTTATATATTTAAATTGTTTTTCTTCTTTTATCTATTTATCGAAAAACACTTCCGGGGTCTTACTTCGGTTTAACTTTAAAAAGGTTTTCTTTGTTGGAAACTTTTTACGTTTACTTACATCTCTTTAGAAGTTCTTTAACCCGTTCTTCGCGAATTGTTTCCACTTTTAGAAATCCCTCTTTATTACAACATTGTGGTAGTTTGGGTGTATTTTTTTCTAGAGTTTCAAGTAAATTGATTCACTCTAGTAATTGGTATTGTTACGAGTTAAGCAGGACTCGAATAAAAGTTCCGTTGGAATTACTATAGAATTTATTAGAACTATACAAACACGTATATAGGTACAAATATAACTAGACACTACAAGTGCAAACTGCACGATTCAATAACACGCACAAAGTCCGTCACTATATCGCTCATTGGATCTACGTCTTGCTCGTATCGTAATTCTCGCTTGACTGCCACACCCTTATTGTATAATACAACAATCGACTGCGTGTACTGAGTTTTTCCAAGAAAACGTAATTTGCACACCTGGTTAATTATTCCTGCGAACGGCCAACAAAGTCGAAAACAATAACAATAGGCTATTGTCTAATTGCAAATTTTAAACACAAAGTAAACAAAAGAATTAAAAATTCGGGAAGGGTAATAAACCAGGTGCGCATTTCTTTGTCGGTATGTAACAGTATGTTTGTATCGTTTGTTCTTAAGCGATAAATATTTTAAGCAGGGCTTGGAAATTGGATATCAGTAGAACCATAGGAGCCTTTCGGTTTTGCTTTAACTTTAACCTCATTTAAACTGTACTCAGAAACACAAAAGTCGTGGTAGCGTAATGGCTAGCGCACGCGTCCCAAACTCAAAGGGCGCGGGTTCGATTCTGGCCGAAACGATTGCACCACTTGGGTAGTTTTCTGACCTAATGTGCATATTGTTACAACAACTACGTGCTAACAACAGTGAAGAAAATCATCGTGATGCACATTGAGGTAACAGATATGCCAAACCCGTCAAGCCGCCTTGGACAAGCGTGGTGGTTGTACCGTTCCCCTATAATGGGAGGCCTGAGCCCAGCAGTGGGACATTTATGGGCTGTTATTGTTACAGTAACAAAAACTAGAGTATGCCATCATAGCAACCTTGACTTATGTTCCGGCATGAGTAGCCAGGTTCCAGCTCCCATTCTAGACCAGCAGGACATTGGCAACACCTGTGGTGGTGCAAATGTCCATAGACGACGATAACCGCCTTCCATCAGGTGTCTAATTCTGCTATTTCAATATCTTGACGTTGTGAAGATATTCCATTGCGATTGTATCAAAATTCGTATTCTGTTAAATCCACAATATCTTCTCGATATCACGGCAAAATAATAGTAGAAACAATTGGTATTACAAAGATGGCGTTAGCGGCAATGAATATTGAAAAACTACTAAAATTTTAAACATGGATTTCGCTCATAAGCGAAAGACGAACGAGCGAGCGAAGAAAGCGCTTAAAAGACTAGTAGAAACTCACTGCCACTCAACAGACAAGCTAAATCCATATTGTCTTTTAAACTGATGATGTGCAGAAACGGAGAAAGAATACAATTTCCTGCGGCCGGGCGGCCTGTCGTAAGAGGCGCAAAACAACCCACAACCAGGTGGTAGGGTATGTGCCCCACTAGATGGCTACCACCCCTGGTCTAGAGTATGCCGCCGTAACAATCTTGAGTCGAGTTTCGGCATTAATGACCAGGTTCCAGTCTCCCTTAAAAGAGCAGCAGCGCATTTGTAACATCTTTAGTGCAGCAAATCTTCATAGGCGATGATAACCGCTTTCCATCAAGTGGGCCGTCTGCCTGTCTGCTGTACTCGAGCAATACAAATACTTGAACCTTGCAATGCCATATTTATAGAAGCAGAAAAAAGAAGACTATGCTCAATATGAGATATTTCCTCAAAGAAACATTCGTTTGGGAGCAAAGTTAGAAGTGAGGGTCGCAAGTGGTCATTTACATTTTAATGGACGCTGCTTTGATATTGTATTTTAACTATTCACACAGCTCAGCTGGGTACATGGCATGGTAAAGTAAAGAACAGTAAGGTAACCTGTAGACTTTTTAACCGACTTTAAAAACAGGAGGAGGTGCTCAATTCGTCGTGTTAATATCTTTTTATGTATTTCAGCTTCAGAATATAAATCTCATTGTTATTGAATACCATATGTGTAACATAAAAGAGAAATAGAAATTCTAGCAAAAAAGAAACCAACTTCAAGAGTAACTTGGAAGCAAAAATATATATTATCTACAACATCTTGAAATCGCTAGCAAGTAAAACATAAATAAAACAAGAACAAACTTGTAAAATATAGTAATTTTGTTTTACGCCGCAACGTCTTCCAAAGGGTTAAGAACTATTTTTTTCTTTTTAATTACTTTTTAGAACATTTTGAAGTGAAACTTCTATATAGAGGGGGTCTTATCGATTTTTGGCTCACGAAAAGATGTCCCAGTCACGTGGTCACCGTTACTAATACTTACATTTTTAAACTCGTGATATCTTTCGAATGGAATGTCCGAATTGAATAATTCAATAAGTTATATAAAGGTATTGAAGCAGTCTTGAATATGAAGTAATGTATTTTGATAAGGATTAATACCAAGATACAAATAAAGAGCCTTTTCTAGCGGCGGCATTTTAATTAAAATTTAAAATAAAAGAACACTTATTGTGGCATAACTATAATAGTTAGACATATGCTGTCGCGACACTTTTTGTAAATAATGATGTGTTCTGCAAAGTCGTAGTACATTATTTCATTCTATCATCAATAGTTTTCGCAGTGCTCGCGATTTTAGGTATTTTTTACACCTTGGGTTACGTTATTGGAGTTTTAGTAAAGATCCCAAATTTTTTTGTAAACATAATATAGCCTATGTCACCCGGGGATTGTGTAGCTTGCCAACAGTGAAAGAATTTTTCAAGTCGGTTAAGTAGTTTTGGAGCCTCTTCAATGCAAACAAAGAATTTAATCTTTTCTCTTTATATTATTAGTATATATATTCATATATATTTATTATAAAATTAATTAGATATTTGCATATTATAAAAAGCGCAAGATTTTGCGCTGGAAGTTGTTTAATAAAATTGGGAGCTGGATTGCCCTAAAAAGCGCTATATCTAGCTCCTAAAGCGCTAAATTGGCAGCTCTGGTGAGCCGAGCGCCGGGGAGGTCTCTTAAACGAGAAAGCTAGCGAGAGAGCGAGCGAGGATATACCGCGTCCTCAGACTACCTCATCCCTCTAATACCTAAAATTGCGTTCTGCGCATCGGAAAGTGCGATGTTCCGAGCCGCTATTAATGGAGGCAAACTTAAGTTAACATCGAACTATAGCTCTGCTCTCCACGTGACAAGGCATCACTGCCTCTATTTGTGGTATGTGTAAAAAAAAAATAAAAAAATATAAATAAATAAATAGAGTTTGTTGAGGAAACAAAAATAACAACAAGAAAACTTTGCCAACTGTTCAGTTTTTCGAAAGTCATAACAAAAGTGAACGACAACGAACGACAAAAGTGTTGACGTAAAAAATGGTCGGTGCGTGGGTAGCGTATTACATACACCATTAAAATGTACTTAACCTAACCAAATCATAATTTGCAGTAAACCTGCGAAAAATCGAAATGTGTGCTGGGACACATATTAGAAGTGAAACTTCAACGGACAAGTGGAAAAACGAATCGCAACGGATAAGTGGAAAAACGAATAGCAACGGATAAGTGGCAAAACGAATCGCAACGGACAAGTGGAAAAAAGAATGGCAACGGATAAGTGGAAAAACGAATCGCAACGGACAAGTGGAAAAACGAATCGCAACGTACAAGTGGAAAACGAATCACAACGGACAAGTGGAAAATCTTCAACTGACAAGTGAAGTGTATCTGTTGCCATTCGTTTTTCCACGTTTTCACCATTACGTGATTGTACGTTGGTAAACACAAAAAATATTTTGTTTCAACCACTTATTTTTTATTGTTATATTTTGCCGCCTCCTAAACAGTGCCGCCCAGGGCGGATCGCCCCTGCCGCCCCAACTACGCTTCGCCACTCGAAGCAATACTATATTTTATTACAGTTTTCACATATTTAGCGGATTCAATACATAGGCAAATGTCAGCTGCTAGGTTTTGCATATGCACAGCTGAACTGTATAATACGACAATCATGTAAAGTAAATCCGTATTTGATCTACTGAAATCTCTAATGTACTACCTTGGTACCAAAATTTTCGAACAATACATTTTTACGCTATACGCGACTTCCCTTCACAGCGATTGTTTTAAGCATAAAAGTTTGTTTGTATGTACATTAAAACAACCCAAACAATGACGAATAAACATAATAAACTATGTACGGCTTCCTCGGGGTCAAAAAATATCAATGTCAAAATACAATAAAGCATACATAAATATTAAAGACTAGACCTTCTGCCTGACATAGGCTGGTTATTCAAAACACATCTCCTCTCTCCTCTCTGCTTTGGTGGAAACCGGGCCTAAAGTTCCTTGCCCACTACACCGCATCATACCATGACCGTACTACAAACGTATCCTGCAAAAAAATATTATTTCCATTTCTTATATTCGGTAAAGTATTCTTGGAGTTGACTGATCACAGGAATGAATACTTTTCGTACTACGAAAGTATTTTCCCTGCTGTCAAAATTTTTAAAAACTATGCGAATTGCGTTGTGTGTGTGTTATAGTAGCTAAGTAACTAACGCACCTGGGTTTCGCTTTCTATGATATGAATTTGAATTCTGACCCTAGATATTATGATCTAATGTACCTATTCTACGACTACCACGTGCTGATGGTGAATAAAAATGTCGTAAAGAAACTTAAACATTAAGATAACCGATGTGTAAAATCCATCAATCTGTCTTGAGCAAGAGTAGCAGGTAATCTATGCATTACCCTAAAATGGAGAAAACAGAATCCCAGCCTTGGGATTATTAGGTGCTGATGTTATATTTTAATCCATTATAAAACATGCACACATTAACTGAAACAATTACGTGACGGCTTTGTATAATTTCAGACCCCAAAACTTATTTTCTCTTTATGAAACCACTTTAAACAAATTACGTGATAAATTGAGGGTAGTTCGCCCGCCGCTGGTAGCACTAACGAGCGCGTACGCGTGTAAGTGTGTAATTTAAATCAATAAAGCGGGCATTTCGCCCAGGAGATATAGTCTTGCAAATTACCAAGCGAGGATGCAGCTAAAAAATTTGTAGGGTAGCCACGATATTTCCCTATTTTTAGGTCAGAATTATTTTGTACGCTTACCAGGTCAAAATATATTAATCTATACTACGTGTATGGAGGGTAGAAATAAGGAGAACCGTCTTGTACGAAGGACAGGTTGAAAGATTTTCCACTTCTAAACAGCAAGTTTATTATTCGAAGACTCACCGAAATAGCGCCAGCGTAACAAATAAAAATGATATATATTTAGCAGCAGTCACAAACAGCGTGAAGTGTGCCGAGTTGAAAATTTTTAACATCTTTGACAACTTACTTAAATTTTTTATTAATTTGTTTAATATTATTTTCTATTTTACAAATAACTGGGAGCTTGATTAATTATACATAATTAATAATTATGTACTGTTTTGCATATAACTATATAATGTTTATTATATTTAAATAGTTGTATTATATATATGTTGGTACGAGTTTATCAGGACTCGAATTAAAATGCCGTTGTAATTATTATATCATTTTTTAAAACTATACAAACACGTATAACACAGGTACAAATATAACCCAACACAACAAATACAAACGTAATGCAGAAAGTTATAATTCAATAAAACGCGCAAAGTCCGTCATTATTAGATTCCCATCACTCCCGTACCGTAGTCGTAGCTCAACTGCCTCCTCTCTCCATCAGGCCGTCGTTATATGCTCCACAAATGCAAACGTGTCCGTCCGGCAACGTCGCCACAGTTTCCTAGAATTAGCTTGTAACACCTGGCTAATTATGCTAATGAGCGAGTACAATAGGACAATAGGCTGTTTTTCTCCACTAGAAACGTATGCCAATAAATAAGTGAACCAAAGCAGACGATCATAAAAGGATTACAATTAGTCCAAATGCCGACAGGTAATAAAATGTGCTTTTACAGATCTGTACGTGGAATTTGTCTTTGTCGGGGCCTAGGTTGTAACAATATGTAACTTTATAAACGGATACAATAAAATAACACTTTCTATTCTACCAATAGTCCCTCAATACTATAAGTGAAATACTGAGCCTAGATCACCGTCTTCTATGGGTAAGGTGTCCAGAAGGCTGGTTACGTTTCCTCGCTGGATCGCCATACTGATCCGTAGCCTGAGGTAGGCACAGCCTTCTGATCATCTGAAGATTCAATGAGCCTCAGGACCCGATGTACAAAATTACTTATATTTACGAACCGAACAGCCTGGTCTGCGACGATGGCAAGAGACACGACGGTATGACTTGAAATCCCTGGACCTTTGGAAGGCCGCTTGTGTGGGACGTTACCTGTGTCGATACACTGGCGCCTTCTCATCTCCAGGAGTCCAAATTGGGGCTGGTCTCACTGCCACTTCTGCCGAAAATCTCAAACGGCTCAAATATGCAAACCCGTGGCCCGTGATCCGTGGCCCGTGGGGGCCAAGTGCCCACAAATTATTGAAAAATATTAAAAAACGTCTGGTCGATGCAACAAGAGACCGGAAGGCTGGAGTTTACCTCGCTCAAAGGATTAGCCTCTGTATCCAGCGAGGTAATGATGCCAGCCTTCTAGGTACGATGCCCAGCAACAGTGGTCTGGTGGGGCTGGATGGGCTTTGATATAGGTCTTTTATTTTTAAGTTAGGTTTATTTATAGGATTGTCATACTGTTTATTACTTAGTTTATTTTCGTATTTAACCTTATTTAAGTTAGTTTAGTTTTTTTGCCCTATCTGTTCATTTACCATATAAAATTAAAAGCAATACTGATTAAGTCCTTTTATATATCGTTTGCATTGTATTGTAGTTATCGCGCTATTTTATTTTTAATTTAAACAATGGCCACCCTAAATTAATTATAGCATATCCGATCATAAAAAGGATTGATGGTGCTTTAAGCGTTTAAAATTAACAACAACAGAGCTCGTACCGCGTTATTTTTAAGTAGAAACGTGTCGTGTATGCCTTTATTATGTGTGGGAGTAAATGTGAGACGTTCTTTGAATTATTTTGCCCATTTTACCTAATCAGTACAAATATAATCTTTTCTCAAAAGCTGTAATGAATAGAAAATTGTACGAAAACAAGTTGAATGGAAACTCTGTTAATTAAACCTTAGACATGACTAGTGAATAGGTCGAATTAAACTCTGAATACCATCTCATTATGTATGCTTGTATAGTAGTTTGTTACCCAAGAGATGAAAGTGACCTATTTAGGCACGAGATGGTTTCGCGCACAAGCGTAGCAAGGGCCCTAATAGTTCGAATGCACCCGAGGATAACACTCTGCTTTTCATTTCGAGTATGAAGAAATTAATTAAAAACCTGATTAATGAAACAAACAACTACTTCTATAATAAAATCAGGCATTAAATCGATGTCTAAATCTGATCCACTTTATAAAAATATCCGTCAAGTAAATTTCTTTGTCTGTGGCATTCTACCATCCAGTATTTTTTTATCATTGATATTGTTACGAGTTACGGGACTCGAATTAAACAAACACATATAACACAGGTACAAATATAACTGGACACAACCAGTACTAACGTAATACACAATTCAATAACACGCGTAAAGTCCGTTACTATATAGCTTATCGAATGTACACGCATCTTGCTCGTATCGTAATCGTCGCTTGACTGCCTCACCTCTCAGTTAGGGCACTGTTTTATACTGCACCAATACAATGTCTCGACACAATACTCGACCGCATAGCTATTATTTCTAAGAATCACATCTGGCTATTGAGCATCTTAAACTTTACAATACACAATGACCTGTTTTTCTAATTACAAATTTTAAACACAGAGTAAACAAAAGAAGTCCAAATGCGGAAAGGTATTAAACTGCAGATGTGAATTGGTCTTTTGTCGGCATTCGGTCATAACAATATTAAATAAATATAGCTCAAATTGATGTGAATTAAATAATAAATTACTGAAAAATAATTTACAAGTATAAAATGAGGTTACAAAATTGTTGATATTTTGTATTATTATCAGTACATACATACATAACTTCACGCCAGGTCCCTTGCGGGGTAGGCACGGACAACAGAGGGCTATAAAAATGTTGGGTCATGAGTCGCACGTATCATAGATGGTCCGCATGGTTTTTAAATAAAATTCACAGCAGGGAAATTTATTTTCCAGGGAAGAGAAATACTGTTTCCATCACAATCAAATCGGGCAACTCCAAGCGTACTTACAGAATATGAGAATTAAAAATATCTTTGTATATCTTTTTTATACTCCAAGTGAGCCAACAAAAAAAAGCACATCTGACGAAAAGTAGGTATGTTTGCCTATGAACCTATGGGACCTGCACACGTCTAGTCATCGCAATGGACAACGAACTACTGGCTAGCGCAACGCGGGAGCGCACACATTAATAGTCGCTCTATCTCGCTCGCACATCATCCGTCCCGCGTACACATTGTGCTATATATTGTACTAGCAGTACGACTAGTAAATAATTGTACTTAGGTTACTGTTTCCAAAATAAATCAGTTCACATCAGCACTCGACAGTGAATACTACTTACTCTTTGCCATGTGAAGAACCTATCATTTAACCTCTACCTCTCGCTGCTACAAACCATTGCAACACTAGGGCCGATGCCTTAACATGGGATAGAGGGGATGTTATAGGAGAAATGGAATACGGGGATGAGATAGCAGGTGTGGAATGGAAAGAGTGGAATGGGGGAAGTAGGATAGAAAATTGGGCCAATTAAACTCTAACTAACCGTACGAAACATGATTAGCTGAAGGCTAACCATTTCACGCCGATATTCTGTGAGAGCGTGGTATCACGCCGGCCCTAGGAGCTGTAATCAAAATAATTATGCCAGGATGGCTCTTCTATCTCTAAATCTATCACTGATATTCTCCAAATGTCTATGTTTTTTAAGATTCATTATTACAATACATATATATGACTGTATGTAGCAAAATTAAGAAAAAACTCTCAAATGACAATCGAACCCTACGCTCCCTAAGACAATCCGGACGCAACAGGGATTTAACGATGATAACTGAATGAAATAAGCCGTGGTAGTGTAATGGCTAGCGCATGTTTGATCCTGGCCGGAACGCATGCACCACTTACTCAGTTTTCTGATCGAATGTGCATATTATTACAAATACCACGTACAACGGTGAAGGGAAACATCGTGATGCAACCTGCACATCGAGATAACCGATGTGTCAAACCTGCCAAGCCGCCTTAGACAAGCGTGGCGGGTATACTGTC
Source organism: Dendrolimus pini (assembly GCA_949752895.1). Taxonomy (NCBI): domain Eukaryota; kingdom Metazoa; phylum Arthropoda; class Insecta; order Lepidoptera; family Lasiocampidae; genus Dendrolimus; species Dendrolimus pini. The sequence continues at coordinate 8,459,446 of OX457150.1, forward strand.
CGTTCCCCCTGTAATGGGAGGCCCGAGCCCAGCAGTGGGACATTTATGGGCTGATATTATTATACTATTATTAACTGAATGAGTCTGAGATTACTTTAATATGAGTACTTCTGTTCTAACAGTCGTATCCAATATTCCATTTATAAATATGACTAATAAAGAGAATTGATTAATACTAAACTCTTGACTTAAAAGCTTTTAATTCGATACGATAGGTACCAAAATAAATGTTAAACCAGACAGAAGCTTTACTACGGAAACTCGCATCGAATAAACACGATAAAGATGCGAGTACGTTTTCTTCCAATTTTGAAAAGTATTTTAGCCATTTGCTTATATGGTGGAGCCATGCTGGAACCTTACTTTCATTTCAAGACGGCCTTTGTGGTTGAGCGGGCTAAGCCTTTGCCGGCCTAACGCAGAGGCATCTTGGTTAATGTACTTGTCCAATTTAAAAAAATCTGCCCGTAAAACTTCAAGTTGAAATTTTGTTGCGATTCATTTTGTCACTTGTTAGTTGAAGTTTTTCCACTTGTCCGTTGAAGTTTCACTTCTAATATGTGTCCCAGCACACATTTCGATTTTTCGTAGGTTTACTGCACATTATGATTTGGTTAGGTTAGATACATTTTAATGAATGCATTTTTTATTTAAACATATTTTATTTTATCAAACAAAAAACTTAATTCGATCCGGAACCAAAAAAACATCCATAGTCTACTCTAAAATTATACACATACAACGGAACATTAACAGATGCGCATCTTTTGTCATCAATCTTCATTCGGACATCAAATTATGTTAACAGAAAAATATTTCCAAAAAAAATTATTCCTTAATATTTCGTTTGCTCAGTTTTGATGGAGAGGCTCCGAAACTACTGAACCGATTTGAAAAATTCTTTCACTTTTGGCAAGCAATACTCCCGGCGGCACAAGGTATATTATACTTACAAAAAAATTAGGGATCCTTACTAAAACTCCAATAATATATTATAAATTATATTATTAATATAATAATAAAATTATATAATATAATTATAAATAATTGCGTTGATTCCCCTTTTTAACCGACTTCGAAAAAAGGAGGAGGTTCTCAATTCGTCGGGAACTTTTTTTTTTGTTGCTTTTTTTTATGTATGATCGCCGATTACTCCGTCATTTATGATCCGATTTACGTGATTCTTTTCTCCCCTTTCCTTATTTTTTTCGACGCGGAATAGCTTCCAATTGGTCCCCTAAAATGTTTACATAGTTTGGCCCAGTAGTTTTCATTTTATGAACATTTTTCTTGGAAATAATTTTCACTCCGTTCCATATGTACACCGATTACTCTGAGATTTATGATTCGATTTACGTGATTCTTTTTTTGTTCGACGCGGAATAGCTGCCATGTGGTCCCCTAAAAGTGTGACATAGTTTGGCCTAGTAGTTTTCATTTTACGATCATTTTTTTGTTCCCGGTTCTTGGGAACTATATTTTTTAAGAAGCGCGGCACCATTCGTAGGTCCACCCATACATAGATAGACACTAAAAAGTAACAAATAAAATTTAAAAACTTCGTTTAAAAAAACCGACTTCAAAAACTAAAAAACTAAAATGTATAAAATAACTTATTTCTAAAGCTATTATTATTAATATATATTATCTAAAACATCTTGAAGTCGGTGCAAAGTAAAACATAAAAATTACTATATTTTGAAAATTACTAAGCACCGACTTTAAGATGTTTTAGATAATATATATTAATAATAATAGCTTTAGAAATAAGTTATTTTATACATTTTAGTTTTTTAGTTTTCGAATTTAGGCAGTTTAAAATGATTAACTTATTTTTATTTAAAAGCGATTAAAAATAACTCCCTTCGGAATTTTGTCAACTTGGCGTAATATTATATCGTTTTTCACTTGCATTTTTTCCAAATACCAACATTCCACGACGTCGGTCTCCATGGCTACCAACCGTTTAACGTCTAGATCTTCACCTGTCATTCCTCTGAATCCAATTATAATTGGATACGAATATATTCGTTCCAAACAGTGAACCCTATCTTATCAAAGAAAATCTGGCTTTTGTACGAACATTCCTCCCGACAATCTGACACCTCGGTATTCCAATATAAGGCAATACTTTTTCATGCTTCGATAAAGAGTACACACCTCCGAACAAATGTATTTGCCAATATTATTTATCGCTATTTTTTTATATTGTGTGTCGAGTACTGTTTTTACGTTTGAATAAGGATAAACATCATTGTTACATGTTTGCAGGATACGATTTAAAATATCGTCTCGGAAGGTCACAAACTTTATAGAATACACACGTAATTTACAGTTATAACAAACACAACCAAATACAACTAATCCAAGCCGTAAGGTAGAAGATTGAATTAACATAAAACGCGCAGTCTGTCGATATGACATTCCCGTTCGGAATATATACTTAGTAACGACTCGATTGCAGTTGGAACTCAATTAACTCTATCTTAAAGGACCGGCCTTATTATAATAATTATTATTATTTATTAAAGTTTCTGCCTTAACTTTAAATACAATGGTGGTGGTTGTAAGTATGAAATACCTGTATCAGAAGATTCCACTATTCATGTTATGACAAACAACTGCTACCAGAAAATTATGTATAAATTCGCATAATAGACATGGAACCCCCGATAAACATGCACAGATTATTTATTAGAATTATCACACTTGTAAGTAGGAAGTTAATCCAAACAACATGATTGCTAAGAAGTTGCAACAAAATTTGAACAATAAAAACGGTTTATGATGTCTTACTCCGGCCGGCCATAAAGACTGTCAACGCGACAGCCCAGTATTAGGAACAGAACGCGTATCCAAATAGTGGTGGTAGGATTGCTGGTATGGATAGAAGACAGACTCCGTGCCTCTGCACTATGCGTGTTGATCATCAGAAAGAAAGAAAAAAACTTAATTGAAGAAATAGCGAAGTACTTACATTGCTAACATGGATTAAAAATAACACGTGAGAATTTGTACCCCGCATTTTCCGCAGTTTGCACTCAGCTTGTATAGCAAAGCGTTGTATCGGATATTATTTTCAGTGCAAATCTTCCTTTGGCTTAATACTAATACGACCCGAATATTTTAATAAGTTTAACTTAAAGACTATTTACTTTGTAAATTATAATATATACGTACATAGAATAAATAGTATACATATTTTGTTAATTTTATGATTTAAACTAGCTGACTCGGCGAACTTCGTAGCGCCTTATTCAAATAAATTAATAAACAAACAAATTGAGAAAACATGGGAAAGGGCTCATAGAATTTGAAAAATATATAGCCTATAACCATCTACGATTAATTCCGCGTCGACTGGTTGTGGTTTCATGATGATCGGTCCAGTAGTTTTCGAGTATATAGATATATATAGATAAATAGCCATAAACCATCTAGGAAAAATTTCGCATCGAATGGTGGTAGTTTCATGTCGATACGATCAGTGGTTTAAGCGTGATTGAGCCTCAAACGAACACCATTTTCATTATATATATATAGATATATATATAGATATATATATAAAATAATATATAAGAAGAAGATAATAAAAAATAAAAAAACAAATATATATATATATAATATAACTGATACTTGTCTATATTGTAATATGTATCTTTCGCATAAAAACGTATATCGATTCACGCTACATTGCTCTGTAGTTTTCTGTACAAGGACTTGTATCATATCTAGGTATGTTATTAACTCAAATATGTTTCTCAAATACTTTAGTTATTCAAAGGTTTATCAATGAATATGAAGGTTCTTCTTTTTATAAACTAAGTAAATGTCTTTTATAATGGAACTTAAACGAATTTATCGATTTCATGTCTCTGATGGGTTGAGGAATATCGTTCCAGCAATGAGTGGCATACTTAAAACAGCTGTTTTGTGCTTCGCTGTTGTTAGAGGTTTTGTAACAGCTCGCAGGGTACCGTATTGTGACTTATCTCTCCTCCAGTCTATTTTATTGTAGAGATATTTAGGGTATTGCGAAGTGATCACACCAAATAGCATACAAGATAAAAGTAACTTTCTCCTAGTCATGTCATGAGTTGACACTGACAGTGATATTTGACTGTTTTATTACATTATTGACAGATTTCTATTACATGTATATATTTTCACTGGTGCTAATTTATTTAGTGTGCACCTTAGTCTCCTTCTTTTGTAATAAAACCAATGAACTGTCTATATACATACATAAATGGCTGAGTTATGCGCTAATAGCATTTCTTTGTTTGATATGAATCCACTTAGTTTGGGGCTTCTTGCGAATGGCCGCCATTTATTACTGGTATATTTCGCGGAAAAAACTTAGGCTGAGAGCTAATGAACCATAACTGATTAGTATATAATATTTTCTTAAGTTTTCGCGACTTGTACACATAATAAAACTACAATTTAGCGGTTTTAAGCGCAGCAATTTATTTAGTTTTGTTATTCCGACGTTTCGACCACTTTTCAAAAGTTTCACTTGAAATAAATTACCGCGCTTAAAACCGTTAAATCGTAATTTTATTCTTTAACAATATAACAACAGCCCATAACTGGCCCACTGATGGGCTTGGGCCTCCCACTGTAGAGGGAACGGACAGTATACCCGGCGGCATCGGTTATCTCGATGTGCAGGTTGCATCACGATGTTTTCCTTCACCGTTAATAACACGTGGTAATTGTAACAATATGCACATTAGGTCAGAAAACAGCCCAAGTGGTGCCTGCGTTCAGGCCACGATCGAACCCGCGTCCTTTGAGTCTGGGACGCGTGCGCTAGCCATTACGCTGGCACGACTTATTATTATTATTAAGTAATTTTATTATGGTTAGTGGTCGTGCATATTTAATTTAATATTTATATTTAAATTCTTAAAGTAATGGAACGAATCGTAATACTTCAAATCATGTAAAACCACCTCCTATCTTTTTTCCCTCTCCTGTACATACCCTAGCAAGCAGAAGAAAGGAGACGGCATGAGACGTCAACTGGATCGCTATAGTGGTCATCGTATAGAATTCACTTTTCACTTACGAACTAAAACGCATACGCATCGCTGTTGAATATAATAAACAATTTTCGTCCATATACTTTATATTTATCACCAAACTAGTTGGATTCGTGAAATTGTGCGTGTCGTGCTAACTTTAAGAATCACGGAGAAAACCATCGCTTCACTACGCAAAGGTATTGTGCCATCCTTCCTTTACATAACTGCCTGTTTTTCCCTGTGTTCTGTGCAGCTATATTTCTATCATTGTGGTTTTACGACAAAGGGGAATGAATATAGGTAACACTTACCAATTCGCGTAACCAGTTAGTATATTTTACTATCAATAGATTAGTATTATTTTTCTTTATTTATTAGTTTTTTTTTCATAGTGAATGGGCCCCCTAAAGACTGCGAATAAATAAGCTTTTTTAAACCGTTTTTTAAATACAAGCTTTTGAATTCCTGGATATTATGTAGCAGCAGAGTGCTAGCCAAGACAAGTACAACGAGCCCAAACACGACGGGTCTATCTTGTTTAGTACAGGAGTTCCTATGGCCACCTACCGACTTCATGGTACTATAGTACCATATAATAATATATTATATGGTACTATAGTACCATATAATAATATATTATATGGTACTATAGTACCATATAATAATATATTATTGCATTGTCACGCGATATACATGTGCAAAATTTCAGCTCAATCCGAAACCGGGAAGTTGGTCAAATTTAACTTGCAAGATTCCACCCGAACTTACATACATACTAGGGTACAACCATGCAAGTAAAATAAAAGCTTGTAAAGTTTGTTTATTGTTACAGATAGTACAGCCGTGTAAAAAGGCAATTGGCTCCTGTCCTACAAAAAAATGTTTCGCCGCCACAGTACCAGAGAGGAAATCGTGTGTCGGAAATTGATGAAAGCATCGATGTTACAAGTGTACCGATTTCTCACTGTGCCTACCCCATTTGTCATGCGGGATGATATTAAAAAGGCAACGGTTTTAATATACCAAGCGGGAAATCATTCTTTTTGTTGTACTGAAAAATGCGTCTAGATTTTTAGGGATACGTGGTTTTAAAAAAATATTATTTTTTATATTCAATATTTTTTTGAGTTTACTCTTTAAGAACCAATTTTCATTTAAGCCCAACGAAATTTTATAACGAATGAAATGATAGAAGCTTTAACTTAAAATCGCTCCTTTTTTTAAACTACAGGGTTAATTGACATAATAATATAATATAGGAGTATTAGAGCGAACCAAACAAAAACATATTCAAATCAGGCAGCCGTTTTTTATGAATGAACAAAAATCTTTTTGTTAATGTTTATCGCCCCTATATTATTGGCTTGCCTACTAAGATGAGTTTAAGCGAAACTGCTATTATATTTCTGTCAGGCGCTCTGATGTTAATTATACGACTTTATTCTTTAATGTTGGTGTTTAATGCATATGTTTGTGTATTAATGTGTTTTGTGTTTATACTTGTGTATTTTCTCTTGGCTAAGTAGTTATCGGTCTGTAGGTTTTTCTTGTCCCGCGCCACAAGCTTTTTAATGTTCTTATGTATAACTTTATGTCATAAAACTCAACTATTGAATTATTACATGCCTTTAAACGATTGTAAACGTATTGGATAGATCTTGGTGGCTTAGTGGCTAATGAATATGCTTCTTATTTCAACGAACTGGATTCAAAACTAGGCCTGGAAAGAAGCATTATAACACTTTTATAACTGTTGTAAACTGTGTTAAATATATTAAAGCGATATTCTCATAGACTTAATAGTATAAATAACACTATGACCACATTCTATTCTTTGTCTATGTCTGTGGTTCCGGCGTCCATATTGCTTCTTCCTTCGAATAAAGTGCGTAATGGCTGACAATCGAATACCTCTGTGTTTTTTTATAACTACCTTCTGCCCGCGACTTCGTCCGCGTAGATTTTTTTTCATAAAAAGTATCCTATGTTAGATTATCTAATACCTCCAAGAATATGTGTACAAAGTTTCATGATGATCGGTTGAGCCGTTTTCACATGTAAGCGTAACAAACAAACTTACATTCACATTTATAATATTAGTAGGGACGATAATCATTTAAAATAATCCTTGCTTTTTAAAAGAAATACTTTAAGTATACTAATTCTTTATCTTTTATCTAGCCAGTATCAAATATTCAAGTTAAAAGTAATCTTCAAACAAACATTGTATTTTTATAGCTAAATATCAGCTAGACTCCTTATTACAGGTAGTGACAGAAACTTTGTTACAGATGTTTAAAGAATATATTTTTTTTATTTTTTTATTGCAGGAGTTCAGCAGACAGGCAGACGGCCCACTTGATGGAAAGTGGTTATCATCGCCTATGGACATTTGCAAAACCAAAGGTGCTACAAATGTGATGCTGCTCTCTTAGGGGAGACTGGAACCTGGTCACTAATGCCGGAACACAACTAAAGGTTGTTATGGCGACATACTTTAGACCAGGGGTGGTAGCCATCCAGTCGGGCAAATGCCCTACCACCTGGCTGTGAGTTGTTTTGTCGCCTCTTACGACAGGCCGCCCGGCCGCAGGAAATTGTATTCTTTCTCCGTTCCTGCACGGATGAAAATATATCTAAGTATAGTTAATTGTTTTTTTATATTATTAAAAACAATATTTAGAACAAATGTATTTACGGAACCATCAACATTTGTTTCCTTTTTACGCTAACGCTTTTTTGTTTGATAGCTTGCACGAAAAGCGGGTAGATGTTAAAATTAAAAATTTAAATAATGTTTTCTTTTCATTCATGTCGATGATTAATATTGTATATTTTTTTGTTTCAGGGGTCTGGTTTCATTTGTGTTGTGTAAAGCTTGTGTAGGCTGTGCAAATATTTACTTAGGTCGTTTGTTTTTATTTTTCTATAACAAACCGTATACCGTAGTAGCTTGGTGGATATGACACTCGTGTTTTACTCCAATGACGTAGATTCGATTCCTAGTTGGGAAGCATGCACTGCTACTACCTAGTGACAGTGTAGAAAAACCTGCATGTTAAGATTACATATGTCTGAAACTAGCCAATCCAACGTTAACTAGTGCTGTGGGTATATCTTATTTTACTTTTGATTTAAATTATCAAGTGTTTGTATTAGTTTTTTACACTATAATTTTATTCTGTCTTTCTCTGTATTCTAACTTAGAATAATTTGTAAGTACCATCTGGTGGAATTAATATAACTATCGATTGAAAGGTCATATATTATCGCTATTCATTCATTCATTCAAATCGTCATATTTATCGGAATATAATAGACATAGACAACACTTTATTGTTCACCATAACAAAAATTACGAAAAAAATGCACAACAAGACAATAGTTACTTGGCAAAACAACAGGCGGCCTTATCGCTAAAAGCGATCTCTTCCAGGTAACCTGACTTAAAAGGGATTCTTAAATTATCTATAATAATTATTTAGTACAATAAAAGAAAAAATAAATAAAAATGACATACATGGCCAGCAGATTACAGTCAAAAGTATAATAAACTATAGCACATACATTATTGTGTAAGACTTACATAATGATTCCAAAGTAAATTTTTAAATATGGCAAAAGACTTGGCCTTTCTGACGTCAGTGGGCAAAGAGTTCCAAAGGAAGACAGCCTGCATAGCGAAGGAGTTGGAATAAAATGTTGAAGAGTGTGCAGGTGCCATTAACAGGAGATTATTAGTGGAGCGCAAACTGAGTGTATGTGACGTATGAAGGAAGTTGAAACATTCCTTAAGATAAGGAGGGGTGTAAGGTATAAACAATATACGATATAGTAACTTGAGAAGATGAGCATTCCGGCGAAGTGAGATAGGCAACCACTCGAGCTTTTTGCGATATTCAGAAACGTGGTCATATTTTTTTAAACCAAATATGAACCTTATGCAAACGTTTTGAAGACGCTCGAGCTTAATATGTTGCTCTTGAGTGAGATTAAGATAGCAAGCATCAGCATTGTCGAGGATGGGTAGTAGTATTAATTGAGCAAGCGAAATCCTAGTGGCAGTCGGAAGGAAATTTTTCAGTCTCCTAAGGGATGCATAGGATGCAAAAATCTTGCGGCTTAGTTCAGTAATGTGGGGTCGCCAACACAATTCCTTGTCCATTATTACGCCAAGATTCTTTACTTGATCGCTTATAGGAATAGGCGTATCATGAAAGATCACATCGGGAAGCAGTGGAAAATCTATTTTTGCTATGGCTCGCGAGCTACCAATGATGATGGCCTGAGTTTTATTGGGATCGACTCTAAGTCCATGGGAAATACTCCAGTTGTATATGCGGTTCAGGTCATCATTAATAAGCTTAGTAGCGTTATTTAAGTTGTCTTTAGGCGCCTGAGTATAAATCTGCAAATCGTCTGCATAGAGATGGTAGGAAGAAGATAAGTTTTTCGAGATAGAATTTATAAAAATAGAAAATAGAAGAGGAGATAAAACGCCGCCCTGAGGAACCCCGGCAGAGAGATTTTGCCACGATGACAACATATCATCGATACGAACACGTTGCCGGCGTTCAATCAGGTAAGTATGAAACCAATCAATTGCGGATGGAGATATGTTGAGAGAGCGGAGAATTTCCGTAAGTATATCAAAGTCTACGTGATTGAATGCACTGCTACAGTCTAGCAGTGACAGAATAGTCACCAAACCTCGGTCCATGCCTTGGCGTATATCGTCAGTGATTTTAATCAGTGCGGTGGTTGTACTGTGGCCCGGGCGAAACCCAGATTGATGAGGATTCATAAGGGATTGTGTGTTGAGGAATATGCTAAGTTGTTCGTGTATAAGACGTTCTAAGACTTTAGAGAGAAAGGGAAGGATAGATATGGGACGGAACTCAGAAAAGGTTGAGGGATTAGGTTTCTTAGGTAAAGGAATAACCTGGGCTTCTTTCCACACAGTAGAAAATATACCAGTTGATATGGAGCTGTTGACTATGTTAGAAATGATAGGACTGACGATATCAATTATGGGGAGTATCATGTTTCGACTAATTCCGTCACTGCCGACTGCATTAGAAGTAATTGACTTTATAGCTTTCTCAACATCACAAACCGAAAATTGATTAAGACAAAAGGGAGAGCACTGCGGAGTGGGAAGAGAAGATATCGAATTAAGTGTTTTTGACTTAACTGTCAAATTGAAATCTGATGTGGCAGCGAAATGCTGATTCAGAAGATCTATGTTTAAGTTATAAGATTTGAAACAGACGTGGTTTTACCGACTCCCAGTGATTTAAGAAACTTCCAAACTTTTCTAGGATTGTTATCATTTACTGCCTTGTGAATATACAGCGTTGTGCATCCCTACATGCTCTATTGCAGCGATTCCGTGCTTGTATAAAAGCTTCTTTATTAATGTCAGTTGGACGACGTTTATATTTAGACTTAGCTTTACATTTCTGGGACATAAGGCATTTAATTTCATCAGTGAGCCAAGGTGCTGGAAGATGTTTGAGCTTTATTTGGCGTTTGGGCGCATGTAAATCAAGTCATATCGCATGTAGTCAAATCAATAATACTGATTGGGATATCATCCATCGGTATAGATAACGAATGTTTGATATTTTATACTTGAGAGGCTCACCTATTTTATATATTGGGTATTATTTATGACTAGCTGCCCCGTGTCCACTTCTATGTCACTCATGAATAATGTAGCTTTCCACTGGTGAAAAAAATTTCAAAATCGGTTTAGTAGACCCAGAGATTACCCCCTACAACGTCACAAACTCCCAAAATTTACCTCTTTATAATATTAAAATAGATTATGAGAGCAATAAATATTAATAATATAGGGACGAAGGGCTATTTTGCACTAACGGCCATTTTCAATAACTTATCTCAGATTACAGATAGGTCGCTATCCACGACCAACTTGCGTTTCACAACCAAGGGTGTTTGCGATTAACGCAACTACTTCATTCCATAAAACCTCATTACATCAAAACATTATATTATTAAAAATCACTCATGTCACTCGCCTTACATACGTCTAACCATCAACAACAAATATTAATTGTATAAAATCTAAAACCAAATAAAACTTTGAAATCCATAAAATATATTATTAAGATCGCAACAGACATTTCAATTCATATAACCACAAAACATTTGGTCCTTCGACCCGGATTAAACCAGCAGTTACAGATTATTATATTTTCGGAAAAATCAATCTTCAAAATGTCTATTTCACAACTAAAATCAAAACGTACCTCAATAAAGGGAAAGCTTACTCGACTCTACAACTATATTCTACAAGGAAGCTACGACATATCACAAATTCAAAACAGATACAACGATTTGGAAAAAATATTCGACCAATACGATAAAATTCAAACATCCATAGAAGAAGTAGAAGACGACGAACAGGCACATCAGCAAGACCGGCAAGCAGTCGAAGAAACATACTACGCAAGCAGGGCAGCTTATGGCAATATCCTTGACTCCCAGGCGGCTACGCAACCGTGCATAGCCCACTACAACAGAGATAGCGTACACCACATCAAATTACCACAACTGGAACTTCAAACATTTGATGGCAAGCTGACGGAATGGCCTAGCTTTAAAAATGTATTCATGTTTACTATTGACGACGCCAACATCCCGACAATACAAAAGTTAGTCTACCTCAAATCATCACTAAAAGGTGAGGCAGCCGCATTGGTAAGCTCCCTTCTTATCACCCCAGAGAACTATACCAAAGCTTTAAACATATTATCAAACAGGTATGAGAACAAAGTGTTTATTATAAACCATCATTTAAAAACATTTCTAAATTATCCGCAAATAACCAACAACAACCTTAAAGAGTACCTTATGGTTTTACAACAGAGTCTAGACTCACTAAATGCACTGGATATTAATACGGACAACTGGGATATACTTTTGGCTTACCTTATCACTCAAAAACTGGACAATTCACTGAGAGCTGCATGGGAACTAGGCCGCAAGGAAACTTCTCTACCTACATTCAACGAATTGATGCAGTTTCTTAACATGAGAATGACAGCCTTTGATTTAATCAAGGATAGAAACTCCGATACCAAGATTTCATCTTTCTGCAAACCAAAGGTAACCAACACAGCAACGGTAATCCAAAATAATAACATATGTATATTATGCAAAGAAGACCACTTAATATATAAATGTCCGGAATTTTTAAAAATGTCTCCTGTAAAACGGAACGAGTATGTAAAACATAATAAACTCTGCTTCAATTGCCTCAAACATTATAAAGTCAACCACAAGTGTTCAAAGCATAAATGTGTTACATGTCGCCTTCGTCATCATTCAATACTGCATTTGGATCGTTTACCAAGAAAAGCCAATGTATTTCATTCACCTATTTCATCCAATATTTACAATGATAATATTCAACAATTGCCATCAGCGAGTAATGCGCCTCTAACATCTAAAGCCGTATATACGCATTCAAATTCAATAACAAACCAACAGCCATACAAAAATGAGAAAACATCTGCTGTATACACAACATTGAATGAACAAATTAACGACAAACAAATCTTACTATCCACAGCTCTTATACGGATTCAGGACGCAGCTGGTCAGTGGCATACTGCTCGAGCTCTCTTGGATTCTGGCAGCGAGGTCAACCTAATCACTAATAGGTTAGCACTCAAACTGAAACACAAATTGGACAGTAACCAATGTTCAATCAAAGGTATAGGTTCTTCCAAACTTCACACTAACAATACACTTTCTACAGTTATATCGTCACGCACAAGGAATTTTAAATCAAACATCACCTGCCAAGTTACGGATCAAATCACAGTCAACTTACCTCACGCTCACATACAGACTCAAAATTGGAACATACCCATTCAAACTCACTCACTTGCAGATCCTTCGTTTAATATTCCTAGTGAAATTGACATACTCATAGGCGCAGAATTATTTTATAACATTATTACACAAGGCCATCTGAGCCTAGGTCATAACTTACCACTACTAATTAACTCAGTATTTGGCTGGATCATCTCAGGTTCTGTATTCCAAATTCATCAAGATATAAATAACACAGCTCATACTACTATGGTCAATTTCAATAATCGAATACAACAAGGAGCTACAAATTATTTACATAAAAATATAGCTAAACTATAATATTAATTTGCCAATTAACATAAAATTGTTTGTATAGTCAATTCCTTTGTCGTGTCGGAGGAAGGGATGTATATTGAATACAATCATTCATATCTAATCACACACATACCTAGTGAGACTCACACTACCGTGTACACATACACACACATATCACACTGATCGCTACTCTCTCTACATACATCCTCAGTACTCTCACTTATCAACAACATACTCTTCTTTAATTGGGCACACACTAAAGATAACATCAAGGCCAACATTTTGCAGCACTGTCGAATTCAAGAGAGTCTAATGCGCTTTTATGCATGTTGGCAAAGATTTTAGTGGTGTAATTAATACTTGTTCAATTGTAAATACTACATTTTCGTGTATTAATTATTCTTAATTTATTATTGTCAGCCTATCAACGGTTTCTTAGTTTAAACACAAGTTTATTTTACTACATTTAATATAAACATCCACATCTTATCTACATTAATTTATATTATTATAATGGTCCTTTGAGTTGTTTTTATTTTAATTTTCGCCACTAAGTGCATTTCTAATTATCTTTTCTTTTCCTTGTTTATTGCTTTGTCACAACATAATATATGGATGTACCAAATAACTACTGTAATTTTTGACTGGACTATAAGTTATGGTTGTACATATTTCCCTGTGTTCGGGAATATGTTTGCGATTAACGCAACTACTTCATTCCATAAAACCTCATTACATCAAAACATTATATTATTAAAAATCACTCATGTCACTCGCCTTACATACGTCTAACCATCAACAACAAATATTAATTGTATAAAATCTAAAACCAAATAAAACTTTGAAATCCATAAAATATATTATTAAGATCGCAACAGACATTTCAATTCATATAACCACAAAACAAAGGGTAAGTGCTATCTATCCATAGCTAACGATAGATAGCTTCTTCTCTCTCACTTATCCAAGCCTCTTTTATTTTTTATTTTAATAACAATACTACGGACTCGAGGTCCATACCCTTTTTACAACGTGATTACTGATATTGACTTTTTGAGTTTATACACGCTTATTATTATCTTTTGTTATAGTGTGTGACATTGATTTTGTGGTTTTTATGTGGTGTTGTGTATCTTAAGAATAACTTATATATTTTTTTCTAATTTTAATACTAAACTTATACTAATGTAGAGTGTATCTGTTACAAGCTGTTGTTGTGAGAGAGTGCATGTGCAGTGTGTGCCTTATATCTATACCTATATATAAACTGACGGACTCATAAACTGCATCAAAGTTCAGGATTACTTTGAAATGATTTTTTTAAATAAGTATGCAAACTTTTTAGATTAAATTATATAAATATGGAGAGACTTAATGTCAAAAAAAAAGGAAAATTTTAAAATAGAACTGCAGTAAAACAAATGAATATAGCCGGGAAAAGAAAATTTACTCGTAGTATCAGATTTGCGTGTTATTTATAGCAAAGTTTTAAATTGATTCTCATTGATTTTTATTCTTTTGTCAATTGAATTATTGTTACCAGCAGAATTGTTGGGTTAATTTTTTAACTCATCGAGAGTTTTTGAACCATAATATGGATACTTCGTCCGAACAGGCGGCTCAAATCGTAGCATAGGTGCGGAAGGGCTTGGATTAACGAACGATTGGTAGAAATTTAAATTTAAACCAGTCTAGAATATACAGAAGGTTTGTGGAGACAGGTTCTTACAGAAGGAGACGTGGTACAGGCAGGACTCGAGCAACCACCGGTCGTGATGACCGATTTATTGTTACAAATTCCCTGCGAAATCGTTTCCTCACGTCTGTTAACATCAAAACAGAGCTTAATGAAGTGCGTGGAGTAAACGTGAGTGCACGAACAATAAGAAGAAGGTTAAAGGAAGCGGATATCACCCCTTTTAGACCAGCAAATGGTCTAAAGTTGTCTGTAGCTCACAGACAAGCTCACTTAAGATTTGCGCGTGATCACCTGAATTGGACAGAAGAGCAATGGACCTCCGTATTGTTCACGGACGAGTGTAGGACATGTTTATATGTTGCAGATGGTCGCTGAAGAGTCTATCGTCGACGTGGGGAACGATATGCTCAAAGTTGCATTGAGGAGCGTGTTCCTTTTGGAGGCGGTTCGTGTATGGTCTGGGGTGGCATATCGATGAACGGGCGAACAGAACTTGTGTTCATAGACATGGTCCGTCAAAACGGTAATAGAGGGGGTTTGACTGCACATCGCTACATAACAGAGATCTTAGAAGATCACGTGGTGCCTTACATGGGATTCATAGGCGAAAATTTTACTTTAATGCAGGATAATGCCCGGTCGCACGCTGCTGCACAAGTTCGACAATATTGCGAAGAGGTTGGGATACGTACAATGAATTGGCCAGCACGCAGCCCGGATCTTAATCCCATTGAGCATGTTTGGGACAATTTAAAAAGAGCTGTATATGCGAGAAACCCTTTGCCCACGACAGTGGCAGCACTAAGAACAGCACTTTCAGAAGAATGGGAAAATATTCCGCAAGATCTTTTAATAACCCTAATAAAATCTATGCGGAAACGATTAGAATCCGTAATAAGGGCACGTGGAGGTAATACACCTTATTAAAACATAAATAAACCCTTGCATAAAGTTTGTGTCTATTGTTAAAACCAATTTTTTAATTAAACCAATTTTCCTTAAGTTTCTGTTTTTTCTTCAAAAAAAGTCTTAAGGTCCTTTCCAGTACACAAACTTAATTTTAAGGATATGACCCTACGCTGTTTTAAAGTTCACGAACCAATCTAGAGGTTTCAATTTAAATCTGTATAGAAAATTTGGATACTTGGTTAAAATATTTATTTCAAAGTCGTCTATTACTTTGATGCAGTTTATGAGTCCGTCAGTGTATTATCTTAACTAGTGCCATGTATGTTGCTTTTTCTTTTTGTGCCTAGATTATTAATTTTTCGGCCCTTTGTGTGTCTTGGTTTGTTTGTGAAGTGCGCGTGTAATGCAATGCGGTGGTAGTGCGCATTGGTGTGAGTAAGTGTATAAGTTTTGTTGTTGGTTGTGTGTTTGTGACATTGTGTGGTGTTAATTTATTGTATAATTGTCGTGACATGAAACGTTCTTAGTTAGTGTTAGTGATGATGGATGGTTTAGGAGCGGGATTACTGACCCTCCATTAGACTTTGGACCACCGTCTTGTCTCCCATGCGTATCGTATCCAAGCCTCTTGAAACGTTCCTTTCTACAATAACCATTTAACGACGTTACGCCTAAAACTAAACTTTTTAGTTTTGTTTATTTATTTACTGTGTTATTTACAATAATAAATTACGTTTTTACAACGACAAATTAAGTGAGCTGTCAATCTGCCTGCTGTACTCCAAAAAATAACAATTTTGAAAATATTCAATACGGTACGGTATGACTCGGGCCTCCCATCTTTATAGGGGAACGGACAATCCACCCATGTCTAAGGCGGATTGGCGGGTTTAACACATCGGTTATATTGATGTGCAGGTTTAATCACGATGATTTCCCTCACCGTTGTTAGCACGTGGTAATTGTAACAATATGCACATTAGGTCAGAAAAGTCTAAGTGGTGCATGGGTTCCGGCCAGGATTCGAACAGGCTCCCTTTGTTGATCCCACGACAATCTGTATTGATATTGTTTTCAAAACACGAAGTTCAGTTACACCCATACAACCTAATATGCTTTCCGCCAAAACCTCCGGACCACAACTTCGGAACTTGCAGGATCAATCCCTTAAGATTCCCTAATGTTTTGTCCCAATAATTAAACAGACAGACCTTATGATACGGAGTTGGAGTAACATGAGCTATAACTTAAAGGAGGTGCCAGTCATATACACGATGAATAAGAAATCAAAAATTCTTGTCTTCCCCACTGCAGTGAAGAGATGCCTTAAGACAAGAAAATATGTTAATGTTTTTATGATGGTGTACAATAAAAAAGTATTGTTGTTGTTGTCTAAATAATAAAGCGTTAAAATAGAGATACTAATAAACTGTAGCGCCATCTATTCTATATATGTGTGTCCTGTGCGTAGGACTGCATTAAGTCCTACCGGTAATAACAATAAAAGTATATAATCGAATACCTGCATCAATAAGAGAATTACCTCTCAAACAATTTAAAAGAAAATTATTCTCATGGCTGGTTGAAAAATGTTTTTATTGGGTATCAGAATTGGGATTGTTCACTTTTTTTCAATCTAGCTATTTGAAAAACCATTTCGAGGAATAGTGTCCCTAATCATTTCTGTCTAGTTAAAATTCCAAAAAACGTACGATCTTCTTGTATTTTATAAGAAATGCGTTTGACATTTATTTGACCTTACTAAATCCAATCAGGTGGGCCGTCTGAATTTTTTCTTATTATTATTATTTTATTACCAACATGCGATCATTATTCAATATATTCGACAATTCATTATTATTAATAAAGTAACATTCATAAAATGTATAATTGTATTTAACTTTGACACAAAGGTGACAAAATTGTGCAACAAATTGTAATGATACACGACAGTTAAATAAAAATACAAAATGTTTATAAACCATATTGGGGTTTGTATGTATCATAAGACCTTGTTTTTCATGTTTCATACAAATAAAGATTTCATTTCATTTCATTTCTTGGAATGATGTATTTTGAACGCATTATGTGATGAATGTAAGACGATATTTCTGGACGAGACCATAGTGTGAAAAAGATGACGAGTAAAAGAATATACGACGTACGCACGACGCATAAAGATACATTGAGTTTCGATTTAAAATATATTTTTATTTATTTTTTATTGCAGGAGTTCAGCAGACAGGCAGACGGCCCACTCGATGGACAGCGGTTACCATCGCCTATGGACATTTGCAACACCAAAGGAACTACGAATGCGCTGCTGCTCTCTTTAGGGAGCCTGGAATCTGGTCACTAATGCCGGAACACAACACAAGGTTGTTATGGCGGCATACTCTAGACCAGGGGTGGTCGCCATCCAGTTGGGCAAATGCCCTACCACCTGGCTGTGGGTTGTTTTGTCGCCTCTTACGACAGGCCGCCGGGCCGCAGGAAATTGTATTCTTTCTCCGTTCCTGCACGGATAAAATATATTGTACCTACGGTGTTAAAAAATAATTTATTAAAATAAACTCACGCGCATCGCTGATAAGCTTAAACTCGTAAAGTCCTGTTTTACTTGCCAGCCACCATCTCATATATTTATAAAAGAAAATAAATAAAAATTTGGCGAGACAGAATTTAATGGTACGGGTCTACAATAGTATTTATAAGTAGTTTGAATTAATGGAACACCAACATTAAGATGCTGGTAAGCTCTACGTCAGCTGCCGTCACAGTTGGTTATATTCTCCTTACGGACCAAATTAGTCCTATGTCCTTGACAGATGAAAAGGCTGACCTAAAGCGAATCCCTGCCATGTTAACGTATAGGGTCGGCCTATTCCATTAAACTGAATGTGTTAGCAAGAATGTTCGCTTTGTTAACTGTGACTCATTAAGATGTTTTGATAAGTTTTGGGTTATCCCAAATTTATTGGACCCGAAATCATGTTCGGGTCTCGTTTATACAAATGTATTTACAATATGTAACATGCATATATTATTTTTATATTCAGATCCTATTATAAACGAGAGTTTGTGATGATAAATGCTTGTTAATCTTTCAAGTAAACACTACTGCACGGATTTTGATGAAACTTTATAGCTTACATATAAGAATAACAATCTATATAATTTCTAGAATAAATATTTTCAAGCAAACACGCAACCGCCTTGAACTAGAATGCAAATCATTTGGATTTTTAACAAAAATGGAAATATATATATAATACTATTTGAAGTAGGTGCGAAGTTAAACTAATAAATTACTATATTGTACATTTTTTAAGTGTACTTTTATATAGCACCATCTATTAGGTATATATACGTCTTACATATACCTAAGGCACCTTAGAAATGTACACAAAGCGAGATAATCTAATTGAACTAGAAAGAACCATCACGGTAAAGAACCCAGGAGATTTAGCAAAATGAGAAAACTTCAATTTACAAATAAAACTAATTTGAAAACTTGGGGTAACCTTTTAGCCTTACACGACACAATACAATTTCGAGTGACTTACACAAAATATAAAAATTGGTTTTAGAAATATTATTTAGAGTTTTTGAAAAACATTCTTACAAATGACAACTATATTCATAAGTGTTTGTGCTATTTCTTGGCGACTTTCCTCTTTGGGATGTGGTGGAAAGCATAAACGAGTGCGGGTAAAACAATACAAATTTTTATTCGTTACTAGCTGACCCGGCAAACTTCGTACCGCCTCAGAATCAAACGTTGATTTCTGAACGACGGGAAGAACATCAAACGTTTGATATTGAAAACCAAAAAAATGAAAAAAAACTTCACTGTTAAATAAATAAAAATCTGAACGACTTTAAAATGTAATTGATTTCTAAACGACTGGACGAACATCAAATGTTTGACATGTAGGAATAGTTTCTAAGGGAATGCGAAATTGTTGTTTTCACTATATTCCAAGCATTTTTTTCATAGTTACTCACCTTTTGAAACTTTGAAACTGGACTTTTACAATTAATTCAAAACCATAATGGGGATTGTACACAAAAAATTACCCTCTGATTTTATATTTTTATTACGTAAAATAGGGTATTTTAAGATACTAATTTGAATATTTTTGTATTTTAAGCGTTAGTTTTTTTATAATTCGATTTTAAAGTTATTTCTCCGATGACGTCATAAGGGACAAGTTTACATTGATTTCTTTGCCTAGAAAACAAAAATTATAAAAGCAAATTTTATCTGTATCTAATCATAGTAATCTGTGCTACTTATTTAAATATCACTGTCATTACTCATTACGTATCGTGTTCATTTTAGTGTATTTCGTCGCTAGGCTTATAATTTTTCGTGTTCAACCATTATTATTTTCTATAGTTATCGTTAAAATTTTTAAAGTGGTCTTTAGGGAAAATCCATGTTACAGAACTTAAATCAAATAATGTACAGCTAGATTTTTTTTACACCTGAAGCAGGCAAATAGGCAGACGGCCCACCTGATTGGATTTAGTAAGGTCAAATAAAGGTCAAACGCATTTCTTACAAAATACAAGAAGATCGTACGTTTTTTGGAATTTTAACTAGACAGAAATGATTAGGGACACTATTCCTCGAAATGGTTTTTCAAATAGCCACATTGAAAAAAAGTGAACAATCCCCATTAGCCAAATCAATCCAGCTATTCTCAAGTTTTAGCGAGACTAACGAACAGCAATTGATTTTTATATATATAGATTAAAAGTTACATACAAAACCATAAAACAGTGGTCATGTACAAAGACGAGCTTAACTCTAAGCAAAATCGAGGCCAAGAAGGAGTTCGAGGAGAAGTGGAGTGAGTGACACGACTCGTACAATCCAACGCAGGCCATGCCATAATAGCCGCAATTAGGCCTGTCATGCAATTCTGGAGCTACCGGAGACACGGTACACTGACTGAAGCCATGGTTGTGAGCCAAGCCGGCTGGGACGCCGTTGCCTCCTTTTGCGAGGCTGTTAGTTCGTAATGGAGGCGGCGGAGTGAGAGACGGAGCAAACAGCCGCCCTCATCTCCAACGCTGGTAACGCGTTGTCTTCGCTGCTGGAGTTGCCAAAATCTATAGGCAACGGCAACCACTTGGCATTAAATGGGTCGTCTGTTTCATCGTCAGCTAATCACAGTTCACTGCTGGACGTAGGCCTCCCCAAATCGATGCCACTCATCACGATCCTTTGCTTTCCTCATGCAGCGCCTACCGACGACCTTGCGCGTGTCGTCAGTCCATCGGGCTAGAGGGCGTCCGACACTACCGGGACACGGTCTCCAGGATTCGTCTGCTCCATCAGTTATCAGTCCTATGACAGATGTGACCGGCCCACTGCCACTTCGACTTGTTAATTTTGCAAGCTATGTCGGTTACCTTGGTTCTCCTACGAATATCCTCATTTTTAATTCTACACATAAGAAAAACACCTAACATAGCTCGCTCCATAGTCGGTTTAGCGACTTGAAATCAGAAATTAGAAATCATTTATTCATAACAAAGTTACACGTCAATTTCTACATCAGTTCACAGGTTATAAATAAAATTAAAATTATATCATATTATGGGATATAAACTCCTCATGATTATAGAAGGTGTGCTCGACTAACCATTTCCTGAGCCGTGTTTTAAATAAGCCGACGGATGGTGACTCCGTTCTCCTACTCGGTAGTTTATTGTATATTAGCGGTCCCATGGCATGCGTCAATCTCCCCGATTTCTCAAGTTTGTGTTTTATGTTACTCATGTCATTCCTATGCCGAGTGAAGTGCGTATGCACGTCACTATGCTTGGCATAGGTATGAACGTTAAGTCTCACATACACCGCAACTTGATAAATTAGTGAAATTTGCAGACCAGTCCTGCCGTCAGTGTCTATGTCTCGACCCCGTAGGTCAAGACGGGGAGGACGCACTGCTCGAAGACTTTCATCTTCAGGCATTGCGGGATGGTTCGGCGAAAAAACTTGACGAAGCTTACCGAATGCTAACTGAATCTTCTTCAGTTAGCATTCGTAGGCAGGCAGGCACAACTTCGAGAGGGATCTCGAAGTTGTGCCTGCCTACCTTTGTACCTCTATCCAAGGTATGACATATTCCTGCACAACGTACAATATTAATCAATAATGTTACCAGCTACGCAAAAAAATACAATACATTTCAATAAAAATAACTTATTTCTAAAGCTATTATTATTATATATTATATATATTATTATATATAATATATAATATTATATTATATATTATATATATTATTATATATTATATATATTATTATATTATTATATATATTATCTAAAACATCTTAAAGTCGGTGCTTAGTAATTTGCAAAATATATTAATTTTTATTATGTTTTACTTTGCACCGACTTCAAGATGTTTTAGATAATATATATTAATAATAATAGCTTTAGAAATAAGTTATTTTATACATTTTAGTTTTTTAGTTTTTGAAGTCGGTTTTTTTAAACGAAGTTTTTATTTTTTATTATTTGTTACTTTTTAGTGTCTAGCTATGTATGGGTGGAGTTACGAATGGTGCCGCGCTTCTTAAAAAATATAGGTCCCAAGAAACGAGAACAAAAAAAAGTTCGTAAAATGAAAACTACTGGGCCAAACTGTGTCAAATTTTTAGGGGACCACATGGCAGCTATTGTGCGTCGAACAAAAAAAGAATCACGTAAATGGAATCATAAATCTCAGAGTAATCGGTGTACATATGGAACGAAAAGGAAATTTGTTCCATAAAAAATGTTCATAAAATGAAAACTATTGGGCCAAACTATGTAAATTTTTTAGGGGACCAATTGGAAGCTATTCCGCGTCGAACAAAAAAATAATCACGTAAATCGGATCATAAATCACGGAGTAATCGGCGAACATACATAAAAAAAAACAATAAAAAAAAGATCCCGACGAATTGAGAACCTCCTCCTTTTATCGACGTCGGTTAAAAAAGCCAGTTGCTTATAACTTAACCCAAACTATCACTAGCAAAACAAGCCAGCCGTTTAACTTTACGATCTTTTAATTTTCAAGTTATCCGGCCCGTTCCGGTGTCTTTACTCCGTCGTATTTTACTTAATGCCAACTTAAGTAGGTTTAAGTTGAGCTCCTGTTGTGTTACGATATGAATTTTTATTTATTTCATGAAAATAAGTTAAGTATGAAAATAATATTGTGTTAAATTTACAAGTTATATTATCTATTGTGGAATAAATACTTATCTTATATATAAAATTCTCGTGTCACAGTGTTAGTTACCAAACTCCTCCGAAACGGCTTGACCGATTCTCATGAAATTTTGTATGCATATTGGGTAGGTCTGAGAATCGGCCAACATCTATTTTTCATCCCCCTAAATGTTAAGGGTAGTCCACCCCTAAATATATTTTCTTAATTTTTTGATAATATTTTCATTTTTATTTTTTTGTGATACAGAATTAAAAAATACATACAAACCTAAATTTTCAACCCTCTACGATCAACCCCTATTTTTTAATAGAGATATTAGTATTTTTATAACTTTCTGTTGGGATGATTTAGATTTTAATTTGAACGATTCTCATGAAATTTTGTGTGCTTATTGAGTAGGTCTGAGAATCGGACAACATCTATTTTTCATCCCCCTAAATGTTAAGGGTAGTCCACCCCTAATTATTTTTTTTTAGATAAAAAAAATTTATAATACAGCATTAAAAAATACATACAACCCTAAATTTTCAATCCTCTACGATCAACCCCTATTTTTTAATAGCGATATTAGTATTTTTGTAATTTTCTACTGGGATGATTTAGATTTTAATTTGAACCAGGTAGATGGCGCTGCATTCAGGTATCAGAATTTAGGTGTTCTTTTTGTTATTGTATGTGTTGAAGTTTGTCTCGGAATGGTTTAAATAAACGATTGGACCCAGTAGGTGGCGCCGCGATTATCCTCCTAAACGCTGGGCCTGATTTTGATGAAATTTTTTGTTTGTTCAAGTGGATTTGAGAATAGTTTAGATTAACATTTAGTCCCGGTAGATGACGCTGGAATCAGGTTCTAGATTTGTATTTTTTAAAGGCAGGACAACGTCTGCCGTGTACAGCTAGTTTATTTATATAATACTAGCCACTTCAATTTGCGTTATTATAATTAAAAGAAAACAGACTGACCAACATTATAACATATAAATAAATAAGTACTGTTACGAGTTGCAGGACTCGAATTAAAACACCGTTAGAATGACTATAGGATTTATTAGAACTATACAAACACGTATAACACAGATACAAATATAACTGAACACAATCAGTCCAAACGTAATGCACGATTCAATAACACGCGCAAAGTACGTCATTAAATAGATTATCGAATGTACATAAGTCTTGCCTCGCGGCTGATTATCGTTCGACTCCCAATCTCTTCATTAAGGCATTGCTTTATACTGCACAATTACAATATGTCTCTTGGCCGCGCATATTGAATTTCTTAAAATCACACCTGGCTAATAACTACCATAAAAGATTACAATAAACAATGGGCTGTTTTTCTAATTACACATTTTAAACACAAAGTAAACAAAAGAAGTCCAAATGTCAAAAAGGTAATAAACTGCACGTGTGAATTGGTCTTAACAGTACTTATTACACAACAGATAATTTAATTAATTAATCTTGCCGCATTCGGGTCCATCATATTATCTATACATAAGTATTATAATTAGTTTGTCTGACTGACTGACTGAGTGATTGCCTTATATATGAACGCACAGTCCAAGCTACAATCACCTTTTAATCCTAATTACTTTATAACAGTTATATTGTAAGAATGCAATATAAGTATCAAGCTGTAATCCCTATATATTGTTACGAGCTACAGGACTAGAATTAAAATGCCGTTGGAATTACTATAGAATTTATTACGGTACAAACACGTATAAAATAGGTACAAATATAACTGGATACAACCAGTACAAACTTCACGATTCAGTAACACGCGCAAAGTCCGTCACTATATCGCTTCTCGAATGTACGTCTTGCTTTGGTCGTGGTTCTTGCTAGACTGCCTCCCCCTCCGCTTGGGCATTCCTTTTATTCTATACAAATACGATATGCCTTGACGCAAAACAATAACAACAAGAATTAGTTCGACACAGTTGCCTAATGACTGCCATAAAACGAGTACAATAACAATACGCTATTGTCTAATTGCAAATTTTAAACAAATAAACAAAAGAAGTCCAAATGCGGGAAAGATAACAAACCAGGTTTATGGCAGGCAGGTGTGCCTTTGCTTTTGTCGGCATGTAACAGTAATAAACCAAGTATGCGTTTACTTTGTCGGCGTGTAACAATATAAATAAAATATCAGTAATCATACAATAATTATTTATAACCACCATCGCCACTCCTGATCAGCGATATTCTTGCCACAGGTTGTTTGAAAGAGATCGCTTTTTAGCGATAAGACCGCCCTTTGTACACAATTAGAATAATACTAGTTCGTATGGTTTCTGTAATGGTGTACATTAAAGTGTTATATCTATCTACTTGTTTAAGTTTATGGCTTGGCAGCTAGGCCTTTAAGCCAGATCTTAGTTTACGATATAGTTTCTTCATTTTCTTAAGCCTATGTGTAGCACAGCTGAACTGTAGGTAATCAGCTAGTACCATTCAACGGAGTTCTTGTGACAACTCGAAAGGCCACATTTGACTATACAGTTCACATTTCTCACAAAACACATAATGACTACTCAAAAACTATCAATATCCTACAACTATTGTTCATTTTAGAGTAATTTTACACATTTTTAGAAAATAAAACTGCACAGCACAACATCTCCTTTCAGTTCCCGCCAAAAACTCCTATCTATCTACTTAGGATACTGAGCGTAAATAATCGTCATCTATAGGTAAGGTGGCTATAAATCTACGTTATAAAATCAATAATGTTAAAATATTAAATTCCAGCCCGATGCCCCAAAAACATATAATGATGAACTTTTCAACCGGATGAGTGCAGTGAACCGGTTTATGTCATACGGATATCCGACCTAGTGACGTCATACGAAGTAATCCGCGCAACCAGTGAAACGGCAAAAACTGAGTATATCAAAATGTTGAAATATTTGGCCAACGAATATGTAACATGACAACTCTAATCTTTGTAAAGGTTTCTACAGAAAAATTTGAAGAAAGAAAAAATATATAATAATAATAGTCCAGAATTGTCCCATCTCTGGGCCCTGTGCTCCCACTTTTTATAAAGCCGCCACACTTGTCCAAGGTGGATTGGCGTGTTTGACACATCAGTTATCTCGATGTGCAGGTTTAATCACGTTTTCCATCAGTCATCAGCTCATCATCAGCAGATCAGTGACAGCCGCAGCGAAATCGGCCCAGTAGTTTTATGTGAATCTCGAACAAACTGACAAACAAACAGAAAAAAAACTAAAAAAAAAATTGCATTATGTTCTCTATCATTTACCCTATCTAGCTGATTTTTTTTAATGTATAGACACGGCATGTATTTTATAATATTATAGAAGAATTTTCAAAATGAATATGTTACCATTCAACATATTGTTCCCTCGTTGTCCTGCCTTAAAAAAATAAAATCTAGAACCCGATTCCAGCGTCATCTACCGGGACCAAATGTTAATCTAAACTATTCTCAAATCCACTTGAACAAACAAAAAAATTCATCAAAATCAGGCCCAGCGTTTAGGAGGAGTATCGCGGCGCCACATACTGGGTCCAATCGTTTATTTAAACCATTCCGGGACAAACTTCAACACATACAACAACAAAAAGAACACCTAAATTTTGGTACCCGATTGCAGCGCCATCTACCTGGTTCAAATTAAAATCTAAATCATCCCAGTAGAAAATTATAAAAATACTAATATCGCTATTAAAAAATAGGGGTAGATCGTAGAGGGTTGAAAATTTAGGGTTGTATGTATTTTTAATGCTGTATCAAAAAAAATGGATCTAAAAATTTTAAAAAATATTTAGGGGGATGAAGAATAGATGTTGTCCGATTCTCAGACCTACCTTATATGCACAAAAAATTTCATGAGAATCGGTCAATCCGTTTCGGAGGAGTATGGGAACGAACATTGTGACACGAGAATTTTATATATAAGAAGATTTATATTATATGTATTTGTATATATATATTTGCTTGTATATATTATTCGCACTTGGAATTGGACGGAAACGCCAGTTTTTTTAACTAAATGCTTTTATTAACTTACACAGTCGTAAGTGATTCTTCTCCACATGGTTGCCCCTACACGCAATGTCCTGACGATAAGATGTCTAACTCACAATACCGTCGCTGATATTACGTAGATCACCTCCTGCTGCTGCGGTGCTCACCAACAAATTTACCTCGCGTAGCTCGCTTCTGGATCTCCTGAGCTCCTCCTTCACTCAACTGCCCAATTAACTTTTTACTAAATGCACCACTATACTCTTTACTGTCTTCTATTAAACTTCTCTTCCAACTGTCTCGTCGCACTTGTCGCTTCGTCTTCTTCAACTGAGCTTCTCCGTAGGCGCGCCTTACACTGCTTAAAAGTTCTACCCGCGGTCGCCACAATATATGATATTAAAGGTTTCTTGTAGCTAACGGAAAATTTGATAAATTTAAGTAGTAAACTATTTAAGTGTTCCTTAATCTCTGTGAGATCGGCAACCAATTTTAATTATGTATCGTGTATGAAATATTTGTGTGAATTCTTTTCACACGTGTGAACTGAAAGGATTTCAATTTAAAAGCTTCGTGAAATTGATTTTCATTCGCCTACATAACATACATGGCACTATAATTAATTGATCGACATAAATGGATGTGGTATTTGGAGATGAATGCGTATATACATATATATAACCTGTTTATTCTTACGAACGGAGAAAGAATCCAATTTCCTGCGGCCGGGCGACTTAGTTTCTGGCAGCACCTACATCGCCTGATTCAAATTTGTTTTTGATTTAAGTTGCCTGGAAGTGATCGCTTTGAGCGATAAGGCCGCCTGTTGTATCGCCTAGAAAATATTGTAAACTAGCAGCCCAGGCAGAGGTTGTCTTGATCTTTAAAAAAATCTAGGACCCGATCCCAGTGCCAGCTACCGCTTTCAATTGTGGACTTAAACCATCTGGGGACCCACCCACTCAAACACACAAAAAAATCACCAAAATCGCTCCAGGTGATTAAGAAGATTCTAGAACCCGATCTCAGCGCCACCTGCTGTTTCCAACGGGATAAATAGTCCTATGTCCGTCTCCTGGTTCTAAGCTACCTTCACACCAATTTTCAGCCAAATCGGTACAGCCGTTCTTGAGTTATAAATAGTGTAACTAACACGACTTTCTTTTATATATATAAGATATGGTCTGTTTGGAACATTGTATGTTTTGGTGTGCAATAAAGTGTTATCTATCATCTATCTATGAGCTGAGATTATATGCCGCATCCAATAACTCAGTGTTTATAATACACTCGAGTGCGAGCTGTCGGAAGCAGGCCGTCAGTTGTGTGAGATATGGGACAATTTGACATGCAATGAATGAGTTATACCACCGCTTGTGAAGTGTGATATCGAAAAACGTGTCACACATGAGGCTTTTTCATTGCCGCTAGAAGCTCAAAACCTGCTCGATGTCATGGTAACGTCTTGTGCTCAGAATTTTCCAATCATGTACTTTTTCGACACGTATACTTAACACGGCTTGAAATCCGGCAAAAAAAATTGAAACATGTTACATCTTAAGTACGTAGGAACTTTCGGTTTTGTTCTCATTATTAAGCTCAGTTAAATAAACACTATTTAATTGAGTGTATACACAATAGAATAGAATATACTTTATTGCACACAATGTTACAAAATAAATTCGAACATACAATCATAATGATAAGTACAATTGGCGGTCTTATCGCTGGGAGCGATTTCTTCCAGAAAACCTTTGGATGGACAGAAACTCGTAAGGACGGGGGTAGGTATGCAATAGTAATAATATAATAATATAATAATATTAACGTAAATTTAAGGAAAATGTTACTACATTATAATATAAACATACATATTTATCTAAATATACAAGTTAAGTGTCTTCAAACAACACCATCCTAACCATACAACTAAATAACATTATTATTCATTTATGATTTTGAGATAGTGTTGTTTGACGAGGTAATTAAACGAATGCACAGACTTGGCGTGTTTTATGTTTAGAGGTAGTGAGTTCCAAAGCCTTACAGCTTGTGCAGTGAAAGATTTGTCATAAAACTGTGTGTTTTGGTCTGTAATTCAAAGATGGTCTCAGAAGCCTCGAATGACCGTCTTGAAGAAAGTGAAAACGGCTTTAAGATACGGGGGCGTTTTAGGATTGAACAATATATTGTAGAGAAGGGATAGGATGCGAGCATTTCGGCGAAGGCGTATTGGAAGCCACTTGAGCTTATCCTGAAATTCAGAGATATGATCATATATTATGTAGCATATATTGGTTACACGCCGACAAAGTGAATGCACACCTGCAGTTTATTACCTTTCTCGCATTTGGACTTATTTTGTTTACTTTGTGTTTAAAATACGTAATTGACACAAACATCCTATTGTTACTGTATTCGTTTATGGCCACAGGTGTGCAGATTACGTCTTGGAAAAGTCAGTCCACGCGGTCAATTGTTGTATTGTACAGTTTAGTACAAAACAATGCCTGAACGGAGGGGTGAGACAGTCAAGCGAGGATTACGATACGAGCAAGACGTGTACATTCGATAAGCTACATAGTGCCGGACTTTGCGCGTGTTATTGAATCGTGTAGTTTGTACTAGTTGTGTCCAGTTATATTTGTACCTGTGTTATACGTGTTTGTATAGTTCTAATAAATTC